>OY728147.1:1792692792-1793942792 GCA_963277665.1 Viscum album
TACCTATCAATATGAACCCATATACATCATTTCAATGGTTATTTAGAATCCATTAATCATTAATAATGTTTATCCTCATTAGGCCTATATGAGGATCACCTGGAATGTCAACCATTATCCAAATTTTTTTAATATCTAATAACCACACCTAAAATAGTATTATTAACTTAATCACTCCAGAGAACACATATTCAAGACAATACCATAATCTAACCAATGGTAGTACACTCACACAAGAATAAAAATCTATAATGGTCATTCCAAATATGGTATATGCCTTATCACCATTCATATTACACTAAAAGGGAACCCAAAATCTTATAAATCCACGCTTTTTCTTACCCCTTGATAATGTATTTATGACAAAACAATCATCAACCATTAATCTATTAATCCACTTTAAGAGGGCCTCCTCAAGACGACACACCAAGACTGATAAGGTCTATCTCTATCAAATAATCTAGTAACACTACATAACACATAAAGGGGACATTTACTTTTAAATGAAAGAAAACTGGCCACCTCACAGACAAACTAGAAGTTCTAAGACTTCTGGACACCTTATTCTAACATTAATGAATCCATTATTAGAAACTCATAAACTATCACATGACAAAAAAACAATGTAGTATCAATTTAAGATAGTTAATACCCACTCCCCCTAATGAAAAATTTAGTGGGAGTTTCTTAAATAATCAATTCCAAATTAGAATACCCATTATTCTCATTGGAGACTCTACCCAAACTAACTCAAAAATTCAGAATCTTATTGTTCCCTATACATATTTTATTAAATAAAAACCACGTGCATGAACATGGAATAAAACATAAATCAGGAAATATATTATTTAATATATAACTAATTTCCTACATCATAATTATTTTATTTAACCTATCTAGTATCATTAGATGATTTGGTTATATTCACATGAAAGAGAAAACTCAGAAAAAATATTTTTTATTTATTTATGCATGAAAAAACAAAGAATAATGAAATGTTGGGAGAGAATTTAATTCACCCTTTATCCTCTTTGATAGTATTACACTTCTGTATAACACATGTTGGCTAGGTGAGTGATGAATATCCTAGAGAGAATAGTAGGTAAAAGATAAGGGGAAATATGATGGTAGGAACTCCTAGTGTGTTACTTAAAAAATGAGAGAGGAGAGAATTTAAATTTTTTATTAATTTTTTAATAAAAATTCATTATTAAGAAGATTATGGTAAAGTCCACTACAATGTCTATGTATTTCCATTATGGATACTATGGACTGGGTAGCGACACAATTCCACTTCCCTTCCCACCCTAATTTTTGTGGGGTCCCACCAGGCTTTTGGTGGGACTTACTATAGCCTAGTAATGTGAATTCTATTTACATACACCTAAGAAAACTATTAAATTATTTTTCTCCAATACCACAACATACATGTAATCACCTTTATCATTTTAAACAAAACAAAAAATTCCCCATTTATATCTAACTATAAAAATTTTAAACTTCTATCTACTTTGATTCCTATAAATTTCAACATGTTTATGATTTCACTATTTTGTAATGATATAGTTGATTAAAAACTACCTATCGTATGAAATTTCATACTCAAAAATATCCCATGAACATATCTCGACCTTTAATACATATAATAGAATTTTATTCTTCTCCAAGTTAGCTATTTCATACTAGATATTTTTCTATTGCCCACACACCCAGTCCATAATAATTATTTTTTTCTAAAACCTCCCACTCTAATTGTCAACATGAATTAGTTTCTCTATAAATGATGTTTTAGGTGACAATTACTATTTATAACACTATATTTAGAAACACAATTCATAGATTTATCCTATAATTCCTAGAATTCCTCTAAATCACTCAGTATAACTCATTGTAGTAACTGATTCATCATTATAATAAAAAAGAAAATCTATAAAGATATCATGAAAGCACTGGGATACATGGAATATCATTTTCATACAGTTCTTATGTGTACCATAATACCTAAAACCCATATAATGCTCGACCTGGTCATCAAATTATTTATAATTCCTGTTTTTATTTGTATTGATCAAACCTAATACCAATAATTTTTACTCAAATACGTTATTCCTTATAAATATAATGGGAATTATCATATAAAAATCCTATATTGATATCTAAAATTCACATATAGTCATATATCGAATGTAATGACCATGAATGAATCACCAAATCACATCTATGAAATGGTATAAAACCTAAAACCCCACTAGTTAGGGTTTCATGAAACATATCCCTCGAAGTCATTGAATTATCTCTTAATGATGACCATACCTTAGAAATTCAATGTTATGATCCCTGACATATGATTTTCCTTGTCAATACCACTAAAAAATTTAATTATCCTAAGACTATAATGGTATGTGTGGAATTTCATACAAGACATGCTCATTCAATTACAATAGTCCAGACCCATGGCACATAGAAGGGTTTAAGGATGTGATGATGAACCAAGGAACTATTATTGTACATCATTAATGATCCATCACCCCAAACCCGAGTATTAATGAATATATATATAAAAACCATTAAAATTCACCATTTATTAATTATTTCAACATGCCTTCCAATTTTATACTCCACATTGTACTGTGAGAAGCCTTTTAATTTCAACAATGCTCGTCCACATTGACAGTATGAAAACCAATTCAATTAACATAGGATTATATAATATATATTTTGTAGTGATGTATGATTTATATTATTGATTAAATAACCTAATTTGATAACTTAATAGGTGGAACTCATATTATAATCATACTATTGAGATTTTATCTCTCACAATGTGATCCCCAATCAATCCTACTCAATAAAAAATAAAATATCATAGTAAACACTCCATATTATTTTTATCCTAAATAAACACAATGAATCCCATATTCCTTTACCAACTCACTCATTGTTTTATAACTAAATAATTATTTTATAGCCTATTCCATTCCATATTCTAATCATGCTATTCATATACCAAACCTTAAGGAATGTAATTCCCAATCCCACCCCATATGGGATATCAAAAACGACATGTGAAAACTAAAATAAATCAATATCAATGTAGTAAAATGTATAAAACAATCATCAATAGTTTTAGTTAATTAATGTTCCCCAATAGGTTATCTTGGAAAACCCTGAATAAAATATTATTTATGTTTTAAATAACTAATACCATTTTAAAAAAATTATCCTAAGATAGTTTTTTTATTTCATGAAAATGTATTTCATAATAAATTCTTTAAAAAACATGATCTACTCATAATTAGTCTTTAATCTTTGAATTAGTCCTATGGGATGGGTATGATACATGTACACACATATCTTTCCACCATAGTTCAAGGGTAATATAATCAATCATAAAATATAACATTATTCTTCCACAAAATATCTACCAAAATAATATAAAAAAAATTCCCAAAACCATGGTAATTTTTATATTCACTAAATTTTTGTTTTTAATGTACATTTTCAATGTCAATTCTAAGTTCCAAACACTCCAATATCCATCTACCCCACTCCTAAAATCATATCATTATAAAATAAAAACATAGATAATATTTTTAAACCTTGAACTATTTAACATGAACAATGTTGATTTGGGTGATGATATCAAACTTCAAGAACACCTCTCTATATGCTCGAGGATACTGAATAGTAGTGAGGGTCTAAGAAAAACATTAGGGAGAATATAGCCTTGGTACTTCAAACAATAAATATAAAAAACTAACCAGATATCATATAAACCATATAATAAGAGTATCTATATGGAATTATAGCTATAGGAAAACCGTAAAAGTAAAATAATGAACAACTATATACAATAAAAAATTATAATCTAAAATTTCGTACATGAGATACATAAAAAAGACCACACAATGGAATAGTAATAAAAAATAAAAAATAATAAAATTACAAAATAAAAAATAAGAAGACCCATATACAAAATTTTGAGCCTCCCCTTAGTCTTGTCTCTATATTTTGTCAAACCACTTAAGATTTTTCACATATATAACCTATATTGTGTCTTCTATATCAATAATTTGGCCAGAACATCCATTAATGTGTGTGTTAAAGGTGGGATTAAAAATATTATTAGGATACCAGTAAGGGGGATCTATTATGTATCAAAATATATCAGTATATACATGAAAAAATTAATAAAACAATAACATAAAACATGAAATAAATTATGTTGACTGTGGTCTGCTAACCATTCCACAACAATACCCAAATTTAATTGATTAAACCAATGTTGGTTAATCCTATATGTTACACATTTTATAATAAAGAGGATTTCCAATTGTCATCATAGTCTCAATGAGTCTTTCAATAAGTGATAATAACCAAACATAGTTGGGTTGTACATATGAATAGTGGGATGACCAAAAAAGAAAAATACCTTAAACGATTCATGGATTAAAAAACGTAGATAAACTCAAAAATAATCACTTTATATAAGAAGGGGTAAAATATCTAGACACATCAAAGAAATGAAGATATAACTTGGCATAATGAACCTCTAATTTAATCACTACATCAAGGAAATTTAAAACATGTCCAACCCTATAAAAGAGAGTTTGGGTGGTGGATCTTGAATCATGAATAACTCTAGGAATATGTCCACAATCACTAGTGTAGAATTTCTAAAACAATACTTCATTAACATAGTTTTTATGATGAAGAGAATAAAAAAAAATTATTTCCCATACCACAACACTATGCTATCATTTTTCTATATATAACATCTCATATCTTGTCCCACAACTTGGGATTTAGTCATATTTATAATGATGCTTTATCCATAACATAACCCTTCATACACTAATCCATATAAGATAAATTCCCCATTCCATACCCCATATCATAAACCAAGTTATGTTGAAAGATAACTCTTAGTTTCCTAAGGTGTAAACCATAACCTAACTTATCAATTTAAATATATACTCTTCAAAATAATGGTTATTTCCATGTCCAATAACATTATCCATGTTCAGCCTAAATATACCCATCTATGTATTACAAAAAATATCTATCAATAAAATATTGGTTATAATATTCAAGAACCATACCTAAATTTTATTGTGCACTTAATCCCTCTAGTTAACACCTCACTAGGATAATACTTCAATATATCCTATGGTATTATACTATACAAGTATTACAAATATATAAAATTCATCCTCTTTAAGGGACATGTATATATGGTGACCTTCCTAGGGTTATATTTAACTTTAATTCTAGTGTTTTAATTCCTTTTTTGGGTGTAATTATATGTTTTGTGGAAAGTGGAGAAGTTTTGTGGAGGATAAAATAGAGGGTATATGGGAGTCATGTTCTAAGAAAATTTCATAAATTTGGTTGGATAGAAGTGGGTATATGATGACATCCCGGTGGGTGTAGAACCACTATCTACACCATCGAGTAGTCAGTGTGCAAGGAATAATTTCTTGATTGAACCATAATTTGGTTTTTAATACAGAGATAACATTTCTTTTTTGGATTTTAAATTTATAATATAAAATTATAAGGTATGTATATTTCACCCCAATTCTTTAATTATTCCATTACCATTAAGTTATCTTGCATATCCCTTCCCTCTTAAGGCATCGATCGATGAATCTTGTTTCAAATTGTTCATAATTGGTGTTGGGAGACCTTGTTTGGTATAATTTTAGATTTTTTACTTCTAATTTAAATTTATATCTATGTTCCACATTGAATAATCTTCAATCCTCTATTATCACAGTACATGCCTTTCACAATCCATCAAATCCTTGAGATCTATCGTAGTGTACATACTATGGGGGTATTACCCTTGGTGAAACTATTCTATTGACATGTGTTTCCTTTATAAAATACCTATTATTTTTTAAAATTTATTAACATATAATTAATTCATTGTTCTAGGGTTTCCTAATAATTCATGAGTTTAAAACTCTATGTCCATTTGGGTTATTAAAGTCTGAGGAATTTTTAATTTTTAGAAATATAGAGGAGCAGAAGTTTTTTACCATTGAGATTCAGATTAGAATATCAGGATTTTGAGGTTCCTATGATGATTTTTCCGCGATGGTTTTAGGCCTGAGAGAGGCCATATGATCTCAGTTTATTCTCAAGAGTGTCAGGTTAATTTTCATAATTTGTAGATCATTTTATCATAATGCAAGGTTCAGTGGGCATGGTTGAGGAGAAATAGTGAACCATTCACTATATGAGAAGGTCTCCATTTGAAATTGTATAGCTAATGGTTAGTGAATTGTTAAGGTTTTAGAATATATATTTCTAATGAAACCATGAATATTATATTTAGATTGATTTTTGGTGCGTGGTTTAATTATAGATATAGATAAACCACACAACAACCATGTAAGGAGCATAAAATGTGTCATAGAGGGGATCTTAATTGTTGGAATGTAGTTGGATAATCATTCCATATAATAATATAAAGGGGAATTTTTTGTATAATTCTTAACATATTTTTGGAATAAAGCTTCGCCAATAGTGCAACCAAACCATGTGGCTCATTAAAATGGGAAACATACAATTTCTATCCTCTGAACTTTTAAACCCATCATTCATTTTATTATTCTCCCATATTCACCCACCCCATAATAATATAATTTCCTTAGTATCATAGTATGATGATGATTTATTAATTTAATTGAAACAACCCTATTGATTCTTTCCTATCCTCTTAGAAAAAAAAGAACACCAACTGTGCATTTGTATGGACAACCACCTTCACAAAGCGACATGCTTTTTTTCCATCACTACCTTCCATGGATGAAATTAAAAAGTTATTTAAAGTTAAAAATATTTTTATAATTCACTATTAATATTATATTAATATATTATTGGAGATTCTATTTGTGATATTAAAAATAAGTTATCATATTAACCATAACCACCAAAAATGAACATATAATAATATATTTCCAAATATGGTTCATTTTCATGGAATCATATAAATATATATATATAAATTTTATGTGAATACAAAAAAATACACACACCCCTAAAATTATGGATATTATAAATCTATTATTTAACACCTTTAACTATAGTCGATATAAAAATAGAGTTTCATAGAACGTGACTAAACCACATCAAATAACCAACATAGGAAAAAACAATATTATAAATAAATATAATATGATAATAAATGGTCCTCAATAAATTTAATAAATATGAATAAGGATATAAATAATTTACAAAAATCTAAATTTGATTATTTAGGAAGTTTGGTGCATGTGCATAGTAAATCTGTAACAAGGTATTGGTTTATTTATCTCAAAGTTAAACATAATTATTTTACAACATGACATATTTAATATGGTTTGATTTAAAATTAATTAAAGTCTTCTACAAAAACCATGAAATTAATAGGTATTAAATATCTATATAATTTTACTTCATTAAATAGATTTCAATTTACTGGATATTAAGGTTATAATTTACTCTTTGTCTATATTTCGAATTCCATGACATATGTTTGATATTGTTCTCCGTAATTGTTTTAAATGGTGTAAATACTTACCTAGTTATATAAATTATAATTAATAACATTAATTTCATGACATTTTAATGTTAATTTCATTGTAAACATTTTATGATTTTTTGATTCCTATATTACCATCATTGTTAGGGTTTCTTCTTCAATCTAAATTTCATATCAAGATATTTTATGAAATATAATCCATATGGGGAATTTGTAAGCTATTACTTTATAAAACCTACAATATTTTATCCAATAATAATTATTTTTTGGTTTTATATGCCTTTTTATAATTTTATATTCATTCCTGACTCATTTTTAACCCATTGTAAGAAAACCTACCCCATATCTTCTTTGAAAATGAGAACATCCCCTTTTCCCATTCTATATTCATTAGAATATTTTTGTTGGAATAAATTATCTCTGCATTAGTAATTTATTATGGTCATTTTATACTACTTTAACTATTGTATTTGTTTTAAATAATTTTTTTACATGTTCTATTTGGTTTGTTTTTATCAAAGTGTGAAAAGAATCTATTTCTAACATTTTTCAAGTGAACACATCCTTTCATTACATTATCATTCTATATAAAACTTTCACTCTATGTTTTCTCAATTTTTAAATGAAATTATATTTTCCCATGATTTATAAAATATTTATTTTTAAATTTTTTCAAGATATGAAGGGTATTTATTTTTTCCAAATTAGTGTTTCTAATACTCTTAGAAAGTATTTTTTATTTTACTCATTATCCTTTGTCAAATATTATACTTAATCAAGGATATTATTATAACATAACAATACAACATCTTTCTATGGACGGATTATGTAATTTTATTTTCTATTAATGATATGATCTATCACTTCCTTTTTGTTTCTTAACTGTCCCCCATGAATAAATATTTGATTTTTTCCATTTACTTTACTTAGTAAATACCCGGTTTTCCATTCCATTGATTGAATGTTTTTCACCTATATGATGTAAATATATTGATAAGTTAAATTATTGACTTAACCATATATACATTATATATATTATATAAATACCTTATTATTTATTAGTTTGATTTAAATGTATTTTGAAATAATGTTACTAAATATATTTAGATGCCCATTTATTTTGCAGGTGTTTAGAATGATATGAATATTTATGTAATTATGAATGATTACTTTAGGTGATTCCATTTGAAAAAGATATCAATTTTTTTTCTTTCCTTGGGTTCATTATGATATGATGAATTATTTTTTGTCAAGTATCACTCATTTGTTTGGATGATGGTCAGTATGATCCTATATGACCCTATAATTCATCAGTAAAGGATCTATATCTCAATATAAAAGTGTTAATGAATATGATTTAATTTATCATAATTGTGGGCTCTGGTGATTGTTATCCAGAAACTAATGTTCCCTATACCAATTTTTTATGCCATATTTCTTGGGTATCCTGATTTTACACCATCATTCATCATTCATAATAACCCATTTTCCACTCTGTTTTTATTCATACCTTATTTCATAACATCACTTATGACATAATTTATGATATATGCTTTATTGGGTATAAATTTTTATGTATATTGATTCTAACCATATACTCATCTAATTATCACTTCTACGCTTTGATTATTTTCGATTCTTTTTACCCTTACTGAGTATCCTTGATCACCCCTTTCTTAAGTTTCCATTTCCATAGGTTATGAAGAAAGGTAATACATTAGATGTGTCCAGAATATTGTATTTTTTGGAGAATTTGAGGTAGATATTGAATATTTATTATAGATTTATATTTTTTCTATATAGTATTAAAAATGTGAAATGGAATGGGTTTTTCTAGCAAATGTCTTCTTCAAATTTCCTAAAACTATAAAACAAAAATGTATTTGGAGTGTATGTAATTAAATATTTTGTTTAATTCATATAATTGAGAAGGTCACGTAGTTGTGGTATCATATTTGTTATTGGAGAATATTTTATACAACAATACAGGTTAGGATTTTAGAAAAGATAATTTATGGGATTATAAGTTAAGGATGATCAAATTTTCAATGTTATTGATAAACTATTAATTTTTTTGAGATATTTTTGCATATTATATGTATTAAGATAACATTAATTTAGTGAAAACCAAATGGATGAGTCTAAGGGAGAGGATTATGTATATGATAACAACGTGATGTTTTGGCAATGTAGAGATAATGTGGTTCATCTAGTAATTACATCATTATCTAGATATTTGAAAGTTGATGTGGTTGTGGTATAGATGAACTTATAGGAAATCACCCAAGAAGAGTCTATTTGAGTATCAATTAAATCGTTACTATATTTCAGAAAGGGAGGCCATAAGATTAAACACATGGCTAGACTCTCTTGTGGGATAAGATATGGTCAATTTAAATTATATTTAATGAATCATTATGAAGGATTTGAGAATGATGTTAAATAATTATTCTAGATAAACTAACAAAAACATGATCATGGGAAATCAAGGATTGAACAAATAGAGTCATAGGTTTAATGAAAATTTTCATATGTTATAAATGAAGGTGATATAGAGGAATTAATCCTTTGATTTATGTTTGATATTCATGTTTTTTATCGTAATTTTTTTTGATTTTAGTATTTGTTAAAATAGGATCATGAAAAATAATCTGAAAAAGTTATGTATCTAGAAACCACAATGTCTTATAATTGAATATGAGAGCATACATAAATGCTTAAAAATCTTATTATATACCTATTATGACGGAAAATGTGATTTTCCTATTCTTATGAAGGTAATGAGGTTAATATCTTAATAAAAAATAAGCCTTGATACTCTTAGCAATTTTAATTAGTGAGTGATTTTTGTCGATGATATTATGAAATATTCATAAACAATTATAAGAATTATGTACAACATATAAGGAGTTTTCTTTAGTATTTTTTCTTTAATGGTTTGGAAATATATTTTAAATGGTATCAATTGTAATGTCCCAGAAATTACGTATATTTTTTTTTAATTATATTGAATTATTGTGAGATCGTTAAATCTGACGGTGCACGATTCTGAGGCATGGGTTGCCTGGAATGATTTTTTGAAGTTTTTTTAAGCTTTAATTAGCGAGAATAAGCTATTTTTTCTGAAAATGTGAAATAACTATTAAAAAGTTACTCATATCATAAATCTGAAGGCACCATTGCACTCAGGATGGCGATTTTACCCTAGGTGTGACTTGAGTTTAATCAGAGCGGGCCTCGTGTGAGGAAACCCAAATATGGCATAACCGTAAATAAAATAATAAAATAAAGTTATTTTTTTCAAATGATTACAGCTCACAAACAGTAACTCAGATTAAAAATCCGAGACCACTATTGAACTCATGAGGGTATACTTTTTTTAGGAAGATAATAAAATTGGTTGGCACAAGTCACCAGTGAAAGTTAGTTTTTTTGCCTCAGATAATATAATTAAGTGAACATTATTTTATAGTAAAATTCATAACATTTAACCGGTAACTCAGATTGGAAATTCGAGACTATCGTTGGGTTTTTTGGGGCGTGTTTCACTTAGGCAAAGCCTAAACTCGACTGGCACGGGTTGAGGGTGACTATTAATAATTTGGAAAAAAAATTCGGGTATGTTATGTAATTGCGTTAGCATCATTTTCTAACATTTGAATCATTGCTCGGATTAAAAATCTGAGAGCACCATTGAATCCTCATCGTCAGGATTCACTTAAGGGAGGAATAACTTCGACTGCAGTAGGTTGTGTAAAAATGTTATTTTTGGGGACTTTTGAAAGATTAATAAATTAACATGTTTTGTTATTTTATTTTCATTCTTTCCTCCAATGGATGAATGGCGCTGGCGGGATCAGTGACATGTCAATCCAATAAATGGATTGACTTTTCTTTTCATGTAACTGCATTGTTCGGAATTTGGAGGGTCCATTAATTAAATGATCCTCATTAATTCCCTAAGTATTTCAAACTCCTTCTCCTCTCTAATTTATATGGATCTCGGGAAGAAGTGATAGAACGACATCACCATGTGACGAAACCCGGGAAAAGTACCACGACACCAATAACTTGGAGGACGATACTGGCTCCAACGAGTGATGATGAGCACCACCAAGTCACAAACCGACAATAACAATGAAGGAGGTTCCATCGACCTTCGTCAGCAGATTTATCTTCTAGGTAGGGGTGTAAATTCATTTATGTAATCAAATGATTTTACTATTCTCTGTTCTTGAATACATGAAGAACGCGGGTTAACCGACTAACAGGTTGACCTACGATTCATTCATCTTCGCGGGAGGTTTTTGTGGGAAATCATGTAGGTTCAATATTGTGTTCAATAAAACTTTTTATTGAACACCCTTAATATCTTCCATATTATGAGCTAACGTGGAGGGTGTATACCAAACAAACCTAGCCCGAACCCTCCATTATCTTGATTTCCTTGCACCACCTCCGAAGACTGCGAGAACATCGACACATGCCTCAAGAGGAGGGTCGTGTCTTGTCAGCCACAGTGAATGGAGGAGGCGGCTGACATGATGGTCGGCTGCAGGAAGGAAGGTGGGACGACCTCTGCACTGCTGACGAATGGAAGCTGCGACCGAAGCTGTGGTGGAGGCTGAACCCGCCTCCAGTGGGTTCTACGACGACAGAGCGGCACCCATATGGTGCTTCCTCCTCACGAACTGAACAGCCTTTGGGTTGTTTGACAATTTGGGTGAGCAGGGGGTTACACCCCCCCTGCGTCGGAACGAACCGGGTCGCCGCCCTCAGAGAGAGATACCGCCATCGAGTCAGGCCGTCGCCCTCGCATCGGGCCGCCGCCCTTGCACCAGGCGGCCTCCCTCGGAGCGGGCCACCGACCTCAGAGCTGGCCACTATCCTCGGACCGGGCTGCTACCCATGCGGTCCTCCTCCCCAGCGGGACGCCGCCCCTGTGGGTTGTCGCTTCATGTGGCCCGGCCGCCCCCTTACGGGCTGCCCTATTCTGGTCGTGCTTCCCTTGCAGTCCGCCCCCTTGTATGCCTCCCTATTCTGCCTAGGCCACCCTTAAGGGCCTCCCATATTGCGGGCTAGACCAGACATCGGCCCAGTGGGTTGAGTCCACCTTGGCCCAGCCCAGACCGAGTCAGGCTGGGTCGGTACGACTGGGTCGGACTAGGCCTGAGCCCAACCAGACCCAAAAAAACTTAAAAGTGTATATCTTGAGAATTAGACGTCTGTTTGATGAACAGTCTGTAGTGTTGGGATCCTTGGATCGATATGGTCCTTTTTGTATTCTCCACTTGAGTTTTTGAGAAAGTTGGAGTACAACCGGGTTGGATCGAAACCGAATCTAATCGGTCCCTTGGAGCTAAAACGGTTATAACTCACAGACCAGGCATCTGATTGACACACCATCTATCGCGTTGGAACCCTTAAAACATGCTGGTATTTTGGGTTACTCCTTTTTAGAGCTTAGTGGTGGTCGAGGTATGACTGATATCTCAAGGTTATGATTCTACTGAACTTGAGTGCACCTGGTGTGAGGCAACCTGTGGTAAGATGCAACGTGAATAAAGAACATTGATCCTATGTGGGTCATCATCTATTGATTTTGTGTGGGTTGGATCTTGTGTGGGTCAACACTCTGTGATCCTATGTGGTTCAGCACGTACCGATCCTATGTGGGTCAGATCTTGTGTGGGTCAGCAAGGGTTAGTTACCTATCGATCATGTGTGGGTCAGCAGGGGTTAGTTACCTATCGATCCTGTGTGGGTCAGCAACAATGCTTCTTAATAGAATAAAATGATCTAGTTTATGACTAATCATCTGTACTTTTGTACTTAAGTTATACCAGATTGTGAGATGAGTATTTTACATGTGTGGTACATCATTGATTACGATGTTACCTGGGTGGTACTTCTATCTTCGCGGTGTTACCTGTGTGGCACTTCTATCTTCACGGTGTTACCTGTGTGGAGCTTCTAGATTCGTGGTGTTACCTGTGTGGTACTTCTACCTTTGTTGTATCATCTTCATGGTGTTACTTATGTGGCACTCATATCTTCATGGTGTTACTTATGTGGTACTTCTAGCATTGTGGTGTTACCTGTGTGGTACTTCTACCTTTTTGGTTTTGTCTTTGTGGTGTTACCTATGCGGTACTTCTTTTCTCGTGGTGTTACCTGTGTGGTACTTCTATCTCGAGGGAGTTACCTATGTGGTACTTCTACCATTATGGTATTGTCTTCGTGGTGATACCTGTGTGGTAATTCTATCTTTTTTGTGCTACCTGTGTGGTACTTCTACTTTTGTGGAGCTATCTATGTGGTGTTATCGTCATGGTGTTACGAATGTGGCACTTCTCCCTTCGTGGTGTTACCTATGTGGTTTCCTTCCCTCATTTATTAGATGAGTATATATTGATAACTTAGGTATATGTATAGGCATATGACTAAGTAGAGTTGATGTCTTGTTTTGTGGGTTTTCATTTGTGGAACTCTAGGAGAGCTATGGGGGTCTTGGGGTCCATACTGAGTATTGTTATACTCAACACAGCATGGGTTTTGACTGCACCTTGTTGTGTCTAGTGCAGACGATGTGAAAAATTGATCGAGGCTGAGAGAGCTATTAAATAACGGTGCACGGAGGTGGACCATTCCGCGTGACGTGACACAGAAGAGACTGATGGACTTAGAGTGCTGAGGATGTGGTCTATACCTACCCTTCAGGTATGAACCTAAGAGGATGACAAAATATTTTTTCACTTTTTCTTTCAGTTGTATTGTACTTCTATTCATACGTTTAATTTTACAGTTGGGATTGTATTTCGGCCCCTTTTTACTTTAATCACTCTTTTACTACAACATTTTACTTTGTGTTGGAATATTATTGCATTATAGTATGTGTGGTTACTTCTTGTTGTGTTCTTGGACTGTGTGTCTGTATAGGTTAAAAAGAAAATGCCTTCCCATTTAAGGGATATTCCTTTTCAGTGCTAGTCACCAGCCTCTGGACTATAGAAGGTGGGATTGGGGTAGTCATGGAACGGGCCCCGAGGGACGGGTCGTGAAATAGTTGTATCAAATGAGATCAATTCTACCAAAGAAATAAGGCTCTAATATTTTATGTGAAGCAACAGTGTGGTTTTCAGTTCGGGGAGTCTAGTGTTGGTGTGGCGGCCGATGTGTCCATAAACCAGGACCCTGAATTTAGATTTATGACTTAGTGCACTAAAACACTGACTGCATGTGTTTTTGAAAAGTTTATCTTTTGATTTATTTGGAGTTATCTCACTAGGTATAATTTAATGACCATGGCGCACCTATTCCTTATCAGGATGCTGTCACAAAGACAACCACCCAGGTTTCTCGAGATAGTACATGATAATGGCCCACTAAGTGATGAGAATCTGATGCGGGGCCCACATACTGCGTTGGAACCTTCGGTTGGTGTACCAGTAGCAACACCACCCATTGGGAAACAGTTTCAACTAGAGGTACGAGTAGAGAACACATTTAGGATTAGTGCCTTACATGAGTTTCAACATCATATACCCCTCAGGTTCTAAGGTGAGCCTGAATCATAGGTAGCTGAGGACTGGCTTGAGGAGGTTGGTGAGAGTTCTCAAGAGATTCTATAGTTTTAGTAGGATGAAATGTCGATAGGTGAGTATTCATCGAGGCATGCCAACCATTACTGGTACTCGATGAATAAAATATGATCAGTGCTTCGGGGATCAGACTTCTGAGCGTCATGTGTTTATGGACATATGATCCAACAGTATTACTCTATGCATTCCTACTTATATAAGGGTTCTATAGATAACCTTTTTGGATGAATGTTCTTTTGGATTAGTGGATACAACCAGTGAATGTTAGTAGTGGGAAAGTAGGAAACTGGTGCTAGTCTTAGAGACTTGGGCATGTAAAAATGTTTCGGGAAGAAGAAGTGTTAGGGACTGATGAATCTACAAGGTTGCAGACGTGGAAACAAAGCTAGGAGAGAAGAATGAGGTGGGTTACATTTCTACATGTTACAAACACCCCCTTTGTGTTCCCCACCAGGCTCAGAGAGCTAGATGACTGGGGAAGGGAGTAGCTGCATATGGTTAAGGAGTGTGACCCAAGGGCTCTAGGAATGATTCAATGAATGGTCTATGTCTACTACTAGATGTCGTGTTAATAGACATAGGTTAAAATTATTCCATCCTTCCATGAATATTTTCCATGAACTAGAGTTTTGGGTTAATCCATTGACTTAACCCTCACGTCTTGAGATACCTTTGAGAGGAGACTCGATAATCACAGTAACGCCGATAGTGTGATCTAACCCTTGTGGTGAGAGTTTCGGTTGGAACCTATAGGTGGAAGAATTGAGGCCTTACAAAGTTAGTTTGGTTATGGAATGGACATCCACAATTCATACTCACATTGAATGTATTAGGAAAAAATTTTATGGTTTACCTACAATGTTGGAATGAGATTTTCCATGGTCATTGAATAGGGAAACCTAGGCAGCACAGGATAAACTCATGCATAGGAGGGTGCATCCAATCACTCTTTAGTCATCCATACATAACCTTGTGGAATCAGGAGTTTTTAGTTTTTAGTTACAAACAAGAGTTCCAGAGCATGGGGACATTCTTTGAAAAGTTGTTTCTAGGATTACCTCCCTAGAGGGAGAGGGACATTTTCTTTGTCTAGGTACTACAGAAGATTTCTACTCGACTTCTCCAAGGTATCTTCACCCTTGTCACCTTTGACGAAAAAAGGGGAGCCTTTCCTATGGATGGAGATGTGTTAGCAGATCTTTCAGGAGATGAGATAGAGACTGAAAAGTAGAACTATTCTACCCATTACCTGGAGTTAGTAGTAGTGGTATTTACACTAATGATGTGATGACACTACTTGATGGGCGAACATTTTACAGTCTACTCTAATCACAAGAGTATCAGGTATATCTTCTCTTAGAAGGAATTGAACATGAGATATTAGTGATGGATAGAGTTCCTCTTGGACTATGACTTTGAGAATGTATATACTTCTAGGAAGGGGAACGTGGTTGTAGATGCACTCAGCAGGAGGTCTGGTCTGTAGTTGCTAAGTGAGGCGACAGATCATCTAGGCACATTGAAGATATCCTTAATGGATAGAGATGGAGTATCATACCTCCAGTCTATGAAAGTCACACCCCCACTCCGTTAGTGAGTCAGGAAAGTGCATATTGGGAACACTGACTGTGAGGCTCGACGTGCTCAGATATCCTCAGGGTAGGAACCCGAAGAATTTTTTGAAGGTGGGGAGCACGTCATCCTCTTCAGAGGATGTACCATGGTACTAGTAGCACTACTATGGGAGGTGTTGAGGGAGTTCCATATGTCCCCTCTGGCAGTACATCCTTGAGTGGTGAAGATGTACCAAGACCTCCGACATCTGTTCTGATGGCCCAGGATGAAGGATACAGTGGCAGAGTTTTTACCACGATGCATCACTTGTTAGAAAGTCAAAACTTCTCAAATCCGGAAGAAGTATTATGCCGACAGGAGGAGGAAGACCATGTCTTCATATGGGTCTCACCTCAACAATGCTTGCAGATATTTTGCTGGGGTGACAAGTTATCTCCAAGGTTTATCGGACCATTCTATATTCTCAGTATAGTGGGAGAGGTGGTGTACCATCTATCTCTTTCCCCACAGATACACCGGGTGCATAATGTTTTTTTATGTGTCGTAGTTGAGGAGATGTGTGCATGATCAATCGCATATTACTAAATAGGGAGAGACTTACTTTGACAATTGGGTGACTTTTATGGAGTTATTGGTGAAGTTTTAGGATCAACAGGAGTGGGTCCTTCATGGGCAGTTGATACCTCTGGTATGTGTTCGCTGGCAGCACGTGAACCTCTAGGAGTTCACATGGGAGAGGGAGGCTCAGATCCAAGCTCAGTACCTCCACATGTTTCCATAGTCTATGTTGTGGAATTCAGGGACATAAATCCCTAAGGTGGGGAGAATTTAATGTCTTAGAAATTACATATAATTTTTTTAATTATATGGAATTATTTCGAGACCGTGAAATCTGATGGCACGTGATTCTAAGGCCCAGAGTTCCTAGAATGATCCGTCAAAGTTTCGTAAATCTTTAATTAGGGAACGTAAGTAGTTTTCCAAAAAAAAGTGGAATATCACTTAAACGATTACTCAGATCAGAAATATGAGGGTACCATTGTGCTCTAAATAGCGGTTTTACCCTAGGCGTGACTTAAGTTTAATCAGCGCGAGCCTCCTCTGAGAAAACCTGACAATGGAATAAACGTAGATGAATTAATTAAATAACGTTATTTTATTGTTCAAATGCATACAACACAAAAAATGGTAACTCGGATTAAAAATATGAGACCACCACTGATATCATGAGGGTATTCTTTCATTTGGAAGATACTAACATTGGCCAGCGCAAGCCACCAGTGAAAGTTATTTTTTGGCCATAAATAAAATAATTAAGTGACAATTATTTTATTGTAAAATTCAAAACTTTTAAATGGTAACTCAGATTTGAAATCTGAGAGTAATGTTGGGTTTTTTTAGGGCATGTTTCACATAGGCAAAGCCTAACCTCGACCGGCATAGGTCGAGGGTGACTGTTAATAATTTTTCGAACATTTTGTTTTGGGTACGTTCAGTAAACACGTGATTAGAATTTTATAATTTTTGAATCTTTACTCAGATTAAAACTTTGAGGGAACCATTGATTCCGCAGTTCCAAGATTCACTTAAGGGAGAAATAAGTTCGACCGCAGTAGGTCGGGTGGAAAAGTTATTTTTGTGGAATTTTGAAAGAGTAATAAAATAAAATATTTTGTTATTTTATTTTCGTTCTTTCCTCCGACAGATGAATGGTGCTGGCAGGACCGGTGACGTGTTAATCCAATAAATGGATTGACTCTTCTTTTCCTGTAACTGCACTGTTAGGAATTCAGGAGGTTCATTAATTAAATGAAACTCATTAATTCCCCAAGAGTTTCACACTACTTCTCCTCTCTTATTCCTATGGAGCTTGGAGAGGGGTGTTTGCACGGCTTCACCAAGTGACAAAGCCCTTGAAAAGTACCATGAAGCCAACCACCTGGAGGATGAGACTGGTTCCAACGAGCGGTGACGAGCACCACCAAGTCATGAACCGACGACAACAATGAAGGAGGTTCCTTCAACCGTTTTTAGTGTATGTCTCTTCAAGTTTGAGGGTTTAATTCATTTATGCATTCAAATGATTTTTCCCTTCTCTGTTCTTGAATACATGAAGAACGCGGTTCATCCGACTAATAGGTGGACCCGCGATTCATCCACCTTTGCAGGAGGTTATTGAAGGTAATCTTCTGGGGTTAATATTGTGTTCAACACAACTGTATATTGAACTCCATTAATATCCTCCATATTATGAGCTAACACGGAGGGTGCAGGCTAAACAAACCTAGCATGAACCCTCCGTTATCTTGATTTTCTTACACCACCTCGTATGACCACGATAACGTTGACGCATGCCACAAGAGGAGGGTTGCGGCTCGTTAGTCGTGGCGAACGGAGTAGGTGGCTGGCACGACGGTCAGCAGCCGAAAGGAGAGCAGTGCGATCGCCGCACCGCCGATGAATTGAAGTCACGGAAGAAGCTGCGTTGGAGGCCAAACCCACCTCCGGAAGGTTTCGCGGCGACCGAGCAGTGCCCACATGGAGCTACCTCCTCACCAATTGAATGGACTCCGGGCCATTCGGAAATCCGAGTGACCGGGGGGTTACACCCGTTGTGTTGGACTGAACTGGGCTGCTGCCCTCGGATCGGGCTGCCTCCCTTGAGCAGGGCTGCTGCCCTCGCACGGGGCTGCTACCCTCGGACCAGGCCGCCGCCCTCGCACCGGGCTTCCACCCCCACACCGTTCCGCCTCACTCGCACTGGGCCGCCGCCCTTATAGTGGGCCACTGTACTCGGAGCTAGTCGCCGCCCTCGGATAGGGCGGCCGCCCATGCGGGCCGCCACCCCAACGAGCCGAGCCACCCTCTTGCGGGCCGCCCTTGTGGGTCACCCCCTTGCAGGCCGCCCTATTGCAGGTCGTACCAATCATCGGCCCAGCATGTCGAGTCCACCCTTGCCCAACCCAGATCGTGTCGGGCCAGGTCGGTCCGACCGGGTCGGACTGGACACGGGCCGCACCTGACCCAAAAACACTTAAAGGGGCATATCTTCATAACCATAAGTCTGTTTGGCAAACCGTCTATAGTGTTGGGATCCTTGGATCGAAATGGTCCTTTTGGTATACTCTACATGAGTTTTGGAGAAATTTGGTGTACGGTCAGGTTGGATTGAACCCGAATATAACTGGGTCCTCAGAGCTAAAATGCTTATAATTCACAGACCAAGCGTTCAATTGATGTTTTTTCTATCGTGTTGGAACCCTTATGACATGGTGGTCCTTTGGGTTACTTATTTTTGGAGTTTAGTGGATGTCGAAGAACGACCAATATCTCAAGGGCCAGATTCTACGAAACTCGAGCGCACCTAGTGTGAGGAAACCTCTAGTAGGCTGCAATGTGAAAAAGAAGATTGATCCTATGTTGGTCAGCATCTATCGATCCCGTGTGGGTCACATCCTTTGTGGGTCAGTGCACAGTGATCCTGTGTGGGCCAATGCATGCTGATTCTTTGTGGCTCAGATCCTATGTGGGTTAGCGGGGGTTAGTTAACTATAGATCATGTGTGGGTCAGCTTGGGTTAGTTACATATCAATCCTGTGTACGTCAGCAGCAGTGCTTATTAACAGAATAAGATGATCTAGTTTACAACTAAAAATCTGTACATATGTACTTACGTTATACCTGATTGTGAGATAAGTCTTTTACCTATACGGTACATCAATATTTGGGGTGTTACCTCTGTGGTACTTCTCTCTTTGTCGTGTTACCTATGTGGTACTTCTATCTTTGTGGTGTTACCTGTGTGGTACTTCTAGATTCATGGTGTTACCTATGTGGTACTTTTCTCTTTTTTGTATCGTCTTTGTGGTGTTACCTATGTGGTACTTCTGTCTTCGTGGTGTTACCTGTGTGGTACTTCTAGCTTCGTGGTGTTACCTGTGTGGTACTTCTAACTTTGTGGTATCGTCTTCGTGGTGTTACAAGTGTGGTAATTCTTTCTCTGTGGTGTTACTTATATGGTACTTCTATCTCCATGGTGTTACCTGTGTGTTACTTCTATCTTTGTGGTATTTTCCTCATGGTGTTACCTGTGTGGTACTTCCTTCTTTGTGGTGTTACCTGTGTGGTACTTCTACATTCGTGGAGTTACCCTCTTGGTTTTATCTTTGTGGTGTTACATTTGTGGTACTTCTACCTTCGTGGGGTTACATATGTAGTGTCCTTCCCTAATGTATGATATGATTATATCTTCATAAATTAGGTATATGTATGCGCATATTCTTAATTAGAGTAGATGTCTTGCTTTGCGGTTTTTCCTTTATAGAATTCTAGGAGACCTACAGGTGTCTTGGGGACCCTACTGAGTATTGTTATACTCACCCCTATATGGGATTATCCCACTCCATGTTGTGTCTAGTGCAGACAACATACAACATTGATTGAGGATGAGGGAGCTAGGATTGGATGTTGCAGATAGGTGGACAATTTGGCGGGACGTGACGTGGAGGAGACTCATGGACATTGAGTGCAGAGGAGGCGATTTGTACCTACCCTTCCGGTAGGAACCTCAGAGGAAGACCCAGTATTTGTTTTCATTTTTCTTTCAGTTGTATTTTACTTCCTAACGTACTTGTACTTTTATAGTTGGTCTTGTATTCCACCCCCTTTATACATTCATCACTCTTTTATTACATCAGTTTACTTTGTGGTTGCATCGTATTGCGTCTAGTCTGTGCGGTTTCTTCTTGTTGGGTTCTTGGACTGTGTTTCTATACAGTTTAAAAAGGAAATTCCTTCCCATTTATGGGATACACCATTCCAGTGCTAGTCGCTAGCCCCTGGCCTACAAAAGATGGGTTTGGTGTAGTCACGACATGATCCCCAAGGGATGGGTCATGACATTAATAACCAGGAAAAGTGACTTTCTGAAAGTGATATTTGTTGTGGGATAACTATGGGAGAAAACGTAATTGTGGTATGTAAAACTATAAGGTTTATTATATGATATATTTTGAGATAATAAATGGTTGATTTATTTTGAGGAAGGTTATTTATACCGTATCTATAACTTTTTGATTGTTGATATAATGAATAAGTGATCCATGATATTTTTGGTGATGTTTATATCATTTTTGGGATCATGATATATATTGAATAGTGTGTAACTTTATGAACTAGTGGTAAATATATTTTAGGGTTAAATATAAAAATTAGTTTTTTGTAAGAGTAAATGATCTCACTATGGTTCAATATATTAGAGATTCAAATTGTTTTTAGAAAGGCATGTTTTGAAAAATCTATGAGTAGGGTATATACATATTGGGGTATATAGTTGAATGAATAATTTTTTTGAGGAATGATTGGTAATATGATATAGAGTAACAAAGTAAGGTATATTCCATATTGAATATACTT
This sequence comes from Viscum album, assembly GCA_963277665.1. Classification (NCBI taxonomy): domain Eukaryota; kingdom Viridiplantae; phylum Streptophyta; class Magnoliopsida; order Santalales; family Viscaceae; genus Viscum; species Viscum album. Next base: position 1,792,714,915 of record OY728147.1, read on the forward strand.
CGTAAAAACTTTCTAACTTTCATGAGTTAGAAATATTTCAATCTTCGAGGACACAATTTATCTAAAAATGCGGAATGTTATGAAACAAAATTTTGGACACATCAAATTTTTATTATCTTTAAAAGATTACATCACACACAAAATAGAACTAAAAAAACATAGGAATAAAAATAACCATTACATATTATAATTACTTGAACAATATAATCATTAGTAAATAAAATTACAACAATTAATTTAAATAATTACATATTACTATTTTACTTTCCTTTTGAGGAACCTTTGAAAAAGGTTATTGTATTTTAAATTAATTAATTAAATTAATCATAATTAAATGTTTATAATAAAAGGAAATAATTTTATTTACAAATAATATTTTAATATTAAGTTATTTATATTTTTTATAAAATAAGAGTAAAAAACACTTGATATTTTAAAATTTCATTTTTAATAAAAGAACCTTTTATTTATATATTGAATTTTTCTTTAAAAGATATATTTATAAATTTTATAATTTGAATATAAAAAAATTAAATTCATTTTTTGATTAAGTATTTCAATATTATCTTAGGATAAATTTTTGATATTTTTCAAAAATTATTTATTTTTAGGTGGATAGTTAAAATACTTATTTTACTAATATCATCATATTTATGATATTATAATAAAACAAGAATGAATTAAAAATAATTTAAGACAATATATATATATTAATATAATTATTTAAGAATACTATGTTGAATTTAGGAAACCCATGGTTATCCGTTTGGAAACATATGTAATATTTTAATCTTAAAACTGTTTTTATTTACTTATATTAAAATGTAGTTTTATTCACCATTAGAAACTAAATCCATGAAAAATTATTTAATATTTTATATAAAAATTTTCATTTTATATAATAAGATAAATTTCATTTTAGGCATAAAAGTACTGTTAAAAATATTAAAGTAAATGGCCATGATAATGGAGAATGGGTTATTTTCAGAGAATTGTATTATTAATGTTGTGTAATTTGTATCTAATAAATGAAAAAGAAATATTATATATAATGAGACTCATGTGATTTTCAAATATGTATGAAAATATTTTATTAGTCCTTTAATTTGAAATTAATGTTATACAACATTAAGAATACTTAATGATGAAAAAAATATTTTTTCCAAATTTTTTTATATGTATTGAATGTTTCAATTTAAAAGTTATTTTTATCATATTTATTAAATTAATTAGATTATATAAAGCCTAATTTTTTTAAAAATTTATTTATTTTATAATTTTTACCTTTTATTTTAAATAAAATACAAACCTCTTTGGTAAAAACTAGTTACCAAGGTAAAAAACCAAAATAGTAAAATGTAAAAATAAAGTGGTAAATGTCTTGGAATATATTTAAAACATGTGGTAAAATGTGTGTTAGATGATTTATCATCATTATTGCATCAAAAAATCCATTATTACTCAATTTTTAAACTACTTACCTTTTAATAATTTCATTATATTATTGAAAACTAATGGTTTCTCACCAAAGTGACATTTTCATCACATATAAAAGGGGATCACTTCCACCATATCAAAGTTAAAAATAACCATAAATATTTCCCTAAAAATATGAAAAAATTTCCTCTAATTAAATTACATTTCACATCAAAAATACAGTTGTCACGATAAGTTAGCATAAGCTCTTCATTTCCAAGGAGACTTTCAAGGGAATGTTCCAAGTCCAGAAGTGAGAATTACATAATCCATGTCCTTTTGTTCTTAATATTTATCATCCAAAACTACCAAAACATAGTAATATAATGCACTAAATATCATTATAATATTTATGTGTCTTTATATTAAGTTAAATATCCTTATTTATTCTTTCCAATCCTCCTAAAAAACCAAAAGAATGATGATAGTCTGTTTGTACAGACGGTCGCTTCCACAAAGCGACACACTTTTTTTCCACAAACACCTAACATGGGTGAAATTAAAATTTTATTTAAGGTATATAAAATATTTTTATGAAACTATTTATATTAAATTATAATAATATATAACATTTAATAAGTTATATTATCAATAAACCATAACAATAAAATAAATGACCTAAAATGACCCTATCAAAGTCACTTTCTTAATCTAAGTTCTTTTTAAACCAGACTATATGACTATATAATTGTATGATAATATTGTAAAAAATGATATAAACATCTACAATTATTTATATTATGAATTTATTCTACAAAACCTTTAACCACGATGAACATACTAAAAGAGTTACATATAAATTGACCGAACCACCTCAAATAACCAACAAAAGAAAAACTATATGATAAATAGATAAAATGTTATAAAAAATTGACCTTAATAAAAGATATATATTCAAATAATATCCATAATATGTTATATACTAAATTTAATTTTATTATTCATGATATTATGAGCATTCATCGAGAAAATCGGTAATAAGTTAAGGAGTTCTTTGACTCAAATTTAATTCCAAGAGACATAATTATTATCATGAACCATATAATAAATAATATAGTGTGATAAATTTATAATGAATTTATTCAACCATATTACATTTATTCATCAGTTTTTAATATCCCTATATTGTTATTTCATTAAATTGTTTTCACTTCAAAGGATATCATGTTTATAAGGTTTTATTTGTCTCCGATCCCAATTCCATGAGTCATGTTTGATATTTTAATCAATAATTTATTTATATGGTGTAATCACTTCCATATTTCATTAATTTATGACTAATATAATTCATTTCATGATATTTTAGTAACCATTTCATGGTATTCCCCCTATGTTCTTTTGAATCTAATATACCACCAATGAAATGATTTCAATATCAATAGTAATTTATAATCAGGATATGTTTTTAAAGATAATCTATATAATGAATCTGTATGATCTAAAATTATAAAACCGCACATAATTTTCTTACCTTATGTTTAGTTTTTTGGTTTTATTTTTATTCTCATTATTTATTTTTTCTTCTTGGACCATGATTTACTAATTATAATGAAATAGATCCTCTCGTGTATTCTCAGTCGAGAACTTACAATTTTATATACCGATATTCATTGGATTCATTTGAAAATGTCATCATATATGCATAAATAATTTATTAAGTTCATTTTTTAAAACAATAAATCTGTTAAATGTTTGAAATAATTTTTTTAACATCATTAATATTGGTCGTTACATTAATGTGTGAAGATCATATTTTTAGTCTTTTAAAATGAAAACATATTTCCACCACCTTTATCATTTTATATGAATATTTCTCTCTTAATTTTTATGGATTCTAAAAGATAGTTATTTTCTACAATATTTATACAATATTTATTTTAAAATGATATAAAAATACCAAGTCCATTTCTTATTTCTAAACTGATTTTTTTATAAAACTCATAAAAAGCATTTTTCATCTAAGTCATTATCCATTAACATATATAATTCTTGATAAAGGATATTATTTAAATGTAACCATCCACATTATTTTTTTAGATATAATATGTAATGTTATTTTCTATCAATGATATGGTCCATCACATCCTTTTCCTTTCCAAACCATCCATTTTTAATTATCATAAATTTTATTCCATTAATTTTGATTTCTTAATCCCTTATATTCCATTCTATTTATTGAAGGGTTTTAACCTATATTCCATATATTGATTTATTCAGAAAATTATTGACTTAATAATATAGCCTTTATCTATATAGGGTAAATACCATATTCTTTATTGTCTTAATTGATGGTTATTTACCTATAAATTTACTAAATATATTTGGAAGCACATTTATTTTCATGGGTTCATCATGTTATGATTATTGATAGAATTGTGGAAAATTACATTATGTGATTCCATTTTAAAAATTATATAAATACAATTTTATTTCAGTTGTTTATTTATGATATGATGAATTATAATTTTCAAATGTCATTGATATGTATAGATGACAATGGGTGGGATCTTATATCACCCTTGAATTCATTCATTATGATTTTTCATCTAATGAGAAAAGAGTTCATGAGTATTTTTTGTTTTTGATAAGAATTGGCACTGATGATTTGGTTCAAGAATGTAATTTTCCATATACTAATGTTTTCATCACATTTCTAAGATATCTTGATGTTATTATCCAATATACCATGTTTAATAAATCATGTTTCCAAACTCTTTTGATTAATTTCTTATTTTATTCAATTTTTTATGACATGATTTATAGTCTATGGTTTATTAGGTATTACATTCTTATGTATCTTGATTTTACCCATATTCTCATCTTATGTTAACCAATGATCTTTGATTATTATATCTTATATTTACCCTTACTATAATTTTGAGATCAACCTTTTATTATGTTGGAATTCCCCCAAGTTATGTAGAACTGTAATAAATATGATATTCATAGAAGGTTTTATTGTGTGGAGAATATTTGGGATATATTAAAGATATTTTATGGATTGAAAAATATATTATATAGTGAAAACTGTCCACTAATTAAAAAATAAATTTCTTTTTAATGTTAATATTTTTCTCTCATTTTATAAATACTTAATCCTAAAAAATATTGTGAATGTATGTAATGCAATATTTTCTTTATTTCATGTAATTGATATGGTCACATCATAGGTGTTTCATAAGTTCCTTGATTGCTATGATGTGACTACTAATACCTAGACCAATATGGGTCTAATTTAAATTAACTGAATGGTAGTGAGTAGTACTTGATATTGGTGCCTTAGTAACGTAAAGATAGATGTGAGTATTTATTTAGGATTTACAGACATGGGGTTGTCCATGTGGTATCTTTGACATTCATTATATCCTTTGATCTAATTTATAAGAGAACGGGGTGATTGTTCCTTTATCATTAGTGTATTTACATCAAGTGGGTGAACCATTGGTGTCTTGATATTAGGTTGTGGTTGTAGACCAGCCATGGATGACATGGGTATTGAGTGGGGAATTAAACCTTATCAATGGAGTGGTTTCAGTATGGATTTTTCAAGAAGTACAGGTAGGACATGTGATGATTCTAATAATGCTAAGGGATTCCATGACCTAAGAGTGATGGATGCTGACCTAAGAGATGTGTTTGAGATAAGAGGGATCAATGAGGATTTCCTAACCATGATGAGACCTAGGGGACCCTGGTGGGTTCCTTAGTGATTTTCTAATCCTAGAGTTGATGTATGCAAGATATGGGTAGTGATGATTATGGGAGCCAAATTAAAACATGATATAATGATTTGAGAATCATATGACTATTGTGATAAGGAAATGTTGTTGATAGGTCCACAAGGCTAGATACCCTGAGGGGGGGGGGGGTTGAATCAGGGAATGAAATATTAAAACAACTTCCCCTTTTGATCATTTTTTTCTATTAGACAAAACCCACTACTCCCTCCTTCCTATTGGAGAGTATGAATAAACCGTAAAGGATGCACATTACACATCTATGTTTACTTGTTTCACCCTCACTGGGCTACATCCAAGGAGCATACATTGGAAATGTGTCGATGTACCAATTCCACTATAAGCACACTTATGTTAACAAGTTCTTAGTGGACTCACTGTCCCTCCTGGTTTACAACCACTCACAATTTGAGAACTCACTTCTCTCTCAATTAAAGTGAGATCACTGCTTCTTTAGAAGATTCACTCATAGTTTATAGACATGTATTCCTCTTCATTAACACTAATTAATGCATCCTCTACTGTATGTAGATGCTCTATTGAAGTAAAAATTGCATCCACTGATGAATACCCCTTTTCCCCTGACAAATGGGCACCAACCTTTGGGAAGAACCTTCGCAAAGAACCTTACTTCGCGAAGATCCCAATTTCAAGAAGCCCAAACAAGACTTAGCATAGTTCCTGCCTTTTCATGAAGTTCACAACTTTACAAAGATCAGGTGGTCGAGGAGCTCAAGTCATCGCACAGAAACTTCCTTCACGAATCTCACTGAGAAAACTCGGAGCACACAACTTTTTCATAGCTATATTTTCCACCGAGAAGCTCCTTCTTTTCACGAAGCACACTGGCTTCGTGAACTACCTTCATGAGATGAGAGAAACAAATTTTTCTTTGAAAACTCTTTAATTCTCTTGATGGGTCGAGACCTATATATAGACTATTCCATCAACCCTCAAACATTCTGTGCGATGTCAGTGCCACATCATCTCAAATCATGAAGAACCTAAATTTATGATGAAAATCTCTTTAAATCACGAAGCCCCATGGAATGTTTCAGATCGGGGAGCTCATTGTAATCGTGGATAATTCTATCAATTCATTTGTGCCTTCGTCGTGAATCTCCTTTGTGTTTCCCTTCATCTCTGTCATTCTCGAAGCTCATCGTAATCACGAAGAACACCATCAAGATTCTTCTTGTGTTCGTAAAATCCATTCCATGAATCCTATCTTCGCGAAACTCATATATTTTTCATATTTTGATGATATCTTCAAGGAAATCCATATTTCGCGATGCTCACCAAACTCCCAATTTTAGACCCCAAAAATTTGGAAAACATTGGAAAAAGGCGCCACCTAGTATCTTTTCTTTTTTATTACCTCCAGATCTTCTGTTCCTTTGTCATGGTTCTTTATCATCATGAATTTTCAACAAAAAACTATGTAACACAAAAATTTCGATGGAAACCTGCATTGTCAACAAACACAAGAAACCTAAAAATACTGCACTGATATCCTGAGAGATTTTTTCCAACAATATCCCCCTTTGGGTTTGTTGACAAATCTTCTCATAATGATTCTCTGCACTTTGATATCTCTCTGAAGATCCTTCCATCATGACCTAGCCTTTGCCTCTTGCGATTCAGATATTAACCAACGATTCACTCACCACATACCATAAGACCACATGAGCAATGCCCAATGTGAGAAACAATAGTAATATGAAAACATCATCAATGAATCACTTAATTGAAGGCAGAAATTGGAGACAGTAAACTGAAACTAATTTCTAAACTAATACCAATTTTTGATCACTAGAAACCCACAAACACCATTTAAACACCAATCATCTGCTTTTATCATGATTCTTAACTATCGTGATATCTATGCTTTGATTGATCACTTCTAGCATCATAAGATTTAAAAACCCTCCCCCTATTTCATTGCTCTCCCCCTATCTCTCTGCTCCACTAGTCAGCTTCTCCCCATGTCTTTGACCAAGAAATTTTCTCCCTTAATTAGCCACAGTTTCTTCCCCTTTGTCAATGAACCCAAAGTTCACTCCACTGTGATTTGAGACATTGGAAATAACACATATGAGAATAGTATAGAAAAACACACCATACCTCGAGGAGAGGGGGAGGGGTCCCACATCCACACTTTTTCAAGTGTGGGGAGTCAACTAAACTCCTAGAGCCAGTCGATGGCTCTCAAAAGCATCCACGGGTAAGGACTTTGTTCGAATGTCTACAACTTGTAGCTATATAGGTACATACTCCAACTTCACGATTCCCTACTTAACCTTCTCCATGATGAAATGAAACTTTATCTCAATGTTCTTTGTTATAGAGTGATGGAGGAGATTTTGGATGAGATTTATATCACTGGAGTTATAGCACTAGATTCTGATCGGAGACTTCACTTCAACACCCATATCATTAAGCTACTGCTTTATGCATAATCACTTTGTGCATTATTTAGGGGAATTAATATACTTAGCTTCTACGGTGCTCAAGGAAATGAAATATTTCTCTTGCTTATCCAAGAAATACACAATCCACCGAGATATAAAGCACCTCCTAACATTGATTTCCTGTCATCTGTTGAACCGACCCAATCTGTATCTGTATATCCTAAGGGATCTTTCTGATATTTTTCATTATACATTAAACTGAAATATATAGTTCCATTGATATACCGAAGTATTATTTTCACTTCAAGAATATGGCTTTACCTGTGATTCCATTGATATCTCACTGGTTGAGATGTGGAAAAAGCAATATCAGGTCTCGTCATTGTCAGGTAAAGTAAACTCCCAATAATCTGCATGTATTCTGTGATATTAACTACCTTTCCATTGTTATCTTTTGATAATTTCATCCGAGTAGAAACTGGAGTCTTCATATCCTTGGAATTTTCCATTCCAAATCTTCTCAGAACCTCCTTGAAATATTTGGATTGGGAAATGAATGTGACATTCCTTCCGTGATTCACTTGTAAACCAAGGAAATATGTTAGCTCACGAATCATAGACATTTTGAACACATGTTTCATGAATTCGGAAAAATTTCTGCATTATGCTTCATCTAATCAGCCAAAGATTATGTCATCGACATAAACTAGCACCATCATCCTTTGATTACTTTTGTTGTTGAAATAGATATTATAATCAGCTCCACCACGCTGGAAACCAAGTCTCTTCAAATACTGATCAAGCCTTGAGTACCATGCTCTTGGTGCTTGTTTCAGTCCATATAATTCCTTCTTCAGCTGAAAAACCTTGTTCTCATCCTCATGAATGATAAAACCATCTGGCTGCTGGATATTCACGTATTCATCTAGAATCCCATTCAAGAATGCATATTTGACATCCATCTAGAATACATTGATCTTTAGTTGTACTATAATGGCTAGGAATAATCTGATTGTCTCAAGCCTTGAAACTGGTACAAATGCCTCATCGACATCAATTCCCTATATCTAGGAGTATCCTTTTTACACTAATCAGGCTTTTTTCGAATCACTATTCCTTCTTCATTCATCTTGTTGAGAAAGACTCCATTAGTCCTGATGACATTCTTATCACCTAGCCTCGAAACAATCTCCCATGTCTAATTCTTATTAATCTGATCTAGATCTTCATTTATAGCCTAAACCTTGATTACTTCGTCAACTGCATCAGCAAAAAATTTATGCTCTACCTGAGATAAGAAAGATTTATACAGCAGATATTTCATTTTTATTGACTGAATTGGAGCTGACTGATGACCAATGATATTATGACTATCAATTTTTTCTTGAATCCTTGGCTTCTGTGCAAATACATATTTTTATTCTTCATTATCATCATCAGTATCTTCTTCTGAATCAGTATCAACCACGTCTTCTCCTCCTATGTTACTTTCCTCCCCATCGCTTTCATCTGAAAATTATTCACGGTGTTATTGAATACACTCTTCATTCACTACTACAGTGATGTCATTTCTGCCCACTACTTTTCCCAACCTTTTGTTAAAGCATTTGTATGATTGGATTTTTCCTAAGTATCCAAGGAATATCCCCTCATCTCCATGCGACTCAAATTTCCTATATTTCTCTTTTTTGAGGATAAAGCACTTACTTCCAAATATCGAAAATTATTTCACTATTGGATTCTTTCCATACCACATCTCATACCGAGTCTTTTCTTCCTTCAGACACAACAAATACCTTTTAGATTTGTAGACTGATGTCAATACCGCCTCCTTCCAAAATTTCTATGGTAGGAATTTCTTTATGAGCATCATTCTAGCCATGTTGCTGATGATCCGATTTCTCCTTTCAACCACTCCATTCTATTGGGGAGTTCTCACTAAGGAAACTTGATGCCTTATCCTGTGTTTATCGAGATAGTATTTCACCTGACTGTTTGTGAATTTCGTACCATTATCAGTACGAAACATCAGAATTTTCTGTCCCAGTATCCATCCGCACTCTCTTTAGAACTGTTTTAAGCAACTGAACACATCAGACTTATTGGAAATAAAAAATACCCATTCCATTCTTCTATATTCCTCAATAAAAAGAACATAATACTTCTTTTTGTCAATTGATAATGGTGTGATATGCCCACAAACATCAGCATACACCAATTAGAGAACTCTTTTTGAATTATTTTCCTTTGCCTTATACAACTTTATGATGATATTCCCTTGCTGGAATGAATTTCACGTGTAAGTATGATCACGTGACAGCTTAGGGAGGTCTCTTGCAGCATCACACTTTACCAGATCTTCCAGTGAAGGTTGACATAGATGAACAAGTCAATTATGCGACATCTTGTTTTCTTATTCTCTGGATAGAAAACACATATCTTCTTCTCCACTCACCAGGTATATATTTCCCTTTTTATTTTTCTCTACAGAACCACTGCTCCGTCTCTTCCATTGATGATAAATATCTTCTTATTAAACATTATATAATGTTCTAAGTCACAAGTTGACTCACACTACGAAAATTGTGACAGAGGCCTTCTAAAACTAAGGCATCAGCATGTCTCATCTCTTTGCCTCAAAACATGGCCTTTCTTGAGCCAATAATCTTCATGACTTCATCATTTACAAACATGAAAATATTTGTCAGATTTTAGGTCTGTAACAAGACCCTTATTACCCATCATGTGATATGTGCAACCACTTTCAAGGATCCACACACATGAGCGATCTGATGCTTTATGAAAAGTTTCTTCCACCACTGCCTTCTCATCTATTTTCTTCATGGTCTATATTTTTTCCTTCATACTCAGCATGGATTGAGACTTTGGATCTTCCTCAGAGTATGATGGAACAGCTTTATCATGCAATGGTGCAAATCTATTTTAAATTATCAACTCATCTGTTGGTTCATTGATTTTCTTCATTCGAACATTTTGATTCCGCTTTGGCACATTCATCTATATGGTCGAAGTACAGTACCTAGACATGTTCCCAAATCCTCCACACAAATAATAGTGTCATTCAAAATATGTTCTAGATAACCATTCTTTGTTTAGCTTCCACCTCTGTTCTTGTGCCCTTCGATATCTCATGGCTATGGAACACACATACTGTGTGTGTCCCATCTTTCCACAAAAATAACACCAAATATAAGGGGCATTTTTCATGTCACTTAAGTACTACTAGTTTCCCCTTGGTATCTCTGAATATTATAAATCTTCTTTATGCCCAATTTATCCTTCATTCATGGAATGGGTGATTACGGTCTGACTTCAATTTTCACATCTTTTTGTTTTCAATCAAGCCCCCTATCGGCCTTTGCATGTGAACAAAATTGATGCTTCCGTTATGCAGAACCACAATTCTCCACTTTCATCTTCTCAGTTTTATAAGTGATATGATTTCTTATTGTACAAGCAGGAGTCAAGAGTTTTTATTGATCCTTAACATGTTTTCACAAACAGACAACTTCTCCTTCAAGTTCTTCAATACACTTGATTTGATCTTTTCTTGTGTTATTCATGTTATCGATCTCCCTTTTCTGTTCGTCAATATTTATTTTATACTCGCTAACTGATTCTGAGTCCTCTGGTGTTGATGACTTGAGTTTCTAAATTTCTTCCATCAACTCAGACTTCTCCTCTTCCTGATGCTTCATATAGAGGTTGGCATCACGAACAACTTTTTTGGCTTTCTTTGCTTTGGATCTCTAAACATCTATCTCTTCAAGAGAATCCTCTAACTCATCTTGCATATCAACTCTTCCCTTAACTTATTATTCTTTTTCCTCAACTTCGTTTACATTATTATTCTACGAACTACCGACAATAACCACCATATCATTTTCCCCATGATCTCTACAGTTCTCTATCTATTCATCATCCTCAACCTCAAACTCTTCTGAACTGTCACATTCTTTTGAAAAAAGGTTCTTCTTCTTAAAAAAAATTCACTTGAACTGTTTCTTGCCTTTCCCATAGGCTGAAGACTTATTCTTGGGAATTTCAATTTCATCGACATCATCATCCTATTAGAACTTTTTGGGGAACCTTTATGCACGATATCCAACCTTTACACCTCAAAAACGAGCAAGTGGAAGCTTCCCTTTAAACTTTTCTTTTCTTATTTGAAGGTTTGAGGAGAGGAATGACATAACCTCATCTATATCTTCTTCTTCCCAAGAATCTTCAATGGTGAGGTTCTTCATGGCCTTGAATTACACCTCTTTGGATGTCCATTTTTCCACATCATCGTTATCATCATTTCTCATTTCATATGCAACAAGGGTGCTGTGCAGATTATCCAATGTAATCTCTTTCCAGTCTTTATCTTCAAAAACTGAAACATTCGGATTGAACCGAGGTGGATGTTTCCTCAAGATTCTCTTTACAATATTTATTTCTTCAATAACTTCTCCAAGACCTTGCATTTCTTCCATTACAACATTGACCCTGTCAAAGAATGCATTAACAGACTCATTTGGGTTCATTCTTAGATCGTCATACTTGTTCCACAACACTTGCATCTTTTCCTCTCTGCCCTTTGTATCTCCTTCATATATATTAAATAGATTTTCCAACATTTCATGTGATAGTTTTCATGGCATCACCTTCATATAAATAAAATCAGATATGGATACCCCTTAAGCATTAATTACCTTAGCATCGACATCCAATTCTCTATGCTAAGATTCAGATAATGCACCATTTTTAATATCGACTGTTATGCCTTGCATTGCTGCTGTGAACACATCCATTCCAAATGATCTAATTAGTGTTGAGTCTAATTCTTCCATAGATGAAAATTTTTCCCGTCGAAGATCTGAATCCCTTTTTTATTGGTGACATTCACATGAGAGAGAAAATTGATATAAACCTTTCCCTCTGATACCAATTGTTAGGCCTACATAGATAGATACCCTGAGAGGGGGGGGGGGTGAATCAGGGTATGACAGATTAAAACAACTTCCTCTTTTTATTTTTTTTGCTGTTAGATCAAACCCTCTTCTCTCTCCTTCCCATTACAGAGTATGAATAAATCTTAAAGCATGCACATGACACATCAATTTTTACTTGGTTCACCCTCACTGGTCTACGTCCAAGGAGTATACAATGACAGTGTACCGTTGTACCAATTCCACTATAAGCGCACTATTGTTTACAAGTTCTAAGAGTACTCACTATCCCTCTTGGTTTACAACCACTTACAATTTGAGAACTCATTGGTCTCTCAACTAAAGGGAGATCACTGGTTCTTCAGTAGATCAACACATAGTTTATAAACCTGTAGGTCTCTTCATTACCACTAAGGAATGCATCCTCCACTGTATATTGATTCTCTATTAAATTCCAAATTTCATCCACTGATAAATACCCCTTTTCCCCTGACTAATGGGCTCCAAACCTTGGGAAGAACCTTCGCAAAGCACCCTACTTCACGAAGCTCCCAATTTCACGAATCTCAAACAAGCCTTAGAGAAGAACCTGCCTTTTCGCAAAGTTCACACCTTCACAGATATCAAGCCTTTGCGGAGCTCAAGTCGTCACAGATAAACTTCATTCGCAAAGCTCACCGAGCCAACACGGAGCACACAACCTTCGTAGATCTAGATTAGCCCTCGCGAAGCACCTTATTTTCATGAAGCACACTGGCTTCATAAACTACCTTCATGAGAGGAGAGAAACAATTTTTTCTTGAAAAACTCTCCACTTCTCTCGAGAAGGTTGAAGACTATTTATAGGCGATTCCATAGACCCTCTAACCTTCCTCTGTAATTCAATTGCATGTCATATCAAATCGTGAAGCTCTGAAATTTCTGCTAAAAATCTCTCTATATCTCGAATCCCCACGGAAATTTTCATATCGCGGAGCTCATCGTAATCACGGATAATTATCTAAATTCATTCGTACCTTCACCGCGAACCTCCTTCGCATTTCCCTCCATATATGGCATTCGTTAAGCTCTTTGTAATCATGAAGAACACAGTCAATATTCTTCTTGTCTTCGCGAAATCCAATCCATGAATCCTATATTTTCGAAACTCACTTCATTTCCATATTTTTGTGAGATCTTCAATGAAATCCATATTTCGTGATGATCACCAAACTCCAAATTTTTGACCCCAAAAATTTGGAAAACACTAAAAAATGGTTCCACCTTGTATCTGTTCTTTTGTATTGCCTCCAGATCTTTCGTTCCTTTGTCATGGTTCCTTGTCAAAATGGATTGTCAAAAAAATCTATGTAACCAGAAAATTATCCATGGAAGCCAGAATTGTCAATAAACACAATCCACCGAAAAATGCTGTAATAATACCTTGAGTAATTTTTTCCAAATAGTGGTGATTCGGTTTTATCTCCCTCATGGTTTGGATTAGTTTGAGTATATGTAAAACTCCATCATGATGATTTTCAATAGATTATATGAATGTAATTGTTTCCCCTAGGATTTAAAGATTCATGATATAGTTCTAGGACATGATCCTAGGATTATAATATTAAACTTGATAATGAAACATGTAATGGGATGTGTTGTAAATGGTTATTATATCCATATGATGGGATGAATATTTTATCGATACAAAAATTTTTGAATGTCTTATACATGATCCTGCAATCCATATAGTGGGATTTATAGTCTATTGACATGTGATGTTTAGTAGAGGGAACCAAAATGCTAGACCTAGGTAATCTAATGTTCAATATGGAGAGTCACACACTTGACTCAAATGATGTTGGAATCTCAATTAGAAAATTCAATGAGATTTTAGATTAGATTGAATTAACTAAAAAATGATCCAAGGAATTGATATTTGAGATTCATTTATCATTCATTAAAGTCACTCATCGAATCCATAGGTGATATTGTTAAATATTACATAGAAACACTAATTTAATTTGGATGTTATATAGTTTGGGATTCCTTGGACATGTTATGTGTATCTAGATGAGTTGATCTCTGATATGGGGAGTCAAACCATTAGAATTGAAGGACATGTTTTTTTGTAAGGTATGACATAGTCACAGGTTATCGGTGGACTGTAGGAATAACGTTTTCTTTCCTAGGACACACTCTTATGAATTAACCATTAAATAAATTATTATTAGGAATGGTTTTGAGACATTCTCAAAGACACCTTGATACCAGACATAGCCAGTTTTGGTTGATCCCTAGTGTTACTTAGAACCCAAGGATAAATCATGGTTGTTTATTAATGCTTCCAAACTAAATTTATTTATATTTTGAGAGTATCACATGTGTAAATATACATTTATAGATTATGAATGTGATTGAATTGGAGGTTTCTAATTTAATGGTACTAAAATATTGATTGGGAGACCATAATAATTGTGTACACAAGTAGAACTCACTAATTTTTGGTGCAGTATAGAAGTGGAACAATATTTGATAATTGAGTTAGATAGCATAGAAATGATTATATATTGAGCATTTGTGAGGCATATGGATGTATTCTATCAACTTGTTGATTTAGTTTATTATTTTATTCATTTTATGTAGGTGGTAGGCTTGGTGGGCGGCCAATGAGTATGTATTACTGTATTCTTCTGTGAAATATGATGTTTATTATATATGGATGATGTTTAGTTTGTTTTACACTTATTTCAAACATAGATATTGTAATATAGATGACCAATGATTCTACTATAAACCCCCATGTCTAGTCTCTAACCTATAGTGTATGTGGAGGCATGACCAAGGTATTGTACCAACCCAATCTAGTTATTATTCATTATGAACCAAGGTTGGGACATTATGATGTGGTGTACGATTTTCCCTTATGGGAGTCACTGAATAATTATTTAATGAATTCGTTTGGATATGCCCTATTTCCCTCATACTCATAAAGGGTTGGGAATGCGGTACCATAGGGGAAAGAGAAGTTAATTAAAACCAAGTGGTATACTATTAATAATAATTTTATTAAATGGTTTTATAAGAATTAAATATATCCTTGATTGGAATTATTTGTATTTACATGTTTTAATTCCACGATAGATATATGATTTATATGTATGTTGGTGGATTACAAGTAATTAATTCTTTGTATATGGAATGTAGTAAGTGATTTAGATTCTGATCAAGATCGCTATATTTAAGGTTGTCTAGTATGAATAGATGTTATAATATTTTTTTCAATGTGTTCCATTCTAAACTATTATGCTTAATTGTTTCACAGGACATATGATTATAAAATATTACATCAGAAAGGGGTATATTGTTCCTATGTAAAGGGTTATTAGGTATAGTCATTGATGAAAACATATTAATTTTATATGGTTGGATAACTATTCTATGAAACTAATATTCCCCTAATTCTATACCTCAATGTAAAATATATAATATATCCCATAATAAGTAAAATTTATCCCCTTTACTTGAATGGGATTTGTATAAAAACATGAATTATATATATTTTCCATCCTAGGATTCACGTTAGACTTGATAAAGTTATGTCTGGTATGGATCCTCTTGATATAGGGGGTTTGTAATTATTGATGTTATTTATGTTAAACAATTAAGATAATGATTTTTTTTTCAAATATTCATATGGATCTATATTGTTTTTTTATACATATTATTTTATGATAGGTAGTTAAAAGGTGATGTAGTTTCAACCTAATTTGTATTATTATAATCACACCCAATACATGTCCTCATGGGATGAGTGTAATTTTTTTTATATATCCAGGTAAGGAAAGGGACACCAACCATGGGATATAGTCGCACATACATCATAGAATTTAGGAGGTATCTTTTTTAGATTTTGATAAATGGATCATGCTTCAATATTGGGTTGTCAACAAGACTTCATATGGGTGTTATCTGCTTTGTGACTTCCATTTTTTGTCTCTAGGGTGTGTGGAACATGTTCATATTATGCATAAACTATTTTTTTGGAAGGTTTCAATTATTACATTATACATTTTTTGGGCCATGGTGGTGTGACTATGAATGTTACATTTTCTCCTATAGTTATATTCATTCTTAATTGTATGTTTTCTTTTACATAGGTCATGGGAAATATGGGTGTGAACCTTATTTCATTTGTGGCATCACACTATAAGGGAAACTCATCTCCCATATATATGATCTTATTATCTAAATTTATATTCAAGCCACTGGGGTATCGGAGGTGATCCTAGGGATACATATAAAATTATGATTCTAATCAATTAAACTATCACCATTACATTATTCCTTCTCAAGGGATAATCTCATTGATAAATTTTATTTTTTTCTTAATTCCATGAGTATCTATAGAAAAATATGTTTCAATATTTTTATCATTAATTTTATTATTCAATATGTTAATTTTTTGAAGATAATACATTTAAATAATAAAATTCAATATAATAAATCCAGTGCTCTAAAATTGATATTTCAACATGTAGTAACTAAGATAATATATTCTCTTAATTTATATATATTTAGGAAAGAAATTATGTTAATTGAATTTATTAAAAAAACTTGTATTATTGAGTGAAAAAACTATTTTTCATTTTTTTCTCAGGAATATGATAAAAACCATGCATCTAGTTTCCAATATGATGTGATTATATAGTCAACTGTCACCCAAAATTCACATTAGGATAACAATTATCGTTTTCTCAAAATAAAAACATGATTATTAAAGATCGAATAAGCATGAACCATCTAGTTGATCAATCAAGGTCTTGAAAAATGTGATTATTATTAGAAGGAATCTAACACTTATACATGACTGGTATAAAAAGAAGATTTCATGTTGGGGATTTAACATTTTTTATTAGTAACCAATGTGAAAATCCAAACTATTTGGGTTTTAACCTCGATTAATATATGAAAACATGATAAAACCAATCAATTGGATGTTTTTATATCAGTTGTCCTTATAACCCACATGAACACCATAATATATATTTTTCACATTAGTTATACTAATAAATGATTTGAAAAAATAAATTATTTCATTTTTAACATTGGTTATTAATGGAGTCAACATTAAAACCATTAAAAACAATCTAAATATTATGATACTTGTTGTTCTCATTATATCAAAATTATTTCCTCAACCCCTATATTTTTTGAGTCACAAACACCTTTATCAGCATCATTTTTCCTATTCATCCTTTTCATTATATGATTGTTTTATTTTTTACTTGATTCATTATCATTTCATTAGTTTTTTTCACATTTCAGCAACATCAATTCATTCATCCTCTCTCTTTTGAGTTCCACCATTATTGTTGGGGATTTTATTATTTTTCAACCATTCCCCCACCTAATTTCATTCAATATATAGTTTTATTAAATATATTTTACCTCTAGTCATCAATGATACAATTTCATCGTCCATATTTTTTATGTAAAATTGTTTTTTATTTTTTGTAATATTTTATGCGAATATGTTTTATAAATTATTTTCATTTTTTTATTATTGACCAAACTCCAACTTAATTTCATAAAATCTAAAGTTCATTTTCAACTATTTTGTATAATTTCTTTATATATATACTATCTGTGTATATATATATATTTTAAGTTAATTTTTTATTTTTTTTAGATGATTTATTAAATTAAAATGTTTTTAAATTTAATTATTTTATTTTTTTTGATCATTCTTCGATTTATTGCATGAAATCTAATGTTCATGTACTAATACTTTGTCACTATTTAGCATAGTTACATAATTTATACCAACATTTATTAGTTAGTTTATAATTTAATTTATTTACATTATTTATTAAATGTTTATTATTTTTAAATTGTATTCATTTAATTATTTCTGATAAAAATGTTTTGTTCCTTTATTACATTCTATTTATTCATTGATAGTGTTAATGTTTATATTGTACAATTATTTCATTTGATTGAATTTTACTGAATATATATTTACTTGATTTGTTTATTACATGTATATGAATTTATGGATTCCTAATTTATTATATTGAATTGATCTATATATTTTATTAATTTTTATTTTGAATAATTAGTTTTTTAATTCATTCTTATAAATAAATGGTTAATTGATATTTTTGATTATATATTTTATAAATTTGTGTTTATAATTTTCTTCTAAATCATTTATATTAAATTATTGTATATATTTATATGTGTATATGAATTAAATTTATCCTTTGACATATAATTTTAATTGTGTATATGTTTAATTTTATTATCTATTAAATTGTAATTATAAGAAATTAACGGATTATAACTAGGAAATTTATGATGAACTATCAATGGATATGATAAATGGAATAGGATTTCTTGTAATTTTTTAATGAAATATTGAAAACAATGATTCTAATTTTTACCTATGCATAAAGTGTTTGAGTACAAGAAAATTAGTGTATAGAGAAATCGAATACCAACTGATTTCTTATGGATTTAATCATAATTATACACAAAACATCTATAATGGTGAATTAATAAAGAATCCATGATATAATGTCGATGAATATGTTCATCATGGGATAAGGGATTATCTTGATGAATTTTATTCATGATGTGGGTGTTATAACACTTAAAAAAATAAAAGGGTTGAATAATTGTATGAAAATGTAGAAAAAACACTATACTTATATTGTAGTAAATATATAAAGTTATTATAAGTGTTGAGATTATTCAACATAAAAATAAAGAAACCATTGGGTTGATAAACATTTTTCAAAAGTTCGTGATCTTTTAAAAGGGTTTCTTCATGAAGGTAATGGGCAACCTAATTCTAATTGTAAGGAAAATAAAATATTATGCCTAATGGGATTGTGGTATAAAATGATATAGATTTCCCCCAAAAACTATATGATGTATATAAATACATGTGATCATTTATCTAAATGTCTTAAATTTTTGGAATCATGACATAAATGGATGATAAATCCATCTCCAATTTGTTCCCTAGAACATCTCCCATGCCCACTCCAAACCAATTTGGCATATTCAAAATATTACTTGATTTAAAAATATATATTTAAATTAAAATAAATTAAAGAGGTTCGGATGAAATAAAAATGATCTATTATCGGATGGAAACCGACATCTCCGTAAAGACTCACCAAAATAAAGGATGTTAGACAAAAATGTTCATAATTTTAAAACTGATGTTACAAATATCAGAATGGGATTAAGAAAATATATAATGAATCAATATCATAGCCTCTGTAGCCAAAATAGTTCATGGAATGTTATGATTTTAGTTTATATAATATCCTCACATATATGTATAATGATAAAATAGGTTATAAAAACATGATGTTTTTGGACCAAAATAGCTAGAATATGATATTGACGTTTTTCTATTACCATTGATTGATGATTTGTAATTTCAATAGTAGATAAGGTCCACAGTTTTTGATTAATACATGAAATTTTATTTTCTTTTTTTTGTTATGATAATGTTCTCTATTAACCACTTTAATGTAAATAGAAATTATTTGGATACAGTGTGAAAGGTTATAAATCTTGTCCAATTTGGTAATAATGAAATTCATATCATAAATTGTAGAATAGAAGAAAGATGATGTATATGGAACATTAGATATTTTATTGAATGGATCATCCTCACCAAAAAAATAAAAAAAGTAATTAAATGGTATATATGGGTATGTTTTTCACCAAAATAATTGTTATTTAAGGAATTTTACAATAAGGTAAAAAAATTGATGTCTTATTTGTCAAGAAATTATGTTCTAGTAGTCAAATTTTGTTTAAAATAAATGTTATTTCTTATTTAACCTACCTTTTGGATATATTATAAGTTAAAATATATCATTAGTATTGAACTTTTAGAAAAAATAATAGTGAATGTCTTATTGGAAATTTATTAAACATAACAAGAAATAAAATTCAAGATTTTATGCAATGTTGTACTTAATATCAATGAGAATACGCTTGGAGTTAGATAAAATTATGAAATTAAATATAACATACTAACCTCTGAATTTCCATACATTAACAGAGTTATAAGATAATTTTTTTCCAATGTAATCATCTTATTAAAGTCCCCAGTGGGTATTCTTAAAATGTGACAAATTTGGTGTCATTAAAGGATTTGAATTTAATAGGTATTAAATCTGAATATCTTCCAATATTGATGAAATAGTTTCCATAAGTTGTACAACATGGAATATTTATGATAACTATAATAAATGCAATTATTAGGTCATGCTTTATTTTTAATTAAATTTTCAGTAATGTTTGAGATATAAATTTGTTATATTTTTTTTGAGAATGAAGCTTTCATCATAATTTTTATACTAGAAATATATTTTATACCATCAATTTTTGATATAATGATTTATCTAGTGATTTATTTTGAGTGATAGATAAGAATATGTGAGCCTATTTATTTATGTTGGATGTTTCCTTTTGAAAGATATATAATTTTATTGAATTGATATGATAACACTATATTTCAATCATAGGTTAATATTATAAAAAAAATTATACCTAATGTGTTGACTGTGTCTTGAATTGAATATTTATATAATGTAGAGCATGTTGTACACCCTATATCTGCACATTTTAATGTTAATAGTGAACGAAAAGGGATTAATGGCATAATGGTATATGTAATTCCACATAATGAATTGATGTAGGAACATTTATACATTTTAAATAGAATAGATGATGTTCGACCATATATATCATTAAATATCACTAGATTAAAGGTACAATGTTGATAGAATAAATCAAAATATGTTAATTAATGATTATAAAAATAAATTTATTTCAAAATTTTAGGAGGAAGTTAATACTTATCTACATTTAATATATTTAAATTTTTATCAGAGAGACCATGTATTAATATAATCACATGGACCGATATTCATATTAATCGTTATAGATTTTACCTAATAAATTAGAAATGATAAGTGTACCATTCAAAATATATGAGTAATGGTCTTCAAAGAAGCATTTATTTTTTCAAATAAAAATATTCAAATAAAATTTAGACATCAATAAGATTATTTTGATTTTTTTAGGATACATGGGAGATTGATTATAATAATTTTCAAGTACCATTGCATATGTGTAACTAAGTTTATTGTAGCATTGTTGTGAAATGAAATGATTATGAATTTTCACTTCTTGATTTGAAATTATTTTTTTGAAAAAATAATCCATTTATGATGGAGATTTATGTGAAGCATATATTTCATGTTTTTATCATATTGAATTATTAATGTTCTATTGTTATGAAGGGAAAGAAATATATTTTGGTGATGAGGATATATATATTATTGTGGGATTAAGTGAGGTTTCTTTATATATTAAACAATTATGTGATTATAACCGTGACTGTGATGTAAACTTAGTTCATGCTATTTGAAATTATCACATTGAATGGATGTGAAAAAATACTTTGTTACTCTACTAATTTTTTTGGCATATTTATATTTTCCCTTTTTCAAAAACTTATCCATTTAGAAAATATATTTTTTAAAATGTATTTTATATATATATTTTTATAATTTTTATGTTTTTTTAATTTTATATTCCCCAGTTTTAAATATTTTAGTTTAATAAGACTAAAATAAAATTATTATTTTAAAATTTACCAGTATTAAGAAAACTAAACATTTTTCTCTAAATATGAATATTTTTATTATTTCTATAAATTTTGAATTAATATTTATATTTGTCACTTTTAGTTAAACATTTTTTTTGATAAAAACCTTGAAATCATCATTATTTTTGTTAAACATACACTCATAATGAATTTATTTATTTAATAAAATATTTAATTCATTATTTTTTATATATTCACCTCTCTTTAACATAATTAGTTAACATAATTGATAAAATTTTCATTCTATTATAAAAATTTAATTTTTTACTTATAACTATAATTTTATTCTAAAAATATACATATAAACAAAATTTCATTACATAAATCTATTTAAATGATGGAAACAAATGAAGATGAAAATTTATGGAGGTATTTGTATATTTTTTATATCAATATATCATCAAAAATTAGAAAAATTAATGAAATTATTTTTTTTAAAAAAATTATTTAAAGTACTACATCTGAGCTTCCTAGGACAAAGTCATCATCTTATTTTCCAAAGAAGATTATACACATAGTTAGTAGATGTGGGGTTGTCGGTTTTTCAAAAAATTCATATTATAGATGGGTGTAGAGAATAATAATTTGATTTTATTATAATATTAAAAAAAATTACACTAATGAAAAGCAGTTTAGGAGTTATATGTCCCTATGGAGACATTATAGGATTAACATTTTATATATTGATTATTAGAGTGGTAAAAGGATGGTGAAAGATATTCAATGCGATTTTGTTAGGGGTAACATATCATATATAATTTCTTTTATTCCAATTATTCAAATATTATATATTTCACATGATTAATATTTAATATATGACATTATATTTTTATGAAATCAAATACATTAAAAGGACGTGGTTATATTTTTATGTAGTTGGAGATTGATTTAAACAAAAAATTTCGAAGCTTATATTTTTGGGGAGGGATAAATGAGAACCCAACAAAATCTTTGAAAAAGGATGCATTGAATGTAATTAGATAGAGATATTGTAATACTTGTTTTTTCTTACATATGTAATGTTTCATATTTTAAAAATGTTGTTTCATTGACATAGTTTCATTTTTAAAAAGGTTGTTTTGAATGTGGTTATTATTTTTTAAGATTCAATTCTAAAATTATCATGATTGGAATGATGATATATTTTATTAAGGTTTGCTTAATTATAACTATTATGTTTTACCCCAATATGTTGTATTGTTTTTATTAACAATCCTTGTTTTTTATAACAATAATTTTTTTTAGATTTTTGATGATGTTACATCATATCAGTAATGGAATTGGAGGTATTTGTGACGAGGTCCCATCATAAATATCCTGTTTTAGACATGGTGTCCCAAATAGTTCTCCGTTTTTATATAGAAAACATTTTTGTGATGGGCCCATCGCGAAAAAGTTTTTTGGACGGGCCCGTTTTCCCATCACAAATAGTTATTTAAAAAATATAAAAACTATTTTCAACAGGAATCCATCACAAATACATTATAAAAAATACATATTAAACAGAATTGTGTCAAATTAATATTAGAAAATAATAACAATAATACTACTATTAATAAAAATAATATTAAACTTTATAATAATAATACTAATATTATTAATAATGAAAAATAAATTATTATAATATTAATAATAACATAATACTAATAATATAATAATTTTTATATTATTATCAATATTTATGAAAAAATATTATTAATATTATTAAAATAATAAAAATATATAAAATTTTTAAATTACCAATATTCACAAAAAATTATAATATAATAAAAAACTATTATTTTTATTAGTAGAATAAAAAAAATAAAAAATAATACTAATAATAAATAATGAAATAATAAAATATTAAAAAAAATATGCAATATTCACACCAATATAAAAAAACTATAAATAGTTAATATTAAAAAAACCTTGAATTCAAATGTTATTAACCTGAAAAAAAAATCACTAGGGAGATAGTCTGGTGGAGGAGTTGGAGGAACTGGAGGAGATGGTGGAGAAAACTTCATCCCTAAACTATAAGTCAGAAAGTGCATGTACTCCATCTGCTCGTGTTGTTGTTGCTTCCATCGAGGCATCTACTCCTCAAACTGTTGCGGCTATTGTCAGCACTCCTGCTCAGGATGTTGCTTCTGCTGACGCATCTCCTTCTGCTCTTTAATAAAACTCTCTATATGCTCACTCTAAGATCACAGTTTCTCCTGATAATGTGAGCTAGAAGATGATGTCCCTCCACGATCTCCTCTTGACCTGGATGCTGACATCATAACAGTACCAAAATAAGTCCCATGATCCAATTTAGAGTCAATACCAACTAATCGGCCATTCTCAAAGGCATATTGGGTAACCTGTATCCATGCCGCCTCATCGAAATGGTGGGTACTAGTCTGATCAGCCATAACGTCCTGACTCTTAGCCCATGTCGAAGAGGTCTCATCCTCATATGACTCTTTCAGTTCCAATATGAAATTGAAATAGTGAAAATATTATATGGAGTTAATTTTCAATCTGAAAAAGAAATAATACTGACCACATTATAACGTCGACAATCACCTCTAATCTCCCTAGTGGCTGGATCATTGTATATCCTCCGATAAATTCCGTACTCCATAATACCAGGCTGCTCGACTACCTATATAAATATAAAATAATCTAATTAGTTTTATAGTTATATATAATATTTAAAAAAAAGTACTTACCAAATGCTCTCTATGCGTACTGAATGTATGGCTACTGACTCGATGAGTCACCTCTTTTCTTCCATGGTTCTGTCATCTCAATGAAGATCTCCTTTGAAATCCACCACCCAAATAGTGTGAACATAATCCATACCAAACATGAGATAAAATGCACTCTGGTTGGTGGAATCTACACAATTCATCAAAGACTACCACTCATGCTTTCTTCATGGCCATCCTTTTCAAATTGTGGAAAATATGATGGAAACAGTCATGCCTAGACACCTCCCATGCTGTGTGGATAGTTTCACACATGATATCATTGATGGGATACCATAAAACCTATAAATAAATTATAATATCAAGTTATTAATAAAATAAATTTTAAAATAAATATTATTTATTTACTTACTAGCCAATGATCGAACATGCTGAGCTAAAAATCAATGGGAATCTGTTCCCACATGATCCATGGCTGAGAAAAATAATTGCGCAAAATAGCGCTCCCCTTTCCAACAAATATATGCACAAAACTATGAAACAAACAAATAATAAAACAATTAGTATATAAATAAATTAGTGAAGGAAAACTAAAGTAAATAGGTTACCATACCTCCACATATGTGGATCGAAGCCAAGATGTGGAATTTGTTCGAGGATAGGGTTGGGAATCATCATTTGTGCAAGTCTGCGCCCCCTCTACGTACCCCCTGAACCTACAGTAGGATGAGGGTCATATGATCCAAAATCCTCCTCATCTAAAGGTAGCTCAGACTCCCACAACTGATGAAATATATTATCGTCCATCTAAAATAAAAAAATGATTATTCTTAGAAAATAATTGAAAATAACTATTATATATAGATATATATTAGTTATGATTATAACCAACATTTAAATGTGTCAATGTTCACCTTCATTTCCATCATCATATATCTGATGATGTCAATGTCTTCATATTTCTTATCAGCATCATCAATATCCATACGAGTTTCAATTTCATCACCTCTTGTCATTTCAAATTCATTTGTAACATCATTAACATAATCTTCACCATTGAAGCTTAATTGTGGGGTGTCGTCATCAATATTCAAGTCTCTTTGTGAAAAAGATGGATTTTGAGTAGTATCTTGAAAAATTTCAATTCCTTGGACTTCAGTGAAACCACATTCACTTTGACTAAAATGATTTTCCTGAAATTGGATTTTTATTCTACTCCACCAATCACTCTGGTATCTTGAAGTAGTACAATATTTTTCATAATAAATTTGACCTGCATATTGAGCCAGTAAAAATGGTTCATTTTCCACCAGAATAATTTTATATTTAATATCAATGATTTCATGAGTCAGATGAATACGTAAGCCTCTCTCAGTCTCCAACCAACGACATTTAAACATCGTTATGTAATATTGTCCAAGATAACACAGTTTAATAATTTCATCAACCATGCTGTAAATTTCAAATTTAGTTTCTATAAGATCATATAATGTCTAATTGTTAGTATTTATTACTAATTATTTGTATTTATTACTAATTATTAGTATTTGTTACTAATTATTTTTATTTGATTCTAATTATTAGTATTTGTTACTATTTTTTAGTATTTGTTACCGATTAATAGTATTTTTCACTATTTATTAGCATTTGTTACTAATTATTAGTATTTGTTGCTAATTATTAACATTTGTTGCTAATTATTAATATTTGTTGCAAATTATTAGTATTTATTGTTAATGGTTACTAATTATTGATAATTATTAATAATTATTTCTATTTATTTCTATTTATTGATATTTATTGCTATGTATATCTAATTGTTGCTAATTGTTTCTAATTATTGAAAATTATTACTAATCATTAAAAATTATTGCTAATTATAACAAATTATGGATAATTATTGCTAATTATTAACAATTATTTCTAATTATTGCTAATTATTACTAATTATTACTAGTTTTTTACTAATTATTAGAATTTGTTACTATTTTTTCTAATTTTAACTATCTCTTTACTAATTTTTAGTAATTATTACTATTTATTACTAAATATTAATATTTATTATTAATTATTACTATTTATTAGTAATTATTACTAATTATTAATAATTATTAGTAATTATTACTGATTATTATTAATCATTACTAATTATTAGTATTTATTACCCTTTTTACCAATTATTACTATTTATACATAATTATTACTAATTACCACAAATTATTACTATTTATTTCTAATTATTACTATTTATTGATATTTATTTTCTAATTATTGCTAATTATTACTAATTATTGCTATTTATTGCTAATTATTTCTAATTATTACTAATTATTTAAATTATTACTAATAATTGCTAATTATTACTAATTATTTCTAATTATTACTAATTAGTACTAATTATTAATAATCATTTTTAATTATTACTAATTATTACTCATTATTAGTATTTCTTACTATTTATGGGTAATTATTACTAATTATTACTATTTGTTACTAATTATTAGTATTTGTTACTAATTATTAGTATTTTTTACTACTTTTTACTAATTTTTAATATTTTTTACTAATTATTAGTAATTATTACTATTTATTTGTAATTATTACTATCTAATAGTAATTATTTTTAATTATTACTAATTATTACAACTTATTAGTATTTATTGCTAATTATTACTAATTACCACTAATTATTATTAATTAGCGTTAATTCCTATTAATTTATTCTAATTACCGTTATAAATTACTAAATAACACTAATTATTTCAATTTGTTAATAATTATCATTAATAATTCTTAATGACCACTAATTATAAAACATTTGCACTAATAATTTCAATTTATTTCTACAAATAAATACTGATAACAAAACTATCAAAATATAATTTAATTACAACTAAATAACAATGATTGTAATTAATATAAAAAATGAAATAAATATTAAATTATACAAAACATAAATACCTTTAAACTTGATCTCTTATATGTGTATAAAACTTCAAAATATGTTCGTAAAAAAATTTACTGATAGAAATTTTAACTCTAAAATTAGAGTTTAGAGAGAGAGAGAGACAAAGTAGGAATCGAGATGAAGCAGGAAAAATATTAATGGGGGTATATATAGGTTAGCTTATTTGTGAAGAGACTATTTGTTACAGGTCCGGTCGCAAAAACCTTTAGCCGCATTAATTACTGTATGCGGTTAAAAGAGTATTTGTGATGGGACCCATCGCAAATAGTGACATGCCAACACACTATTTTTGATGGGGGAATATCCCATCGCAAATAGTATTTACCACCGTTGTAACATCCCAGGTAAATGAGGAATAAGACATATTTTATATTTAATAATATTTGTGAATTAAATATTAATTTTACTTTAAAGGGGTTGCTATGTTCGATAGCGTACCTGATACGCAACAACGGGTTTCTTAGGAATCTTACGTTGCACACTAATATTATAATATTATTATTTTAAATTTTAGTTAACTCCTAGCCATTTTATTGGTGATAATGAATGAAACTAACTACAATATGATTATACATGATTGTTAAATGTATTTACATTTATCCAATAAAAAGTTAGAGGCTTAAAATATGAATGAATCTAATTTTAAGCATAATTTACATTAAAAGCCCGAATTATCATCTTTTAATGGAGAACCCTCTTTAAATATAGTTTTGGTCACTTTAATACATTCTAATTGACCAAATATAATCCTTCTTTAGAATGGCGACATTAAATTTTAATTTGGGTTATTTTTTGGTATTTTTCTGATAAATTTCATTTTTTAATGAGTAGTGAAAAATACATTATTTTAATTCAAAAGTGCCTTTTAATATAATTTATTTATATGGTTAGATTATCTTTTTAGTTGGTTTTAATGTGTAATTAGAATATATTTTTACCATTTAATCTAATTTCGGTCATTGGAATTAATTTCACTTTGAAATTGGACATAAACAAGTATCAATCTTTTGATAGTTATTGTTTCTTAAAAACACGCTATTTGTGTTGATAACGGGAATTAATTTTAAAATTAATTAATTCCACTTCTATGTTTTCAATTTGGAAAAATAGACATCATTTTTGAATTCGGAATATCAAATATAGCTTAGGCTGACTTTTTGGTATTTTTCTGAAAAACTTCAATTTTTTATGAATAGTGACATCACTTAGTGGTAGTTAAAAAAACTGAATTTTTCATTTAAATGAAATTTTACCACATCTTTGAATTAAATTTAAAAAATCTGACATACATGGTTTTTATCAAGAAGTAAAATTTGGTTCATTAAGAAGAAAATAATTTTCAGTGAATAGTAACATTTGACTTTTATTTACCGCGGTTAAAGGTAAATAGGGTAATTCAAGGATAAAAAAATATTATAATAATTCAAAATTACCTTTAAAATTGTCCAAACCTTATTGGTTGAGTCATTTACAACCATGATAATATTTGGGTTGATTTTGGGAACGCTTTGATCCACTTGGGAGTGATAATGACAATTTAGATTAATTAACTTAAAGTAAAGACAAAAATGACAAAAGAAAATATCTTTTAGTAAATTAATTTCTATAAGGGGTTATATAAATTATCATTTATAAAATAAATATTCATTTTAAATATAAAAGTATTTCCTATATCATGGTATTTTTTTATAATTTTTAGACAACAAATATATTAAATTATTTATGACACAAGAATGATGCAGTGTTTACCTCATTATTAAATTATTTAAAGAAATAATATTATGATGATAAAAATATTATCTAAATCATGTCCAATTCTGATTGGATGATTTTATTTTGACCATGAGTCATCTTAGCTTCTACTATAATAATTTTTGGACCTTTTGAAACTGGATATAAGTTTATAGTAAAATAATAGTTTCACACTTTCCTAAAGAGCCCCTCCTCCCCCTTATAAAAAGAGACCACTTCTAACCAATTACTCACACCTCTCAGGCCATTTTTCTCGTCCAACATATGCCCAATTAATCTCCCTACATCCCTCTCCTCCCCCTATAAGCCTTACCTTAGGTATAAGGCACTTAAAGTAGTCTTTTTTGTTCAATCCAAATGAAGTTACCCAAATTAAAGGTAATGATTTCTCTTAATTTGTTTTATTTTATTTTACTTCTCCAACCCCTAAACTCTTTTTATTAATTTATTTTGTAACAACATCAGTTTCCTCAATATACTAGGATTTTGTTATGATAAATATTCTAACTACACTTACACACACATCCATCTAATGGATGAAGAACATAATGTTTCTGTGGATGGAAAACTAACGCCTCACGAAATGATTATTGTTCAATTACATCTTACCGCCTCTCAAGGTGGCCATTATGATGTCACTTTATTTATATATGATATATATTAGGTTTATGATTTTCTTATGCTTCTTTACTTCCAATTTATAGCATGCCTTTATGATTTCCATAGTAGGTAAATACGATAATCTCATTTGAGGAAGTGCGGACTACCGCCCCCTCAAAGTGATTTGATTCGTTAGTGCATTATGTGGGATCTATAAAGGATGTATTTAATGATATTATATATGATATAATACTGTAATTATAAAATAACTATGTATCATTATGGTTTAATTCCATAAAAATAATAAATAGAAATGAGAGTTGCATTCATGCGTACGTACGGCTTACCGTCTCCATGAACGGTGCATTTCATTTCTTACCTCCAAATGTTATGTACTATTATAAATACATGTATATAATGGATATATATGATATATATGATATCTAAATATTTAATATCATTATAGATATAATGGACTATTGACCACATGGATAACCTGTAAATATAAGTTGTTCATTATTGACTCAAGTACCAAACATCGACAAAACGAACGTTATTAACTTAAATGATTACACAATGTTTATAACATGGTAATAAGTGATATAAGGGTAATAATAAACTTGAAAAAGGTTCTTAAGCAAGTAGAAATTAACACTAGTTTATTATTCAGGAGATTAAAGATCAATTGAGTCAAGATGGAGATGAGGTAAGGGACATCGTCTCAATCTCCTTTAATTGAGGCATATTTTGTTTTAATACAAGACTTTCTTTTATACTCTGTATAAACACCCTTGAATTTTTCAAAGGGAATCTTTTTCTACAAAGCGTTTTACTAAATGACAAAAAGAATGTTCTTTTTAACATAAGTGGTTAAAACCACTTTTTCCACCGTCATGAGTATTATTTGATCTTTTTCTTCCCCAACAAGACGTAATATTTTCAAAAGAAAATAAATACCAAATACTCTTTTATGTATTTTGGTATTGAAAATGGTTTTGATAATGGATTTTTTATGTCAAAATAAATAAGTGATATATTTTGATTGAAATGTGGAAATATTTTTCTTTTCTTTATATTTCTTTTATGTCTTATTATTTTATAATGGTACTTGGACATTTGACGGGTGGTTACAGGATAAAACAAATGAAGGGTGGTGCCATGAATACCAGGACAGGTGGTTACGTTATAACCTCCAATGCATTGGCTATGGAAGTTGGTCGTATGGCTATTCCATTTAGTGATATGTGTGGAAGTCGACCGTATGGTTATTCCATTTAAGTATGTTTATGTCCCAAGTTACCTTTTTATGTTATGTGTTCTTTATATGGTTTTTAAGGTAATATTTTGGTTACAAAAGTGTAAGTAATGATCTTTTATTCAGTGAAGAGTATTTACTACTTCATAAAGGTGAAAAGTATTACTTATGTTAAAGTAATCATGGTTTACTTGTTGTTTTAAAAAACTATTAGTTTTCCTTCGTTGTGTATCCCTTACTAAGCTTTTTTATGCTCATCCCAAGTTTTTGAAATGTTTTTCATAGGACATAATGTGGAATAGGGTCAAGGATGAGATCAACGAAAAGTCATACTATCTTAAACATGAAACTATACATTAATCTTTTTTTAGAGTTATTATTTTGTGAAAAAAATGGAAACTGTGTAGAAGTGTCTACTTTGTATTCTTTTGAGTTGTAATAGTTATGTCCTAATTCTATAAAACACTAAAACTGAAAAGATCCTCAATGTAAATTTTTCATTTAATTCAATATTATGTAAAGTTTAAGGTCGGGTCCTTATAGTTGGTATCATAGATCGGTTTAGATAACTTTAGGAGTTAGGGTATTTTTAAATTAATATCCATAAAGTAATTTATGTTAATATTGGAAATCATATAGCATTTACAGATTACCATGTTGCTTCACATAAGATATTTATGTGTTCAGAATGGTTTTCTGCAGAGGAAACAGGGACACTATGTTGGGATGACATCAGGAGGAAGATAACCTTCCAAATCAGCAACCTGAGATGGTCGTAATCAGAAATGAATAATTTGTTGCAGTGATGGAACAATTGACTCAGGCTATAAATGGTGGTGGTATCCATGTATGAGATCATCCAGATCAACCGCAGAGGAACATGTCAGTAGTGGAGCATTTATTGAGGCAACATCCTCCATCATTTAGAGGATCATCTGACCCTGTGCTAGCTGAAGGGTGGATTAAATCACTTGCGAAGATTTTTTATGTCATGGGTTGTTCATAACATCAAAAGGTTAGTCTCACTATTTACCATTTTGAAGGTGAAGTTGATCAGTGGTGGTCGATGGTGAAAAATATTAGCGATAGTGAAGAGATTGATGCTCTCGATTGTGATGAATTCAAAGGTATTTTTCTTGAGAAATATTTTCCCAAGGTGGTTTGTCTTAGTATGGAAAAACAATTCCTAGAATTGAGTCCGGAGGATGACTCAGTGGCTGCTTATGAACCAAAGTTCACTCGACTGGCAAGGTATGCGCCAAATTTCATCCGCGATATTGATATTAAGATAAATTGATTTTACTCAGGACTGAAGCCATGATATCAAATAGAATTAGCCTCTCATGAGCTCAAATGTTATGAAAAACTTGTTCGATGTGCGGATAAGGTAGAAATGGATTTTTCCGATGATCAGGTGTTTGTTGAAAAACAACAGAATAAAAGGTCATATTGGCAGGCAAATGGAAAGAGTTCATCAATGAAGCCTGGAGGTAAGAAAATTAAATACCCAACTTGGGAGAAGTGTGGTAAAAAGAATCCTGGAGATTGTTTATCAAAGTCTATAAAGTGATTCTGGTGTGTTAAGTCTGGTCATATTACTCGTAACTATAAGGAAGATGATCAAGCGGGAAATGAAAAACCATCGGTAAGATGTTTTGAGTGTAATGAAATGGGACATTATGAAAATGGCTGTCCAGCGAAGAACTCAACTGAGGGAAAGCAGCCAGACTACAAGCAGAAAGGGGTGGTGAAATCCTTTGCAACTTCTTAAGTAGATGTTGGTCCATCAAATGAAGTAGTATCAGGTATACTGTTTGTTTGTTCAGATTATTCTAATGTGTTGTTTGATTCAGGGTCTACTCACTCTTTCATTTTTGAGAAGTTTTCTAGTAAATTGGGAATTCCATCTCAGGATATGAATACAAAACTTATGGTAAAAACACGTGGAGGAAATGTTGAGAAAAAAAGAAAACATAAGAACATTCCTGTACTTGTGTGCGGAAAGAACCTATCTGTAAACCTTAATGTTTTTCCTCTAGTAGAGTTTGATGTTATTTTGGGCATTGATTGGTTGTCTGTTTATCATGATAAGATTGATTGGAGAGATAAAGAGGTTTCATTTCAGAAAGATTTATAGTTTGTGTACAAGAATGAACCCTTTCTTTTAATAACATATCAGGAAGTTGAGAAACTAGTAAAATAAGGAAATTAATGTTAGCTTACTCATATTTTTGAAAATAAAGAAAGTGTTGAGATTAATGATGTGCCGGTGGTAAATGAGTACCTTGATGTTTTTCATCATGAGTTTCTTAGTATTATACCTGATCGGGAAGTTGAATTTATTGTTGACTTATTTCCTGATGCTAAGCCAATTTCAAAACCCCCTTATCGAATATCTCAAATTATACATTTAGAGTTAAAGAACCAATTGTATGTGTTATTAGATAAAGGTTTCATTCGATCAAGAACATCACCATGGGGTGCTCTTGTCTTGTTTATTAAAAATATGGTTCAATGAGACTTTTCATTGATTATATAGCATTGAATAACATCACTATTAAGAATATGTATCCTTTGCCTCATATTGATGATTTGTTTGATCAGCTCCAGGGAGCTTAGTATTTTTTGAAGATTGACTTGAGTTCGGGGTACCATCAGTTGAAAGTAAAATAAGCATACATTTCGAAGACCGCGTTTTGTACTAGATATGGCCATTATGAATTTATAGTTATGCCTTTTGGGTTAACCAATTAACCTGTTGTATTCATGGATCTTATGAATATAATTTTCTGTGAGTTCTTGGATATGTTTGGGGTTGTGTTCATCAATGATATTTTGGTTTATTATAAAAGTAAATAGGATCATGAAAGTCATTTAAAGGTCATCTTTCAAACCTTAAAAGAAATGAAACTTTATGGGAAATTCAGCAAGTGTGAGTTTTGGTTACCACAAATTTTTTTCCATGGCCACATTGTTTCAAAAAATGGCATAACTATTGATCCTGCTAAAACTAAAGTTTTTGAAAAATGGCCAAGACCCAAAAATATAACCGAGATTCGTATTTTTCTTGGTTTGGTAGGTTATTACCAGAGGTTTGTTGAAAATTGTTCCTGGTTATCTAGTCCAATGACTAAGTTAACTCTAAAAGGTGTTAAGTTCATATGGACAAAAGAATGTCATGATTGTTTTCAGGAATTGAAAAGATGGTTAGTGAATGCTCCAGTTCTGGCACTGCCTTCCAGAAATGGGGAGTTTTTTTATCTACAATGATGCTTTTTTGAAAGGACTTGGTTGTGTCCTAATGCAAAATGATCAGGTAATTGCTTATGCTTTACGTTAGTTGAAACCTCATGAGTTAAATTACCCAACACATGATTTGGAATTAGCTGATGTTGTTTTTGCTTTAAAAATCCGGATGCATCATTTGTATGGTGTAAAGTGTGAAATATATACTGATCACAAAAGTTTGAAGTATATATTCACTCAGAAAGAATTGAACATGAAACAGAAGAGATGGTTGAAATTAATCAAGGATTATGATTGCATGATTTATTACCATCCGGGAAAAACAAATAAAGTGGATGATTCTTTAAGTCGAAAAAGTAATGTCTCATTATCCATCCTACGTTTGGAACGAGATCCTTTGGTTGTTGATTTGATGAACTTTGGCATAGATGTTGTAGGTGCAGAAAATTATTCTGTTTTGTATCAGGTGTCAGTGAGATCATCTCTATCAGATAAAATAAAGAAAGCACAGAAAGAAGACAATGAGTTGCAGAAAAAGGTAGAATTAGTTCAGAAGGGTAAGTTGCCTAATTCTAACTTTGATAATGATTGTGTTTTGAGGTTTGGGAAGATATTATGTGTGCCTTGTGATTCATAGTTGAAGAATGATTTGTTAAGTGAAGCTCATAGTTCCCCGTTTTTAGTTCATCCTGGTAGTACTAAGATATACAGAGATCTTCAAGAGTATTACTGGTGGGATGTAATGAAAAGATATATTGATGATTTTATAGTGAATTGTTTGAATTGTAAGTAGTTTAAAGAAGAGTGACAGTTACTGAAATGAATGCTTCAGCCTTTACCGGTGCCAGAGTGGAAATGGTAAAATATATCCATGGAATTCATTGTAGCATTACCAAAGACATCTCGAGGTAATAATGCAATCTGGGTTATAGTAGATCGATTGACTAAATCTAAACATTTCCTTCCTATTAGATATACATTGTCTCTAGATCAACTTGCTCGGTTGTATGTTAAAGAGATAGTCAGGTTGCATGGAGTTCCCCTCTCCATTGTATCTGACCGTGATCCCAAGTTTACTTTTAGCTTTGGGAAAGGCCTTCAGAAGTCATTTGGTTCTGAATTAAATTTTGGTACATCTTTTCATCCTCAATAAGATGGGCAGTAAGAACGAAAAATTCAGACCTTGAAAGATATGTTACGTTCATGTTTGATGTATTACCAGGGAAGTTGGGACCAACATCTTTCTTTGGCTGAATTTTCATATAATAACAGTTTGCATTCTAGTATACAGATGGCTCCATTTGATGCATTATATGGAAATCATAGTCGAACTCCATCTTTTTGGGATGATGTAGGTGAATGGAAGCTGATGGGACCATAATTGGTAGAAGAGATGGCAAGGAAAGTTCAGTTGATTCAGAATCACATTAGAACAGCTCAGATCAGACATAAAAGTTATGCAGATAACCAGAGGAAAGAACTTTCTTTTGAGGTAGGTGTTCATTTCTTTCTCAAAGTTTCTCCATGGAAATGTGTAATTCCTTTTAGTAAGAAGGGAAAGTTGAGACTGAGGTTCATTGGACCTTATGAAATTATGGATAAAGTTGGTCAATTGTGTATAGAGTGGCTTTACCTCCAAGTTTATTCCATTTACACAATGTTTTTCATGTTTCTATGTTGAGAAAGTATATTCCAGATCTATCTCATGTTTTGAGCCCATAGGTAGTTCAGTTGGAAGAGAATTTCTCTTATGAAGAACAACCAATCCAGATTCTTGATCGTAGAGAATAGTTGTTGAAGAATAAGGTAATTCACTAGGTAAAGGTTTTGTGGAAAACCATATGGTTAAAGAGGAAACGTGGGAATCTGAAAATGCAGTGAGGGACAAATAACCAAACTTATTTTGATAAGTGGATAAAAATTGTGAGGATGCAATTCCCAAAAGGGGGGAAGGATGTAACATCCCAGGTAAATGAAGAATAATACATATTTCATATTTATTAATATTTTTTAATTAAATATTAATTTTACTTTAAAGGGGTTTCTATGTTCGATAGCGTACCCGATACGCAACATCGAGTTTCTTTGGAATCTAACGTTGCACACTAATAATATAATATTATTATTTTAAATTGTAGTTAACTCCTAGCCATTGTATTGGCGGGAATGAATGAAACTAACTAAAGTATGATTATACATGATTTTTAAATGTATTTATATTTATCCAATAAAACTTTAGAGGCTTAAAATATGAATGAATTTATTTTTAAGCATAATTTACATTAAAAGGCCGATTTATTTCCTTTTAATGGAGAAACCACATTAAATATAGTTTTGTTCACTTTATTAAATTATAATATACCAAATATAATCCTTATTTATAATTGGGACATCAAATTTTACTTTGGTAAATTTTTTCTTATTTTTCTGATAAAGATCATTTTTTAATGAATGGTGAAAAATACTTTATTTTAATTCAAAAGTGCCTTTTAATCTAATTTATTTATATGGTTAAATTATCTTTTTAGTTGGTTTTAAAGTGTAATTAGAATATATTTTTACCATTTAATCCAATGTTGGTCATTGTAATTAATTTCCCTTTGAAATTAGACATAAACAAGTATCAATCTTTTGATAGTTATTGTTTCTTAAAAAAACACTATTTGTTTTGATAATGGGAATTAATTTTAAAATTAATTAATTCCACTTCTATGTTTTGAATTTGGAAAAATATACATCATTTTTGAATTTGGAATATCAAATATAGCTTAGGCTGAATTTTTTGTATTTTTCTGAAAAACTTCAATTTTTTATGAATAGTGACACCACTTAGTGGTAGTTAAAAAAACTGACTTTTTCATTTAAATGAAATTTTACCACTTCTATGAATTTAATTTCAAAAATCCAACATACATGGTTTTTATCAAGAAGTAAAATTTGGTTCATTAAGATGAAAATAATTTTTGGTGAATAGTAACATTTGACTTTTATTTAATGCGGTTAAAGGTAGATAGGGTAATTCAAGGTTAAAAGAATATTATAATAATTCAAAATTACTTTAACACTTTTTCAAACCTTATTGGTTGAGTCATTTACGACCATTAGCATGTTTGGGTCGATTTTGGGACCCCTTTGATCCACTTGGGAGTGATAATGACAATTTAGATTAATTAACTTAAAGTAAAGTGAAAAATGACAAAAGCAAATATCTTTTTGTAAATTAAATTTTATAAGGGGTTATATAAATTATCTTCTCAACTATAAATATTAATTGGAAAGCTAAAAATATTTCCTATATCATGGTATTTTTGTTATAATTTTTAGACAACAAATATATTAAATTATTTGTGACAGAATAATGATGCGGTGTTTACCTCAATATTAAATCATTTAAATAAATAAGATTATAATGATTAAAATATTATCCAAAACATGTCCTATTCAGATTGGATGATTTTCATTCTACCATGAGTCATCTTATTTTCTACTATAATAATTTTTGGACCTTTTGAAACCGAAGATAAGTTTATAATAAAATAATATTTTCACACTTTCCTAAAAAGCCCCCCATCCCCTTTATAAAAGGATTCCACTTATAACAAATTCCTCACACCTATAAAGCCATTTTTCTAATCCAAAATCTGACAAATTAATCTCCCTACATACCTATCCTCCCCTTATAAGCCTTACCTTAGGCAGAGGGCACTTAAAGAAGTCCTTTTTGTTCAAACCAAAGGAAGTTACCCAAATTAAAGGTAACGATTTCTCTTGATTTGTTTTATTTTATTTTACTTCTCCAACCTCTAAACACTTTTTATTCATTTATTTTGTAACAACAGCTATATCCTCAATATACTAGTATGTTGTTATGATAAGTATTCTAACTACACTTACACACACCTCCATCTATTGGATGAAGAACATAATGTTTCTGTGGACGGAAAACTAACACCTCACGAAACGATGATTGTTCAATTACATCTTACCACCTCTCATGGTGGTAATTATGAAATAATGTATCACAATATGATATATATTATGTTTATGATTTCCTTATTCTTCTGTACTTCTAATTTATAGCACACCTTTATGGTTTCCATAGTGGGTATATACGATAATCGCATTTGAGGAAGTGCTGACTACAACACCCTGAAAGTGATTTGATTCGTTAATGTCTTATGTGGGATGTATAAAGGATGGATTTAATGATATTATATATGATATAATACTGTAATTATAATATAACTATGTATCATTATTCTTTAATTCCATAAAAATAAGAAATTGAAATGAAATTAGCGTCCATGCGTACGTACGGCTTACCGTCTCCATGAACAGTGCATTTCATTTCTTACCTCCAAATGTTATGTAGTGTTATAAATGCATATATATACTGGATATATATGATATATATGATATCTAAATAATGAATATCATTTTGGAAATAAAGGACTATTGACCACATGGACAACTTGTAAATATAAGGTGTTCATTGTTGACTCAAGTACCAAATATCGAAAAAACGAACGTTATTAACTTAAATAATTACACAATGTTTATAACATGGTAATAAGTGATATAAAAGTAATAATAAGCTTTAAAATGGTTCTTAACCAAGTATAAATTAACACTTGTTTTTTATTCTGGAGATTAAAGAGCGATCGAGTCAAGTCGGACACAAGGTAAGGGACTTCGTCTCAATCTCCTTTCATTGAGGCATATTTTGTTTTAATATAAGACTTTCTTTTATACACTGTATAAACACCCTTGACTTTTCAAAGGGAATCTTATCAACAAAGAATTTTACTAAACAGCAAAAAGAATGTTCTTTTTAACATAAGCGGTGACAATGACCTTTTCTGCCGCCGTGAGTATTATTTGATCTTTGGCTTCTTCAACAATTCGTAATGTTTTCAAAAGAAAATACATACCATATACTCTTTTATGTATTCTGGTATTGAAAATGGGTTTGATAATGTATTTTTTATGTCAAAATATTTAAGTGATATATTGTGATTAAAATGTGGAAATTTTTTTCTTTCCTTTATATTTGTTTTATGTCTTATGATTTTATATTGGTACTTGGACATTTCACGGGTGGTTACGTTATATTCTTCAATGCATTGGGTATGGAAATCGGCCGTATGGCTATTCCATTTAGTGATATGTGTGGAAGTCGACCGTATGGTTATTCCATTTAAGTATGTTTATGTCCCTAGTTTCCTTTTCATGTTATGTGTCCTTTATATGGGTTTTATGGTAATCGTTTGGTTACAAAAGGGTAAGTAATGATCTTTTATTCAGTGAAGAGTATTTACTACTTCATAAATGTAAAAATTATTACTTATGTTAAAGTATTCATGGTTTAATTTTTGTTTTGAAAACTGACAGTTTTCCTTATTTGTGTATCCCTTACTAAGATTTTTATGCTCATCCCAAGTTTTTGAAATGTTTTTCACAGGACATAATGTGGAATAGGGTCAAGGATGTGATCAATAAAAACTCATGCTATCTTAAACATGGAATTAGACAAGACTCTTTTTTTAAAAGTTATTATTTTGTGAAAAAATGGGAAATTTGTAGAAGTGTCTACATTGTATTATTTTGAGATGTAATATTTATGACCTAATTATCTAAAACTCTAAACCTGAAAAGATCCTCAATGTGAATTATTCATTTAATTCAATATTATATAAGGTTTAAGGTCGGGTCCTTATAGCTACCGAGTATTTGTGATGGGGAGGCACCCCCATTGGAAATATCCATCCTACTTTTGGCATGAAAACTTTGCCAAACCTTTTGCGATGGGCCCCCTTTTCCAATCATAAATAACTAATTATTTGCGACAGGTTTTCCCCCATTGAAAATAATATTTTTGATGGACTATTTTTGACGGGATCTATTCCCGTCAAAAATAACCCATCACAAAAGATCATTTTTTCCATAGTGTATATGGATAAATAATATGTCCAGTTTCAAAGATAATTTGAACCTTACCTTTTATATATTATTCATATGTAGATTTAAATTTAATCAATTGTTTTATATATATTTTTATTTTGGATAAAATTTAAACAATGTGTATTTTATTACTTGTTTGATAATATTTTATACTATTTATTATTTTGTAAGAGATGTTACAGGTCTACATTTATGTATATTATGATATACTAAAAAAAGTTATTCTGTTTCAGTGTTAGTTATTTGTAAAACGGTCATAGAAGGATCATTCAATGCTAGTTAAAAAATACCATGGAAATGAAATTTATACATCATTATTTATATAATATTAAGTTTAAATTTTAAAAATATTATTTTTTTAACTTTAAACATTGGTATCTTTAAAAAAATGTATAAAACTTGTTAATTGTTTTTAAATTAACAGACATCAAAACTATAGTTCTAATATTAAATATATCGACGTTTATTTTTAACCAATGTTAGAACTAAAAATAAGTATTTCAATATCCTTCTTTCCATTGGTGTATTTAGTGATGTATTTTGTAGTTAATCACACAATTAACATTATATATATCACATACATACCTCATATAATCATATGCATGATAATTCTCAAGTATGTATCATATGTATACTTGATGCATCTTATATATATTTAATTATTTATGTATATAATTCATTTAATTTTTTATATCATATGAAATTCATTCCTTTTAATCATATTTTATGGACAAATTATATGTTTCCACATCAATTTCACTAATATAATAATATGTATCATTATTAAGGGATTTTTTGGACATGGCCACATGGAATGTGATATTTTAAGTAGGTGATGAGAAAAAACCCACTACCCAAAATTACTCTTAATCATATTGATCATAAAATCTAATTATACATAATTTTTTATACGAATGTTAAATATATTTGTTTCATTGTGTAAAAATTAAATAAATATTTATCATTTCTCTATTGTGTATCTCTTATAACGTCCAGATATTTTAAGATCATATCCTATATATTAACACATTTAATGATACATCCATTTGAACCTACTAGAGAAATCATTGTCCCAACATCATTGGCT
This sequence comes from Viscum album, assembly GCA_963277665.1. Classification (NCBI taxonomy): domain Eukaryota; kingdom Viridiplantae; phylum Streptophyta; class Magnoliopsida; order Santalales; family Viscaceae; genus Viscum; species Viscum album. Next base: position 1,792,756,723 of record OY728147.1, read on the forward strand.
ATGTTACTCATTGAATCAATATTAGATCTCCTGGATGGATAGACACACTTCATCATATGATAATGAATGAGACTCTCTAATACAAAATTAACAATTATCCTTTTCTAGGATACTAGGACTAGGTTTATCTGACTCTATTAAAACATTTTATAACAAAAGGGATATAATAAAATCTATCCATTATCATAACTCAAAAATTAAAAACAAAATAATAAAATAATAAAATAAATTTTTAAAAACATTTTATAATATTTAGATAAAACATAAATTTATGAGTTGAAGTTTACATTTGTATCCACATCTAATTCTAATAACCAAATATTTTGTGGTATTATATTTATATAAAAGTTATGATAGTCCCACCTCTAAGGAATAATATATAATAAAGATAGAGAAAGACACTAGAGAACCTCTCAGATGAGAAAAACTAGGGAATGATAAGCACAACATTTTCTTTCTATCAATGGAATAAAGAAGGAAAACCTCATCATTACTACGATATAGAATTAAGGGTATTAAAATTCATCTATGGAATCTAAATTAGTTGAAAAATAAATATGTTTCAATAAATAGACTATAACGGTCATTTGGAGAACTAAATAGCCTTAAAAATGGATCAATTTAGAAAAAAAACACGGGAGGTGAATTAATGATATAGAGAACTTATTTTCCACATATATTCGACATATATGAATTAAAAATATATCTAGAAATAATTTTGAAATTAGGAACTAAGAAAACATGTGATTCTGAGGCATGTTGTGCCTGAAATTAATTTTATAAAAATATTAGAAACATTTTATATCATAAGCACATGGTTTATTAAATAAAATGGTATAAATGTGAAATGGAGTCTTGGATCAAAAATCTTGGACCATAGATGAATCAAAATAATGAGGTTTACCCTCATTATGAAACAAAATTGGTCAAAATGGGGTATTTATATAAATGATTGACAGAAGCATTTAGTTAAATAAATAATTAAATTATTTATTTTAATTAAATGACCTAAAAATATAATCCCTCCATAAATATAGTTTTACGACCTAATTAAAGGGTAAGACACATTACCCATGGGACCATTAAGAGGATATTTATTCTACCATTTGTTAGAGAATCAAGATCATTCAGCCACACGACTCCAGATCCACGTGAATTGAGGTGTAGAAAATGCAATGACTTCTATTAGTCAATAGCAATAAAATTCATCATAAATTAAGGATCCAATGTCATTGTTAGGCTCCTCAATTTGTGGATTATAATGCCATATATTAAAAAATTGAGCATGACAATACTTTTTCATTGATCTGCATTCATGGTGAACCTTTTCATGAGCCCATGAATCGTTATTAAATTTTTTATTAAGTATACAACTCTAGGAATCCCAACTTATTTTAATTTGAAATAAATTATTAAAAAATATTATTTCAAATACATTTCCTGTTCTTTAACCCCTACTTTATTTATGTTCTTCACTGATTGGAATTTGGGGTCATATTTTGACATTGGCGGGAAGGATCGAGCCCGATTAGACCCATGAATTCATAGAGAATTAACATAAGATTAATGGATTGAAGAATCTAGCTTGGACTTAGAGGAATTTCATGTTGTGGATGATATATTCATGGATATCAGATCCAAATAAGAGATATTATAGCGTGAGAGATATATGAAGATCTTACGGGCGGTTGACGGGTGTATCAGAGAACTGTTTTCCTTCCATCAAAAAGAAAAAATGATGAAAAAAGATACATTATTTCAATTTTGGGAGTCCTAGAGGTGGGATTCTTTTATGATTCATAGATATGGGACTCTTAAGTGAAAATATAATTTCCTAGAAAAAAACTACACATCAGGTAGCTTTGATGAACACACACCATGTATTACCCCTATGGATATAGTGCTTGGGTTTCTAAAAAATATTAGGATCAGACACAATGTGGCTAGACCACACATTGTTTGAACCTCTCCAAAATGACAGGTCGTGTGGTGGGGCACATGGATAGGACCTTGTGTGGGAGGAAATATTTTATACCAGAGTACACATGCACAACTAGTATACCCAGAAATTACTAATAGCAAGGGTAAGACCCAATGTGGATGAGTCATTCCATGTAGTCACTTTATATTCCATGTTGGGATACACTTTTAGTGATCCATGTACTATGAAGGACATGACCAGGAAGTGGAGTGAGACCACAAACCATTTTGGTCCTCTTAAACGTCACGTATCCCTACTTCCCCTTATAAGAAACCTCAACCTCTCGTATATCATTTGTTTGGACATGGATTTTGACCCATGAGTATCCTATCCTGAGTGTTTTTTCACAAATAATGTGATAATATAATTTATGGTGGATTTTTTTATATGATTATAAATTTAATGAGTGTGGCACTTCATTAAGCAGTTTCGATGATTGAAGTGATCAGGCATGTTCATTAGAGTCATCAGAGTGGAACCCTCCTTTTGGAAAGGGCATGGGTCCTTGTCTGAATACTATAGTTCAACCCTCCTACTAGGATAGAGAAAGCGTCCTCTATATATACACTAGAGTGGAACCCTCCTACTGGTATTGGAATAGCTCTTGTATCTACCATTAGAGTTGAACCCTCCTACTGGGCCGAGGATGGTTCCTCTATTTTCTATCTAAGTTTAACCCTCATATGGTATCTGATTATGGATACATGACCATTATGGTGGCTCCCACTTACTGGTTAGGGCATGGGTACTATATCTCCTATTCGAGTGGCACCCTCTTATAGTATCAGGGTATGGGTCCTCGACCACTTGAGCAGAAGCCTCTTGTTGGGAAGGTGTTGGCCCTCTATTAACTACAAGATTATAACCTTCCTGTCAAATCAGGGTATGATTTCTTTATCTATTGAGTGGAACCCTAATATTTTACAAGTGAATGGGACATCTACCTATAGATTGTGTCCCCTTGACTGTGAGGTACATTGATAAGGTGTGGATTTATTTGGACATTTCTACTGGGCAGATGTAGTAGATGATAAGAATAGTTGATAGACATCTTAGAACTGTTGGAACTATTTTTGGGAAAGGTTGTGAGATGTATTTACCCTTTATCTCTCATTTGGATTTATTTTTTTGATAATATATATCTATATCTATATCTTTGTCATTGGATTTTATTACTCGTTTTATTTGGGATGATCTATCTTTTCCCACCATTTCTCTTACCATTCACCCTTTAGCTTTGGGGACATCCTACCAGTTATGTAAATAATAACCCCAACATGGGACATTTCCACACATGTATTATCTTATGGAGATTCCAGATAGTTTGGAGATGAATATAGAAGATTACATGGTTTCCTTGAGATTTAGCCTGCGTACCATGGTTTGGTAATGGAGATCTAGATCCTATCTCCCTGAACATATTACATTTCCCATTTTTTCAGGTTGGGACATTTTTTGGAAGGAAATTTATTTTCCCCTTTTTTACTTTCCCATTCACTCTATCATACTCTTGTACTCCATAGTGTTTTTACATGCATAGTTTAATTTATTTTTCATATATTACTATTATTCGGCTCTTGTAACCACCACTAGACTATAGAAGTGGGATTTGGGTAGTTGTGGCTCTATTATATTTAGGTTGGGTAATGACATATTGGTATCAGAATAGTTCATTCATTGGGATTGTTTTTTGAGTTTCCCTCTTATGATGATTTGTTTAGAAATTAGTGTAACTATGTTAACATTTCTTGATTGTGTATTTTAGGCTAGGGAAACCAGTTCTAGTGTGGTGGTGAACATATACATTCACTATTATTCTGACTACCTTTATGTCAACTCAGCATATAGATATATTGGTTTAATTATTTAAATGTACATGGATCACATAGGATTGAGTCTTATGACTATCATTCATGATTTATATCCCCATTTATATATGAACATCTAACCATGGTATGTCTTGATTAATTTTTTAGGATACCTTTTTGATGATATCTGTAAAGGTTACTGATTCTGAATCATAATGAATATTTGATCAGTGATGAGGCCTAAGTTCATTTACCATCCCGCAAGATCCTTCTTCTAGGGGGATAGGTGCCAGCACACCCACCTATCATGTAAAAGGTCATACTAGAATAAATGTGAATAATACATGATGGATTAGTGAACTACTTCAACTATAGTACCACAAGATACTGAAGTTCCATGGAGAGCTAGATCCCTAGGCGACATAGGATTTTCTAGAGTCGATGATCCTAGTTTTAAAGAATATATGGGCACCGACTGATTATGTAGTTTTAATGGATACCAGGATTTTTCACAGAGCAACTCGGCACTAGTGTAACCTAGTTACATATATTCATGATGAGTTGATGCTATCATGGCCTGATTTCTAGAAGCAGTTTAATTGGGTGTACTACCCCTTATGCTTGTGGTTGGTTAACATCTAATAGAATCTAAAGCTTTAGTATGGAGGGATCATAATAGGTGAGTATGCTACTAAATCATGGAAAATTGCCTCAAAATGATTGTTAAAAATTTTGGTTCCCTACTAATGTGTATAGTGGCCCTCATGTCGAATCCATGGTGATAAAACTTCTTTTAGTAATCAATTGTTTTTTAATTTATATTTTGAATGGGGGGGTTGTTTGAAGAGATTAATTAAATTGATGTGTGGATGAAGTTGTATTTAACGATTTCATAAATCATGGGGTGAGGTCATTATTTTTTATTCATGATCTCAAAATCCTTGATTTTAGTGTGATATTTCATTAAATTAACACCCACTTCAAAAGACAATTGTGATCACCATTCCCAAGTGTAGTTTATTTAATCAAATAATTAACACAACTAACACTATAATCATAATAAAAACTTGTTTAGCATAGTTTATTTATTTTTACAATATTCTATAGAATCCACATGTTAGTCAAAACATTTCATTAATCCATGAAATTTTAATTTTCACATACACAATGTTTACCTAAAGAATATACAATGAGAAAAATATCTCAATCAATTGGAATCCCAAAATTATAACCCACCAAAATAAATGAGTTAATCACCCATTTATATGATTTTTATTCATGTTTATGATGATTATGGTGATGAGTTATAAATATAATAAAAAATTTATGAGAAAAGAGTTGTGCGTTTAACACACACACAAACAGTGAAGTGATTAAACACAGAATTTTTAATAAACGAAAAAGAAAAATATAAAGTGGGATATAACTTAGTAAACATTATTTGGAAACCATTAATATTTAACAAAAAATGGTGGATTATAATTAGATAATAATATGTTGAAACATTCATTGAAATTAAAATGAAATTGAAAACAACTTACACGATTAAAATAGAAAATAATCAAAGTACATGGAAATAAAGCTGAAAGGAAAGGTATATCAATTAGAAACATGGGTTTGTAATGTAATAAAAATATATTTTACTGAATTTATTCATTCCAATGTATCCTCCAGGGTTATAAAGTTATAACCCCTTATAAGGAGAAGTGTGGAATGAATTTATAGCCAAAGGTGGTGGAATGTTTTCAATCAAAAACTGTACCTCGTGTTGGATTGAAATTTTATATTTTTTATACATCAATTTGGAGAAATATAATTATTTAGTGATTTATATATGGATGTGGAAAGTTCAACCTCTAAATTTTGTGTCCATTTTACATTTTATCTAATTTTATATATTTTTTCTTAAACAATATCATACAGTAAATTTTAATCTAGACTTTTTTTAGGATAAAAAGTGAATGGATTTTTAGATAAGAACATTCCCTAAAATCACAAAAATTTATTTTAAACGTTTTTCTGAATTAATATGGAATTTATCCCCACAAAAGTTCATCTCAATTGGTCAATTAGATTGGGAGATAATTCAACAATGTTGGGTTGTTTTCTAATCCCCCAAAAAATTATGGGCTTGAATTTAATGTATTAATTGAGACACGTGTTGATTTTTTGGGAATCAAAAATTTTATCCAAAATTTTATATTATATCCTCAAACATATTATATAGTTTCATAAAATTTTGGATTTTTTATTGAGCCTAGATATTTAGTCATCATGGCTGGTCTAGGTTTTCATCATAGTTTTGCTGGTCCTTATTGTGTGGTCCATATGACCCTTCAAATGGATGAATTAATTAAATTTATAGTTAAATGATTTGTTTTAATTTGATTATGGAGAACTGAAAAATACGAGTAAAAACATATTTTTTGGTATATTAAAATATATTATAATAATAGTAAACTATAGTGTATTTGAATGAATTGTAATAATGATCTTATTAAATGTTTATGATCAAAACATGAACATTGAATACAAATTAATCATTTTTTGTAAAAAAATAGAAATTAGAGTAATATAAAATCATGAATGAATATTTAATATCAAATCCCCAAAACATAGTCTTGTCCATGTATTCATTTAAAAAAATATAAAAAAATAATAAAATCATTTTCATTCACATATAGATATTAAAATATTAATTCCTCCAATAATGGGAGTCTAGAATAGATCAGTCATCCATAATTAATTAAAAAACAAAAGTTTAAAGATTTTTTTTAAAATACCAATTTTTCATGCTAAAAATAATAAATTAAGGATATGGGAACTCATAACTTACTCTTCTAAAGATAAAAAAATTTCTTTGCGGAGCTTTAGTCATTCACCAACCAAAAGTGAAAATCATAGATTTTGAAATAACTCACAACATACATTACCTATTCCAAAATTCATAAGAATCAAGATGATTTTTTGGGGGGTTTCATGGCTATTGGATGGTAGGAATATAATAACATTTATATTAGAAAATAGGGGGTAAAACACTAACTTGGAAAAATAAATGCACAATGTTTCAAATGAGAAATGGGAGGAAATTGAAACACATATTTAAAAGGTAATAAATTTGTGAAAGAAGAAAATTGTGGGATAAAATTTTAATTGGATGAAATGATGAAATATGTTCAAAACACTAAATATCTCTCAATGACATAAGAAAATATGATGCAATTGTTCTTTATTTTTTTATTATATCATATTTTTGAAAGTTGAACTTGGAATAGATCTCAAAATTATCTCCCAAATCTTGTAATATCTCATCATGGAACTAATTTTAATAGTTATAAAAAGAATAAAGGTTTATTAAGAGTTATTTTTGCCTTCCGAATACACAACCCATTTTTTTTATTTTTTCCCTTTTTTGGTTTTTTCTATATTTTTCCTTTTTTGAACAATTTTCAATAAAATGTAAAAAATTACATAAATGTGAATACATTACCAAAACTCAACTAACAACCACATCTATCCTAGACATAAATGTAATCTTTCCCTCAAGAATATTATAACACATTGAAAATAAATGAAATTATATCAAAAATAAAATCCATTTTCATGGAATAAACTTAAATAAATTATGAAATGAAAATACGTTGGGTGGGACATGATTTTGTATTTTTTGTGAATCTATCCAAGAAAATGGTTTTCATAGGCTCGAAGGGGATTTAAATAAGGAAGATTAATGTATGGGTAATGGGATACTATTTGGATATTTTAGTGATTATGTGGTTCATAGAATGCCTCTATCATTTTAATATACACTAAAGTTGGAAATTCATCTCAAAGGTTCATACAATCCCTAATCATAATCATGATTAAAGAATATAAAATTCAAAAATATGGCCATAGGTGACCTTGGAATGAAATCTGACATTGTTCCTCATGGTTTGGGAAGAATCATTTTCCAAAAAAAATTGGTCATTCAAATTTTATTTTTCTTGAAAAAATATTATTTATCCAAATTTATGACGAATTTGGGAAAAAAATTAGATTAAAATATGTAATTGGACTCCCAAAATTCATTGTAAAAATTTTAAAACTTTAATGGGGTGTAACTGTGTCTATTTTTGTTTTTGTTTTTGTTTTTTAGTTCATTATTTAGTTTTTTAAATTCACACCCACACAAAATTTAAATAAAAAAAAAATTGGTGGAGAAGGTAGTATAAAAAATGATAATAATAATTAGAGATGAAGAATAAGAAAGAGAGAGTGTGTAATAGATAGTGTGAGTTAAAATGAAATAGGTGCCCTTGGTTTAGATTTGGTGGGTTTCCATCTCCATCTAGTGGTAGTTTGATAGAATTGGATGTAGTTGCTGGGGAATTTTTCCTCCCAAAATATGATTTAAAAAATTTAAATTACCTATAAGATAATAAAAAATAAAAACCATTACTAATATTATGAAAATCAAAAAATAAATGAAATTTTTTTAAAAGGAAATAAGACATGGGTTTCCATCTTGAAGGAACTGCATTTATTTTGTATACAAATGGAAAGTTGTAGTTGACCACCCATAGTCTGATGGGGGAAACCACATTTTCTCATATTACATGTTCTTCTAGATGATTTCTCTTTTGGGATGAGCCATTTTTCATTCTATAATTTCTATCTTTCTATGTTGATGTGCTTGTAATTAAATGGGGGTGGAAAGGGAAAATGGTTATCATCACTTTGGTTTTAAACATGGGGAATGATATTTTCCAAAATTTTATGGGTTTATATTATTATAAATACATAATGATATTTCAATTAAGATGGTGCATTAATATAAGTTCCATATAACACAAAATCAGAGTATGAGATCCCAATTGTTTTAAACATATTTTTTTCACATTCCAATGTGAAGAAATGAGTATAATAGGGAACATGATATTGAATAGATTTTTAATGATGCTTTATATTAATGTTCATTAAAAAATTAATGTTATATTTAAACCCCATCAATGATCACATTATTAATTAGGGAACAAATATCATAAACTTTACTCCAATTGACACTAGAGAATAAAATTGGACCAGCATTCACCTCACATATAATATAATTTTCAGAATTATAGATTATAAATGATTAATGATGGATATTATTATTTTGACTAATAATATTATCATTCTAGTTAATTTTCCTCATTATCTACCATTTTGGGGTAGTTGAGATCAATGGTGATATGGGGTTCCAAAGAGTTTTCATGATCCTTTAGATCGATGGAGTTTACATGTGAAAGATCGACATCAACTTCTCTATGTATGAATTAGTTAATGAGGATGAAACATTAACAATATCCTTTATTATTATAACATGAATAAAATTATGGATTAATTTTAAACAAAATCTCAATGATACTTTCAGAATCTTTGACAGGGAATATAGAGTGATTCTCTAATGGGTATTGCATGGCGTGAAAATTATTGAACTTGACTACTTGGTCACCAAATTCCAGGGATAAGATGACATCATGGATATAAATTTATGTACTAGATTTCACAAGGAAACTTATTCCTAGACTTATATAATATTGGTAGTATGTTGTCTCACCTTCCATGTAATGGAAATAAAAATTACCTGTGAATATAAGATAACTTACTTGAATAACGACATCCTTGATTATCCCCCTTTGATCAGAAGTTCTTCAATTAGATAACTAGTTGAAGATACTTATCGGCTGCAAAGGTCCAAGACCAAGGATTAAAAAGATGTATTTGGGTATAACATTTATCAAGGATACTAGGTCTATGAGGGAATCATCAATATCGAAATTCATTATTTTGCATAGAACTATAAAGGTACCTAGATCTTTGTAGTTCATGGGAATAGACTATGGGGATGAAACATTTTATATGGTATTAAGTTGTGTCCTATGAGTTAAAAATTCCTTAATAAACATTTCATACTTATGGATTTTTTTTCTATGGAATCCAAGAGGGTAATATTGACTTTAACATGTCTAAACATGTTAAGTAATTCAGATTCAGTCTGAAAGGGATTATTTAGATTGTAAAAAACTTGAGGAAAAGGAATTGGGGTTTTTTAAATGGATAGAAAGAGGTTATGGAGTGGATTAAAGTTCCTTTTCATTAATTTTTATTTTTATTTTTCCACAATAAAATTAATAGGGGATTGTGAGGATTCATTATGAGGAATAGATATTTTCATTCCCAATATAAGTAAAATTGCACTAATATTACCCGTAGGGTTGGGCAAGGAATGAATTGGGGGTTGGGGGAAATTGGAATGTTTCTGATATCTTCAGTGGGATGATATTTGACTAATTTTATTTTTAATGTTTTTGAGGATAGATTTGGTGAAGATGGGATGATCTTCCATAACACTATCTTATGGTTTCTTGTTAGAAGAGGCATGTTCTGCATGTGATTGTATTCATTTTAGATCATGTAAATTGATTGTATTTGTTTGGGAATTGGGAAGGAATGATATGATAGTGTAATACCTAAGGATTATTATGAGGATTTATCTATTTATGTTAAGGAACAAAAGGATAAGGTTTTTGTAAGGTACCTCCACCTTGACCATATTGGTGTTGGTTTGGATTTTGATGATGAAATTGAAGGGTATGAGAGATGGGATTAAAAACCTCAATCTTGGGTAATAGGTATACGATAAGGGGAAAGAGTGGGGTTTTTTGGAATTTATAATTAACTGAATTTATTGATGAGGTTTTTTGTTACACTAATCATATACTGAATTGAGCTCCACTGGACTATATAAATTTGATTAATCATCCTGATGCTACAGACATGTGTTAGTCAAATGATCTAGTGAGCTACAGATTAATAAACTATTCAGAGGACAAGGGACTAGATATTTTGGAGAATATGTGGTTATGGATTTGGTAGCCAAAACTAATTTACACACAAGTTTAGTATGTTTAATCATCCACTCATTCATTTTGTTGGGATCTATGGATTGATTCTCTTGGATTTTTTTTAACATGAGAATTATATCAAGTATTGAATTACTACATGTTTGAAGCCGTGTTTCTGATGATATCTTATATAACTATAGATTGTTTTTTCAATAATAGTACCGTCACATGCAACATCAATGCGAGTTATCTCCATAGACAATAACCCCTCAGAGACATATTCGATCAATATTTGGTCATGTATTTGGTGGTGTGGGAAATATAAAATAAGCTTTTTGAACCTCTCCCAATACACATGGAGTTAATAATAAAGGAATTAGTAGATACCAGTAATTTTATTTCATATAATTTATTTTGAGAAGAAGGTAATATTTTCCCTACAAAAACTCACGTCATATATTATGTTTTTGGAACCAGGAGGGAGGTAATATATCGTTGACATGGTAGAGTTTTCTATTGATAAAGGGAATTATTGAAGCTTGATTTGTTTTTAAGAAATTATTTGATTCCTCATGGTACATTACCCCACTTGTAAGTATTTGTGATGAATACGTGGATCCTAACATTCTATCCCATGGAAATGAGGTCGAAGATAAATAAATCTCGATTTCAATTTCAAATATGCCTCTATGATTGGATATTGAATACCAAGGATTTGATAATTCATATCAGGGGAAGAATGTTCCTTTAGAGTTTTCCCTAGGATCATTTATATGAAGTAAAATTGTACAAAAATTTAATGGGGTTTTAGTGATTTGATTATCTCTAATGTTTGTCTTTATTTCGTGAAGAGTTCACTCGATTTCTGAGTCAAACAAATTTGATGGATTGTTTAGGAGGTTATGCGGAAATCAATGAAATTTGGAAAGGATAAGGAAGGCGGGGGTTTATTTGTGTTCTTTCCTCTTATGTTTTTTATGGAAAGTTGGGGTTTTTCATTTTTTTTCTTTTTATGATTTTTATGTGACATATTTTTTTTCTTTGTGTATTTTTCAAATTTTTTCATTTCATTGATTTTTAGATTTTTTTACAAAAATAAAAAACAATTGACTAAAATTTGCATCATAGCCATCAATGGATCCATTTGAAGAATGAATTATTTTTTTCTTATTGACTGGTTAAATTCCAGTTGTCTGTAAATGTGTACAACGACACTTGGGTCGAATCCTCAATGATGGTACTTTTTTTTAAATACCAATTGTTTTTTTATCTTTGGAATTGGGGGAGGGTTTTTTGTAGATATTAATAATATTGGTTTATGGTTGAATTTTGATATAATATTTGATAAATATTGGGGCGATTTATTCTTTTTTTTGTACTTAATCATATGATATACTTATGCTTTATGTGATATTTCATTAAACTAACACCCACTTTCCCTGATTGTTTTGATCATAATTCCCAGGATTTAAGGCTTTAATAAAAAGATTACCATAACTAGTGTAATAATATCAATAAATACATGTTTATGGTATTGAATATATGGTTCTAATAATCCAAAAAATTCCCATGTTAATGAAACATGTCATTGATCCATGAAATTTTATTTTTAACAAACACAATGTGAACCTAATAAATATTTAATGAGAAAAAGATCTCAAACACTTGACATCCCAAAATTATGAATCCCCCCAATATATGATTTAATCATCCATTTAGAAGGTTATCAATCCTTTTTATATTTCTTTGGTTGATAATTTATAAATATAATAAAAATAATGGGACAAAAAAAGAGTTATACATCAAACACATACCCAAAATTTGAAGACAATAAACATATAATTTTTATTTAATGATAAAGGAAAATTTTAAATGGGTTTTAAATTTATTATAATTTTTTCAAAAACATTAATATTTTTTGAAAGTTTTTTTTATAATTATATAATATGAAGATGAAACAACATTAAAATTCAATTGATACTAAAAATAATGTACATGATTATAATTGAAAAAAATCAAAGTCCATAAAAATAATGCAGGGTGGAATGGTATCTCAAGTAGAAACATGAGTCTGGTAGGTCCTACCATGCCTTCGGTAGGTATTTTTTTTGGACAGTTTATCGTCTTATGAACTAATGTGACAACAACTTGAAAGGAGAAGATGGGATGAATTTATAGCCAAAGGTGGTGGACTATTTGCATTCTAAAAATTTACCTCATGTTTTCTTGACAATTAGAAAATTTATACAGATGAATCTAGTGAATGTTTCTTCCTAGAATATGTAGATATATATGTGGAAGCTTAACTATACAATTTGGAATGCATTGGACTTTTTTGGATAATTTTATCTATTTTTTCCCAAACAATGTGTTGTTATCTATTTTTAACTAGACTTTTTTGAAAGGCACAATGTGCATGGGTTTTTGGATAATAAGTTTCCATAAAATCCAAACCATTTATTATAAATAGTTTATCACCATAATGTTTAATTTATCCCTACAAAATTTCAGGTTAATTAGAATATTTAATTGATAGAAATTAATAATGTTGGGCTATTTTTAAATCCAATACAATATTCTAGTTTGTAAATTCATACATCACACGAGAATCTTGTTGTTTTAGTTGTGAATAATTTTTTTATCCAAAATTGAATTTGATAAACTAGAACATATTATGATTTTTTTTAATTTAAGATTCTATATTGATCCCATAAATTCAATCGTCATGGATGGTTCAGTTTTAATCACATATTTTTTGGGCCATATAGTGTAGTCCATATATCCATTCAAATTGTCAAATTAGCCAATACTCTAGTTGAATGATTTGTCATAATTTGAATCAAGATAACTTAAAAAATATAGTCACATCATTTGGACATTTTTATCAAAATATATGATAAAAACACTCAACTAATGTGTTTCTGAATTAATTAGAAAAATGTTCCTATTATTGGTTTATGATCAAAATAAGAAAATTGATATATAAATTAATCATTTTTATTAAAATAATTATTGATGAGAGTAATGTGAAATCATGAATGAATATTTAATATCAGTTTCAAGGTTGAAAAACCTTATGCAAGAATCCCTCAACATGATTCAAGATGACTACTTCCCAGTACCGAAGATTGAGATGGGTCCCCGCATAAATTTCCATGCCAATGTAGTTCCCATTTGTTTTACCTCCTATAATAGTGTGTTTCAGTAGGTTATAGTGATAGATATATTCCTATCAAGTGTATTATTGGAACATTGAGCTTGGATTGGGCATTATAGGTATGACTCTCCTATGGCAGCTATCATGTTCCAGTTGATAGGATCTTAATGTTGTATATCATCCAAGGATCTACCTAGAGAGTGTGGTTAGGGAAAACACAAAAGAATATGGAATTACAAAGGGGGTTAGTGAAATAAATTGGACATTATAGGTTTCAAGAACATGATTTCTTAACTAGATGTACTATGGAGGTATGATAGGTATGGGACATACTGCCATGGTAGTGGAAGTACTATGGTCATGGATCTCCCATGTGAGGTCAGGGTAGCCCCCAGGGATGAAAAGATGGTAGAGGAGAAAATGGGGATCTAGGAGGAGGAATTATGAGATGTGGATAAAACTATGAGATCCTTCCTCCCCCACCACTTGGTGGCCCATGTCAGGCTTAGGGAGTTGGTGTTCGTGGCCATAGATAGTTGCATTCCATATATGCATTTAACTCAGTGACGCAGAAGATGATTTAAGGTATGATATTTATTTTTTATAGTCTATATTTTGTTTTATTATAATATTTTTTGTATCATTATTTTATCTCCTTACTCTTGGTTTGAGAGCTAGAGCTCCCAGTAGGGTATTTATCCCATCTACTTTTTCTTGAGGTTCCTATGAGGAAGGCTTATTATATATAATTAATCTACCAGAAGTATGAGCTCTTTGTTGGTGGAAAGAGGTTATCATGGGAAATTTTTTCATCACAATAGAACCATATAACATCATCTTGGATAGAGATTAGTTTCCAATGATTCGATCCTATATTTAATTTCCCAAAAGATGATTGAGATTCCTTCTTATTGATTAGATTCATTCTCCTTTATAGGCTAGAGAGATCTCTTTATAGGGTGAGTGAGTTTTGAGAGAAGGAGGATATATCTCATAACCCATCCACTGGTGAGTGTATAACATAGTACAAAAATATCTTAAAATATCTAGATTCCCTCAATCATAGGGGATTTTATGGGTGTCTTCCCGAAAGACATTCTGGTATTACCTCCAAGGTAGGAGATGGAGTTTTTCATCGAATTCTACCATGTGAGCTATTCGATATCTTCTTCGGAATATTTGGTGGCCACTACTAAGCTCCGAGCGATGTAGATGATGTTGGGGGACCATCAAAATATGGGTTTTGTCATACTAAGTGTGTCCACATAAACAACCCTAGTGTTGTTCATGAAAAAGTCAAATGGGATCATATAGATTAGTATGGATTATAGTCACATTAACTAGGATTAGTTAATGAACAAGTACCCCTTTATGAGGATTGATGAACTCTTTTATCAGTTGTGATGAATGATGTTGTTCTTGAAGATCGATCTCAGTTCTGACTACCACAAGTTGAGAGTTTCTGAGGATGATATTCTGAATCTATAATTACAATTTCTCTATAGACACTATGAGTTCCTGGTGATGCCTTTTGGTACGAGAAATTCTCCTATTGTGATTATGGTTTTTCTTAACCAAATATTCTAGATGTACATAGACCAGTTTGTGGTTTACTTCAGTGAATACATACTCATATAATCTATGTTAGAAGAGTAAAATGAAGGGAACTTGGGGATGGTACACGATTTTATTTGGAATAACCATATTTCTAGTAATCCCTCAATTTGTTAGTTCTATATCCATGAGGGTTACTTTATAGGTCATCTCACTTTTGAACCAATGAATATTTATGCAATTATTTTTAGGGAGCCTCCCAATAGTGGGTCACATGTGAAGAGTTTTTATGGATTCGTGGGTACCACTAGTGGATTTTAAAAATATTCACTTGGATTGCATCCCCATTTACCACCCTTCCATGGAAAGGTTATTCGTTTACCTAGACTGATCACAAAAAGTTATATTTCAATGATTTCAACCTCTGGATGGAGAGTGCTCCTATATTGAGGCTAGTGGAGGAGGGCATGAAGTACATATTGTATTGAGATGCATCAAGTCATGGGATTGGATTCTTATTGATGCAGGTATAGGATGTTATTTCATTTGGGTCAAGGTAGATGAGATCCCATGAGTAGAACTACATGACTCATGAACTACATTTGGTAGTGATATTCTTCTCTCTAAGAATGTTGAGGCACAATCTTCTTATAGAGAGCATTATTGTTTACTCATAAGATAAGTGTCCTAGGAATCCCTTCAAGTATATATACTTATAACTGAGATAGAGGTGTTATTTGGATTTTTTTAGGATTATAACATTGGGATAGTCAATAATAGTAGGAAGTAAAACATGTTATCTGATTCCATTAGCAGTATGTCCCTAGATAATTTAGTAAAGGAGGTGCTAGAGTAGCTGGCTTCCTTATAGTAGGCCTTGGTTGTGCAGGAGGGTGGAAATTTTATTCAGTCGATTTTGTTGGCTCGTCTGCTTCTCTAGAATATGAGAGAGTAACATTTGGGATACATTGACTATTAGGTATTATTTGATAATATATCCTTAGAATATTTACAAGAAGGATTTTCTAAATGGGTAATCGTGTCATCCTTTTTTGAGAAAAAATGGTGGTACCAATCATGATGCAAGAGGAGTAATGAGAGAGTTTCAAACATCGAAATTCACAGTGTATCCCAATGAGGGAAAGATGAAAATAAAATTTTAGTGGTAGTTTTAGTGGGTTTTCATGAGATAGAGCATGGATGAGTTCATCTAATAGTGTTTGACCCTTCAGCAGGTGAAGACTGAGAACCATATTCCAGTATGTTTTTTCTAGCCACTTGACATTCTGATGTTGAAATGGGACAACATACCAACAGACTTAATGAAAGGTATTCTATAGATAATGATAATCTATTACCCCATATGAGAATTGTTAACCAACCCACCAAGTCAAAAAACTTCCTTTATGTTAGGTAACAATGTAGGATAAATATTTTGGGGAAGTATTACAAACAAGAGACCCTTCACCTTCGTGTGGTTTCATCGAATATTGTCTTTGATAATGATGTGAAGTGAACATAACGATTGTGTATAGGCTTGTATTAGTAATTCAGGAATCAGATGATGTTGAGTACCACGTTCCACCCCCATAAATATGGTCAGAACAAGCACACCATCCAGGTGTTGAAGGATATACCGAGGTCTTCCATGTTCTACTTTAGATGGATCTAGGAGGAACACATTCTATTGGTAGTGTTTGAATACTATAAAATATACCACTCAATTATTGGAATTAATCCTTTCCCTGACCTATATAGGATACTCTAAAAGTCAAACTTATACGGGACTGAGATCAGAGAGGCATCTCTTGTTGGGGTGGAGATGATGCTGGAGATGATGGAGAAGGTCTAGGTCACTCATGAGAAGTAGAGGATAGATGATATTAGGTATAAATATTTCAAACATCAACAAAACATTCCCTTGAATTTTGAAATGATAGAGCATGTTTTACTCAGAGTAACCCCATGTAGAGGAATTCAGATATTTTTCTAGGGAGGAATGATATCCATGAGGTTCATTGGGACATTTCAGACCATGCATTGGGTTATTGAGGGATCATAATACATCTCCCAAACCCTAAATTTAGACCAGGTGCATGAAGTATTCCATGTGTCAGATATCAGGTGATACATGCATGAACCCATGCATGTTATTGACTGGGATGAGATAGACAATAAGGATGGAGAAAATGTTGTAGATAACCTAGTGGAGATTAAGGATTAGTTGAAGAGGACCCTTTATGGATAGAAAATTCCTTGGGTTCATGTGTTGTTGTAAAAATAGATCATGTAGGAGATATACTGAGAGCAAGAGGAAAATTCATGCTCAGTATCACATATTTTTTATTTATTTATTTATACATTTCAAGGATGAATGTTTTGATTATTGGAATAATGTAGAGGTCCTTTGTTACTTTTAAAAACATGGAATATGTTTAAAACTATTATTAGATTTAGGGGTTATGATGACATTTGATTCTGGGGCCGAATGTCCCCATAATTAAATTTATAAAAATATTTAACATATTTTATACCATGGGTGAGTAGTTTCTTAAATAAAATGGGATAAATATAAAATTAAAATCTTAATTAAAAAATATAATACCATGGTTTAATTTAAAATGAGAGGTTTACCCTAGGTGTGACATATTATTTTTTGTCATGGGGTGTTTGGATAAAAGATACCACTAAAATGTATCTTTAGTTCAATAAATAAGTATATTATTTATTTGAATTAAATTACCTAAAAATATAATCCATCTATAAATTTTATTATGGTGGATTTCTAGGGTTATTCTCATAACCATCAGATAGTTTAGGTATTCCTTCCATCCTTTATTGAAGAACTAAGATCAGACAACAACAAGCCTCCAGATCCTGGAGAACAAAGGCATAGTGAATGCTATGACTTATCTAATTTTTGGAAAGTGAAATATTCATCGATGAACAATATAATCATGGGGTAGTACTTTCCATTTTTTTTACTCTTCCAAAATTGATTAATCGATTGAGTATGATCGTACTGTTTCATTTATATATGTTCAAGTTGAAACTTTTCATGATCCCGTGAAATGATTTAAAAAAATTTATCAATTTTTTCACCCATGACAATACCAATTTGTATTAATTTACCCATTTATCTTGGAAAATGATTTTTTTAAATCTATTTATTTTATTTTCCCCCTATGTTATTTATGTTCTTCATAGATTGGATATGGGGTCCATGTTCAGTATTTCTATGCAGGATCAAGAATGATTATACCCCTATATTCATGGGTAAATCACATGTGATGAACTAATTGACGAATGTAGGGTGTATTTGGATGATTTTTATGTTGAAGAATATTTCTTTTTGAATCTAGGACTTGAATAAGGGATTGCACAACATGGGATATGAACGAGGCGCGTATGAGAATTGGATAGATGAACCAGAGATATATTCTATGGCACTAGATGATTGTAAATGATGAAAAAATACACTTGAATTCAATTATGGGTGGCATAGAATAATGATTAAAAGAATAATTTTTGGAAATGGTATGGGAAGGATGAAATCTTAATTTCCTAGAAAAATATGACTACACACTATGTAGTTCAAATGAACTCACACCATGTAGTACCACATAGGATGAATTTCAAAGGATTTGGAAGAAGTTAAGGATAACATATTTTGTGGCTGGTCCCCATGCCATTTGACCCTCCCCTGGTAGATATATCATGTTGTGGAGAACATGGGTAGGAACCCATGTGGGACGACACACCATGTACCAGAGTAAATGGGAACAACCAATATACTCGGGCATATCCAGGAGCACTGGTAAGACCCCAGGTGGTTGAGGCACACTATGTAGTCCCCTCACACATTGTGTAGTGCTACATGGTTTATTAGAGAAGTACCAGTAGGGACATGATCCAGTAAAAAGAGTGTGACCATATACCAAATGGGCCACCTTACATGAAACGTACACCCACTTCCTTTGTGAGGAAACTTCTACCCCTCGTATCTACATCATTTGGACTTGTATTTTGGCCCACGAGTAGCATATCATTAGTGTTAAACTATGGAAAACATGATAATATGATTAATGGAGGATTTTGAGATATAATGAAATATTTTCCAACTGTTACCTTCTTTAGGTAGCGATCTATGATGGTAGCGATCCGACATGATCATCAGAGAGACCAGAGTGTACCCCTCCATCTTGACAGGGCATGGGTCCTTGATCAACTACTTGTGAAGAACCCTATAACATGAAATGGTTAGGGTCCCTCTATATATAAAATATACCAGAACCCTCCTACATGAAAGGTTGTGGGTCCTCTAACTACCATTCGAGCGGAACCCTCCTACAAAATAGGGAATGGGTAATCTATATACAATCCAATTTTCACCATACTATGGTATCAGGGCATGGTTCCCCAATCATTAGAGTGGCACCCTCCTTCATAGCAGGTCATGGTTCCTCTATTTGCTTTCTAAGTACAACTTTACTTCGATATCGATGTATAGTTCCTAAACCACAAGAGCGGAACACTCATGCTAGTAAGGTCATGGGTCCTCCATAGACCATTAGGGTGGCACCCTATTATAGAATAAGATCATGGGTCCTCTATCTATTGAGTGGAACCCTCCTATTTTACTAGGGAGTGAATCCTTTACCTAGATATTATGGACCCTTGAGTATGAGACATAACGATGAGTATTATCTTAACAAGGATGTCTCTATTGAACATATGTGTGAGATGATGGGAATCATTGATGGAACTCTGGGAACCATTTGCACCCTTTACTCATCTAGGATGTGTGATGTAAATCCCATTTCTATCTCATTTGGGATTATTTTATTGAGAATACAAACATACACACACACATTTCATTGGTTTTTTACTCTATTACTTTAGGTTGAGTTTTATTTTTTTATTTTTTCTCTTTATTCTCCCCATCAGCTTTTAGAGAGTCCTACTAGGTATATATATACTCACCCTTTTATGGGTTTTGACCAAATGTGTCATGTAATATTCTGTCAATGGATAGGTAAGTGGTGATTATAGAGTATAATAAGGATACCATGTTCATTATACGACATATAGTGGTCGAGGCTTATAGATTTAGTGTCCATCCCTCTTAATAATAATAATTTATCATTTTTTCAGGTTGGGACATATTTATGGTTGGGCATGCATTTTCCCCTCTTTCTTTTTAGTTTACACTTTCATAATATGGTACTCTTCATATGTTTTACATGCATGGCTTATTCTCTATATTTTTTATATCTTTTATTATTATTCATATCCACATATTTAGGGTGATGGTTGGGTGTCTGCGTACATTTATATTAGGAAACATCCTCCAATATTAGTTATTCCTTTCAACTATTTGCGACTCCCCTGGCCTATAGAGGTTGGATTGGGGTTGTTGGGGCTCGATCCTTATTAGGGAGGGTCATAATAAATGATCCTATAAATTTGTTAAAGCTATAAAATTAGGTTCTTAGATGGTCTCTATATGAGGTGTGTGGAATTATCCACAACTAACAGGACTTTTAATCCCATTAATCATAAACTAATACCAACTCTAATTTGAGATTTTTCATTTTATCATGTTTATGTATGAATAATATAAATAACTAGTTTTTAATAGTATAATTCCACATTTACTATTTTATTACAAAACTATTATTTAATTAATTATTTTAAATGTGTAAAATACAAGTCCTATTTGTGTTCATAATAAAAATAAACATTTTAAAGATAAAACAACCACATTAGTATAAAAATGCCAAATAGAATTATCTAACGTGTGTCTTCTAGAAAAACTATTTACATGTTATTTTTAATTTATCATTTATATAATTACATACGCTATTATAGACTAGATATTTTTTAGGAACTGTTGGTGGTGGCCTACTGAGTTGAAATCATGCCATATTTGGGATACCTTATCAGTACCTGAATAGACTTCATATATTCGTGAAAGGATAATGGAAAGATCCAAAATATTTATGGATGATTTGGGATATATGTTGTATCATGGATGAGGGAACCATAAATAATGTTGGGACCCTCATGGGGTGTTTTTAGTGTCTTTATTTGGGGGTTTCATTTGACACATGAAACATATATGAAAGAATATATCTAAATATTTTTTTATTCTCATTTATCCATTTTTTTGGGATTATCAATTGATGTTGGACTTTATTGGTTATATATTATTCTAGTTATTTGTTATTATCATTTTATATCATTTATTTATTTTCACTATTGTGAATATTTAACAAAGAGGGTATAATCTTCAGATGATATATATTAGACCCTATATAATAGTTGGTAGCCTATGGTGTATGGGGAGGTGTGCCTGAGGTGACATAACTAACCAGCCCAGGGTACTGACATGGGACACCATGGTTGAGATATTACAAAGTTGTATCCAAGGTTTTTTCTTTTCATTGAAATTTTATTACTATTTTTTAAAGGTAGGCATGACACTAGGATGAATGGGTGCTCAATCTTGATATTATTTATGGGAGTAGCGAATCCATATATGGGGTAAAAACCATGTAACCAGGGTGGGATTATTGTTATTAATGTTTAATGTTATAGTTGGATGTTATTTCAACAGGGGTGATGCACTTATTGTGTGATGCTACAATTTTCTACAATTTTATTCATGGACCATTATGGAATGAAATTTGAGAATTCATGCATCATTATTAGAACATATGACTTTTTGTGTGACATGAACTATTTTAGGCATGCATAGAAAATTTGGGTTTGGATAAGTGGTTTTAATGGAAATTCATTTCTTTGTTTTATTATTCTTTTAAAAATGAAATAGAGGATAATAATAATGGATAATTTTAAATGATATTAAATATGAACAATTAAAATTGATAAAAACTGGAATATAATGAGAAACTATTGTAACCTATTTTGTCCGTGACCCAGATGAGGGATGCTTGAGGATAGTGATAATGTGTTAATTTTGATTGTGTGGTGAAGTATTGGGGATGAATTTTTATAGATTTATATTAAAACATCTAATTAAAATGTGTTAATGACCTGTTATGTGTTATAATATGTTTTTTTTGGAATTATTGACATATGCCTCCATGACGATGCTTGTTGATATGATGAAAAGAGGACATGAATTGAAATCTGCCTCCAGTAGTGGAGTTAGAGGCTTTGCTATTTATGTGTGATGGATCCATAGAGTAGTTACTTGAGATATTTTCTCACTTTATGAAGTTTATGGAAAGAAACCTAAGGTGGGTTGCACATAATATGTTTGAGATAACATGAGGGTTCTAGTTTTAGCACCCTCCCACATTAACCAGAGAGGGTGGGTTTGTGGAAGCTGAGTTCTTGACTGAGTCTATCTATACGATCTGTGTCCATTTAGAGGCTAATGAAGATAAGAGATTCAATTTGTCTAGTTACATGTTATGTGGTCAATAAAAGATATTGTGGGCTATTCAGACTCGAGATGAGCAACCATGAACATGTTATGAAAACATTTTCAAGAGATGTTCTTCAAAAACCTTTATCTAGATATTCTCATGAAGGAGAGGGTAGTTGTCTTTATGCCATTGAAACCTGGTAGTATGCTCATGGTGGACTGTGCAAGCCTCTTTATTAATTTTTTTCATTTTTTCATAGAATTTCTAGGATATGAGGTTATTGTAGAGAATCGTTTCTAGGATGTACCTAAGTGTGAGATAAAGTCCACGATTAATATATTTCAGCTGAAAGCATTTGATAAACTCGTTAATCATGATATCATTTATGAAGGGAACCTAAGGGAGTATTATAGCTAAATTATGTTGGTTTGTACGAGATGACTATGATTTACTCTTTTCGAGAGTATAAATAATCACTATGAGAATATATAATAGGGAAATAATAGATATATTCCATGGGGAGAAGGATTAATTACTCATAGTATTAAATCAACATACTACCACCAATGTGGTTAGTTGAGTCAAATTCATATCCGTTGTCCACAAATACAAACGGATTGTCAAACCTACTACATTATGGAAAATTTATAGATTAATTACCTGAATCCTCAACTGATGAGTAGTGATTGAGGAACCAGTACAAATTGGAGTAATGGAAAGGGTTCTTTTACACCATATTAGTGTGGTATTTGGTATTATTATGGTTGTGGTAGTTGAGGTAGTATATTTGATAAATTATAGAAATAAAGAACATATAATCATAGTAGTGAATCACAGGGTACTCAGACTAAAGCATAGGACATAGGGGTGAAACATTTTCATGTCTTTTACCAGGAATATGTGGATAGTGAGCCTTGACCACTAACATTCCAAGGTACTATTATTATCAATTTAAAATTTACTAGTGGATTATTTGATATATGATCCTCTAATTATTTTATAGCATCTCAACTTGTGAATATTTTGAGACTCACGGTAGAGACTATTGGCGGGGTTATGATGATAAACACATCATTGGGAGTGCGATCGAGGGATATCTTTTTATGTAAGAGGTATTCTCTCAATGATGGTGGGTATAAATTCCATTTGGGATCTATATATCACTGACAAGTTAGGATTTAAATTGATATCAGATAGCGGGTGAATAGTATCATACTGAGTGTAGGCTGATTTTTACCATAGGAGAGTATCATTTACATATGTTGAGGGTAATAATAATGCTCATATATGATAGTGGGATATTCAGGTAGGCCATATAGGGGCAACACGCTAGCAATGGGGGGATGTCACTCTTAAGGTTGAATGTATTTTTCTTGATGATGGCATTGTAAAGGATGATGGATTTCCACTAATAGTGGACTGGTTCCATGTAATGTTTCCAAATGAATTATCAATGATGCAACCTTAAAGGGATGTGGGGATTAAAATTGATCTCCTGCCTAGTGTTAAACTAGTTTCTATTCAAACTTATTGAATTGAACAAATAGAGCTTCAGAAGGGTAAGTGTAAAATAGAATAGTTGACAGATAATGGATTTATCCATCTTTGTAAATATCATTGGGATTCTGCAGTTATGTTTTACCATATGGATAATGATATTTTGTGTTTATGTTTTGATTATTAGAATTTGAATCAGATGGAAGGGAGGAACCAGTATCATCTTCTGCTTATAGAAGATATCTTTGGCCAGTTGAGGGTAGCTACTATTTTGTCCATGGTTTACCTAAGTTAATGTTATCATTAGCTGAGAGTTATACCTCATGGTATACCACATACTACCTTTAGAAGAAGGTATGGTCTATATGAGATCATCGTGATTCCTTTCAGGATGGAAAATTATCCAGTTGTGTTTATGGCCTTGATGAACCAATTTTTTCACCAGAACCTAGATTATTCTATAGTGGTTTTGTGGATGAAATCTTGGTGTACTATAAGACCCACAAATATTAATATCTATATATTGATAATGTCTTAAGTACACTGAGAGAGCATTGTTTATACACAAAGCTATAAAAGTTTCAATTATTGTCCAACATGGTACATTTCTTACATCACATCATCTATGATAATTGTGTGTTAGTGGACCTAGAGAAAGTGAAGGTTGTCGATTCCTGGGATTTTCCCATGAATGTTTTTGATATCTATATTTTTATAGGTTTTGGTGGTTATTATAAGAGTTTTATCTTGGACTTCTCATGGTTGGAAGAACCACTTTTAGGCTGACCATGATTGTAATTAAGTTTGAATGGTTAGAAGCATGTGATAATTCATTCTAGGAGTTGAAGATTCATTTGACTACAATAATGATTTTTATCCTTTCTAAGATGGGTGAGAGTATACCATGTTTTTTGATACGTACAGGATCATAAATGGAGAAATTTAAAGGAACAAATATCGAGTTCTGGCCTATGATTCATGATAGTGTAGGCCACATGATAAGAATTACCCGAAACATGATCTCATGTTAGCTGCAGTGGTTTATGACTTGAAGTTTTTGAAACATTATCTACTAGGAGAAATGTTTAAAGTGCATACCAACCACAAAATCTTAAATTATATCTTCTCATAGTGATACTTGAATCCTATTAAGTGAATATTGGTTGATTAAAATTAGCCTTTTGACTTTAATCTAGCTTATACACCTTGGAAGGGAAATAAAAATGATGATGCTTTGAGTAGGGAAATATAGAATCAGGTATTTCATGAGTCCAATTATAAGTTGAATATGGTTAACTTTCAAGATGAGATGCATATTGAGATTCAAGAGGTGCAAGATAATATCACCCTTGTATCCTTATATGTCGAGTCCACACTTCTGAGTCAGATCATGGAATCACAATTTGATGATATATAGTGTTTTTCCTTGAGGTAAATGCTTCAAGGTGGGCAGTGACCATCAGATTAAACTATATATGATGATGATATCATTAATATTATGAAAAAGTTCTTCCATGCTTTTATGTATACATGTCGAGATGATGTGTGAGTTTCATGCCTCGAAGTGGGAGGTGCATCCTGGTTTGACCAAAATGTACCATGACCTATGTCAAAAGTATTGGTGGATGGGCATGAAAAAGGATATTACGATGTTCATGAAACTATGCTATATCTATTAGTAGGTGATGATAGAGAATCAATGACCTAGTGATTTACTACAACCATTTCCCATTCAAAAATGGAAGTGGGAAAATCTTACTATGGACTTTATCAAAGATCTTATAAGGATGCCTCAAAATAATCACTATATATGAGTTATTTTGAATATATCGATGAATTTACCCCATTTATTACATATCTAGAAGACTTTCACAATGTAATATTTAGGGGAAATGAATGTTTGGTAGATATTCTATTTACATGGGGTACCATAATGTATTTTTTATATCATGACATAAACATTACTTAACTTGTCTTAAAAGGCATATAGAATGCATTGGGTACCCCAGTACTTATGAGTTTTACTATACAATTGTAAAAATATGGGAAGTTGGAATGTACTGTATAGATTTTTGAAGATATGATACAGGAGTGTGTTATTGACTTTGTTGGGCCTTGGTACAATAACATAGCACTCGTAGAGTTCTCCTGTTATACAAGTTTCATAGATATAACTCAGACTGAACTATATGAGGACCATCATGGTAGGCAATGTTGATCACCTCTATACAAGATGGAGGGAGTTAAGCATGAGTTATTGGGATAAATTCTCATACAGGATACATTATAGTAGGTTTAATTTATTTTGAAACATATGGATACAACTCAAATTAGGTATAAGTCATATGATGGTCAATGTCGATAACCCCTTGGGTTTATAGATAGTGATTGTGTATTCCATCAAGTGTCACTTAGATTGGGTCACCATAGAATATAGAGGAAGGTAAATTTTCTTCCCATGTTTGTTGAGACGTTTGATATCATGGAGATGATTATACTCGTGGTGTGCGTATTGGATCTTCTCAGAGGTATAGTTCTTTGAACGATGATTTTAATGTGTCACAACATTGGTTGTGTTCACCCAATACTTATAACATGATTTATATGGATGATTTTTAGCTTAAATGTTGATGTGTACTTTGAGGAGAATCCAATTTGTATTATGGATCAAAGTGAGAAAGTGCTTCAAGGAAAGACTATGCTGATATTCTGAGCGTTGTGAAAGCATGGGAGTGTTTAGCATGAAACATGGGTAAGGGAAATTTTTTTGGTCCTAGTGGAATGGTATTTTGAACTTGTAATCATTGATATTATTGGTAATATAATTCTAGTATGAACTTTTATAAGGTGGGGAGAGTATAAGATCCCAAAAATTATGTAGATGCCTCTTCCTCATTTATATGTAATATTTTTTCCTGTTTTGGTTATACCTTTGTTGGGTTTTTTGGGAGTTATGGATAAAATTAGAGAAACTTATAATCCCATTTGGTTGTTCATGATAGGTGAAAGGTTAGGAAAAACCATGAGGTTTACCACATGAAACCATGTGCCCCATTTAGGAGGCATAGGAGGTGGTGCACAATTGGGGCATGATTTGGCCAAATTGTGTAGCTTCCCTCCCCAAAACATGCACCCTCAAACATATGTGATTTAAAAGGAGGTCACATGGTTTGTCAAAATATGTTCCACTAAGGATAAACCGTACACCACCTAAGTAGAGGTTCATAGTTAAGGTGCATGGTTTTTATACCAGGCACCTCCACCAATGAAAATTTTCATGTGGGTTTTGATTCCCATAAAATTTTTATTAATATTCCATAAAACATTGGGGTTTACCCCTAATTTCCACATCTTAGGCCTAAACTATTTTTTTAATTTTTTAATCTTCATGGTAGGATTACAAGTATCCTCGAACCCTTCTCTTGGTGAATCAAAGATCTTATTGAAGGATCAACTCCATATTGGTTAGTATTTTATTCCTCATTTGATTACCTACATCTCCCATATCTCTTTCCTAATGAAAATGGATTATTTTTTCATATATTAAATATGGTTTAGATCTAGGTTTTTATGGTTGTGTTTCATTAGATCTTGGTACTAGGTTTTGATTAGATATATCATCCATTATTTTCCATTTGACTATTCACCGTTAAATTGGGGAATTAGGTTTGGAAATTTTCATTCAATAACCTTGAGGTAGGTAGTGTAATTGCTAATTACCATAGTCTTGATTTTAGTAAAATGTATTTGATTATGAAATTACAATTTCCACATTGGTAAATTTCACTAAAAATTTATTTAATTAATGAATTCATGGCGTGATTGTGAAACCCCTTATAGATCCCATTGGACCCATTGATGATTTTGAAACAAGACATGATGGAAACCCATGGGGTTCACTTATATAATTTAAATGATTATTAATGAAATATTCAGCTTTTATAAATGATATTGGGAATATGGTTGATAAATGTATTTATGAATGCATTTGAATAATGAATTATGAAATGGTTGATGAATGGGTTGTGAATGTGGAACCACGAGATGTGATATTTGTGAATGAGTGTTGGGATAGGGACTCCCGCTCCGAATGCCCAAAGGGTAATAGAATTACTCTCCATACCCCAAATATATATATGTTTATTACTTAGGTTCACTAATTGTAGGATAGAGATTGCTGCTCAAAATAATAATGGGGTGCCAGACTGCATGTCTAGGACCCCATTTTATGTTTTTGAAATTGTATATTAAAATTATTAGTGAAACCCCATGATAGAATAACATGTGATGTCATTTTTTGGATGGTTCAGAAATTAAAATGGTCCAAAATTGGTATTGTTGGTTCTCTTGTCACCATGAACCCAAGGATTATGTGGTTAATTATGGGATATTTTAATATGTAAATGTTTGCTTATTATTTTTTACATTATCCTTTATATAGATGAATACACTATTATAGAGTAGAGATTGTTTTAGATACCGTTGGTGGGGGTCTACTGAGTTTTACTGACACCCAACTCAGGCTACCTAATCAGTACCTAAATAGACTTCATGTATCCAAGACAAGATAAAGTAAGTATCCTTATGTTATATTTATGAGTTGCGATTCAGGATGAAGCATGGATGTGGGAAACAAAAACGATGTTCGTACCCACATGGGGAGTTATCAGTGTGTCTTTATTTTGGGTTTAAATTTGACTATTATATGGCATGACATATCAGTAACATTGGTTTATAGTCATTTACACAGGTTTTTTATTATCATATATTGTTGGTATTTATTGGTTATGTTTTACTCTAGTTATTTTTTATTATTGTTTGGATATGTTTTATTGATTTATACTATGTGATGATTTTATAAATATGGTTTAGTATACCCATGCTATATATTCGGACCTCACTACTTGTAAGAAGACTCTGTATTATGGGGAAGTATATATGAGGTCACATAACTTACCATATCGAGAAACTAGTATGTGAAACACCAATTGGGATGTTACAATGTGTAATTGATCGTGTACCTAATCCCCACTCTCCATATAAAAATATTGAATACATGAAGTGTATCTCTAGTACCTAGTGTGTAACTCCATATGGGTACCCATATATATACCAAGACATGTACTCAGTTGGGAACGTACGACTACACGGTGTACACCCCACATTAGCAATAGTTGTTTACTTATACACGACTAAGTACCCCCATGGGGTGTTTGGATGAGCACTCAACCACACACCAGAAGATCACAACAAGGTTTATACACCAGGTACATGGAATTTAGTTCCAAAAATCTAATATTCTATAAAAAATAAGAAAACATAGTATCTTTTAATATAACCACATGCTTTGTACATAGCTTTCCTCAAACGGGAATCCATATAAATGTCCTTACACGCTCGATTTCCCCACAAATTGACATTTAAACACACTTGGGCACCAAAAAACCCAAAAAAGAGTTAGAAAATTAAAAAACAATAGGGTTATTTTTGGGAAAAAATTGGATTATATCTAGGTGAAAACAAATAATAGTTTGGTCTGATCTGTAATCTGAAGCTTCTATATGATGATCATGCATGACCCAAGATCCATTGGGGAAAGTCCTCATCTCCCTCAAATTATCTTATATACCTATACCTCTCACATTCTAGTGACATACCTAGTGGGAGTCATGCATAATAAGATAGAAAGTATGAAGGTGAAAGGAAATGAATAAAATAAAAAGGGAAAAAAAGAAAAGAAATGGGACCTCCTCTTTTCCCTTCTACCCAAATAAATGTAATAACTCGCCTAGCTAAAACCACCCATTCCAGATACAACCATGGGGAAATTAATCTAAATATAATTCTCCATTTAAAATATATAACTAAATGATCATAGATGAATAAATAAATATTTAATTAATTTAATATTAAATATTATTTAAATATTTGAATGTATTAGATTTGTATAAACTTATATCCTATGGTAAACACCCCATTCCTAGACTAAAGGAGTGGGCTAAAAGATTATCTATGATTATATTATAATTTAAATGGAATATTTCACATGAATCAAATATATGCACATAAATTATGAATTTTCCTTGAAGTTCACAACCCATGATCAAACGGGCTCTCACAAACTCTACAACACAAATTCTTCCCACCCCCCAATATGCCTTAGTGGAAAACCAGTATCCATGCTCTCCCTAATGAACTACTGTAGTTAATGCTTTCTTGGTTTTCTAATGACATGTCTTACAGTATGCACAAATCTCTCCCAACACGAGATATGCTATAAAATGATTGATTTGATGCTCTCAACCACAAGGGTATTCTTATCATTTCCACACTTCCCAATAACAAACCACATGACCCACACTACTTCCATAATTAAATAAAATGGATAGATATGTCCAAAATTATCACACATGATAACCAACTTGAAACCATGAAACCCCAATACTCAATAAAACCTCATAAAATTAGGCTCTTCACATCCAATAGTATATTTTTAACTCCACACAATTAGTATTTCATTAAGACACTCCTCGATCACACAACATGACTCAAATTTGCAGGTGACAAGTCCAAATGAAAATAGGGAAAATGCCTAAAACCACTGACCGTACACCTCACATTGTTCATTTCCAATAGACTGGAACACTCTAGGAACTCTACCTTAATGTTGATGCATCACACTCATGCTAAGATCAACCACTTGACAACTCTTCACTCAAGGATTAGTCCGAAACCACAAGTATCTAGCCATTCTCTCACTGTTCTACGCTAAGTGAAACTGAAATGAGTAGGGTAAAGATTCCAACCAAACCCACCCTCTCAATAAATCCATAAGATAGGGATCACTCCCCACAGTCTACATATCAAATATCATACTTCCTCGTGCCTAACCACACCTTGGTGATATCATACAACAATGACCCCACCAAGGATGAACCAACATGCCCACTTTAGTTATTGGAGATATCAGGCACATTATCCCCACCACATGACCTAGAAGACAACACATTGTAAGAGTAGTTCACCCCCCCCCCAAAAAAAATAAAATGAACACATGGAATTAAGGGAACCACTAGATCTAGGAAACTTGATCTGGACCAAAGACCCCTCGGGAAACCTTTCCCTCATATATCCACCAATAGGGAACTCAGATCCAATTTCTGACCCACACAGGTCTCTATACATCCCCCATAAAAAAGGTACAAAATCTCCAACAACGTAAAATTTATCTCTACTTGATTCACATGACCTATCATAAAAATAAAATATTTTGTAAAACACTCCAGATAGGTTGATTTAATGTGAATACTATGTGCATGGAATGATACATGAACACCATAATTTTTCCAATTTTCTAGATCCAACAACCAAAATAAACCATAAATCCATAAACTCAAGTGAATCAAACATAGTGAAATCACACAACCATTAAAATAGAATCCAAGATCAACAATCCAATTAATTGGAATCCTGGACATTATATTTTTAATGGTGTTTGTGACACACCAATAAAATATCCATCGTATGTTCTAACAAATTCCTAGACCACATATCTACCAACTCCCCTAGTAACTAAACAAATAAACCTATAATACAATTTTCTAATAAAATAGTCAATTTATACATAAAACATCACCCAGTCTAGATCCCCACATAACCCCAAGCTTTTCTCCCCTTGTGTCAGAGGATACTGACTAGAGACAAGGGTATAAAAGGTGTAGTGGAGAGCCTATACCCTCTGGTCATAGTGAAATAAAAATAAAAAATAACTGAAATCATACATGAGGATCATCATTTGAGTATGGATAATATATATCTAAAATATAATAATGATATAATAAATGGAATGAATATTACACTCATACAAACAAAAATCATAAAAAAACCTAGAATATCTGGTTTCCCATTGAATCTACCACATATAGAAAAATAGACTGAAAATAAATACAACAAGCTCTACTCATAACACTAAGAAGAACCACTTCCCCAGTCTTCATGATTTTGAATATGCACTAGACCATTCCAAATACTTCACATGAGTAGTTCTAATCAATCAAGAAACATCGGTCATCGACCCCATCCATCATACAACATGTTCACCATCTTCAAAGTAAACATCAGGTTCCATAAACATTTACGTTCACGTACATGTGTTGAGAAATAAATATCAGTTGGCCACCCATAATGTGGAACCTATAAATATTCTATCATAACATGTCAATGCACACGTATTATGCCCAGGATAACTAAAAAATATATTTTGATGGAATATAAAAAAAAATACCAAATTAGTCTAAAACACACATATTAAAGCATAGAACCATTTGGTTATAGCTTAGAACCCATGGTAAATCTACCCTCGTTCTGGCTCATGCTAGAGGATTATAACATGCGACTCAACCAACCACATAACAATCGGTGTGTCCTCTAGATCTAAATGTGAACATAAATATTTATATACATAATAGGAATCAATTTATGAATATAGGTAATAATTATAGTTGTATATATAAAAATTCACATCTACGAGGATTTAGGACTCCTATAATGGTATCTGAACTGGTGAAAATAACATTTAGTTCAACAAAACTAGATAAACTTTTTAGTTCTAATGTTCTTTTAAAAATTATAAAACATGATCTATATACCCAAACAGGTTGTATTAATAAAAAACGGAGAGAATTAACCACATCCAATGTTCCTAGGAGCACATTGAAATCCCCAACACATATAAAAACAAACAATATGGGTTCCTCGAAACCGCATGATACTGAAGCCACCATAGTTTTGGATAAGACTCAACTATATGATATTTTCACTGATCCAAATCATTAATTACCTACCTATTTCCATCTAACAACAACAATCCAATGGAGTAGAGAACCATTTCACAACATAGGTACAATGAACAATCCATGATATCCCAAAGGTCCCCTCCTCAAAGGAAAATCTTGAGGATAAACTTCCCCAAAAAATAATGAGTAAATGATAAAAGGACATGGTCCGATCCAAAATCAAACCCTCAAAGTAAGAATATGATATATAAGTTTCGATCCAATCTTATAAAATGAATCTTAAAGACTCTCTCAACACCCTTGATTTTAGCATCAAATAAAAAGACACCTTGAACACTTAATGACTCTCCTCAGGGTTTAAATTTAACATAGGGGTACCATATTCCCTGAGGTCATAGCATAAAGTGACTTCCAACTACATAATCCCCAAATACACTCAACCTCTCTTTACATACCCACAGAAAGAACCTCAACCATCCCAAAGGCCACAAAAAAGTGTATGACATCTTATTAGGGGTTCCTCTAGATTTTTCGTGGAATAAGACATGTCCAATACAAAAATATCTCAAATAGACTTTATAAGACTCAAATTAGTCCTCTATGAACAAAACCATCAATGAGGGGATATATAATATCATGTTTTATAACAAGTTAATTTAAAAAAATACTCATTTCCAACTCAAATGAAGGATACCCCTCACAAGGGTTACTCATCACATCCAAAACAAAACATTTCATACAAAAATAATCAAAAGATGGCTACAAAAACTAGGACCACATGATTAAAAATAAACCCACAGAAAAATAACTATGATTCCCTTAGACTCATCCTAGATTCACAGTAATACCTTGTTGTAATTTCCATCTAAAGGATTCAACCTTTCAAGAAGACTCTAACAGATCTGGTCCCTAATCCCAAGAGATAAACCTCAACAACTCTATCCTCTTGCAATTGTTATCGATGTGAAGGTACAACCCAATATCTCATCTAATATGCTACTTGATCTTACCTTATAGGATCTTTATGAATGATCCTCAATCTACACTGGAAGACATCAATAGGCCATGCCATCTAATGGGCTCAAAACCCTCACTTGATCCTCATAACTCAAAATCGAATCCCCAGGATAATTCTATTACAAAACCTAAATGAACTAATCCTTCATCAACCCTATCCACCGAATAATACAACTTATAGAAATTAAATTATGAATGGATTCCACAATCCTGATATACTTTCAAAAACACTTAGAGTGGACTTGTCATATGTCCAATTCAAAAAATAGGGAAAAGTAGGCAACACTGTGTAGTGTAGGGAATGTACACTACGTGTACAAGTAAAGGTCCTCCCTATCTAAGTTCCATAGACAACATGGAATTATATTTTCCATAGTACATGATTTTCATACCCTCTAAATGTCATGTACCCCATCATGGGGACCTTCCCATGTACCTCATCTCTACACGGCATGCAACACGCCTCATTACATTGCTTGTACCAAAAAGACATGGTGTGTAACCCCAAATGGGTACATACATGTTTACCTAGACATATAACCTACATAGTAATGTATTCCTACATGACATACACTCTACATGGACATTGGTCGTGTACTTCTACATGGCCAATTACCCCCGCATGGGGTGTTTGGATGATACCTCCACCACAACCCAAAATCTTACTACATGGAGTGTACCCTCGGTACATGGTGTGTACTTCTCAAAAACCCACATTCCATGAATATGAAGAACACATGTCTTGTTCTCATATAACCACATGTTATGTACAAGGCTTTACCCAAATGGGATGCCACTGAAATGGCCTGAAACACCAATGTTTTCTACAAAAGCCAAAAATCGACCAACTAGGGGTCCTCAACAACAAAAAATGGGATTAGAAGCTAAAAATATATGATGAGGGGATTTCTCAAAATAATATAAAATGGTCCTACCTATAAGTGGATATCATGGATGATTTAATTTGATTTTTGATTCATAGTGGCTTCATGATGATTCTGCATGATCCGAGCTCTGTGACAATTCCTCTACCTCTCCCTCTCCTTCACTTATCTCCCTCTTTATATCTAAGATGTGAGACACAAAAATTAAAAGGATATCCATGTACAAGAAAAGATAAAGGAGAAAAGGAAAAACGTGGAAAAATGAAGGAAAAAATAAAAATAAAAGAAAAGGATCATGTGTCTGACCACAACAGTTAATACAAGGTTATGCCTCTCATAAGGAAAACCCCCATTCTATAGGCAACCACAAAAAAATATCAATTCGACACTCCATTTAAAAGGTAAAATCACATGAACCTGAAATAATAAATTAATATTTAAATATTTAAATATTAAATCTTCTTTGAAAATTTTAATGATTCATATTTCCATCATTTCTCTAGTCCAAGGGTAAAAATCCCACTCACATACCATCCAAGTGGTCAAAAAAATTCTAAGATCATCATTCAGGATAAATTACTATTTTTACTATGAATCAATTCAAGGATTTTTTTTCTAATTTCCCATTGATTTTTTAATCAGTTGATGATGCAGGTCATCACATTTAAACAAATTGGGTGATCAGTTCTATCCTTAAATAATTGATCTTACTCATAATAATAGTAAAAAACTATCATAACCCAATATTAATATTATCAATTATAGATAACATGGAAATAAATAAATTTATATAGGTTGTTATCATATCATCAACCATATTCTATGAAAAAATATAAATTAATAATAATTTATTTCCATTAATATACATTACCTGGTACATAATGACCCTTAGAAAACAATATTTGATAGACTTTAGGGAACAAACATTAACTTATCTCATATTAATGTATTTAATTATTCATTTTTTATGAAATAGTTATTTATGTATTTAAATTTTTTATTTTATGAACATTGTATGATTTATTTTATATTATTTTAACTACATATTACAATTTTAATACCCTGAATTTAAGAGTTGCGAGCCATCTATGACATAAAAAATTTAGTTATCATCCAACCACATCTATGATTTATTATTTTAATTATGAATATAATAACAAGGTTTTGTTATGATGTATACATATTATTGGTAAGAGCATTATTGAAATTGAGTTATATATTGAGTATTAATTCATGGAATGTTGGACTTTATGTTATATTTCACACAATACTAGTGTATTATACTCTATTTAATAAAATTATCTTTTGGTTAAATATCATACATTACTTACTCTTATATGGATTTTTGGATCGATTCCAAGTAATTTCATGAAAGGGTTTCACGTAAATTATTCATTAAACTCGTTTAGATATGTTTATATATATTTTCATTTTATTATTAGGTACTTAATGAAATTGAAGATTTAAATAAGTTTATATACATTAATATATTTGGAATATATAAACATAGTTTAAGAAATAAGATTAAAAACTAAATCCCAATAATCCCATAGATATAAGGTTTATGTGATATATATATATTATATAAGATAAAATAGGTTTGTATCATTTTCATAGGATGCATGTGAAAATTATTAGACTAATAAATTCCTATAAACAAAAAATGTGTGATTTCTTCCAAATTGAATAGGATTCATGTCCTTGATCATTTAGTATAGGTGATCCTTATGATTGGGTTTCACCCAATTATTTTATGCCATAAACGAATATTATAGGAAAACCTAATAACTAGGTGCCTATACTTGATCCAAGATTTATGTCATATTTAGATGGGTTACCATAACCATTAAGCACCTAGAGTAATGGAGTTAAGATAATTAATATGATGAATTTGCCAAATCATTTTGCATATAACAATATACGTTTCTTATATGATATGGTTGAAATGATTTTCTTCCAGATTTATTTATAAATTAGGTTGAGATATTTAATGTGTTAATCCATGAAGAAATATGTATATTTTAAAAGAAAATAGATATGTTATATTGTCTAATAATTTTTATTGGGAGAAAATGAAATAAAATTACATGTTGTAATTATATAAAACCTGATACCCACCCAAAGTCATTTTTGGTAGTAAATAATGACATGAATCATGATCCTTGTATTGAGATCTGTTGTAGGTTGGACCGATAATATAATCAATTTTTATCTAAGGTTTTTATGTATAATTAATGTGAATAAATATGATTATATATATGTGAATTGGATTGAAATTAATTTATCTAATTCTTACTCATTGATTGTATATACTTTTTATTAAGAACAAATTTTTGATGATGTGATGTGCAGCAGAAATAGAAACAAACTAATAAAAGGATAAATATATCTATCCATTATCAATATGATAAGAGTATCTATATTGGATGTTGACACTTATACTATAATTCTACCAAGTATATTAGTTTTAAAATTTCAAAAATACTTTTTGTTTATAGATATAAAAAGGAATTTTATTTCTACATATCATTTGGTCAAAATTATATTTTTTTCATAATTAAGAATAAGTGTTATTTTATACATTTTTAAAAAATTAGTAATCTTGTGAATTATTTATAAATTTTAAATATGGATAATCCATCCTATAATATTTAAGATAATCAAGTTAAGGTTTATTATAAAACCACCTATCATGGTAATTATCTCATTGGGAATATAAATTAAAAATGAATCCAAAGACACCAAAAATACTGAGTGTTAAACACATTTGATTATGAATTTTTCCAAAAATAAATATATTATTATTATATAAAATGAGAAAAAAACTATTTAAGAAAAAAGTTGTGAGATATTGTAGACCATTGGATCTAATAAATTGTGATTTATGTGTACCAATTAATACTCAATAAAGTTAAGTTTTTTTTATTTTATAACCTTTTATAATGATTTCAGCTGGTATGATATATGTTTCTTATGTGAAATATGTTTGATTATTTTTAAAAGATTAAAGATTTGAGAGAATAAGTAAAAAATAAATTAGGAAAAAATATTAGTAATATTTTATAAAATTGAGGGTGTGGATACTTGATCAGGGAATATACTAACCATTGGAGAGATTATTGAATTGTTTAAAAACTCACTCCTCTTTGAAAACCATAGTGTAATGGTGTGACATAGTGGAGTAATATAACCCTTTAAAATGCGGTTTAATCAATAATGAGTCAGTTGACCTTCCCATATCATTATGGGGAGTCTATTTAAAATAAATATCTTTTATACATAAGTTAATTCTATCAATTCAATTCATAAAGATACCATGTGATATTTCAATCAAGAATCATCCAAATTATTATTTTATAATCATTTGGGGAGACAAAGAATACTTAAAATGTCTCAATTTAGAAAAAAAATCATGTATAATAAAAACGGACACTTATTGGTAATCATAAAATTACTATTCTAGATTTCTTATATAAGCATATTAAACACATTTTTTTTGTCAGATGTGTTTTTTTCAGATATATAACATTGTTTATGGATTTACTAGGAGAAAAATTAATTTTAGTGGATCTCATGACCAATATAATTCAATTGTACTTAATATGGAGTATGAGAATGTTCAATAAGGGGTTGTGGATGTTAGGGTTTTGTTAGGAGTACTATATTTTGGTTATGTTTTGGGATTTAAATAAGTTAATTCTTAAGAAGATACACTTGAAGAAACTAGATCGAGAAAGTCAAACTTCATTATGGAAGTATAACTTTATTCCAATTCATATAGTTATTTAGAATTTTGAAGAAGTGAGAGAGTTGAGCGTAAGGTGTATCATAAAAAGTAGTGAAAGTGGTAACTGTGTTCAAGTATGGGAATATGAAATTAGTAAATGTTATATGCATAAAATGGAGAGATGAAACATTCCATAGGAATAAGTATTGAATATAGCAGGGATATTCCAAATGAGTCAAAAATGGTTTTGGGGGTGTGGATGTCAGTTGGACCATCTTAAGCCAGTCATTCAGAAGGAGATACAAATAGATATTAGTTTGAAACAAGATAATGTACTTGGATGAAAAGGACATATGTAAAATAAATATCTTTGATACATAGGATCGTAATTGTCAAATTCCTAAAATATATAATTTTTTATTGAAAGGGTCAGTTGAGGAGGCAATTTTCACTGAATCAGTACAATAATTTCAATGAAGATTAAGTATATGTTGTATTCACTCTAATAAAATCAGAATGTGATGACACTAGATGTTACATGATTATATCTAAAATATCTTCTCGAATAATGATCCTTAATGATAGTATTTATATGAATAAATGACTAAATAGTGGAGTGTTGAAAATATATGTGGCTCCAAAAGAAGTGGGAGGGGATTACATCCTTATATATGGAGGGACATCCCCATAGATCACTTATATCAAGAGGGAGATGTTTTTTGTGTTGATTTTAAGTTTTTTTTCTAGAAAAATAATTTCAGAAGGTGTCCTTTATAACTTAGTATAGGTTGGGTTACCATATTTTATTATTTTCCCTTATAACTCAGTTTCTCACTTTAATCGATGGATATAGTGTGTTCTATGTCGAGTATAAATAAAATTATAACTATTTTAGATTTGATGTTGTGTTTTCTATTTTATTATGTGTATTTATTTTTCCCTGATTACTTGTCTCATAAATAATATCATGAGGTAACTTGAACAAAAAGGAGGATCGACAAAATGTGGTGGCTAGGGTTCATAGACATCCAAGAACCAAATGTTGAATTATTAGAGATCAATTGATTGGATATTTTAACATAAAAATAGATATTTGGATAAAATCACCACCAATTATTATCAAATATTAGTTACAGGTAATATGGTGTAAAAATAATCATTTTTGAAACATCCATGCTAATGTGTTGTTGATATTATTTAGAAGACTACTTTGTACCTTTGGTAAGCTAGTTTATTAATTTACAAAGGAATTTTCATTCAGAAGATGGAGGCAGTACAATGGTGCTGATGACTATCTAAATACATCCAAATAGGTTGAGTATGGTTCCAAGATTTACCTATCTAGTTGGAATTTGGTTCTTAATTAGAAGACTAATAACATATTTTTGATGAAAATAATGATCCATTTTGCTATGTGGTTTTCATGGAGACTCATTATTTCCAGAGGATATCATTAAAATGGGTAAGGTCTGGACTGATGCTCAATGGTATATGGCATGGATATTAGAGGATTATAGAATGAAACAGTAAGGTAGTTTGTAAGTTTCAATGAAATGGTTAATTATTCAGATTTGATGTTTTTGAAAAAATGATAATCCAAGATAGGAAACCATATAAGAAAATGTTTCAGATGGTGTACTGAATAGATATGACACATATTATAGATGATTTTTGGAAATAATTGTTATATGATAATGTATGAATAATGAGTAAATGATTGTAATATGGTTTTCTTGTTTCTTATGTATCCTTTTTTATGGAAACATGGTATTTTAATATGACTATTGGGATAATAAGGTCTGTTCCAATAATATATAATTTTTAGATGCTCCAAAAATCCCATAGCCATAAGGGAGTGGATATTTTTCTACCATGATTTCACTATCCCAATTGAGTCAGGTAATTGAATATGGTGTTCTAATAAAACAACATCTGAAAAAGTGAGAAGTTAATTGTTCTAGTTGATTCACTGGGGAGGTGATCATGA
Organism: Viscum album; assembly: GCA_963277665.1. Taxonomy (NCBI): domain Eukaryota; kingdom Viridiplantae; phylum Streptophyta; class Magnoliopsida; order Santalales; family Viscaceae; genus Viscum; species Viscum album. Next base: position 1,792,797,396 of record OY728147.1, read on the forward strand.
TTTTGGGAGAAGTGGTTTTTTAGACAAGGAACAAAAGAAAATATTTTGGCACTATCATATTATTATTAAATATCTGTTTTTCATTGATAATATGGTGGATGAGCTAATTTATGGATTATTTGAATGTCATGGGTTTCATACATGGGGATCATTTTTATATAAAAATAGTGAAAAATATATCTATATATAGACTCTTAATGGTTCATTCATGTAAAAAAATAATGGAAGATGAAAATATTGAGATATGTATTGATCATGGATGTGAGAAGGGGGAACACCCCATTGTTTTTTGAAGTATCATTGGAAATTGGACACATGGAGTATTAAAATTGAGTGAGGTGTGGTATTTAGAAGTTGAAAAAGGTGTTTATATTCCCAAATTAAGTGACACATTGAATTGGAAAATTTTTAGATCTACTTTTCTTCATGGATCCATTTTATATGTACATTCATCAATAAGGTGAAACCAAAGTGTGGGTCTTATTTCCTTAGGAGAAAATATATCTATTTTTTCAAAACCCTCATCAAGAATTACCATGATTTGGAATATATTATAATGAAATTATGATGTTTTAGGCATGGATCATGAAGGATGGGTGTTTGAAAGTAGTGTGAATTTTTGAAGATATGAAAGTGTTACATACCTAAATTTTAGGGAGACTAAACCAAATACACTGAATGGTGTCACATAGTATTTGGTGACTTCGTTTAGGTAGTATATTATAGAGGTACTCCAAGTCTAATAGATATAAGGTTGTTTACTTTTTGTATTTGAAAAATCATTGGGAAGTATTTCATGATCACATTGATGATGGAAGATGAAAAAAACCATAGTCCTAGAAATGTTTTGTTGTAAATAATTTGAAATTAAGACTTTGATATTTTCATCTCTATAAAAATATATAAGGATGTTAATCAAGGTACTAGATGGTCCATCATAATGATGGTGAGCCCTGAATTTTCCGGTGCGTGGATGGAATACCGTCAGAGAAAATGACCAATGAACGTAACGATTTCATTGATTAATAGTAACCAAAAGGTTCTAGATTGTTTTAGTGGGAGTTAATCAGCATGATGATACTAGAAATTCAAGATGTTATATTTTATATGGAATTCAGTTATGAAGGTATCAATGGAGTTTGAGGTATTAAGCATCTCTACTCCTTTATAATCTCAATGCATTATAGTTTCTGAATTAAAATTGACCTGAAATAGAAGGTAAATAGACATTGTACAAGATAAAACATGTATATTGGGTTAAAATGTTTTGAATAATAACTCATGCCTATTTTCATTGTAAGTATTTTTTAGAAGAAAAGTAGGTGGTTTCATGGGAATGAAACAAGACATTATGGTCTAGAATATTGGGGAATTATTTGTTTCTGAGGGGTACTTGATGATCATAATCATGATATATGACCACGTTGACCCTAAATAGAAATAAATGACTAGGGTTTTCTAATGATACTTTGGTTAAATAATTTATATTGATCTTTTAGTGGGATATTATTAGGATTCACATTGGAAAACAATTTAAAGAGGGAGACTTCTAGGTTTTTTTGTGTGAGAAATATTTTCTTGTTAATTATAAGTATTTTTTGAAGTTAAGACTTCTGAATATACATGTGAATAAACTAAATGGATAAAATAAAACATCATCATGGATGTTTGGTTTTAGATAATTAGAAGTAGTTCAAAAAAATGGATAAAAAATGATTTGAGCAGAAGATAGCTTAGTGGGAGAAACAGTTGTTGTGGTGGTGTTCATGTGTAGGAATTATGTTTGTTTAAAGACTATAAAACTTAAATTTTGGAGATTACACATTATAGAAAAATGAGTAATAAATAAAAAAAATATTCGAAATATTATACATAAGGTATGGAGGATGTTTATGTTAGCTAGATCCCTGAAAATATGTTCATCATATGGAGATCCATTGAAATATGAGTTCGAGTAAGGAGAAAGAATTGGTATGAAAAGGAATTATGTAAAGAAAATATCATTGACATGTAGAAGTATATAATTTTTTTTATAAGGGATAGTTGATTCAGTTTTTCCCATTAATAGTGTGGAATAATAACCATGATTCCTTGATATATTTGGGGTATTCTCTGCATGGAAATTTGATGGTGATTCACTTGGATGCTATGGAATGACAGTTGTGGACATCATCTATATAAATGTACCAGGAACGTATGTTTCATATGAATACATAATTTAAGAGTGGAGCACTAATTATTCACATGGACTAGTATAAAGGAGGAAGATGTTATGTCCATCCAAATATGGATAGATTCCTAAGGATCTCTCGGGGATGGAAGGATTCATTAGGTAAATAGATTCTTTTTTTGTGAAGGGTGTCCATAAAGAGTGTTAAAAAATGTTTCCCTTAAAACTCTAGTTGGGTAGGGTTATAGATTATATGATTAAACCTTTTAAATCAGTTTCATAACTAAATGGAATTATGTGGTGTGTTTCCTATGGAGTATTCTAATGACAAGACAATGTTTTCTTTATTTTCTTTTCCTATTTACATCACACATTTTTTTATACAGTTGTATAGGAATGAAGGTAATGAGGTGTCCAAAACCAGACAGAGGAGTGTCATAATGTAGTAAATAGGGTGCTAAAACTTCATTATTATAGATAATGAACCATATGGGATAGATTAATCAGATGTTATAACTTCTAGAAATTCTTGTTTTTTAAAATCCATGAAAGTGGATAAAATAAAACATAGGTTATATCAAAAACAAAAAGATTGTTAGGGTTTTTCAAAAGTAAAATATAAATATATTTTTTTAGTAAAATACAAGGTATTAATTTTTAAATATTATTAGCCTAAAAACCAATATGAATATATTAAGAGTTCCAATTTCAATAAATATATAGAAGGAAGGAAATTTTTAATGTACTCTGTGTACACTAAAAAGGTTTAAATATTAATTGATGTTCCAAAAAGGGTTATATTTATAGGGTGAAATTCTGGTTTCTTTAAGGAAATTAACATGGATGATAAAGTGTTAACATATAATGATTTCTTGGTAGTAAAAACTATAAATAAATTCATGGAATAAATTGTAAATATTAATTTGTAGTAGTTGAGATGATAAATTATATCAAAATAATTTTTACCCCAATAACTAATTATGACAATGAAAATTTCTTTGAGGAGATGTATATGATACAAAACTACAGTTTATAATTTTCAAGTAATTATTCCAAGGTATAAAAGTTTCAATATTGCATTATTGGGTTGGATTAATATTTTTAGAGTTATAAAAACTTGTTTAATGTCACGATATATTTATGATTCAAAATTAATGAAGATGATTCATTATTATATATGTGGGTTAGTGAGAGTGATATAATATTTCAATTATAATTATCAGATGAAAATTTTCACATCATACATGATATCCCACATTTACATTCTATAATGGTATGATTTGGAAAATTAATCTCGATTATATATGTAGAAAAAATCTTATATATTAGGTATGGATATCTATAGAGAAATATATATAAGGATGAATAGATTAATTAATAACATATAAATTTATAGTGTGATAAAAAAATTCATCATAGTGAACTCCAAGAATGGGTATTTAAAAATTTCCATGGCCTGACTATTTTTTAGGACACAATTGAAATAAAAGAGTTAGAAAATAGAATCATTTATAATAGTTCTTATGTTTCCATCAAAATTTAAATCCTAAATTCAATGTTTTTTACTCAATTTGATGTTTCTTATGGTCTGAGTATAAAAATTATATATCAATACAATCCCCGTTAGAGTTAGTATTTCTATAATCAACATCCTAATTACTTTATATGCACTAAGGTTATGTGATTGGTCTTTTCAGGTGAGGAAGATATTATTTTACGAATTTTCACTACCATTACTTTCCAATTTGAAAAATATTTTATGATATCTCAATCTGGAAATTTTTATTACATCAATGATGGATTTATCTACTTAAAATTGTTCAAATCACTAACTTATAATTCCCCTACCGAGTCTTCAAAAATAATCCCAATCTAGGTGATCTCATTAGAAAACATTCATACCTCCCCATTCAATAATTTTTATTGAATAGGGAGGAGGTTCTAATATAAATAATCGAGAGAGAATACCCTTGATACCTCAAACTATCAATAATAGAAAAATAACTAGGAAATTTACCAAATAAAAAATATAGAATAATTATTAAATTATAGTTATAGGAAAAATAAAAAAAATAACGAACAACCAGATGGTAAAGAAAATGAAAATATAATATTAAACTTATGAAATAAATCAAAATTAATTCCCACTAAGTTGATTATATAATTTATAAAGATAGCGATGAAAAAAATAATACACATGGAGAAAAAACAATAAAGACTAGTCTTGGACCTATCTCTAAACCCCATATAGATTTTACAACTTGACCATCAGTACAACTTGTTATATAATGTACTAATTAGATACATTGTCCACAATCATCCACGGTTCATGTGTAAGGTGTGGGAATAAAACTCAATAGAACACTATTGAGGAGGAATCTAAAATATATCATTATATATTAGTGTATTCACGAGGAAATAAATTAAAATATGAAATTAAATACATGTAATGTCACATTTGGTTATTATGTGCCAACCAGGCCACCACAACAGCCAACCCTACTCAAATAGGGGAAAATTAGTTGTATCAATTATATCACACTACAAATGATAATGTTTTAAGATAAATAATAACCCAGTCTCAATTTGTTTATCTATTTTTAATAAGATTATAATGATACAATGAATCTAGTTAATAGGAAGAGAGTAACAAACCAATCCCTCATAAGAGTTGGTGACGTAGGATGACCTATAAACCCGCTATGATAATATATAAATTAGGTAAAATGGGAATATATCCAATACAATGGATGAACCTAGGGTATAGTTTTTTTTCATATAACCACCAATATAATCACAAAATTTGGAAAATGTGTAAAGAAATAATCCCCATAAAATATTAGTTTTGTGGTGGATTAAAAACTAATTTATATAAAATTATATAACCTTATTTATGATATTAAAATATTCATAATAAGTACACATCATTAGAGTTATAATGAAAATTGAATAACAAAAGGTTAATATATTTCCAGACCAAAATCTCCACTAGAATTTATTCACTAAGAATATACCATATCTTGACTCATAATATATGATATATTATTTCATAACATGGAACCTTTAACCATAAGTAATCACACACAGACTAATATATATAAAATAACTTCACTATTTTATTTTGAACCTAATAATACATGGTAATATGATCATGTCTGAAATCCAATCACATAAAAGAGAAAAAATTCCTCTTAGTTTTATAAGACCAAACCCAGGTCATAACCTATCAATGCTAACTGATATTTATCATTTACATGTTTATTTTTCGGCCCAAAAGATTTTCCCATGTTTGGCCTCAAGATAACCATCCAATAATTACTTGAAATATCAACCACTTCCAAAGTGGTAAAAATATCCAAGAACTGTACCCATGACCATATTGTACACTAATCCCTCTAGAGAACACATCACTAAGAGAATCCACTTATGTAACCTATGGTCCTATACTTACATAGACATATAAATACATAGAAGTTTCCACCATAATTCTTATTCTATATCACCATCAAAAAAAAAATTAAAAAGGGGAAGAATCTATGAAAACCACCATGTTCAATTAACCTCTAATTCTGTTATTTTGTGAAACCATATCTAATTATCAACCCATTAAACCACTCCAAGAAGAACTACTAGGAAAAGAAAAAACTCTATAAAATTATTATCCATAAAAACAATAATGTAACCACCCATGTTTTTAAAATATTTATTTTTCAAATAAAATTAATTTCTTCCATAGTTTATATTATAAACAACACCTAATTTTAACGAACCATGGTGTACTATTATTATTATAATTTAAACACAAATACTACAGCCTATCCATTAAAATGGGAAGTGTTAATATGAATTAACACATTTGAAATATTTATTATCTATTAAAATTTGTGTGACTCTTCTTCCACATTTCACTCACCACATACCCTATCTCACATCATTCTCTCCACTCCCATGATTACAATCACCATCCTTTTTTCAACTCCCCACCCCTCCCCTTTTACCATTCCCCACTAACCCTAAACCTCACTACCACTGTCTCCATTCTCAAATAACACTCTATCTCCCATTAAATATCCTTGTATCCCTCCCCTACTGCCCCTACCACCTCATCTCACTCCCTATCTCCCCATCCCTGTGTCCCTCTATGATTTCTCTGTCTCCACCTATCAGCTACCCAACTCAACTTTCTGGGTTCTCAGCTTCGCCTACTTCTCTGCCTCTAGTTTACTTGGCTCTACCTTCGCCTCAACCATCCAGCTACCTGACACCACCTTCCTAATATTCTATATTTCTTTCCCTTCACATGCACTATAATATTTAATGTGGACTTGTCTGTTTTTAACTATATTCATGGAAAAAATTTGTGTTACCTCTCTCTCGACATCTTTATTTGGTATATCTAAAGTTTTGGTAAGGGTATATTATTACCATTTAGTTGTTTATATTTTTTAAATAACCCTTTATATGAGCTTGATATTTGTAATGGATTTACATTACACATCTAAATGTTATTTCATTTACCATGAAGAACTCCTTTTTTCCATTTGATTTTTTATATATGGATAAGGACAGAATATTATGAGAATCCCTTGAGATATACTATTCCCAATCCTTTGAACTTTAAATCTAACATTTGATGAGATATTGTTTACATGAATTATATATTTTTCTTATTTCAGTTAAGGGTCTTAAATATTTTAAATTTATTATTTTTAGGTTAATATTACACCCATGTTTATCATCATTCTCCACATGTTTATGATGATGGAAAAGGAATGTCTTTCCAGCCACCCATACATCTTGAAAATATTTCAATTTTCTTTCAATTAACTACTAGATAAATTTTCATTGAACATGTATTTTTTTGAACATGAGTTGTATTTGTTTTTATAATATTAATATTCATAGATATGTTTAGAAATAATTTTATGTTATACTAATCATACTTTTCCTTAGATCATAATATTTTATCTTTTTTTCAATTCAAATGAGTTCTTGTTTACATTTCACTAGTTTTGTGCATAGGCATGTAGAAGGGAAAAAATAAAAAATCCAAGTTAAATTTTACATCAGTTTTGTCATCAAGAAGTATAATTTTTAAGTATATTTATGAATTTCTAATACATGTTTTTCTTTCTAAATTAACACTCATAAGATAATTTTTATTCATATATAATATGAGTCTTCTTCTTCAACAATATGAAATCATATTATATTTATATTTAGTGTATTTTATACTATTTTAACAAAATATATGTTTTGGAATTAATGTTAAAATATAAATCTAAGGAGTTAGTATTAATCATATCATCAACATGTGGGTGAGGATTTAAAAACCCTGAATAAAGGTATTTCACTATTTTATTATGTATTTTTTTATTTTATGATGGTTAACAGGTTCATATTTGTTTCTAATTTGTTCATTTTTATTTTTTCAAACAGGTCCATTTTTTATTCCATACAGGTACATGGATTTTTTTCATGATTACCATCTTATTTACCTCTTTTATGAGTGTGTACAGAGTTACTAGAGTCAATAAAGTTTTTTGATTTTCTGTACGTACGTTTTTGGCATTATTTTCCAACTTTAGCACTTGATTTCCATGCCCTAAATGGAGAACATTGATGTAGATGGATGGAAAAGGGAATAAATGAGAGGACTCAGTTATTTATAAGATTTCTGTTTGGGTTTTTATCTATTAATGGTTTTTACCTATTTATCCATAGAACAAGTTCTGAGATTTTATACTCTATGCAATTTAAGAACAAGATTATATCATGTTTCCTTTTTGATGTTACATATCTATATATTTGTATGTGTTGATATTTATTTTACAACATTAAATTTGTTTATGTATCGTTAAATATTTTTGAATTAATCTCAACTAAATGTAAGAATATCTAATGATTTTATATGTTCGGTTTCCATAGAAACTGCTCCTTTTTTAAGAAGTGGTAATGTTTTTAATTTATCAATAAATCTATTTGTTTCGAAGGTGTTTGAGGTAGATATAGGTTAGTGTTTCTATGGATATAACTCTAACGATGTTCCTCCACTTTGAGGCCCTCTATATTAAGTGATTAACTTAGTGTAATTATATTGTCAGTTTGTTTCATTTTTTGAATTTTATTGGGATCTCTGGTATTCTCTATGTTATCATTATGGGAACACTCAATACATAAATTTTTTGGAAACCATTTGAATAAAATAAAGAGACTATCATTCACTTTTCATTTAAAGATATTAACCTACTCATTATTTTGTTATCTTCAATCTCATTATTCAATCATATACATATATTGACTCTAAATTTCAATGTTTATCATTAATTTTTAAGTAATTCCATATTTAAAATTGCAGAAGACAAAACATCCTTCGTACATCACAATTGGTCTTATGAGATAATCCCCCTTTCATAAGTGGACTAGAAAATGTCCTATTTAGGCATAACCTATATGCATTTACCATGTGGTACTCAAGTTATAATCTAAATTTTTTTTGTTAAGTTATATTACTACTATAGTGAATGATGTATGTTTTACCATGTGGTATATTTACTCTTTCTCCATGTGAATCTACCTTATTAGCATAGTCTGTTATTTCTATAAGAATTTAAATTTCATCAGTATCGCATTATTAATTTTAAACTCTTTTATTTTAATTGGTTTTTTTATTTATTGTGAGATGATAATTGTTTACATTCTAATTTATTATTCAATATTATTTTTTTTTACTCAATATTTATCATTGATTCACATTTGTACTATTAAGGGAATCATATTCAGGTGCTACATATATTTAGGCATGTGATCCATAAGCTGTTTGAATCTCTACTTCAAATATAAGTGAAAATAACATGCATGTTTTAGGAGGCCTATTGTAGGATCTTATTTTTACTTCACCGGGGATCCTGAAACTCATGTATAATTTTTTTAGAATTCAAATGAAACTATAGTTTTTTTCATTATGGTTAATTCCAATAAGATATTTTGTATACGGTTTTGAAATACAAGACCCATCATCTTTTCTAGATCTGTTTAATTTATGGAATTAATAATAATAACCTTATATACATGCTACATTATGTTTTTAGGTGTTTCCTAATATTGGAAATGGTTAGATATACTGCTCAAATCACTGTGGATTTAATTGATTGAATAGTTTTATTGTTATAATCCCTTTTATTAGAAGATTTTGAAAAAGTATTTTTTTCAAATGAAATTCTATGGTATTGTATATTTTATTTGCATAATCATTTTGAAGTGTATTCTCCTTATCGATATCATATTGAGGTGTCAGATAATCTAAAACATATTTCAATATACTAGAGAATAAGATGTTTATCATAGAAGTTTTAAAGGAGTGGTCATATTGATTGTCAATGATTCTTACCAATGGTTTAGTTTATTAAAAAAAATTGATGGGTTATAAATTGGACTTTTTGTATATGTTACATCACTAAAAAGTAAGAGGAATTAAAAAACATAAGTAATGGTCCTCCATTGATTACAGTGGGTTGTTAAAATTAAACTATAAAGAGTTGAATAATTTATATCAGAAGAAAAAGATAAATAGTGGAAGAAGAATCATGATATTGACATCACATCAAGTATGGATCAACTATCTTCTTGTTTTTTATGCTATCAGACATCAACTAAGATAACAACATGCTTTAAAACATCAAAATATACATTTCTAAGTAATCATTTAAGCTATAGACTTTGGTATTTTAATCAAATTCATGGTCAATGTATATGATATTTTTCTAATAATAACCCAAAATGCCATGTTTTCTCGAGAATAGGTTATATGGAGTGGTAGTGCTACCGCATGTTTGATCACAATTTTAAAAATCTTATTTCTTCAAGTTTTGGTACATGAAAAGCTCCACCTTCTATGACTTCAATACCCAAAGAAGTTCATAATCCAACATGGAATACATTTTTGATGCTTAAACCCATATTATGAATGCAGTGAAGAATTATTACCATAATATTGGAGTTTATTATGTGTCTAGAAAAATTATTCAATTGAGATGGATCAGTTATTCAAATTGCATATATTATAAATATTGTGATATATTATCCCTATTATTCTGATTTATGGTTTAGAAGGCTTATTCATGCACCTGATATTCCCAACAATAGAATGGGCATGTCCCAATTTTCATGTGAAAATAATGCATATTTTATTTTTTATACGGATGTTTTTATTTCAAATGTTAGGCCACTAAAAAAATAATTTTAAATGGCTTTCTTATGCATAGACATCATCTGTTTAACGATCTTAAACTATAGAATGAAATAACCTCTACCGAGTTTAAGATCATGAATATAAAAATATAGGCATGCATAGTCATATTTTTTTTCTATTTTTTCATATTTATTTTCAAATAGGTCAATATTTTTTCTATAAGGGTTTCTATTTTGTTTGTTCATAAAAGTAACTATTTTTTATTTTTTTCAGTTTATTTCTTGATTTTTTTATAATTGATTCTTATCATATATAAAGGTTTATATTTTTCAATTTTTTCATATTTTCTACACCCTTTTATATATTCAATAAAATTTGTTCATATAGGTTGATTCCTCTTTAAAACAGGGTCATATTTATTCATATTTTTACACATGACTTAATATATATAAATAAAACTAATATATTTTACTTTAGTTTACCATCTTATATTTATTCATTATTATATTAAATATTCATGCTTATATTTGAGTTTTATTATATATGCAGGCTTATTGAATATGTAGGTTTATTAGAAATGATAGAATCTATTTTTTTCATTATTATATTGAACATGAAAGCTTATATTTAAATATTCAGGATTATATTTCACTTAAATATGAATGATTATTTTTTCCTATATTACATTTCACATAAGTATGAATACTTCTAATAGATTTCACTCAAATTCATAGCATTCTTAAACAAGGTAAAGTGGTTGATTTTATATAAATCGAAGATCCATGATAATGAATTATTGCTCTTATATGAATTCTTAGTGGTATATAAATAATTATTAGATCGTATTTATATCGATTCATTCTATTTTTACTACATATTTTATTATGTATATTTAAAACTGAAGTCAAAATAAACTAGTTATTATCGATATTCCATTGAACTTTGTGGAACAATACAATTAATATATGTGATCATATGAGTTTATAAGATCCTATGAATGACTAAATTTCATTATTGATAACATTTATATAGTTGGAAATGATTTTACTAAAATATGTTAGGGGACCTAGAAGTAGAGATAGTCGATGTTGGAGATTCTAGAAGGGATGATATCATACAGAATGGTGTGGAAATGACACCTAGATGTGTATGATGAGTTTTGAGAGGTTTTTTTCATTGATATATTTATTATTTATTATGATATCTTGATTCCCAGATTACTAGATATAAATTTTAGGATTTGGTTCCACTTATTTGATAAAATTTGGCTCAGTTACATCATTTGTGGTGGCATAGAATGAATATCAAAATTATATTTAATAAAAGTGAAATGATAATGGAATTGGTAAAACATGTTTTGGTTCATGATGATTGCAGATTATGAGGACATGATTGAGAATAATGATAAGATAAATTATGCCATAGAACACACATGATAAGGATTAATGTATATCAATGAAATAGAAATCGAATAATATGAATTTTTTATAATTAATTGATTGATTCAGGAGAAGGTTTGATACAGGAATGCTTCAATGAGGTCAAGAATATATTTTTGGTATGTCGGGGGGGGGGGAGGGTCTCATGTAAAAATAGTAGTGGAATATGTACATGTAATTTCTCTTAGTGAATTTTTGAGTTATATTACTCAAGGGTGTGATTTTTTCCTTACACGTGTCATCGCCACTTATTCTCTATATAACATCAGTTTTGTATTTATTTTATTATATAAATATTCATATAGTTGATTATTCTATAATCTGAATTACCAGTTTGAACTTATATAGAAATTAAGTGTGAAATAATTTGGAATTCATTCCTATACGCACTTCCTTTCTGCACTTATAAACAATATAAATGCATACATGTATGCATTTATTTTCCAGGAATACATATTAGGAAAAAATGTAATTAAATGATCATACTATGAAAATTCATGGTTTTGGTACTAGTTAATTCTAATTTTTTATATAAATCAAAAATAGGGGTTAAAAATAATTTGATTTTTAGTAAAGACTATATGTTTCAAAAAAATAAATTTTCTCAATAAAATGTTTCTATTGATTTTTTTGTAAAAAATAATTAAATTAAATTTATAAAATTTTAGAAAATGTATTTTTAAAAAATAATCCTATTTTTGAATCAATATGTCAAAATTATTTTATGTTTAATTTTTTACAACTTTTTGAACTGTTAAATTTTTAGTGATTTGTGGAAAATATTGATTTTTATTGAAAATTGACATTACATTTATAGAATTTACAAAGTAAAATATGGTATAATTTTTTTTAAAATTAAAATTAGTTCAATTTTATATCTATTAATCTAATTTCTGTAATTATAATCAATTTCAAATTTCATTTATATATATAAAAATATATACTTATTAAGATTTTGTCTCTGGAAAACCTATTTTTCGTTGCATTTAAGGGTTTTATTTCAAATTAAAATTTTCCACTTCTAGGAGTCCAATTTTTTAAAAAGGATTAAATATTATAAGAAGTAATAATAAATACTATATAATAAGTTCAACTTAATTTGTGGTCAAAATTATTAGTAAGAAATAGTAAAATTTAATTATGTAGTTAAGGTTAAAATGTATTTACTTGGGGTTAAACTAGAAATATAATTGTTAAAATGACTTAAAATTGTATAATTTATATTTAAAATCCATATTTAGACCTTATAACATATAATGTTCAATAATGAATCATTTTTCTTCCTTATGGTATGTCTAAAACATTGGTACTCCATTTTCGTTTAAATAATTCAGTGTTTGTCCTCACCTGATATTATAAAATTGCACCTCCTATCCCCCATATTCAATATTTCAAAACACCTTCATTAGAAAATAAGTATCCAAATATTTTAAATACTTCCCTAATAATATCTTATAGGACTTATTGTTATTATCAAACCATCATATAAAGGTGTTTTGTATAATCTTAAAGAGGTTCTCAAAAGATGAGGTAAAATTCGTAAACATGCGTTTCAATTTTATTTCATCTCGTTATGATGAAAATGTTCTTAAAAAGATATTTTATTATAAAAAATTACCAATTATATAATTATATGTTATTATTTTAATGTAATAATTTTTATTCATGTCCTCTTCCATCAAATAGGAATAAAAACCCTCATTTTTTTATACAGTGGACTACCGCCTTCCGAACTGATGTAATTATTTTTCCATCACCACCTCCCACAGCTACATATAATGAACCATTTAACATATCTAGATTTTATTTCTTACATAATTATACTTTTAAAACTATAATATAACATATACCATCATACTTTAAGTTTCTTGGGAATACGATAACGTCACACATGTGTACGAAATACTACCTCCTCCCGAAGCAGTGTGATTCATTTTTCACTTATGATTTACCTGGAAGGTAAGAAGAATAATTTTAATTAATATATGTTATATATAGAAAAAAATACTCTAAATTGTAATATATTGTTCCCATAATTTCATTTCATCCATTGATAAAATGGAAACATTGTTCAAGCATACGTACGACCTACCATCTTTTTGAACGGTGTAATTCATTATATCTTTATAAGTTTTATGGATTTATATAAATAAACATGTAATTAATATTTATGATAATAATATAATGGTTAAAATTATGGATATTATGGAACCATGATCAATTTAAAATGATTGAAAATTCCAAATCAAAACATTCATGAGAAACAAATTAGTTATTACCTGATACACGATATTAACATGGAATTGTTAATAAATGAATAATAAAAGAATATAGATAAATCATAGAAGGTATAATATAATATGATTATGATTATATAATATATTTATAATAAACCTATATTTTTTATATAAGAGGTTTGAATGTGTACTAAGGAAGTTGAGACTTAAGGTAAGGCAATTGAATCTCAAATTGTCTTCTTTATATCAAATATTTAGTTATACATCTATCTGATTTTCTGAGGTTTATATTCTTATACTTTTTCATATTATATAATGAAAATTATTCAATTAATTATATTTGATGTTTCCTTTTATCTTATTATTTAATGGGGCATACGACTCAAATGAAACCAATTTGGTAAGGGATTTTTAGTCTCTCATTTATTTCTGGGAGACATATGCCTTCTTCCCCACTCATTTATTATCTGTGGTTTATGTACATTCCATTTTACAAGTTACATTATGTATATAATTATTTCAATCATATTAAAATTCTGATTTTATTTTATTCTTTAATGGGACTTATGAATAAAAAGTTTTCAATATGGTCACATATTTTTACCCTCCTTTTATTTCTATGGGACACATGCCTTATACACAAAATGCTTCTTTTATGTGGTGTATATACATTCCATGAATGTATTTTATAATTATTCTTATGAAATATTTTGTGTTAATATTCATATATGTTTATTTATATCATGTTTCTTTTTATTAAAAAGATACCAAAGTGGTAAACGTATTATGTTACTATCACATTGTTTATCGGGGTTATTTACGATTATGTTTGGATGATAAAATCATATGATATTCTTCTCTAGAAAACCATGAATTTTATTCTCCTTTATTTTTTTCATGAGAATTATGGTCTTAATTTCATTTTAAACCCTTTATATACTCAAGAGTCAAAAATATTGTTTTTAATAAAAATCAACATTATTTCTATCTTTGTTATAAAATATTTTCTTCCATCACAATGTTTTATAAAAATGTTTTTCTGGTAGATTTTACAATTATCCAAAAAATTCTATGAAATTCTCCACATTTTTTTATTTTGTTTCGAAATGGTTTAAAAATAATATTCTTGTAATATTCTGAGAAATTTTATTTTTAATTTCTACAAAAAATTTCAATGGAATATTCCTGTTAATGTGTATGACATGGTTTTCATTTTCCACTATCATGGCCACTAAATGGATTAAAAATTCTTTTCAAATTTCCATGTTTATTTTAATAGATATTTTATTCTTTATAATTAAGTAATCTTTAAAATTTCATATATAATATCTCAATGTGAAAAGGCTATTTTACACAATAAATGTTTCAAGTGATATTTTGAAATATTTTCCACCAAACGATAACATCTTTTTATGTTAATTATGTTTTACTCGGGATATGATCAATTGATACTATAAGGCCCCAGCCATAAACCTTACATAATATTGAATTAAATGAGTAATTCACGTTGATGATCTTTTTAGGTTTAGAGTTTTAGAGAATTTGGACATAACTATTACATCTCAAAAGATTACAAAGTATTCGCTTCTACTAAATTTCCATAAAATAAAAACTCTTAAAAAGAAACATGTATAGTTCCAAGTTTTAGGTAGCATGACTTTCCCTTGATCCCATCCTTGACCTTATTCCACGCTAAGTCCTGTGAAAAACATTTCAAAAACTTGGGATGAGCACAAAAATCTCAGTAAGGGATACACAAAGAATGAAAACTGTTAGTTTTTCAAAACAACAAGTAAACCATGAATACTTTATCAAAGTAATACTTTTCACCTTCATGAAGTAGTAAAAACTCTTCACTGAAAAAAAGTATCATTACTTACCTTTTTGTGACCAAAGGATTACCATAAAACCCATATAAAGAACACATAACATATATAATGGTAACTTGGGACATAAACATACTTAAGTGTAATAACCATACAGTCGACATCCACACATATCACTTAATGGAATAGCCATACGACCAATTTCCATACATACTTAATGGAATAGCCATACGGCCGACTTCCATACCCAATGCATTGGAGGTTATAACATAACCACCCGTCCTGGTATTCACGGCACCACCCGTCATATGGTTTATCACGTAACCACCCGTAAAATGTCCAAGTACCATTATAAAATTATAACACATAAAACCAACATAAAGGAATGATAAAATTTCCACATTTCAATCAAAATATATCATTTAAATATATTGACATAATATAATACTTTATCAAAAAAAATTTCAATACCAAAATACAAAAAAAGTATATGGTATTTATTTTATTTTAAAAACATTATAGCTTGTTGAGGAATCCAAAGATCAAATAATACTCGCGGCGGCGGAAAAGGTCGATGTCACCGCGTACGTAAAAGAAACATTCCTTTTTGTCGTTTAGTAAAACGCTTCGTAGAAAAAAGATTCCTTTTGAATAAACGTAAAAGTCAAAGGGGTTTATACACCATATAAAAGATGGTTGTGTATAAAACAAAATATGCCTCAATGAATGGAGGTTGAGACGAAGTCCCTTACAAAGACGGTATCCTTGGTTTAAGGATAAATCAATTACATAATTATGTGTGACAAATGAATACACCAAATATAAGTGAATATTAAGTGTAAAACAATCAGAGGTTATTCACACATATTCATAGAACGACATATTCAAGGAGTAAAATTTTATCCCAAAGAATCAAATTTGGGCTAAGAAGCTCCCTTGCAAAAATTTGACATCCTAATGGCGTCACTTCAAAAATTCAGAAAATGAGTTGATGAGAGATAAAAGACGGAATCTCATCACTTGGAAATAAAATTTACATCACTCAGGATATAGAAGAACATATCCCAACATAATATTATGTTAATTAAAAGACATAACAAATGAAGTCTTTTAAAAAGAGGAGGGTGAAAGGTTCCCTTACCGACTTGGGTAACATTCGAAAAGTACACCCCATTGAAGAAGTGTCATACAATGAATATGTAAATACCCATAAATGGAATTATATTACAAAAGGAGTTTAATAGTGGGTAGTACATAAAACAATCAATGGAAATTGTGGAAAATGTAGCATAAATCTCATGGGAATAAAAGTGAGATGAAAAATCTCTTACGAAAACTCGGCAGCCTAACGGTGCCACATAAAACTTCCAAAATGGATTGATGAGAGGAAATGGGGTCTCTCATCACATCAACATAAAGTTTACAGAAAGAGGAATATAAAATAACATCCCCCAACATAACAAATAGGATCCTAAAAGAAGTGACATAAAGGAGAGTACTTTAAAAGAAAGAGAGAGGTTAGATCTCTTATGAAAATTCGGCAGCCTAATGGCGCCACTCAAAACATCCAAAATGGATTGATGAGAGAGAATAGGGTCTCTCATCACATCAACATAAAAATTACAGTAAGATTAATATAGAATAACATCCCAATAACAATAAATATGACATTTAAAAGGAATGACATAAAAGAGTGTACTTAAAAAGAAAGAGAGGAGTAGGATCCCTTACCTCAGGTCCGACTTGACTCGATCGTTCTTTAACGTCCTGAATAATAAACTTGAGTTAATTTATACTTGATTAAGAACCTTTTACAAGTTCATTATTCCTTTTATATCAATTATTGACAAGTTATAAACATTATGTTATCATTTAAGTTAATAATGTTTGTTTTGTCGATATTTGGTTCTTAAGTCGAAAGTGGACTTCTTACAATTACATGTTGTTCGTGTGGTCAAAGGTTCTTTATTTCCAGAATGACATTCCTGATTTGGATATCATATATATCATATATATCTAGAATATACATGTATTTATAATATCACATAATCATTTAGAGGTAAGAAATGAAATGCACCGTTCATGGAGATGGTAAGCCATACGTACGCATGAACACTACTTTCATTTCATTGTCATATTAATGGAATTAAAACTAAATGATAGGTATGTATATTTTAATTCCAGAATTATATTCATAATTTAGATGTATCATTCATCATATATATCCATTATATACATTTACTTATAATAGTACATTACATTTGGGTATAAGAAATGAAATGCACCGTTCATGGAGACGGTAAGCCGTACGTACGCATGAACGCTACTTTCATTTCTATCTCATAAATTAATGGAAATAAATAATAATGATATAGAGGTATATAATAATTCCATTATAACATCATATATAATAACATTAAATCCATCCTTTATACATCCCACGTATGGCATTAACGAATCACATCACTTTGAGGGGGCGGTAGTCCGCACTTCCTAAAATGAAGATATCGCGTATACCCATAATGGAAGCCATAAAGGTAAGCCACAAATGAAAAATAAAGAAGCTTAAGTAAATCATAATCATATTATATATCATATATAAATATAGTGACATCTTAATGGCCACCTTTTAAGGTGCTAAAAGAATGTTGAACAATCCTCGTTTCGGGAGGCATAAATTCGCCATCCACGGAAACAGTATGTTCGTTAACCATTAGATGTAGGTGTGTGTAAGTGTAGCTATAATACTTATTATAACAACATCCTAGTATATTGAGGATACTTTAGTTGTTACAAAAGAAAAGAATAAAAATATTTTAGGGGGTTGGAGAAGCAAAATAAAACAAAAGGACTCAAAAGAAGACATTACCTTAAAATCGGGTAACTCTCTTTGGTTTGAGCTCAAAGGCTACCTTGGGAAGACTTATGCCCAAAGTGAGGCTTCAAGGAGTAAGATAGGGAAGTTTAGAGACAAAATGGGTAGGTTTTGGCCGAGCCAAAGGCTTTGGGAGTGTGGGTAAGGAGGTTGAGGTGGGGGCCTTTTATAAGAGGAGAGGAGGGGCACTCTTGGAAGGTAAAGAAAAGTCACTTTATTTTAAAATGGTATTCGGATTTAAGAGGTCCCACATTGATGTGTTTCGAGGATACGGTGATAAGGGTTCGAAAAACACTCATGCAATAGGTTTTGGACATGTGTAGTTCTTATATATTATATTATCTTTCCATTTTATTTAAATCGTTAAATAATGAGGTCATCGTTGCATCATCATGATGTCCAAAATAAATTACTTTATTTAATGTCTAAAAATTATAAAAAAATACTATAATGTAGGAAATCTTTTTATCTTTCAAATGAATATTTATAGTCAAAAATCTTATTTTTATAACCCCATGTAAAAATTGTTTTAGTAAAACATTTCATGTTTGACTCATTTTTACTTTAACATTAAATAAAAAGATATTAATGTCATTTTCCAACCAAAGAGGCTTCATTGGGTCCCCAAGTTGACCCATGGGTTGTCTTGGTCGTCCATGAAACATCCAACGAGGTTAGGACATGTTTCAAGTTCATTTCATATTATTAAAACATTATTCTTACCTTAAACTACACTAATTACCTCTAATCGTGATTAAAAACTTAATAAGTTACTATTCACCAAAAATTTATTTTTATCCCATTGAACCACATTTTACTTCTTAATTACAACCATGTATGTCAGATTTTTGAAATTTAAAACACAAAGATGTAAAATTTTCATTTAAACGGAAAAATCAGTTTTTATAAGTACCACTTAGTGGTTTCACTATTCATCAAAAATTAAAGTTTTTCAGCAAAATCCCAAAAATTCACCCTAAGATATATTTGATATTCCGAATTCAAAAATGAAGTCTTTTTTACAAAATTAAAAACATATAAGTCAAATTAATTAATTTAATAATTAATTCCCGCTTTCAGAGCAAATAGCGTGTTTTTATGAAACAATAAGTATCAAAAGATTGACACTAGTTTAAGTCTGTTTTCATAGTGAAATTAATTCCAAAGACCACTATTGGATTTAATGGTAAAAATATATTCTAATTTCACTTTAAACCCAATTCAAAAGATAATCTAATAATATAAATAAATTAGATTAAAAAGATGTTTTTAATTTTAATACAACATTTTACACTATTCATTAAAAAATGAACTTTATCAGAAAGATACCAAAAATTTACACAAAGTAAATTTTGATGTCCCAGTTCTTAAGAAGAGTATTATTTGGTCGAAAAGGATGTATAAGAGTGAACAAAACTATATTTAATGACGGTTCTCCATCAAAAGACGATAAGTGAACCTTTAGTGAAAACTAGGGCATATACGCCTAAAATTGAATTATTTCTGTATTTTATGCCTTTATCTTTTATTGGATAAATTTAAAAACATTTAAAAACATATATAATCATATTTTAGTTATTTCTATCCATTCCCTCCAATACAACGGCGACATGTTAACTACCATTTATAATATTATTATTTTATTATTAGAGTGAAACGTAAGATTCCCAAGAAACTCATTGTTGCGTGTTGGGTACGCCATCGAGCATAGTGTCCCCTTTAAAGTCATATTAATATTTTATTCACAAATATGGATAAATATGAAAATTTCATATTCTTTATTTACCTGGGGTGTTACAGATACCATCATTATTATTTCATTGGATAGTTCATATTTATTATGGAATGATGTTTATAAAACTAGTTCCTTTCCCATAGGGTTTTTAATAATAAAATGTTTGGGAAAACCTTATGTTTTCATGGGTAATGATATTATGAAATATTAATGATATTTTCGGACACATATGTATGGTTTTCATTATTCTTTGGGGTTATTATATAAACAAGAATTTTGGATACATTACAATCAAGGAATGTGGTTATGTTAAATCAAAGGATGGTGGTCATGTTATAACCAAGGAACGGTGGCACCCATATCCCCCTCCAATGCATTGGGTAAGGATTGATATATAAGGATATAAACCAGACAATAATAGGGAGTAAATCCAGTTCAGAAAGGGATTTTAAACACTATAATATTCCTGGGAGTGAAATATTACTAGTATGATTATTTGTGGAGTGAACCCAACATACTAGTATAGTCTTGGGAGTGAACTTTGAGTGATATAATGGTTTGGGGAGTGAACTCAGACCACTATGTTTGTCTTATAAATGAGCCTATATTGCATGGGAAATTATTTTTCAATTCTTATGTCAATGAAAAAAAATCAATGACTTAATCAAATTTTATGCTATCATGGATCATGTTCATTGATTCCATTACTATTAACATTTTATTGAAATACAATATTTACAAAAGAACTCGTGATTATGATTCTATAATAAGAAAGGTATGTGATTCAAATTTTATTCTCTTGTTCTAATACCTTTATGCTCGTGTTATATTGATATATACCTTGTTTACCCTTTCTATGAATCTAAGACCACCCTTACTTATATTACATTTCTCTCAGGTATAAAGAAAGGTATATTGTATTACATGTATAATAAGAATTGTATTTATGAAGAACTTAATAGGATATTATGTAGTTCACCTATGAAAAAGTAGTTTAAATATCCACGTTTCCAAAGGCAATATAACTATATTATTCTTTTTCATATCGTTATGTTACGTAATGAATATTCATATATTAAGATGTAAAATATATATATAAGAACTGTGGGAATTTAGAGTTGGTTTTAGAGAAATTTTTTGTTATCTTTTGAAAAATAGGCAGATAAAACATTAGTGATAACCTTTAGGATAATATCAAATATATGATAATATACTAAGTTATAGTATATAAATGAGTGTGAGCATCCTAGTAAAATAACCCTGTATGGATAACATGAGTGTATATGGATCAGGAAAAGTGGTTCCTAGGGTAAAAACTCTAAAAAATGGTGCATTGATCTAGACTCGTTGTCCACTTGGTTCAAAACAACAAGACTTTCTACACAACTAGGTTGAAACATCTGATGGATATGATTTGGTTAGTTCACAATTCATTTACGAACCATCATTATTGATTTTCGTAATGAAAATGAATATTCGAGGATAAACCTATAGTCTCATATAATGAAATTAGGTATCATGATTCAAACATCATATAAATGATTTCCATTGATTATGCGGTTTCCCAATATTATTATTGTTTCTCACACATTATTTTTTGGTTTTTTTCAATGGGTAGAAAAATGAGGTATCAAGTTAAAAAAATGTGATGGATAATTCAGTAATCTAGAGAAACCCAATTGGATGATTTCCAGAGATAATGGTGTTTTTATTATTCTTGATTAGCTATCATGATACGTGATTAACAATATAAACATCGATGAGATTCAAAATACCTAAAATAATAGGAATATGTAATTTTATGAATGTTCATGTGGTAATTAACATGGGGGAAATAATATTTGTCTTCCTATATGTCAAGAAAGTGTGAAAACACCTAGAATAATATCTAAAATGGTGGGGATGATTTTTTTTTATGTGGAAATAATAATTATAGGGAAATGAATTTCTAAGGAATTGGATTCCATATATCTGAGGAACTTAGTATTTATCTGATTGAATTCCTCAAACTAAGGGTTGTCGAGAAGACTAAGTAAGGACCTATGTTATTCCTAATCATTAAATTAAAAGGGATGAAGTATGTTTGTATTTACATCTATGAATTATGATGTAGAATTATTTTACTAATGGTATTTTGATTATAATAATCAGGAAATATAAAAGAATTGTTTTAGTTTTAGAAGAATATATATCTTAATGTAACAATTAAATATGTGTTATAGATACCATAATGGGTTTAAGAGTTTAAGGTTAATAATAAGTTCAATGTATTATAAACCCTGTTTTAGGTTCTAAGGGATGATATTTTGATGTGACTAATGTCGTTTTGGGTGACATTTTATAAGAATAAGAAATTTGTAACTCATAGGTTCAACATGGAACATTATTTGAGGAAGAATGATCTTTTCATAATGATAATGTTATTAATAATCTTAAAATTTTATTATACCATTAAGAAAAAAATTTATTTTTATGGATTTTGAACACATTTTCATGGAAATCCTAAGAATTATATTAATATTGTTCAGTAAAAAAGAAAAATTATCCAATTTGAAAGGGGTGCAGGGCTTGAACCCACAACTGAGGGGAGATAAGGGAAAATGCCTACCACTAGCCTATTCATTTTCTTGGTTAGTATAAATTATGTGATTGATAAAGATTATTTTTATAATAGGATAATATGTTTTATCATTGTGATAACCATGAGTTTTAACAATATTATGGTTATAGATTATTCCTCATGAAAATTGATGGTTCATGAGAAAATTTACCCAACTAATGATTTATAGTTAGTTAGGGTAATTTTTTCATTAATTATATAGATATATAATATTTATGATGAAAGGTGTGATATATATACTGATAAATATAAATTATGGTACATATTCATATAGAAATATTTGAACATATTCTAGAGTATACGGTTAAACATAATTAAGGATTATGACTACCAAATTCATTACCACCTTGGGAAAAGGAAAAAGGTGGAAAATTATTTGATTTGGAAGGATCATGGTATCTTATCCATGATGTGGATCATAGAAGAACCAATATTTATTAATATTCGAAGTATGGATCTATAAATCTTGATGGAAGGTGAGAAATATTATATTCTTCAAAGTAGTGTTCATCCATCTAAACAATTGTATTTTAATGAGGGAGAAAATGATGATGAAATGTTTTAGCAGATGGTTTTAAATGTTCTTTCGTTTAATCCTGATTTTGATTTGGAAAATAGGTTTTGGAACCTTGTTTGTGTCCCTTGATACTAGTTTTCAATAAGGAGCTGTTAGAGGAGGCTCATAGTTCTTTATTCTCTATTCATCCAAGAAGTATAAAGATATATAGAGATTTAATGGATTATTTTTACTAGAATGACAGAAGAATAGATATCACATAGTTGATATCCTAGTGCTTGGTATATTTGTAAGTTATGTACAAGAGAAAAAATTCTAATGGGATGATACGACCACTACCCATACTAGAATGTAAATGGGAAAACATCACCATATATTTTCTCATTGGATTCCTTAAAACATATAAATAGAATAACTATATATGGGTAGTAGTTAATAAACTTAAAAATCCATCACAATTTACCTCTATCAGAAAATATTTATCATTAGATCAACTTTCTTGGATATATATTATGGAAGTTGAAAGGTCACATAGTGTACCAAATTCCATTGAATTTTATTGGGATCATCGGTTTACCATGAAGTTCTAGTGATTTATTCAATAGGTTTTGGATATATAGTTGTGTTTAAACAATGTATATGATACAAATATAGAATTTCAATCATATATAACCATTAAAACCCTCTAGGATTTGATTATATTTTTAAATGGATTTCAAATGTGGTTGTAATTAACACCTTCCTCTAGTTTTGTTTTCTTACAAAAATATATTTTACTGAATAATTTAGATGGTTCCTTATGATGTTCTTTGTTTAATGAATTGTTGAAATCCAATGAATTAAGATGAAGTTGGATAAATAGATATATTGGTACATGATATTTCCAATGAAATTGTAGAGAATATTAGAACTATTCAGTAACACATAAGGGAATAAAAATGTTGGAAAAAACTTATATTGATAATTGTTGATGTGATTTGTAAATTTATGCTAGTGAAAAGGAATTGATAATAATTTCTACATCATTTAAGGTAATGAGATATGGAATGAAATAAAAACTAATACCTAGGTATATTAGTCACTTTGAAATTATTTATCGTATTGTAACCAAACATATCACATAGTGCTTCCACCAAACCTCACACATTTTCCTGATGTGTTCCATGTATCTATCTTGAGAAAGTAAATACATAATCCATAAAATATACAGAACTCAAATTTCATTATATTAAAACATGATCATTCATATTTATAACAACCATTCAGAAATCTAGATTGTACATAGAATGTTCTTTGAAAAAAGACCACTGGTCTGGTTAAAGTCTCTTTTTGTGAAATGACTAGCTTGAAGAAGCTATGTTGGAATCTGAGGACGTAATGTTGTATATGTATCATAAGTAGTTTTTACTAAAGTGATGGAATTTATAGGGTGCAATTAATTTATAGAGGGTAGGGGAGGTATATTGTAACATCATGAATTTTTATGATTTTCTGAATGTAATTTAATTTCTTCGATTGTTTTTATTACTTACAACATCGAGTTTTAATGAACCATGATATAATTTTAATATTATTATTTAAACACGAACATTTTATCCTAGCCATTAAACATGTAAGTATCACTTAGAATAGACAAATATTAAAAACTATGTAAAATTTTTTTATAAAAAGGGATAATATTGAAAAAAAAAATTATATATTATTTAGTAATGTATTTATATGTTTCAAAACAATATTTTTTTAAAAAAAAATATTTTTCAGAAAGATAATAAAATTAAATTTTCTAATGGTTATAAATTATTTTCAAAAAAATCAAATTCATTTTAGGAATAAATATGTTAAAATTAAATTAGGGTAAATATTTTTAAATTTTTCAAAAGGGTGTTTATTATGTGAATAGTGAGAAATACTAATTCAAATTTTTAAACTCCGAAATGTATTTGAGGTCTAAAGAGGGAATCCTTGGATAAAATTAAGTCATATTACAACTCGGAAACCAATTCTTAGAGGAACCGAATGGATGCACGAAAAATCAGAGCTGTGCGCGCAAAACCACTTCCCCACGTGAAAAACAGCAGGACCAGAAGGCATTTTCTGTGCGGGTGCAGAAACTTTTGTGCCACCGACAATGGAAGGAGATTTACATGTGGGTGTGGAAACTTCCGCGCTACCAACACAGAAAGGAGTTTTCCAGGTGGGCACGGAAACTTCTGCGTCCCCCACCACTGGATAGAGTTTTCCACGTGGGTGCATAAACTTTTGTTCCACGGACACCAGGACCAGGGTTTCCACGCTGGTTGACTTCCACATGGACCTGATTCCCTTGAGCACATATAAATAGAAGGGTGCATGTTCCACTTCTAGAAGCTCAAGAATCTGAACCCTCTAATCTGTAAAGCATTCAGCTCTTCCACATGAAGAAAATGTCTTCCGAGTATGGGATTTTACGCGACACATGTCTCGGGGGTCCACCTTCACGAGGGACCACTAGGGTTTGACCCTTTCCAATTTCCTCACCTATTGGGCCCATTTCTCACAAACCCCTCCACCAATGAGCAAAAAAATGACCCGCATTGCACGCAAACCTCCTCGATTGCGCAGAACCGTTCATTTCTGCTCACCCCACCTTTTGCAGGCAACTGCTCCAGTTGCGCGCCAATTGCGCCCAACCCTCACCTTTTGCACGCAAAACCTCCTTTCCTCTCACCCTTCAGATTCCACAAAACTTCTCCAGTTGCGCACCTATTTCACTCAACCCTTCTCTATTGCACAAAAAACATCATTTCCACTCACCCAGCCTTTTGCACACAGCTTCTCTATTTGAGAGCAACACTCCCTCCTTGTGCATTCTCATTCACATGTGTTCGATGTCCTTATTTAGGGAATCATCTTCAAGTACTTAATACACCCAAAACATCTATATTACACACCCTTCTCTCATACGACCCTCTAGGCTCATACAAAGTAACTTCAATGTCCCTTGGGTTTCAGTTTCTATTTCATTACTTAACCACATGCTTCTTCGCATTGGAACACTAAGAGCTCTTGGTTCTTCACATAGCCAAACAAATTTGGTCTTCACAATGGATCACTCTACAATCCCCCCTGACCATGGCACTGCTGATGCTTTCCCTTCACCAAGGGTTAAAGCATGCCAGTTTTGTAATTCATAGCGGTGCGGAGAGAACCCGCCTCATTTGAGCTGCAGGATAGTAAACTACCTAGAACCATCATCCTCAGCTCATGACATTAAACTATGACCTTGTCCCGTGAATCATACACAGGGTGCCCCATCTCAGACATTCTCTACGCCCTCTTCTCTGTACGGGAGTGATATCTTCCTCACATGGAAGGAGATCATGTTTTCTGGAGTGGCGTCTATCCGTAGGGGAAGGAAAACCACCTTAGTGTATTCCTCTAGCCTTTATTGCAGGAGATATCACCCTTACTCCTCCTTTCGTCTTTCGTGCCAAGAACCATAGGGGGAATGGGTGTCAGTATCTTCATCATCCAGTCTCTCTCTCATTGGGTTTTTTCACCATCCAGTCCTCTATCCTGGAGTAAGTACCAATCTCTATCTCACTGGACTGCTAACCACACTTAAGCCGTTATTTACTCTTTGGTCCAGGGACCACACGTAAGCCCCTATTTTCCTTTTTGGGCCACTAACTACGTGTATGCCCCACTCCACTTCCCATAAACGCACCTTTCCCGACATGATTGTCAGGTCTTTGTTGCCTCAAGTTTCTCACACCGAGCATTAGTCATGTGAGCTTAGAGTAAGCATCGACCATGAAAGCCTCTTTGGGACTCCTTAGAGTGTAATCCCCACACCATCCCAAACTACATGGACTTTGATCTTTGCCAAGGAAAGGTATGTTGGAAGCCTCCCTATGGTTCATGCCCAATATCTATTTGTCCCGACCACTTCACATCAGTTCACCCCCAAAATCCCGAACTATGTGGTCATTGACCCTTGCCAATGTAGGGTACCTAGGAAGCCTCCCTGAGGTTAATTCCCAACACCCATTGGCCCCTACTTCCGTCACATCGGTTCACCAAATCCATTATGAACTATGTGGACTTTGATACTTGCCAAGGAATGTTACGTAGGAAGCCTCCCAGAGGTTCAATCCCAACAACCATTATTCCTGACCCCCTTGACTTTGGTTCAATAACAACTCTCCCAAACTTCTGGGACATTGATCCTTTCCAAGGAAAGGTACATAGCAATCCACCCTAGGGTTATAGCCCAAAACCCATTGGTCCCAACCACTTCACGTTGATTCACCAACACCTCTCCCGAACTACATGGAATTTGATCCTAGCCAAGGCAAGGTATGTAGGATGCCTCCCTAAGGTTTAAGACCAACACCCATTAGTCCTGACTACTTCACGTCGGTCCACCCATGTCATTCATGATGTTAAACTGCATGCCACTTTTTCCCACAAAACATTAAATGATACTTGCTCAAACTACGTGGGATTTGATCCCTATATCCTAGACAGTGTATGTAGGAAGGCTTCTTGAGGTTCAACGCCATCCATTGGTAAGCCGTTGTGACCCCATTCAGTGGTAAGCCATTGTGACCCCATCCAGTGGTAATCCATTGTTATGACATCCAGCGGTATGCCGTTGTGACCCCATTCAGTTGTAATCCATTGTGACCCCATCCAGCGGTATGCCGCTGGGACCCCATCAAGCGGTAAACCGTTCTACCTCCATGCAGTGGTAATCCGTTGAGATACTCACCCAGCGGTAAGTTGTTGTTGTCCATTTTGTTGGGACCCATATATCTGATCATCCCTCAAGTCTCAGATCAAATTTGGGCTATTAACTATGCACAAGCCCCTGTATATCATCGGGTTGTTGTCCTCTACGTACACCCCAATTCTATGCCCCCATCCTGGACTATGTGGAAATTGATACATTCCAAGGAAAGGTATGCAGGAAGCATCCCTAAGGTGCAATCCCACCATCCATGTCTCATTATAGTCTTTTCCCCAAGACTATGTGTTTCTGGAAGGTTATACCCTAACCCAGAGGTTCCACTTCTTTCGGGTCCCCTTTATACGGGTCACCTCCTTATGTGTCTCATCGCCTCACCGAACTACGCAGACATTGATTCCCTACTATAGGGATATGTTGGAAGCCTCTTAGAGGCTCAAAACCAATACTATCATCAACTTCACGATGGTTCCATTTCACTCCCCACCACATCATTCAATTCTTCATCATCTATCCTGATTCTTACCCGGGCCTCCACATCCCGGTGAGATCATGAAAATTCACCTCTTCATTGCTCCTAGTAGTAATCGGGTAACTAACCGTGTTTTAGACCCAACAATAGTGTTCCCTATAGGGGTTTCACTCATCTGATCCACTCCCATCAGTGTTCTGATCTATCTGATCCATCTTTTCTAGACGTTAAATATGCGGAATAACCTATGTTAAATATGAGAAGTTGAGGATAACCTCAAATACATTCCTATGGCATATAGTTCCCCTCATTCGAAGTGGGATACCTCAGGATTCCGCACCCTTGAGAAACCATATAATAACAAGAAGAAACCCATACGTTCTAGTGTTCATGTGTCCAGACATTCCGATGATGTCTAATGTGACTACTCCCCTGACCGAAGGTTGCTACTCGAGACGGACCCCTGGGAATGTCCTGACAAAAGTAGGATAATTAATGGGCATCCATGAAGATATGGAATTGGGAAGAGTTTCAAGAACCACGTCTTAATCTATAAGGGAGACCCATACTTGGTGATGATTTCTGAGGAGAAATACATGGAAGGAAAAACTGACATCCAAACATCTTGTTTCAATCAAAGTGATGATGTCCCTAAATAAGTGACGGATCTCGCACGCCTTTGTAAAGAGGAAATGCGGGGCAACAGTCAGCGTATCCTATTCCTCTAAAACAGATGGATGCACGCACCCCGATGAAAGTGTCAGAAATAGAAATGGTGAACCCGAATTGAAGTTCTTCTCCTCAATGTGGATATTAGTAGCGTTCGAGACATCAATGGAATAGCATGTCACCAGATCCAGTTACCCAGTGTCGGGTCCCGCAAAGAAAATAGCAAGCCTGGCGTGAAACACACCAGAAGTTAGGGCATTTAAAACATTGGAAATACCAGTCTGTGACGTTGTTAGTGTGGATCCTTCTTACAAGACATGGAAGACAGAATGGTGTTGGGGCACTGGATGTCGATATCTTTGTTTTAGCACTAATGGTTCAATCTCCCTACATTTCAAGAACCAACATGCTGCATCAAGAATCTGATCGCCACCCAACCACTGACGCAGGGGCAGGGGCAGTGCCAACATGGAAATATCACATAGCTCCACCACTTTTGCGATAGCTTCTACACCCACAGCTGATGGGTGCCCACGCACCATCTCCCCTTCTGAGTTCATTCAACAAAGGGTGATAAACGACTTCGTCTACCAATATGAGGAGGAGGGGATTATCCCAAATAGAGATTGGGCCCACCAGGATTTAGAGGCATCTATGACTCATAGACACCACTTCCCCCAAGGGCCGCACAGGGAGCCACTGCTCCCCATTCCAACATAAAATTGTTTCAGGAGCCTCTCCCTAGAATGCAATGATGAATCCCTCCCCCACACATATGAGGTTGAGGATGTCTGGGTCAGCCCGACCGGGATCCCATTTCCGGGGCCCCCACTAGGTCATGCTAGCGCCGCCACCTGGACCCAGAAGTCAAGGAGTAGGTAAGATATGCGCCTGCACTGCCGGCCCCAGTCCGACTAACCCGACGCTAGCGTCCCCGTGCAGGCCGAGGAGAATGCCCGCTAAGGGGTGTCAACGCCAACACCTACTATGGCTCAGGCCATTTCCAAGGAATATAATTATCCCCCTTTCTAGGATAAGAAGGTTACCATATACACTTAGACTACCCAACCACCCCACGGGCAGGTCGGGTCGACTCTCTGGGTCGTCGGTTCTAGTAGTGGCCGCCACTGACCGACCCAGGGCAATGATACCCAGTATAGAGGTCCTCCCTGTACTACCACCATTGAGAATGTGGGTCCTCCCTGATTCAAAGATCGTTACATAGGTATGCCCCGTTCCACCTTCAATCCAAATGAGGGTCCTCCCAGTGGAAACAACACTCAGTACAGAACCCTCTCCCATGCTCATTGCATCAGGTATGGGGTCATTCCACCTTCCAGAGGCCGCCGTTGTGGAGATGTAACACATCCTGTCAATATCCAGCGTAGGGTTCTCCACAATTTCCTCATAGCAGTCAGGGAAGGTCCTCCTCACCTAAAAAATCAGGGTTGTGATGGTTAGCCTCGCTTCATTGACACCATGCACATTGGTCCTACCCGTTTTCGGCGTGACCTGTTTGAGGACCCTCCACACACTAATGCTTCTAGAAGAAACCATCATGGTGGTCCTACCAATGCTCTTATCAGCTCCATCCGAGGTCCTACCCAATCCAGTACTTTCCACAGAGATTCCCTCCACACATTAGTTGGTGGACATGGAGGTCCTCCCCATGTTCCCTTTAATATCTATCCATGTTCTCCTCACACCCCAACTCACTCAGCCAGAAATCCTCCCTGCCCCAGTACTTGTACGAACCAAGGTCCTCCTCATTCTGGAAATCAACTATGTCCCAAAGAACCATCCCAGGGATGGAGGGTGGGTCTTCATCTCCACAAATAGAATACTAAGAAGAT
Source organism: Viscum album (assembly GCA_963277665.1). Taxonomy (NCBI): domain Eukaryota; kingdom Viridiplantae; phylum Streptophyta; class Magnoliopsida; order Santalales; family Viscaceae; genus Viscum; species Viscum album. The sequence goes on from OY728147.1 coordinate 1,792,828,729, forward strand.
TCAGACCGAGATTAAACTAGTCCGCTTCTCAGATTCTGAGGTGGAATACGACTCAGCGATGGAACCCTCGCCTAGATCCTCTCTGTCAAGGGCCGAGATAGGAACATGGTGCATCAGCCTCATACTTCCAGAATGTGAGGTCCATCAGATTCCCACCTCCCTCCGTAGGTATATATAGGAGGAAGAAAATTTGACATCTCCATAAGTTCCAGCCGTGCAATCACCACCATCATCACCAGAAGAACTCTCTACCTCAACTAGAGATCACCGAGAGCTATTCTAGGGACAATTGTTGGACAAGAAGAGCATGTTCCATCTCTAGTATCAGTATTCCCTACTCCAAAAACTACATTCTTCAGCCCACCTTACAGCGATGTGGTGGCTAAGTCACTACACTCTTCTGATGATAGCTCGAGATGCAGTGGTTTGTCAGCTCGCTCGCCGTATTCTCCATCGTTCAGCCCATCATCCCAGTGGTCTACCTCAGTACCGCTACCAGTTCCTCAGCTAACCCTATTTGATGAGTGGGAAAACAAGGCGCTAGAATTTGAGTCAGAGTCGAGGATCTTGTGGGCCATTCATGCAGCGAACCATTTCTCTGAGATGTTTTGGCCAGTTGCAGAACTAAATTTTAGTGCGCTGGAATCACTCACCTAAGAACAGGTCGAGCGTTTTATCTAGACACTCTAGGCGACTCATTTCTGTCTTTTTCACCAATGAGTGTCCTACCCCAAGAGTTAAGCACACTTTGAATACATTGTCCAGTAATACAGTTTTCTTGATTTGGTCGCACTCCCCATGGCCTAGCGCCCTGAGTCACAAGCCCAGCATAAGACCCTACAACAACGATGCATTAAGAGGTTTAATGTACTCTTCATGATAATCAAGGAGGATTCCCCCCACATGTATATCTGTATATGGGGGTAGTATGCGGCCCTCCATTTCTGTTCTATGCCACGTCATCTCGATTTTCTGGGTGACTTAGAGGATATTCCTCCAGGTAGGGTTGCAGTTAACATGGATGACCTTATGGGGGTGAGAATGACCTAGAGCTTGTTGGAGTGGACCCCCCCCCCCCCGAGGGAGTATCACACTTATTGGACCCATTGGTAAGGATTACTCATCAACAGAGGAATCTTCTGGGTCTTCCCATGCCCACCGAGGTGTTGGTCCTCAGACGAAATCCAAACAAGGTTAAGGAGAACCTCGGAACAGTATAACCCTCTGACCCATCTGGAACAATGCAGATGGAAGAAGGCGATCCCAAAAAATCCATGATTCATCAGATACTTTTAGAACACGAGAATATGGTCAACAAACTCTATGCTGAATGCATTGTGGAGTGACAGCCAGACTATGGTGATCCACATTTGGGGATTCAGGGGCAGGCACAACATCCGCTTGGCGAATTGTTTCTAGGTGACCCTAATTGCCTTTCCCCCATAGAAAATATAGAATCCGAAGCATATAAAAATAGGGCATGGTATGTGTCGCCAAATCCACCTGAGTGGTGGGATAATATCTGACATCCAACTCAAGTTCCCCCAGCCACACTGTAGGTCATCTCGCCAGCCGCTCCACGAGCTTTCATACCTTCTTATCTTGTTGAAAAACCCACCAATGCACTTGTTGTCAGGGATCCTTGTCAATATAGGAAACCAGACCCAAATGATCCAATGGGGGAACTCATTGATCATCTTAAGGCGTTGGAGACATGATATGTGGAAATCTCGCCCGATGGAAATCCTTATATGGCGTGGGTGGATGATATGCCAACACCTCTAGTTTTTGGAAATCCCACATTTCCCCCCTTTAACGAGACAGGGGACCCACTGTAGCACCTGACTGACTTTATCTCAAGTCATGGGACCATGTTGGGAACTCCATCACAACTGGGTTCCACCAAAATCCAATGGTTCATACTCACATTAGAGGGCCCAACATTCATCTGGTACAACTAGATCCCCATCGGATCAGTAGCCGGATGGGAAGACCTCTGTAGGAAATTTATCTACCAGTTCAGTTCCACCACTCAGAAGACGAGTATTGTGGACCTCTTCAAGTGTAAGTAGAGGCATGGTGAGTGCGTTGTAGACTTTATTGCCTGGTAGAAAGGACTCAAATAATCCCTTGACATTCCACTAACTGAGGAGAAACTACTAACGATGTGCATAGGGAATGTCAAGACAGAACCAGTCCCCTCTTTGATCACCAAGAACTACCCCGGGGGATTTCGTGACTTCCCTAATAAGGCCCAATGACTAGAATAAGCCTTACAATATGCTAGCCAAGCATGTCCATTGCCTTCTGCACTCCCCATGATAAGGGCCTCCAGGGCCGAGCCCACTGTAGTGGCTCAAATAGAGGCCCCTAGGAATATAGAGTTGTTACTAGTGGAGCCTCCTTCATAGCCTCGCAAAGGACCTCCACCTCAGGCGCAGCCTCCAGCCCTGTACTGCCCACCTCAAAACTACAAGATTCCCTGAAAAAATGCGCCACCACCACCTAGAAAAGATCAATAGGATTCACCTCCTCAATGGGCTCCTCCATACCCTTGTCAGGTTCAGGCTCCTAGGGCCCCCTTCCCAAAAAAGTGTAATCAAACCTACCCGTTCAATGAGGCTCAAGTCCCCATTTATTTTTGAAGTGCCATGGTGTAAGGGATTGTACGTTTTCCAGAATGCAGGAGGCCAGAAGAGGAAAACCTCACTAATCGCCCTAATTACTTCCCATATCACTGGATCCTAGGTAACACCCTCAAATACTGATTTGTGTTTAAATATTTTCTTCAAGACTAGGTGGATAAAAACATAGTCTGGTTAGGCCCAGCTCTAGAATAGGTGGATCTTGTCTTCGTGAGGCCAGACATCATCAGTAACAACAAAGATGAATGGAATCAGGTTTTTTACCACGGGTCCTGGAAGTATGACAATAGGATGGATCATAAAATAGTCTCCCATGCCCATGGTGTTATCCGTGCATGCCTAAATCCACCAAAGCCTTCAAAATCCATAACTAAAACTTCTTCATCGTCATCTCAGTCGTCCCCTTCCAGGAAGAGAAAGCATCAGCAGCACAAGGGATACCAAACCCCCCCCCCCCATCGTGGCTACATAGGAAATCAGAGTGCCTCGATCAGTACATCTATCCAGGTTCTTCATGTTACCGAAACCAGGCAGTAGGCCCAATACAGAGCTTAGAACATGCATCCTTCTCATCTGGTGTCATCTGTTCCACCTTCGCTTCTCTTTGTGTTGCTTGATCCAGAAGAGCCACCTCGACCACACCATGACTAGCCATGCTTTTCTATGGACCAGTCTCAGTCATCAGACCCCCATCCGTTACTCACTTTAGAGGCTTCAACTAGTGATCATCATAACATTCCTAGAACCAGTCAGTTATCGATCCAATCAGTAGGGCCCACCATACCTCTTGTCATATAGCGACATCCTGTAATAAAAATTTCACGCATGGCACAGAATTATGATGTCCTCAATCATATTTCTAGCATTCCTTCAAGTATTTATATTCATTAGTCCCTTTTCCTATCATCGTATATGCGCGAGTCCCTCACTGAGGCTTTAAGAAGCCCCCTCTGGTTTTAGAAGGAGGTAGCAACCACAAAATCCTTTCATACTAAGGTGGTCGAGCATGTTGAATGCCAAGACGTCATCTCTTTATATAGAGAAGATGAAGGATCTTCCACACAGGGGTACATTAGCCCACTGTACATCACCGAAATATTTAATGGCATGGAGGTTCATCACTGTCTTGTCAACACAGGATCTAGGAACAACCTAATCTCGACACAGACAATGTGAAAAATGACATTGTCCGAAGACGATCTGAGTCCCTCTGACCTAAAAATACATGGTTATGACTGGACAGAATAGACACCGGTTAGCAAGATCCTCTTGAAGATGCAGTTTGGTGGCCTATTTATCAGAACCAAGTTTATGGTTGTCTTCCAGGACATCGCCAACAATGCATTGATTGGAAGGCCATGGATCCACCTGCATGTGGCGGTTCCTTCATCGTATCTCCAGTGCCTCAAGTACTCCCTTAATGGTCGAGTGGGTGTGCTTCAAAGTGATTCATCTCCCTTTTCCTCTTGTGAATCCTACTATCTAGATACTAACTATTACTAGAGAAAAGAGAAGCAGATTCAGGCTAATGAGGTCGAGCATGCCATGACTACAACCGACCCATGGAAAGATCTAGATGATGCCTACATATTTCCAATATACCGATTGAATGCTATAACCTCAGACATGGGACAATCCTTTGTTGTTTTTTAATGAGGGAGGAACACATTCTGATGTCTAAGAGATTCAATAAGATCACCTCATACTGCTAAAAAATGAGGATCAGGTGATCCTAGAGCCTCATACTCTCATAAGGTATCGGGATGTCTGCCCCATGGTGACATATATATGTCATACATGCTTGTTCCACCAGTCAGGGAAAAACAGGCTCAGGTCGAGATGCCACTATTGCTTTGATATCATCATGTGTGGACCCTTGTTCCGAAGACATGATGTGATCAGGTCAACAGACTTCATCGCTATGGTTTCGGCCACACAGGAGTCCCCCAATACAGTGTCCACTACCGCTCAGGCTGGTACCAGCCTCCCATCACGATCTGTCGACTCATATGAAACTACTCCCACTGAGGATTCCTCATCCATAAGTGAAGAGGAGGATTTAGAGTATGATCCCCCTACCGTTGAAGAGGGCGTCTCCGCCATAGTCGATGAATTGGTACAGGTGAACCTCGGTAGCGAGATAGACCTGAAACCCACACTGATCTGTGCCGCTATGCCCCTCAAGGAGAAAAAACAATACATGTATTTCCTAAAACAACACTGTGATGTATTTTTATATAGTTACGAAGAGATGCCAGGACTAGATCCTCATGCATTCGTCCACTACCTCAGTCTCACGGCAAATCATCGCGGGTTCAAGCAACCTCCCAGGAGGATGCACCCTTCTCACGATGCCATGATCAAGGCCAAAGCAGACAAGATCATCAGAGACAATTTTTTCAAGGAGGTCTAGTACCCTAAATGGATATCCTACATTTTCCTAGGTAAGAAGAAGAACAGACATATCAGAGTCTGTATCGACTTCCGTGATCTCAACCGTCAGTGTCTGCATGATGATTTTCCCCTTCCTATGATGGAATTGTTGATCGGTGCTACAACTGGGTTCCAAGACTTCTATTTATTGGATGGGTATTCTGGGTATAATCAAAATTTAATGGCCCCTAAGGATGATGAGTCTACAACCTTTAGGCCACCACAAGGTACTTTTTGTTACCAAGTCATGCCATTCAGTTTAAGGAATGCAGGTGCCACCTCTCTGCAGGCTATGCATCGCATATTTAATCCAATCCTCAGAATGTTGGTGAAATGTTATGTGGTTGATCTGGTGGTAAAATCTCACCATTGTCTGGACCATCTCAAAGACCATGAGAAAGTGTTTGGCTTCCTTCGTTCCTACCACCTAAAGATGAATCCATTTAAGTGAGCATTGAGGGAAACCTTTGGAAAGTTCCTTGGTTTTGTTGTCAGATATAGGGGCATCATGATTGACCCATAGAATATCAAGGCCATTATCCAGATGTCTCCCCTAAGAAATTTTGGTGAGCTTCAAGGTTTCCATGTCTACATAGCCTACATACACCGATTCATTGTGAATCTAGTGGGCAAGTGTAAGCCCTTATAACAGATTATGAAGAAAGACATTTTCTACGAGTTGGATGAAGAATGTCAGACTAACATTGAGAAAATAAAGTAGTACCTAATCCAACCTCCGGTCCTAATTCCACATGTCTCTGAAAATCCACTGGTCCTTTACGTGACCGCCCAACAATGGTCTCTCGGTGCCCTTCTTTCCCAGACAAACAACGAGGGGACAGAGAACAGTCTCTACTATCTTAGTCGCATGATCTTCAATACTGAGACCAGATACTCTCCTATCGAGAAGAGATACCTTGCACTGGTATTCACAGTAAAAAAATAGTTGCATTACCTCAATCATATTGAGGTACAACTGGTGTCCTTGGTAAATCCGGTGAAGTACATCCTGAACTACCCCATGTTGACAGGACGTCTAGCTCGGTGGTTGGTAATCCTTCAGCAGCTCGACATTAGGTTTTCCCCTTAGAAGGCTATTAAGGGGTAAGCATTGGAATACTTCCTTGCTACCCATCCATCTCATACGGACTACTCCCTAGATCTCTTTTTCCCGATGAAGTGATTCCCTCAGTAGAACAAGCCATGCCGTGCTGGAAAATTCACTTCGATGGAGCTTCCCTGAGCCCCACCGACAGAAGGATCAATGACCCCGGGCTCAATAGAGTAGGCATGGGTATTTTCTTCATTACCCCATCACAATAAATTCTTCCATATTCATTCTTGTTGTCAGAAGGCTACACCAACAATGGGGAAGAGTATTAGGCTCTCATTACTAGCCTCGAGCTGGCCCTCAATATTTACGTTCCCCACTTGCATGTGAAAGGGGAATTTGAACTAGACATCAAGAAGATCAACAGTGACTATGTCGTCAGAAAACCATAGCTCACACCATTGTTGGAATTCACTCTCCAGCTAATGTCCCAATTTCCATCTCGGTGAGAAGTTACTCATGTCCCTCGACCTCAGAACAGTTGAGCTGATGCCCTGTCTAGCCTAGCTGCATCACTTTCAAAGACTGAATAGGATGATCTGATTATCCACATAACACACCAGAGATTCATTGATCCCAACACTCCAGATGTTGGTGACAACCCTGTAGTGAGCTACCATAACTATGGCGCCTCTACGTAAGGACCCCAAGGTCCCTCGAATTTTGTGATTGAAGTGACTCGTGACTGGAGAACCTCCTTTTTTGAGTACCTCCAAAATGGTAATCTCTCAGTAGATCGGGCCCAGTGCAAGCGAATTCTATGCTGCACATTGTAGTTTACACTCGAGGATGGTCCTGTTCATGAGAAGATCTTCTATAAGTGCAGGTTTGATGGAGTTCTCTTCTATTGGATTCAAGGAGCTGAGATTTCCCAAGTCATGCAAGATGTTAATGTCGGTTCATGCGGGGCTCATCAGACCGAGCCGAAACTATCTCACTAGATCCAGAGACTGGGGTATTTTTGTCCCTCCATGATCCATGACTGCATCGAGTTCCCCAAAAGATGTCTTGTGTGCCAAATTCATGCCAACTTTATGCATTGGCCTCCAAGGACTCTCCACACTACCAAGTACTCTTGTCCACTTGTGGTATGAGGAATCAATTTTGTGGGACCATATCCACAAGAGATGGATCACTAGTGTTGGTTCTTTCTGACTACTACAGATTTTTTCTCCAAGTGGACAGAGCCAATTCCACTCAAGGAGGTCAAGGAATCGTTGACATCGTGAGCTCTGACATCATCTACCAATTTGGAGTCCCTCATGGAATTCTCACCGATAACAGCACGAACTTTCAGGCGGCTGAGATGAAGAAATTGTACGCTAAGTACAACATCCATTCTAACAGTACCTCTCATTATCATGTGTAAGAAAATGAACAGATCTTGGCGTTCAACAAAACCCTCTCTAACATTCTGCATAAAATGGTTGGTCAGAACAAGAACAGTTGGTTGGAAATGCTCCTCAACGCCCTCTGGGCATATCAGATGACAATTCATAATTCCACCCTGGTGACCCCATATTCCATAGTGTACAGAACGATGGTCATACTACCCATTGATATTTAATTTACCTCATTGCGTATAGATGTCTATGATCAGAAAGTGATATATAAAGTAGATGAAATTCATCTGGATGAGTTGGAAGAGCTCGACCAGAACAGGCTTTGTGCCCTGCACAATCTGGAAAGACAGAAAAACAATATAGCTAAAGCTTTCAACAAGAAAGTTCTCCTCCACTCCTTCATTCAAGGAGACTTGGTATTGGCCCTGAGGAGACCAATGATACCTGGTAGGAACACACCCAAGTTGGAGCCCTAATGGGAAGTACCTTATATCATTCCCATGGTTTACTACAATGTTGTATACTCCCTGGTTACCATTGATGGTGAGCATATAACTCCTCCCACCAATTCCACGTTCCTCAAGAAATACATTGCCTAAGAGTGATGGGTCCTCCATGAACTTAAAGTGTCCAGTCCTACATGAACATAAACTATAAAATGTCCCACATGACATTAACTGTATGTCATCCCACATGACGTCAAACTGTCTACTGTCCCACATGACATTAAACTGTATGTCGTCCTAAAAGATGTTAAACTATGTGTCGTCCTTCAAGACGTTAAATTGTAAGAACTATGTATGGCTTGGTTCACATCCTCATGGGATGCATTGGAACGCTCAAGTGCTTCATCTTGTGTTCAGCCCCAGCTTCCTCTTTAACTACCCCCTGGGTATAGTTCTTTTGGAAGATCCCAACTGGTGTTGTTTAGGCTTCTTTGGCCCCAATAATGATAGGATTACAATGATTACACTATGTTACCTCCCTCGTTCTTCTCTCCTCCCATTTCCTCACTGCACGACGCTAAATTGCATGGTCTTCCGAACTACGTATTCCTTGATTCTCATCCTTTTGGGATACGTAGGAATGTCGAGATATTTCATCCATATGCCCAACCCCAAACTTCAGGAGCTCTCATTAGGTCAAAGCACATGGTGTGGTGTAGGCTTTTGACCTCATTCATGTTGAGTTCATCATGACCATAACCAGTATCCCTTCTTCTGATGATCTCCTCCTCTTCTACTGTCTAGCTTTACTTTGAATTGCATGGGAAAATTTGTGATTCACACACTCCCTGTACTTGGGACTCCATTAGCCTCCCCAACTGAAGGGACCCAGAATGGCATGGATTCTCGGCCCAAGGGTTCTCTTACCATTACAAGCCAACATCCTCGAGGGTTTCAAACAACAAATTGATACAAGTCCTGCACTGTGAATATGGTCAGTGGTTGATGCATATTTGTTGTTCCCATTTCCGGTCACACGACATGGATGTTGTGTTTTAAAATCTAGTCAACAATTATGATTTGTCTTTTTTACGACCCCTATATATCCAAAAAATGGAATGTAGTGGTTCATTCTTCCCAACTGTCTCTTCAAGCTTCAGTCTGCCTTGGGAAGGAGTGTGATTCTTGCTTTCAGACCATAATATGATGGGGAGAACCTGGTCCTGCTCCTTATTTCCCACACCAATCATTGCTCACTTGGTCCTAGGAGCTATGATAAGGCACTTCTCACATGAGAGGTCATATGGATACAATTGGTCGGGACGCCCAGTCTCAGGACCCTCAACCTTTTCGTCCCCTAAAACCAAGTGTTCATTTGGGATTGTATGATGTGGTATGAGATTATGCCCTCATTCACCTTAGGCTACTCATTACTCTATACACATCCATCATTGGGTAACCTTATCCTCATTTCCATCCTTTCTGCATGACGATAAGACGCACATCATCCTTCTCTAGAACTATGTGTGGATTGATTCCCATCATTATAGGATACGTCGGACTACCTGAATGTCTAAATCTTTGGGTCCATACCCATCTTTTAGAAACCCCCCTTATCATTATGGCCCATTGGTCTAAGTCCTTCCAGGGGAGGGGTTCATGGTGTGGTATGGGCTTGTGTCCCCATTCACATCGGGTTTGTAACAACCATGCCATGTACCTCTCTATCCTAATAATTATTCACTCCCTTTCCCTACACTCATCTTTTTTATTAATCTTCTCTTATTTTGGGTCCCTCGACCCTCTTCGGTTATTCACCAATGTGCCTAAGAGTATTCCAGTTCAGAACATGGAGTGTCAGATTCTACCTGAACATGATTTCACCCATTTTTTGGCTTCGTGTTCCCCTTAATTTGGGATTTCATTATCTTTCACATCTAAAGGGACCCCTTAGTGGTATGGATGCTCTACCCACAGGCTCTCCTACCATTACGCGCCATCATCCTCGAGGGTTTTGAATAAAAAATTAATACAAGTCATGTGTTGTGAATATGGTCAGCGGTTGACACTCATTTGTTGTTCCCATTTCAGGTCACATGATATGGATGTTGTGTTTCGAACATAGTCAACAGTTATCCTCCATCGTCATTCCAACCCCATCAAGACATATATTTCGGTTACAAATTTCCCATCATTTACCACCCCATCACGTCCAAGTGGAATTTCGACACACTTGGTATTATCACTCAGTGCACATTTTCAGATTAGGAGGACAAAACCGCTGTAAGGCGTCATTCCGGGATCTACACTGACATTCTTTTTATGTATATCCCAAGTGTTGAAAATACATATTCTTCCCTTGTTTCCCACACTGAGTTTGACTCACTTGGGCTTAGGGATCAGATTGTAGTCTGGACTCTCTTAGAAGAGTGTCGTTTCTTTGTGGTTTGAGTTCTAAGACCATAAACTAAGATATCCTTATATGTCATATTTTATAACTACATCTAGCTTGATTACAATGATCATGGGATATGTAGGAATTCTCGAACATATCATATTTGGGTCCAACATATATTTCACTAGTTAACACTCATGTTCCTCCTATTAGGCCCTGACTTGTATATGATTTTGTAGTGTGGTGTGGGGGGACTTATGTCTCCATTCCCATAAGGTTTACAAGAGCTACACCACATACTTCTCTTCTGAGATCTAGTCTCTCCTACCACATATTCTCTAAACTTATTTAGCCCCTCGTCCTGAGTTTTCCTTCTTCGAATTGTGCGCGGTGTGATGTGGACCTTGTCCTCATTCACGACGGGTTTTCTTAATCATGTCGTTGTCATTCCCTCTTGAACCTCATTTCTGCTACATATGTTTGAGCCGTATGACTTTAAACCATGCTACCTAGTCCCACAAAACATTAAACTATTATGTATGTACTGAATGACATTAAAATGCATGGTCGGTCCCATCACATGACCCTAAATTATGACCTTATCATCTTGGCCACACGACGAAAAAATGGAATTGCATCATAGTGTCCTCATTCAAGATAACATCATTTCTGGTATCGGTAACACACAATACCATTTGTGAACACCTGCATGAGGATTGAATCTTGTGGCAATTCCTAGAATTTTTATCTAAGGTCCATCTCTTCACAATGAAAAAAACCCACACATTCATCCTAAAGGAAAAAAAAGATATATCAAATGTCACTTCGTTTGGTTTGAGGGCCAGACCCACATGACCTTATTATCTTTGGAACTAGTATCATACCATGCCACCATCAAAACTATGTATGTCTGGATTCCCATCTACATGGGGTATGTAGGAACACCCGTTCTCTTTTCCTCAGGCCCAGCCTAACGTTCACTTTTGGTGCCCTGACCTAGAAGATTCCCAAGGAGCACATTACGGTGGTACAGACCCCAACAGTTCTCATTCACGTTGGGTATATTAGTTACTTAGAAACATGTCTCCTTCTTCCAGCTCCATCTACGGTACAATCTCTATGAACATAAACTAAGACCACTCTACTTCCTTTCCGCAAGAAGTTAAACTACATGAAATCTTACAGAACTATGCACGACTTGATTCTCACCCTCATGGGATATGTAGGAACACCTAGGCATCTTTTCTTTGGGTCCAGCCACAAGAATCTAAAATCATGCCCCCTCTCTTTAGCCACATGGCCCGAACTCTTTTGGGAGCATGTGATGTGGCGAGTTTGTTTTGGGTTCTCATTCATGTATTGTTTTGCAAAAGTCCCACTATGTGCCTCCCATTCCTTTTCCCAATCTGGTCTGATTTCTATGACCCTGAACTATGATCTCCTTATGGGATATGCATGTCACATTTGGCTACTTCTCCGAAAATCACCAAGTCCATTAAATCAAGCCCCCCCCCCCCTTAATAGCCCATCCTATGACCATTAAGTTATTAGTGTGAAACATCAGGAACCTTTCCCATGGATGGGGACTCAACTCCCTCTATCTGATATGTCTTGTTTTCATACTCAAATGTGTTGTCACAATGGGCCCTTAGTATGTAATTTTCATGAGAATATTCCCCTCGTTCCATGCCCATGTTTTGTGAGACCGTTATTTAGATCCTCATCCTCTTCCATGTCTGAAGGTTCCCCCGTTTATGACCTGGTATCATGACACATTGGATTACCTACCATCATGGGCCAACGTCTATGAGGAACACAAATGACATTTGCGACAGGTCTTGTGTTTCCAACATGGTCAGCGGTCGACCCTCCTTTGGCTGCCCCATTCCAGGATAACATGATATGGATACTATGTTTCTAAAATGGTCAAAATTTATCCTCTATCATCACACCATCATCTTTGTGGGCCAGATCTCGAGCATGATGATTCATATTTTTTAACTTCTTTATGTTCAAGTGGGATTCCAACATACTCGGATTTACCCATTCGCGCATCTAGGTTTGTTAAGTATGCGGTCTAACATTATGAGAATGTAACTCACTTAGCGTCCCACTACCCCTAATGTTCACCTTCCTGTTCTAGGAAAGTCCCATCACTACTCCTTGTTTCTCACATCGAGCATGGCTCACGTGGGCTTAGTAGTTTTGGTAGGACTTCTACTAGAGCATCCATGCCCCACATGCCTTTCATAGTCTTGCATGATGTTAAACATTGCTTTTAGTACTATGTATGGCTTCATTCCCATCCTCATGGGGTATGTAGAAAATCCCAGGCACATTACCTTAGGCACATCCTAACTTTCATTTTTGGTCCCTCGACGTCAAAAAACATTGTCTAGGTATTCTTGGTGTATTGTGAACTTCTTGGGTTTTAATTAACGTAAGATTTATGGATACCACATCACGTTCTCCCTTCCCGGGATATTATCCTCCACACCCCATCCTATCGTATGTCGTTACACTTCACGAGTCCATATGTCCTCAACGCATGACACTAAACTGTGGTTCTACCTTGAACAAGTTCAGGATGCCCCATTTAGTCATGGTATGCACCAGATCCATTCCCAGAGAGAACCTATGAGTGTGGCCTATTGCCATTCCATGTATAAGAACTAAGTTTTTCAAGATTCTCATCCTTATGGGATATGTAGTGACACCCATGCATATCACCTTGGGCCTAGACCTAGGGTCAATGCCCCTTCCTTTCCCTCTAGCCCTGTCCTGGCCCAGGTAGTATGACCTTGAAACTATGTGCACCATCCTCACCGTATGACATTTAAAGTATGTTTTTATTGTCTTTATTGGTATGACGCAAAACTAATGATCATTCTAGGTACATACCCAAGAGGTCTTGTTTGGAAGTATGTTTGATCCCTGATCAGATAGATACACCAACTTAATGTGGTTCCACCAGGGTGGCATGATTTCAAGTGTGTTAGAATCCATTCAGAAAACCCATCACTCCACACCCCATGATTTTAATTCCCTTTATTCAGACTGTAATAATCTTTCACGTCTAAAAAACCCCCCTAATAGTATGGATGCTCAGCCTATGGCTCACCTACTATCTTGGGCCAACGTTCTGGAAGACTAATGGGTTTCATTTTGTGCTAGGCCTCGTGTTTCAAACATGGTTAGCGCTCAACCCTCATTTTTTATCCCCATTTTAGGCTAACGCAATAAGAATGTTGTGTTTTGAACATGGTCAATAGTTATTTTCCATTGTCATGCCACCCTACAATGTTTCGAATCTCAGGTATCCTGATTCACACTTTCCACTCCCTTATGTTCATATCAATCCCAACGCCCATGGTGTAACCCTTCTCATGCACTAGATTACATTGGGAAGGTGATAATTCAATTGTTCTAAGAGCTTCATTATCTGGTCAGGCCTCACCCATTTTTTTCGGGATCCCAGATGGGTCGTTTATACCATGGATTCCATAAATTTGGTTGACACTCCCAAATTATATAGAAATGATGATGCGACCTTCCCTTGTTTGTCACATCAGGCATGGACCATGTGAGATTAGGGATCGATCGCTAATTATTTCATGATTATTTTTGGAATGCATTAATCTGAACAAGAAATCAAATAATCCATTCATGCATGAAGTTCAAAGTAATAAGTAATTAAAGGGGATTGGTCTATGAGTTCGGAAAAAAATAGGGCCCCTATGGATCAACATTTTGGATGGATTTCTACAGTGTTCACACCCTGAGGTTTGGGGACTCCAACATTGCTTCCCACCCCCTGAGATACTTCTCTTCATAAGTGTCCATAGAGGGCAGCTCATTGGCTCTATCCTGTACTCGTGCCTATTCAGTTTGAAGCTAATTCATTTGGGGACTTTCCTCCACTAACTACTCTTGGGTGTTTGCCTACTGGGCCCTCAATTACTCAATGAGGTCGGAGTAGTTTGCAATGAATACCTCCCTTTCTTTTGTTTTCACGTCAAGGAGTTAGACCTCCTACTCCATCTTCAAGAATTCTTGTGTATTTGATGACTCTTTCTGGCACTGGGCAATGTCTAAGCATTGACTGTTCTCTCGAATCTTCTCAGCCATGTAGTTTCAGACTATTAGATGAATACCATGATCATCAACCCCTCTAGTGCAGAGAAAGTGAAACCATGTGCGAAGCGATCACATTAATTTTATCCATTACTCCTATGGATTATTGAGTAAGCATTTGATACACTTCCACTCCTTATGCTGAGTCATCCGACTCTCATCGGCTTCTCCCGAATCAGAATGATCCATCTCCTTGGGGTCTGTAGTCTGACAGTCGGGGAAATCATCCAATAGATCACCTGATGGGTCTTCTTCTTGTACTCCTCCCAAGGGATTAGGATCTTCAACATGTGGTAGGCCTTCCTCTCTCACCTCAGTCCCGGAAACTTCACCCCACCCACGTCAGATCCCACTTAGGCATTGATGTCTCCGGTGTCCATATCCCTTTGCTCGCCAAGCGCCCATACCGTCTTGGATTGAGAAGTGTGTCCCAAGTGGGTTGGTGCGTTCTCTATTGAGTCATTTGAAAATATTATGGATTCAGTGGCATGTTGAGCCTCTGAAGCCGTGAATACTACACAAAAAATGAATTCCCTAATCAGCTGAGCACTCTAATGACAAATACTGGTGTCTAAGTGATAAAACTTATGAGAACTCAGTGCATCAGCCTCCGGAATTTTTGTTGCCGCCGGAGATCTCACTGTGGGATATCCGTCAACGCTTATCAGTTCAATAAAGGGTTTCGGCACCAAAAATTGTTCTATCGGTGCATCCTCCACCCCTCTAGAGGGAACTTCTAGGTCATCGCTAAGATGTGCCTAATCACGATAAAAAATTATGATTGAAGATTACGAGCGATGAAAAAGGAAAAAGTATGGATAAGGATTGATGGATACCTCTAGAACATCAGTTATGTCAATATCTAATCCAAAAATCTCGCTTCTCTCCCGAAGACTCCCTTGGTGGGATGTCCCCTGAGACCCTCCACCTCCAAGATCCTCTTCAACTTCCCCTACTTATTCTCCTTCTCCTTAAACATCTCCTTCTACCTCATCCTCTACTGACTAACTACCCTCTGGCTCCTCATTGATGTCATCATCCTCATACTATATTCTTTCTGGATCATGACCCTTGATGAGAATTACCTTCACCAGGAGCGGGGGTTCCTCGCACTAACCCCGCTGGTGTATGTACGCTTCCATGGAAGTAAAATATGCATTCTGATGATGAAATTTCACATTGTCATCAATATGAATGAGTCAGACCTCTAGATGATGGATTCCATATCATATTAAATTTTTCCAAAGGGCTTAGGGGCCCATTAACTACCGCAGAGTCAACCAGGCTGACCACAGTGCTGGGAAGATTGCATCATCGGAAGGATGAAGCATGTACCTTATCTGCATCCTGGGAATCTACCTAACTACTCCGTGAGGTTTTTCATGAGCCCCTCTCCCCCGGACGACAAAGGCATGACCACACCTTGTGATGTTCCCGCTGCTGTAGATCTTGTGTGCCTTGGACTAGTTTCCCAACTTGCTCCCGACCTTTCCTCCCCGACGGTGCCTTGTTCTCTCTCTCACTACCCATGTTCTACACTTTCCACTTTAACCTACTTGACTCGCTTCTGTAGAATCCCTTAAGGGTATTCTGCATCCCATTGTTTTACTTATTTTATCGAAATTCCAGCATCAACTCTTGTGGGGGAAAAGTAATGACTTCGAAAGAACCGTAAGTTGTAAAAATCATACACATTTGCTAAAGAAGGCAGGGATGCCTCTCCTCCCAGACCTCTATATACACTTTCTTTGGAATCCTCTAGAGGCATCCATAATTCCTGGAAAATCTTGATGGCATATATGGATCACAAAGAATCTTCTCTTCGACTCGGGCCACAAGTACCCCACCTCTGATTCTTTGGAAGTATTCCCTTTCCTCTAGTGAGCCTTTCCCATTTTCTATCATCTGGATAAAAACAATAGGAAATGAACTAATGGTAAAATTGGAGTGATTGGTGATCCTGATCCTTACCCTCTCTTCGTTGAGCGTCAATGAAATGACCCTGACAATGTTCAACAAGGAAGGTCACAGACCATTGCCTGGGGGAAGAATGGCATTAGGGAAGGTGTATATTCCATAGTGAGGTGTGATCCATCCATGAAGGATTTGGAAAGTGCCATAGATCCTCCTCAGTGAACCCCGTATCAAAATAGTCCCTAAGATGGAATACAGAAAGGCCAACATAAGGACCCCCATGTTAAACCTATTATTAGCGTCCATAATTCCATCCATCACCATTGTTGTTGGATGAAATCTCATCCTTGTGTTCCTCACTAGTAGGAGCCACCCACTCAGGAATGTTTCATGAAATACGGAATACCAGACATTCATGTCTCGGATTTTATCCACACTAAAACCCAAGGATTGATATTCCCCCACCTCCAAAATCCTCTAGTATGATCTGCTCATGCTTCTCTGTGCCGCGATCGGACACCGTCTTCCTCACCTTGATATATTGACATTAGGGTCTTTCTTTATAAAGAGACTGAACCACATTGAGTGGCCGATGCCCTTCATAATGTCCATGACTGCCAGCCTCTCCTTCGCTAGCTCTATCAAATGCCATGTCAGAATGGGAGTCCGTGATCGGTCTCCCCAAATTTTCCATGTCAGTAAGATTCTTCATACTGGTTCCCATCTAAAGGGATACCCCTGGTGAAATGAACATCCCAAAGGATGATACCAACTTTCCCATGGTGGATATGGAAGGTGTTGGTATTGGGGGACCACTGGGTGAAAAGATCAGGCCCAAGTTCTTATTGGTGGTAGAAATGGAACTACAATGTCCACACCGCCTCAAATAACCTGATGTGCCGCAATTCAGCTCCAAACTGATCACACGTTTGGCATACCCAATTTTCCTAGGCCGACTAACTTGTAAAATTTACTCTATACCTCAAGTCCTAGTCCAGCATCCAACCTTTATTCTCCTTGGGGATACTCTGTCAAACGGTACTTGCGTAATGAGTCGTAGAATCCTCGACGACCAGCTCATTTCCGAAGATGGGCCTGGTCCTAGGGTTAAGGATATTAGCATCCATGTGCCTGGTCTCTCTATAAGGATGGCTGTTGTTAGTGATGTTATATCGTGGGATATCATCATCCAACGTTATCCATGATCGCGGTGTATCGACTTCAAATCCTAGCACATGTACCTCCTCTAAAATACAAAATTCATATATCAGAAGGTTTTCAAATAGAAAATACTCATTCTGGGATGGGGTTAACATGTCAAAGAGTGTTTGGTTATTGGATACAACCTTCTGGGCACCATAAATCTTAGGGTTCACAACTATATCATCCCTTCGAGTGGTATATTAATCTTATATATCAGCATCACCCTGATTAGAAGCCATCTTCTTTCGTTAAAGTCTGAAGGAGCCTGTATGAAAATACTAGCAAGGCACGTGAAAAAAAACCAAAAACTGGTGCGAAAAAGCTTATGCCAGTGTGAAAAACCGAGGAAGAGGTGTGAAAAAACATGACCCTATGCGTTAAAGCATGACTGAATTTAAGAGATTGTGTGCAACAGAGGTCCGATTCTGCGCAAAATCAAAAGATATTTTCCACGCACAAGAGCTCTGAGCTTATTGAGCGAGAAAATGCATACGGTCTATGGGACCCATAATGGTTTTTAATGGAATAAAGCATGGTTTTCATGTGTTTGAAAAACGGTTTACGCACAATGTAAGGATTTTACATGCACCATCTTCAAAAGATTGGACATCTCGGTGTTTCCCTCAGAATCTGACCTTCGAGTCCCCTCATAGATCAGATTCTGAGGGGGGAATTTGTGGACACAAAAATCCTATAAAGTCCTAAAGAGGGTATCCTTGGATAAAATGAATGCATATTCCAACTTGGAAACAAATTCCGGGAGGAACCGAAGGGCTGTGTGAAAAATAAAATCCATGCAAGCAAAACCTTTTTCCCATGTGAAAAACAACAGGACCAGAAATAGTTTTCCATGCAGGCTTGGAAACTTCTGGTCCACCATCACCAGAAAGATTTTTCCACACGGGGGTAGAAACTTCCCTTCCACTGACACCAGAAGGAGTTATCTGGGCAGCCATGGAAAATTTTGTGCCGCCATCACCGGAGGAAGTTTTCTGTGCAGGCGCGGAAAAATCCGTGCAACCGACACTAGGACCAGGGTTTCCCCGCCCGTCGACTGCTGCATGGACACGATTCCCCCGAGAACCTATAAATATAGGGGTTCCCCTTCCTCTTTGGTTGCTGAAGAATCTGAACTGTCTCCTCTACGTGGAATTCACCTCTTCAGTGTTAAAAATATGACTTCTAGGTATGGGATTTTATGCGACATGTGTCTCGGGGGTTCGCCTTTACGCGAAACCACTAGGGTTTTACCCTCGCCCAAGTCCTCACCATTGGGCCCATTGCACGCAAAACCATCCACATGAACCCAAAACATCAACCCACTTGTGCACAAACCTCCATGATTGCGTGCAAAACATTCATTTTCGCTCACCCAACATTTTGTGCGCAACTTCTCTAGTTCTGCACCTATTTCATGAAACCCTCCTCTATTTCATGAAAAATCACCTTTCTGTTCACCCTGTCTATTCTGCACAACCCTCCTCTATTGGGTGAAAAATTTTCTTTCCGCTCACACAGCCTTTTGCGCACAACTGCTATATTTGCGCACAACATGCCATCCTTGTGTGTGCTCTTTCGCAGGAGTTTGATGTCCCTCTTCCTGGAATCATATTTTGATGCTTCTTACACCGAAAACATATATGTTACACACCTTATCTCATATAACCCTCTAGGATCATACGATGTAACTTCAAAGTCCCTTGGGTGGCACTTCCCATTACGTTGTTTCGCCTCATGCTTCTTTGCATAGGCACGCTAGCAGCTATTGCTTCTCTGCATAGCCATGCTAACATGGTCCCCTCAATGAATTACTCTCCAATCCACCTCTCCAAGACATTTTTAGTGCCTTCCCTTCACCATGGGTTATATAATTCCAGTTATGTATGTCTTAGGGGTGTAGAGAGAACCCCTTTTATCCAAGATGCAAAACATTAAACTGACAAGCACCATCATCCTTAGCACAAGGCGTTACACTGTGACCCTGCCCCATGCATCATATGATGGGTTCCCCATCTCAGACATTATCTATGCCCACTCGTCTCAACAGGAGTGAGATCTTCCACAAATTGAATGAGATTCTCTTTGTTGGAGCGGCATCTATCCGCGGGGTAAGGGAAACCACCTTGGTGTAAGCCCATAGCCTTTCATTCAAGAGGTAGTACCCTTACTCATCATTTCTTATTCTGTACCAAGAACCACAGGGGGGATGGGCACCAGGACATTCATCATCCCATCCCTCTCCCTCTGGGTTTTGTGGCCACCCGGGCTCCATCCTGGAGTAGGTCCCAATCTCTACCTCCCTGGGCTGCTAACCATGCACAAGCCCTTGTTTCTTATTTGGGTTGCAGACCACGTGTAAGCCCCTATTTCCATTTAGGTCTATTAACTACGTGTCATCCCCACTCCACTCCCCATAGATGCCCTTTCACGACGTGATCATCAGGTCTTTGCGGCCTCTTGTTTCTCATACCGAGCATGACTCATGTGATCTTAGAGTAAGCATTGTCCATGACATCCTCTTCAGGCCACCTTAGCGTGTAATCCCCACACCATCCCGAACTACGTAGACATTGATCCTTGCCAAGGAACGGTACACAAGAAGCCTCCCTATGGTTCAAGCCCAACACCCATTGGTCCCGACCACTTCACATCGATTCACCCACAATATCTCGAACTACGTGGACTTTGATCCTTTCCAAGGCATGGTACAGAGAAAGCCTCCATGAGGTTCAATCCCAACACCCATTGGTCCCAAATGCCTTCATTCCGGTTCACCACACCCCTTATTAACTACGTGAACTTTGATCTACGTCAAGTAAAGGTATGTAAGAATCCTTCAAGTGGTTTAATCCCAACAACCACTGGTCCGGACCCCCTTCACGTCGGTTCACCAACACCTATCCCGAACTACGTGTACTTTGATCCTTGCCAAGGCAAGGTACGTAGGAAGCCTCCCTGAGGATTAGTCCCAACACCCATTGGTCCCAACAACATCACATTGGTTCACCAAAATCTCTCCCAAACTACATGTACTTTGATCCTTTCCAAGGAATGGTACGTAGGAGGCCTCCCTAAGGTTCAATCCCAACACCCATTGGTCCTGACTACTTCATGTCGGTCCAACCCCAGCCTGCATGACGTTAAACTGCATGATCCTTATCATATCACACAACGTTAAACGATACCTGCTCAAAATACATGGCTTTGATCTCTATCTCATAGACAGGGTATGTAGGAAGCCTCTATGAGGTTCAACCACATCCAGTGGTAAGCCGTTGTGACCCCATCTAACGGTAAGCTGTTGTGACCCCATACAACGGTAAGATGTTGTGATATCATCCAGCATTAATCCATTGTGACCCCATCCACTATTAATCCATTGTGACTCCATACAGTTGTAAGATGTTGGAAACCCATCCAGTAGTAAGCTGTTGTTCCCCCATTCATTAGTAAGTCGTTGCGATCCCCATCCAGTGGTAAACCATTGTTCTCCCATTCGTAGGGACCCATATCTCTGGTCAGCCTTCGATCCTCAGATCAACTTCAGGCAGCTAACCATGAATAAGTCCCTATATATCATCAGGTCACTATCCCTTGTGTACACCCCGATTATATGCCCCCATCCTTAACTACGTGGTGTTTGATCCTTGCCAAGTCAAGGTATCCAGGAATCCTCCTTGAGGTTAAATCCCATCATTCATGTCTCATCCTAGTATTTTCCCTGAGTCTATGTGTTTTTTGAAGGTCATACCCTAACCTAGAGGATCCAATTCCTCCGGGTCCCCTTTATATGGGTCACCTCCTCTGTTGTCCCATCGCTTCACCGAACTATACAAACATTGATTCCCTACCACGGGGATACATTAGGCATCTTTTAGAGGCTTAAACCCAATACTACCATCACATTCACGATGATTCCATCTAATTCCCCACACCAATTAATTAAATTCTTCATCATCCATCCTGATTCTTACCTGAGACACCACATCCCAGTGGGATCATGCCAATTCTCCTCTCCACTGCTCCTAGTAGTGATCTGGTAACTAACCACATGTTATCCTCAACATCAATGTTCCCTCCAGGGGTTGCATCAAATTGATCCACTCCCATCGGTGTTCTGATCAGTCTGATCCATCTCCTCTAGACATTAGACTCATGGCATACCCTATGATAAACAAGGGAATCTGAGGAAAACCTCAGATACATGCCTATGGAATATAATTCCCCGCATTCAATGTCGGATACCTCAGACTTTTGTTACCTTGATAATCCCTATAATAAGGTGAAGAAACTGAGATGCGCCAGTGTTCCAACATCCAAACATGTGATTGATTTCCAATGTGATTTTTCCCCTGACCAAAGGATGCTTCCCTGGATGGACCCCTTGGAATGTCCCTACAGAAGTAGTGTAATTAACCAGTGTCCTTGAAGATATGGCATTAGGAAGAGTTTCACGCAAGACATCTTAATATATAATGGATACCCGGATTAGGTGACGATTCCGGATGTTGAATACATTGAAGGAATAACTGACATCCCATCATCTCATTTCGGTCAAGGAGAAAACGTCACTGAATAATTGATGGATGTCGCCCGCCATTGGAAAGAGGGAATGCAGGGCAACAGTTAGCACATCCTTATCCTTTGAAATAGATAGATGCACGCGCCCCAGCGAAAGCGTTGGAAACATAATTGAAAACTAAATTTTCATTTAATGTATTTTGAATGTTACATATTATTTTAAAATATCTCAATTTTTTCAATTTAATATTTATTAATACAATTTATATCATTAGATTCAATTTCATATTTACTTTTTAAATTATAACATTCTATACTTATGGAGATTTTCTCTTTGGAAAAATGTTTTTTCATCATGTTTATTGTTTAATTTTAAATTAAAATTTCTACTTATTTGAATGGAATTTGAAATATTGGAATAAATATTTAGAATCAGTATAAATAATAGTATTTTTCTCCAAATGAATAGTAAAAATTGTAAAAATTAATTATTGTGGAAAAGTTTAAAATGAATTTATCAGGGGTTAAACTAAAATGGTATGTTTTAAAATGACATATACACTAGTAAATTTTTTTATTTCCATATATAAACCTTATGGTATCTATTTTTTTAATAATTTCTAATTTTGAACCTTTTTACATGTTTAAAATGTGGGTACATATTTATCTATTCAAAAATTACAAGTATGTCCTCTCCCCCACCTATTGGGAAACCCCTCTCCTCTTCCATTAATACTTCCAAAACCATTTGGTTTTGGAATGAACTAACTAGATATATTCCCTAATTCCATAGTCACATAATAGAGGGAATATTTGGATTTTGAAACCCTCATAAGAATTCGTTAGGTATAAAACAAATTTAGTTCTCTGAAGAAGAGGTAATATTCATTAACTTGTGTTTTTGTTTTATTTCATATTCCAAACCATTAATATATTCTCTAAATGTGATGGAATAATAAAATCTATATATAACATATACAGAAATGTTATTATTTTAATTTATTAACTTATTTCTAACACCTATACAATCAAATGTGAAATGAAACCATCGATCGTGTGTATAGAGGAATAAAGTCTCACAAACTGATAAATAAATTTTCCATCACTACATCTCAAGGAAGGATATAATGATGTATTTAACATATTTATATGATATTTATGACATAATTATACTCTTATAAATATAATAACTCATATAAATCATTACTTTTACCTTTATGGTATTACGATAACGTCACTCATGTGTATGGTGGACAACCATATCACGAAGTGATGTGATTCGTTTTTCACTCACACTTTAAATAGAGGGTGATATGAAATAATTTAATCAATATATGTGATTTATATGTTATGAAAGTTATTTTTAATGTTTCTATATTATTTAAATTTTTTCATTACATTCATCGAAAAAATGGAAACAATTTTATTGTGTATGTATGGCCTACCGTCTCAATAAATTGTGTAATTAATTTTCTTTGTCAAACATTAATGGATAAATATATAGAAATATAAAATTAATAAATAAGACATTTATATCATCATTAAAATAAAATATATTATGGATCCATTATCATTGTAAAATGAAACAAAATATCAAATCAAAACATACATGAAAAACAAAGCAGTTGTTTCTTAAACATGATTTTAACATGGAATTGTTAATAATAGGGTAATAAATTGTGATAGGTAAATTATAATTGGAATGATATATATGATGATTATTTTTTAATAGATTTATAATGAAACTATGTTTTGGAAAAAAATCTCTCAAGGTCCCATCTTGGTGTTTTTGGGTGTGATTGAATTTGTTCACAAATCTAAATGATCATGATTGAGCATTGATGGTGATTGTCGAATCATGTTTTTAAGGTGTCACAATTTCATTGAGTTTTCCAAATTTTTGGGCCTCAAAATAAAGAGTTTTTTTGTAAAAGGAAGTTTTTCTATAAAGTAGTTCTTGGTTTTTAGATCATGAAACACAATTTAGAGATGAAAAAGTAGATTCGGGGAAGGATGAAGGAAAATCAAAAATGTGAAATCTCCTCATTGAAGCACTTTATAGAGCATGAGGAATTATACACAGACCGCTAATGAGAAACAGTTCAAGGGAGGCTTGGATTTCATATAAGGGTTGAAGATTGTGGGGTGGATTGTCATTTTTGGAAAGAAGACAATGATTTGAGGATCCGAAAAAGATTTTTACAAATGGAGGAGATTGGCTTCCACAAAGGTTAAATTATGTAATGAGGAACGCATAACAAACCCCAAGGTGAAGTTTGTACCATATCAAAGATTTGTGAAAAATAGTTTATCTGATTTTTTGGATATTTTTACCTATATAAGGACAAATAATCAAATCATTACAGAGTGTGAATCCCATTAAAAAATATCATCACTTTGGGAATAATTATGTTATGTACGAAAAATCTGACGAGGGAGTTCATGAAGGAGAAGAGTCTGAGAGGGATAATTACATGTAAGGTGAATTAGTTCATAAGAAAAACCCCAAAAAGGGTTTTCGGAGGCATTGCAGATCAAAAAGTAAAATGGTTAGAGAGGATAGGCAGTGGGCGGAAGTATAATCCATCCACAAAAGAGGGATGGTCCACGAAATTAGAGGTGGTATGCAAATCACTCATGCCACATAGTGAAATGAATTTCATGGAGGACATGAGGAATTTTGTGAAGGTACTAAAAATGTTTTAAAAATTAATTTCCAAAAACTAAAAGTACATGGAAAATCATATTTCATACATGGGTGAAAATGGGACTTCACCATAGAATCTACATATATTTGATGATTTGTACTTTGAGGAAAATGAAGGGTCCTACATGTCCATAAATTGTGAGTGGATCCCTTCCAAGAACATTGAGAAAAAGAAAAGGAAGAAGGTGAACCTTTACACTGGTAGTGATCCAGTGAATGATTCATAGGGAGTGACCAATGGAAAAGTAATGAGCTGACCATAAACCATATAAAGTTAGTGATCCGGGGAATAGAAGTGATCTATCCCAAACCTTGTAATTTGGAACCAATCCTTACTAAATTTGGTACATCGGAACACCATTATTAAATGATTCTTAGACGTATTAAAGTGAGTGTGAACTAATTAAAATTTATGTGTCTCATGCATGATTTAATTTATATTCATACATTTTTCTAAGAGAAGGAGAGAAGAATGTTTTTTTTAATGAAGAAACATGTTTTGAAGGGGTCGTAATTTTAATCTATCATGCCCTGATTCACCTCCCTCTTAGGTTATTTAACCTAATTGGTCTAAAAATTGGTTTTATAGGTAAAGGATGGAAGTAATTGTATTTATTTTAGTAGAATAAAATGATGTTTTCAATAAAAAAGGTATTCAGATATTCGAAGGGAACAATTATCAATTATGGATGAATCAAAGGAATCACTACTTATTATCATTAGAAATGGATGAATTTTTTTGTATCGATGTATGGAATTTAAGACAATATTGGTAGTGTTACTTTATCATAAGTCGAATGAAAGGAATTTGATGCAGACACCCAAATAACCAATTCTTTAGGTGGATCCCTATTTGATAAAATCTATAGAAAGGTGATGTCATGTAAAACATCACATGCTATGTCGGAAAAGCTGTTGAACATTTTTAAGGGTGACTCAAAAGTTATAAGAGCAAAGATGTAGGTTTTATGAAACAATTGTGAAGATATCATAATGTACCATAATGAGATTTTTGATACATTATTTGACAAGGAAAATGTTTTTGTGGAATACAAGCTTGGTCTTAGAGAAATTATTGAAGATATAAAGATTTTCAAGAGCATCTTGAGAAAACATCCACATTAGTTTAATCAGAAGGATTTTGTATTGTAAGATAAATACCTGAACAAGATGACATCGGTTAAATTTCATAGTTGTATAATTTATTACGTAATTAGAGATAATGATAACGACATTGTGGAGAAGGGGAAGTCCAAATAAGTGGAATTCAAGGACGTGAAGAGGCTCTATGTTGAAGATTGTCAGGAGGAAGAAAATTTGGATGATGTCATTTTATTTCCCTCCTCAAATCTATAATGATGAAGATGAATGTTCAAAGGTGAACTTCCACTTCTATTCATTCAATGTGTACATATTGGAAACCTCACAAAAAAGTTTCCTAATAAGTTTGAAGATGATGATGAATACAATGATGAAATTACCTAGAAAAAATCATCAGCATACATGACAGTTAAGAAAATTTTTAAGAGAAATTTTTTAAAAATGAATAATCTACTTCCAAAATAATTTGAAATTTTGTAATAATATAAGTAAGAAGATTTGGAGTGATGTAAGTATCATGAAAAATATTCAATGATGGTAGGTATATGAAATTCCTAAACAACAGAAGAAAGTGATAGTGATGAGGGGGATGTTGAAGTAATAGTTGACCTTCAGGTTGAATTAGAAGCTTCTCTTGAAGTTATTGATGTTTGGAGATCCAAAAAAATAATGGAAAAAATGTGGTTCTTGATGCGAAACATTATGTAAAGATGTAAAAATGAGATATCTCTTTGATTAATGAAGAACTTGAAAATATGAAGTAATTGATGATAGAAATCATAGAAAAGGTGGTTGAGTTAAAAATAAAAATTGAAGAACAGAAATGTGAGATTGATTGTTTGACTAATACTAGAAAAGATAAAATAAAAAGTATCTATGATCTTGAAGAGGATGTTTTTAGTAAGAATATAAAAGTGAAAGATTATTAGAAACTATTGATTCTAGCAAAGTAGGACACACATGAAATTGAAAAATGAAAAGTAGAATTCAGACATCCAGTGGAGGAGACAAAGGAGTCTGAGGAGAAGAAAATGATTTATCAAAATGATACTTTTCATATGGGTCATGATCACAAAAAGAAATTAGAAATGGATCAAGTTATACCAGAACCTCCCACTCTCAGGTTGATTATTGATTTGGGTATGAATCAGAATCAGAAGATTCAGAGAACCCAAGGGATAACCAATAGAGAACTATTTCCACAGAGGAATGAACCCAACATTAGAAGATATTGTTTTTGGAAATATGTGACACTCACAAATTTTCTATTCCACAACAAAGAGGTATCAAACAGAATAATACCAATAGAGGCATTAATACATGGATCAATATTATAGGAAATCATTTGATGGTCACTGTTTCAGGTATGAAGGATTTTGGCACATGGAAGGATACTTCTCATTGAAAATGCCAAGAAATGTTCCAAATAAGAAGGAATTTATTCATAATAAATGGTTAAAGGTATCATCCAATAAGCTAAAAATAAAAAATCAATTTGTAGCTCTAGGGGATGAATTCGGTCCATTATACTTTGAGTAAGATAAAGATTATCAATTTGTATCATGTTTGAAGTCAAAAACATGGATGATAAGAAGAAGTGGTTAATAGGATTTGGTTTCATAGATTTCATTTAAGGAATTAGATCACACTAGAATATGGATCATTGATAGTGGATGCACCTCGCATATGACATGAACTAAATATTTGTGACCAAAATCAGAAATGATAATGAAGGTATCGTAAGATTTGATAATGATGAAAGCCTAAATATTTTTAGCTCTAGAAAGGAAAGGTTTGGTGGAATATACATGAGACATATTGATGTATTTATTGTTGAAGGTATCAGTCATAACATTCTTAGTTTTAGTAGATTGTGTAAATCAGGAAATTCCATTTTATTTTCAATGAAATTATGTGTCATCGAGGAAAAATATGGTTCCGTTATTTTGTAGGGAAAGTGTATAAAGGAAATCTCTATATTTTGAGTGGAGAAGAATATATGTGATTTCGTTCTAAGGAATATAAAAACATGTTATGGAATAAGAATCTTGATCTCTGGAGACAAACATCATTGGATGATCTGGTGAAATATTATGCTACTCATGACCTCCCAAGGTTGTCATGTGATCATACTCATACACGTGACGCTTGTCAAAAAGGTAATATCATTCAAAAAGATATAAGTTAAAAGAAAAAATGTCAACAAGAGTACTTGAGTAGGTGCATATTGATGTGTGTGGTCCAATTTAACCAAGAGATCTTTATTGGAGGAGATATTATGATCTCATCATTTATTATTTTCATAGAATGATGTGGGTATCAATCATTACCCACATGTTTGAGGGGTTCAGTTTCATTTCAAGATATCGATGGTATGTTGAAAATATTCTATGTCAAAAAATCCAAGTGATCTGAATAGATAATGGAGCCGAGTTCCCATATAACCAAGTGGAGGATTATCTCAAGAAACATGCGATTATGCTTCATGTTTCAGTAGTGATAACTCCACAACAGAATGGAGTAGTTGAGAGAAGAAATGGAACTATGAATAACATGGATTGAACAATTATCAATGGGAAAGACCTACTATAGAATTTTTGTAAAGAAGAAGTGAGGACATTGGTCTCCAACTAAGATAGATCATTAGTGTGGCCAAAGTAAGAGAATACTCTATATGAGCTATGGAATGGAAATAATCCATCATTGAAGTACTTTTGAGTGTAAAGAAGTATGTTTTTCATTCTCCATTAGGAGAAGCACATGCATTTTAAAACCTGTGGAGATGAAGTGATATTTCTTGTAAAATCAAGGAAAATAAAAGTATATAGGTGATTCAATAAGTGGTAGGGAATTTTTTTTGAGAACCATGATGTAAATATATTGGGGAATGAGAAAAATCTTTAGGAAATACATGATCAGTCTTGGGAGGATAAGGACGAAGATATAAAAAGATAAAGGGATATTACCATTCTATAGGCTGATTTAGAAGAATATTTAGATAATGAAAGGATGAGAATAATTCAACATATTCATAAATATAGAAGAGAATATCCAAAATTGATATACGGAACATAATTGGTGATCATACAACCCGAGTAAAGAAAAGAAGGAAGAATACACTACAACAAGCATCATATTTATCACAGGTAGAGCCTAAATGTTTTGATGAAGCAAATATAGATGAGAATTGGGTTTAGTCTATGAATGAAGATATCGACCAAATTGAGAGGAATCAAACATGGGATATTGTTTCGAGGCCAACAAATAATAATTTCATTGGGACTAAATGGGTCTTTTACAAAAAAAATTAATGAAGATGGTGCAATACTTCGAAACATAGAACAACTAGTGGGAAAAGGGTAATACAAGATAGAGGGTATCTATGATGATGATACATTTTAACCTATTGGAATGCTAGATACAATCAGATTATTCTTGACCATAGTAGTGGAAAGAAAGTTAAAAGTCTTTCAGATAGATTTCATGTAATCATTTTTGAATGAGGTTCTATAAACAAAGGTTTACATTGAGAATCCATATGTTTTCCTCATTCATGAAGATTAGAATAGTGTTTTTTGGATGAAGAATTATTTATATGGTTTAAATAAATCACTAAGAGCATGGTATTGAAGGAAATATTAGTTTTTAAAGAATCTCAATTTTCAACGTGGTTGACTTGATTACAATATATAAGTCCACCATGATTGTAATAAAATGATGACGGTGATGGTTTATATTGATGAAATAATATATGGTGGATCAGATGATTCCCAGTTCATTAAATTATCTGAATTCATGAAAATTGAATTTTAAATGTTATTGATTAGTGAATTAATGTTTTTCCTTGGTTAAAAATGACACATATAATGAATGGAACTTTAATTTATCAATATAATTATATGAAAGTGTTTCTCAGAATATTTTTAATCGATAATTACAAGGAGATGAGTACTTCAGTAGCTAACCAGTAGAAACTATCAAGATATTATGTAAGAAATGTAGTTAATGTTACAGAATATAGGAAAATAAATGGCAGTCTACTATACATGACAAAAATATGACCTGATATTGTTTTTCCCACATGCCAAGCAGTGTAGTATCAAATAAATACCTAATAAACACACATTATTTTAGTGAAAAATTACATCAGTATATCAAGGTAAAGGTGGATTATGGTTTGATGTATAAAGGAAAATATCAGCAAGAGTTATTGGGATATACGAATTCATATTAGGTTGGTTCATTAGATGATAGAAAATTGAAATCTGGTGGAGCATTTTATCATGGAAGATTTTGTATTTCTAGTGTAAGTAAGAAGAAATATTTCATTTTTTGAGCACCGTAGAAGGTGAATATATCATGGTTACTCAATCTTTCATGCACCTACTGTTTATGAAGAATAATCTTACTAATATGGGATTTTGAATTGAAGACTCCAATTGAAATTCATTTAGATAATTCATGTGCTATAAATATTAAAAAACAATAGTCCATCACTCAAAAAATCACAATGAAATAAAATATTATTTTATCATGGAGAAGGTAGAGAAAATTATTGTTTTGTTCGAGTATGTGACTCTAGAAAAATTGGTTACATGTATTATAATAAAGGCCTTTCCCAATGAATCATTTGAGAGAAATAATTTGTCTCTGGTAGTTTAGTCAACTCCCCACACATGAAAAACCATGGATATAGGACCCCATGTCCCTATGGTATGGTGTGTTTTCCCACAATGTGCTAATATGTGTCATTTACCCTTTTTCATAACTAAATGGAATTCACTTGATGTTCATTGACCAATATGGATAAATTGAAGTCGTAAAATGAGATAAAATGTCTTAATCAAGAGGGGGGGAAAGTTGAAAGGGGGAGTAGTGAGATAGAGGGAGTATTAAATATGATTATTCTAATAGTGATGAATAAAAGAATATATATCAGGAAAATTGAGGTACATGATAAAATAAGTTTATTGGTTTTGTGAAAAGGAGGTGGTAATTTAAGGATCCATAAAGGGTTTCCATTCATGGATGAGATTAGAAATCAGAAATGATAAATCATTCTATACAGACCACATATCATCATCTGTGGTGAAGGATATACTAAATAGAATATTTTTGGAAATTAGATTTTAGAATTTTTCAGTTCTATTTTCCTATATTTGATCCACTAATCAGATCATTAGAGAGTGAACCCCATTAGAAAAGGTCATCACTCTAATAATAATTCAGATAAGTCTAAAATATTTCATGAGGTATTCCATAAAGAAGAAGAGTTAGCAAGGTATAATTCTATAAAGGGTGAATTAATTCATGAATTTAGTCTTTGAATGTGTTTTTTAGGGATTTTTATCTTGCAAAGAAAAGAAGTTTGTAGAGGAGAGGAATCCCATGGGATAATAATATATCCATGAAGTAGGGACAATCTACTGAATGATAGGTGTTCCATGAAACACTCGCACCATGAGGTGAAAGTTAGTTCAGGGAGTACTTGAGGATTTTAATGAAAGGACAAAAATAGTTCGTGAAAGTAATTTCTGCAAACTAACAATATGCAGAAAATTGTATTTTTGTATGGGTGAGAACATGACTTACACAAAGCATCTACCTACATTTGAGTATTCATGATTTAATGAAAATAAAGGATCTTATAAGTCTATAAAGTGTGAGTGGATCCCTTCCAAGAGAAATTAGTAAACGAAGAGGAAGATGGGGATCCTTTCCCCCAATTGTGATCTAGAGAAAAAGACATATGGAGTGAACAATGGGAAAACAGTGAGATGAACCTAAACCTTGTAATGGTAGTGAGCTTGGGCATATATTTTATCTATCCCGAACCATGTAATTTGAAATAGATACATATTTAATTTGGTACAGTGGCACACCTCCACCGTATGCTCCATGGATATATCTTAGTGGGGATTAACCATGCAAAATTGATGTGTCCCATGCATGATTTCATTTCTGTCCATACATTGTTGTAAGAGAGGAAAATGAGAGTGTTTTTTTAATGATGAAACAAGATATGAAGGCGAAATATTTTTAATATTTCATACCCAAATTCACTCCTAGATTATTTAAGGTAATTGTCTTATCAACTATATTTATTATATAGTATTTCAAAAATGTATGAAGGAATTTGAGTCTTAAGGTAGGGGAATTCCATCTCAAATTTCCTTTTATGGGACATATGTTATGTTATGTACATACCTTATTTTATAAGGAGTATATACTACAACATTTACATGTTATATCAACAATACCCATATTTTAAATATATTTAAAGTCTCATATGATTTTATTATTTAATGGGTCTTATAATTCAAATGTTACCAATGTGGAAAGGGACATCTTCTCTCCCTATTATTTTTGGGGCACATAAATAATATTCACTACTCATTTATTTTATTTAGTGTATGTACTTAATATTTAACTTTTTAAATCTTTGATCTCCTTACATTAGTCACATTTAAATATTAATTTTATTTCATTATTTAATGTGTCTTATGGTTCAAAAGTTACAAAAGTGGTAAGGTATTTTTATCCCACTTTTATTTCTCAGGGACACATGTATTATACACCATTTGTTTTTTGGTTAGTGTATATACTTCCCATAAATTTATTTTATGATTATTTTCACAAAATTATGTGATATAAATATTTAACTAATTTAATTTATTTTAAATATTCTTACAACTCCAAAGATATCAATGTGGTAAAGGTTTTATGTTAAAATCTCATTGTTTATTGTTGTTGTTTATGATTAAGATCTATTGATGAAATATTATTATATATTTATTAGGAAACTCATGAATTTTATACCCCTTAAGATATTTAATGAAAATAAAACTTTTTTATTTCATTTTACTCCATATTTTTACACAGTATTGAAAAATATTATTTTCAATGAAAATCATCTTTATTTGTCGCTATTATCGATTTATTTTTTTATACATGACCATGTTTTCTATAAATGTTTAGAAGAAATATTTCATACTAATATAATTATTTTTAAATTCATTTTTAAAAAATTTTTATTCTTTAAAAAATGATTTAAACGGAACATTATTTTTTTATTCCAAATAAATAACTTTTGATTTTCCCAAAAATGTGAAAGGAATATTTGTTTCAATTGTTATGGAATGAATGTTATTATCCAAAATAATATCCTCAAAATTATTAAAAGATAAATATAAAAGATTTCAAAGTTATTTTCAAATATTTTTTTTCTTAAAAATTTAGGAATCTCTCTATTTTAAGATAAATAATTTGAAGTGGACGTGTTTATTTTCATCATGAAATATATTGGGTGACCTTTTCAAAAATAATTACATCTAAAATGAAATCCTATAATATTTGTTAATTTTTACAAGGGATATGATCCAATTATACTATACTGATTATTTCCATATATGGTTATGTTTACGATGATAAGATGTTTTTAAAACCAGTTCCTTTACCATAGGCTATTCTATGATGAAATGTTTATAAAAGAAATTTATTTTCATGGTTTCTGATATGATGGCTAATTAATCCTATTTTGAAACACATATGTACAGTTTTAATTCGGTGGTGTAGGTTACATTATGAACAAGGATGGTGGATACATTACAAGTAAGATTGGGGGTTATGTTAAAACCAAGGATGATGGTCACATCATAACCAATGATGGGTGGAAAAAATATCTCTTTCCAATGCATTGGGAAAATATTGATATATAATGAGATAAATAGGACTGGAATGAGGATTAAAACAAGTTTAGTAGGGGATTTCATCCACTATGATAGTCATGGCAGTGAACCATGACTACTATAATATCTTAGGGGGTGACTGCAATCCAATTTTCTAGTATTGGGACTAAACATTTACTATGATGATTTTTTGGGGAGTGAACCCAAACCACTATGATTGTATCAAATATTAGTATTGAATACTTGGGAAATTATTTTCTATGAATAGGTGAATTCCACAAATTTATGTCTTATTCAAATGTTATGCTTCCATAGCTCATGTTTTTTTATTACAAATTGATTCATGTATTTTACACTAATGAGATTTATTCCATGACCTATGTTTGGGATTTGAGGATATACATAGTATGGTTTTCAAATTTTATTCTATTGTTCTGATACCCTTATGCACATGTTATATTTATATCTCTTACTTTACCCATACTTAGAATCCAATCTCACCATTTCTTATGATTAATTTCCATAGGTTATGAAGGATGTTATTATGTATGATAAGTCTAAAAAATTTTCTAGTTATGAAGAACATATAGGGAGATATTATAGTGAACATATGAACCTGTTGTTTATGTATCCTACTTTATAAAGGCACAAGACAAATATAATTTTATCAGGTTTTTTTGTAATGTAATTAGTATTCATCTATTAGGATTTAATATATCTGTTTCAGATGTATTGGTCATTACACAATCTATTGAATCTACTTACCCCTTGATAGGAATGTTTACAACAAATTTCATTAAAAACATTACCTCATCAACCAAAATCATGGACTATTACCACTATAACCCTCTTTGAATCAATAAAAACCAGTCTAGAATTCACATAAAATATCAAAAACTTGAAAACATATATGAGGTATATTTAGTAAATTCAATACTCTCACCCCATAGTGAAAAATTATCTAGTAATTCCTAAAATGACCAAAGAAAAACTAGAACACCTTTTATAGTCATAGAAGACTCTACCAATCATAACTCACAAATTCAACTACCTATTGGTATTTATCCAGATTTTATAAAACTAAACCCCTATTCATGCACAAGTAATCAATCATAACTCATTAAATATATTTCATAATATATAAGGGACTTCTTAAATTGTTTTATTATAGTTAAACCATCAAAAATTATTAGTTGATTTAAGTCTGTTCACCTGAAATTTTGAATTTATAAAAATATAATATTTATAGTATTACACTTGAAAAATATAAATATAAATTAAATAATAATACTTACCTTATATCTTAACATATAATCAATATTAAGAGTCCAATAACATAGATGGAGCATTTATCTAGGAAGAGATGAATATTCTAGGGAGGAATGATGTTAAGAAAGAGGGATATAAAATAATAGGGGAGTCATCCTTAGAATGAGACTCAAAAAATGTGGGAGTATGGGATTTATTTTAGTTTTTTTATGTTTTTTTAAATTAAATTTATTTTTTTGGCGGAGACCACTAGATGTCTAGGTATTTTCACTATGTATATTATTTCATGGGAGAAAAATGAATGCCAATAAACTTCCCACTAGAAATAAATTTATATTCCATTGTGATTTTAGTAATGATTATTAAAAATTTATAATAGTAAATATATTTATCTACACTCTATAAAATCAATTCAAGTCTTATTCACCAACACCATCACCTCTATGGAATTCTATTTATCAATTTAAATACATCTCTAATGCTTATATTTCTATCCCAGTACACATATTACAATCTTTTATTGAATATAACTCTATGATAGTCCATCAAATTTCAGATTCCACTAACCAATAATGATGTATATGGATATAAATTTCTCCCAATATGAATTGTCAACCTCTTTAAACAATTGTGAAAATTTCCTGACTTGAGTTTTTGTACTGAAATATGATACTGGTTCTAGTTATAAATTTCAAGCTGGATATTGTTTCCCAGTATATTTACATTATCTAGAATTAATGTATATTATCTAAAAAATATTATTTATTTTATAAGAAAAATTATTACTATCCAAATGATGTATTTTTTTTTGTCCAAACCCACTTTATAATTCCTTATTTAAATATAAAATGCATTGGTCAGTCCTCTGCTGCATTGAATCCCTCTGAATAACACTGGTTTGTCTATAAAAATTCAAGATTCCTCATCCCAATTGAAAAAACTTATATTTGAAGACATCATGAAATCTCCTAGAAATCAATAATATTACTTTCAAACTCATCTTATGAGCACAAACATACTCATAACCCGATTCATACTCTATCCGTTTCATCAAATTCTATATCATGTTAGATTTTTTAAGGTACTAATTACAACCATTGATAACATAATTCCTAAATAATAGTATTCTTCATAAATCCAATGGGTCTCATCATATCCCCAACCCATACTGATATCTAGAACTCACATCTAGTAAGATATCAAATAAACTAATCATACATTACTCTCCATCTTATATCCAAATGATGACATGGATCCTAAATCCCCACTAATTACGTTTCCTTGAAACATCTCCCTCACAATTAATAAATTATCTTAAAAATAAAGAAATAAAATTGAATAATCAAGGGTTTTCTATCTAGAGTAATTGTTCATCATCAAAACCTATCGATTAATGAATTACTTAGAGAGAATAATAATCGAGAACCATTTTTTACATTCCATGTTCATTCAATCTCTATAGACTCACCTCAAGACTCATACAAGTGTCTCAAGACATGATGATTCTCTAAGAAACCACTATCATAAATTATCAATGATTCGTCACCCAGAAATGGTCCTTCATGAATGTACTATGAAAATAATATTTTTATCTATTATATCTTGATTTAAAAATTTAATCCAATTATAGAGACTAAATAATCAAATAATAATTTTTTTATTTCATCACTATAAAATCCCTTTATGGAGAGGGAAATAATTAAAATTCATTTTAGATGCTTTAATCCACATTTATTTTTAGTGAATCACTATGATTATTGATTACCATTTTCAATTCCATATCTTAAGGGGTTAAAACACATCTTTTAGACATAACATGGAGAATACTTCTCTCATATATACAAAATTTCGAATTTTATCCCCCATTGATACTAAACTATAAAAATAACCAAAAGTAGTTAGTATTATCTATTATTTTCACCCCAAACAAACCCAAGGAATTCAATATTCTTTTCTCCACTCTCCAAGTGTGTCCAACTAAAAAATGTTTACACTTTAATTTTTATCTATATTAGATAAAAAAACATGCCTATAAAAAACCATACCCAATAAATTAGAATCTATAATTCACTCCCTATATACTATCAAAAATAGTATGTGGATAACTTCAATATAATAATATCAAAGCTACTACACACATAAAACCATAACAACCAGTTTTATTTAGTTAATAAACTCACAATAGGTTTTATAAAAATCCCATAAATAAATTATTGTTAATTTTTTAATTAACTAAAAAAATATCCAAAACCATCTTATAAAACAATTCTTAGTTTAGAAAATTAGATTTCCCAAAATCATTTTCCTTGAAAAAATCATTTTCAACTCACATGTAGCCATGTACATTAAATGTATTCTTATGTGATGACTATTTTGAATGTATTAAATCTTATTGATTCACTAGTTTAATAATAAATAAAATAAAATAGTAAATATAAAATAAAACCTTATCAAAACATCAATTCTAATAGTGAAAACTAAAACCAAAATAGCATAATAAAGGTAACTTTTACTTTCACTAGAAAAGTGGTTATGAAGTACAATAAAAGTAACCATCCCAAGTTATGACTACTCCAATCACTATCTACCACGCCCCAAAAATAATAATATAATAAAAATTATACATAGATACTATTTTTAGAACCTTTACATGATTAACTCATATAATTATGAGATGGGTCACCCTTGAAACCATAAATAAACAATAATAAATAAACAACCAATCATCATAAAAAAAAGACAATTAGACTATAGATATGGAATTATAGCTATTTTAAAATTACAATAGTATAATATTGAATAATCACATTCTATAAATTTTAGACTCTATAAGGTCATACATTAAATACACAAAATATTTCAAACACTAGATGATTTATAAAAATATTAATGAAAAATGACCAAAATAAAACTTAGGGAGACTCAAATACAAAATAAATCTCATCTCATTTGTCTTGTATATAAATACCATCAAACATCAATATCTTGATCAATAATAAAACTTTATATCTGACATGGATATCAAAATCAGGTTAGTATATCAGTCGAGGAAAATATTCTTGGTGTGGGTACAAAAATAAATAGGATTCCACCAATGAGGTCTCTAATATACACTATAATATATTTTAATAAATATGAAAAAATTAATAAAAATATTACCCACAGCATACACAAAATCATGTAGGGATATTTTTTGATAACATAACCACTAAAATATCATACCCTTCTTAATTTAACTAATGTTGGAGAATCTTATATTTTAGGGAATAAAATGATAATGAGGATTTATAAATGGATTCCTAGTACTAAATGATATATCCTCCAGTGATAATAATGAAACATAGTTGATTTGTTCATGAGAAAAGTGTGAAGAACAAAACATGGAAATCCAAAAGAAGTGTCAAGGATGTGACAAAAAATTCAATACCTATAATATAAACACCAAATCAGGTAAAAATATAAAATAGATTTTATAATTAAAAAAATAATGATGTAGAATATCATATAAAACATATAATAAAATCACCAAATCAAGAAAAGGAATAACATAAAAAGTTCTATAAAAGAGAATTTGGGTGGTGGGTCCTGAATATTTGAAACCTTCAATACATGAATCTAATCACGAGAGTAAAATTAATATAATAATATTATAATAACATGGTATGGACATAAAATAAAAAAACCCCATTTTCATGCTCTCTTAAATTATTTATCCATAAATTAAATCCTATATATTGACCCACAACATAGAATATAGTTATATCACATTGAAACTTTTCCCACAACACAATACAGTGTGAAATAATCCATATTAGCTAACTTAACCATGCCAGGCCTTATCTCATATTCCTTGGTAAAAGTAACCATACCTATTAGTTTTTTAGGATTTAACCCATATATTTAATTATCCTAGACAACCATCCCCATAATCTCTATGTTTATTTCCAAGTCCATAGGATTTTACTATGTTCAAAATAAATAGATTAATCATTTTCACATGAAACATAAACTACTTCTATAATAGTAAAATATATATAATAACAATTCTAAAAATCCTACTATGTAGTGAATCCCATTATTTAACCCTTGTATAAGATATCCAATAATTATAGACTAAGTTGTTATACTAAAGTAATCTTACAAATCTATATAATGAACCACCTTAATGACCATTTAAAGAAACTATTATTCATGGGAAATTATTTCCATTAAATATTTTTTTTTAAATTATAGGTATAATTATAAGTTGGGAGGAATTTAGAGAAGTTTTATTGAGGTTTCATGAAAATAACAGAAGGGGATTGGGTGATGGGGAAATATCTGATACCTATTTGAATTGAAGTAGTTACCTAGTGTTGTCATAATGGTTGTAGAGTTAATGTTAGAAAAACTGGGTAACTAGGGGACCTAGAATGGGTTCACAGTGGAACTTAAGGTTTTTTCTAATTAGGGGACATATTTTTCTTTTCCCTTTGTAATTTAACCTAGAAAACGATAAGGGATTTGGATTTACCCCATTTCCAGTATTTTTTTACTTTCCCT
Source organism: Viscum album (assembly GCA_963277665.1). Lineage (NCBI taxonomy): Eukaryota > Viridiplantae > Streptophyta > Magnoliopsida > Santalales > Viscaceae > Viscum > Viscum album. Next base: position 1,792,868,181 of record OY728147.1, read on the forward strand.
CATTGTTCTCACTCATCTATCTTAAATTTTATGTGATATACTATTTAATATTGCTTTGATATTCTTCCAATTTATTATGGGAGTATATATTTGGAATGGCTTATGTTGGTTTACATATAATATTTATTTCTATACATGTTTCACATGGGAAAATTGTCAATCCTATTTTCTATCAACTAAGGTCTTATAAGATCGATAAAATATTTTAGATATCTCTTAATATATCTATTATAGGGGCTTAACCTAAGTGGAACAATGGTATCACTATTGTATTTCATTTCCTAATCCCTCATTTATGTTAAAAATAGTTAACCCATATTTTAATCATTATTCTAAGTTGACCTATTAATAAAAGTGGAGGAATATTCTCTCCCATGTAACTCAATGGAGTGTTCCACAATTATTTCTATTGGTTAACCACTTAGTACTCTCCTAATTATAAATTTTTAGGGTAAAACTAATATATGTTTGAGTGAACATAATTAAAAACATGTGGATTCATAAAAATAAAGATTTTATTAAATGGTTTTATGTGGACTAAGTATACATTTGATTGAATTTATTTATATTTAAATATTTTCATGCCTTAGTAGATATATGTTTTCTATATTATTTTATTGATTTCTTATAATGAATTACTTTCACATGGATTATATTAATAAATTTTCATTATTAGAATGATCATTTATTGACTACTATTCCAGATGTATATATTCAATAATAATGAATTATAAAAGTTCTATGTTGTAAAATTTCATGCTTAATTATTTTATATAAGACACGAGAATGATATATTTTAATTGTGTGAAGTATATTATTACTTTATAAAGTGTTCTCTGGTGAAGTTATTATTAATGAAACAGATAATGATTTTGGATGGTTCATAATTCCCTAACTATATTATTCCATTTCCCTTATTATCGAAGAGAAAGGGTATTAGAATTCCTATGCATCTAGTATACATGATTAAATTTCCCCAAATATGGATTTTATTATAAAATAAATCATGTAAATCATTCATATTAGATTCCATATTAGACTCTATGAAGGTATCTTAGGTATATATTATCCTAGTATAAGGGGTAATAATTTTTTGTTCTGAATTAATATAAATATTTATAGAAAATATAATAGTTTATCATGATTCTATTATTTGAATATATAGTTTTTTTAATACACTTTATTTTATGAATAATGGTTTATGGTTGTAGTTGAGAGAACATCTAGGTATTTTTTTACTGATTCCCTATAGATCTCATTGAGGGAAACATAAAGATACATTTGTATGTGATTTAGGAATGTGAATGGACCATGGGAAAGATATCTAGTCACACCTAGGGTGTCGTGTTCATGAGGACACCGTTTAGGATTTAGAGTGATGTATTAGGATTTGATATTGGGGATATCAATAAGTTTTTAGACAGTATTTCTCACAATTGTGACTTATATTTTCTTGTCTCTCCGGAATTTTTTTCCAATTCGTATTGTATATAGAGTGTTTTGGTAATGTTTCACTTATATAATTTACTTTATATATGTTTTGAACCATGTTTGTGTGTCTATTCCATTTACATTATAACATGTTTTTAGTTTCATTTTTTATTATCCATTTCCCTCTTCATATTTTATTAAAATATGGGATAAAACCATATTTCATTTATTATATAATACTGCGAGGGAAAATCATCTACCAAAAAATACTTCTCCTTCACTCAAAATATACGCTATACTTTTGTGATAATGAGATTAACCTATGGTATTTTTACAGTGTTATATGGGTACTATTTTGGTATGTAGGTCACATAAGATTAAAAATGGAATTAGAGAACACTTTGAGATCTATCATGAATGTTTGAGAGTTTTTAATAGATAAGAAGTTGAGACTTAGGATTTAACTTATAAATATGCATGAGCAACATAGTTATAGTGGAATCTTGAGTTATAATGGGTAGCCTATAGTTTAATTTTCTTTTTTACGTGAGTTAGTTTAGGATACTTGAGTCTTATTCATCATTATTGGATTTATTAGCATGGATAAGTAGATATACCTGGATTATTTTATACATACCTATGATTCATTACACATGATATTATAGGATTATGTTTATGATTACTATTAATTATATCTTCATTAATAATTAAACGGTGTTTTCACATATATATTTATTGCTGATGATTAGGTTAACATGGATCAATAATTGATTACTTTAATTTTGAATAATTATGTTTTTTAAAGGATATCCAGAACTATATTTTTATCCTTAAATTATTCCTTGAAACATTATCCAATTTATATTCCAAAGAAAGAAAGTTTTTAATTTTGGTGAGGAGTCCCATTTCTTAAAACTTTTAAATGATTTATTTAATGCTTTTCAAAAACATGAAAATGAATATTTCAATAAATTTAAGTAAGGTAGAGATGGAAAAAGGGTCAGACCTAACTCTATTAATATTGTTTTTGAGAATTTAATTTTCTATTCTCATGGAGAAGTTTTTAATATCATTATCCACTTTTTTAGATATTTCCACCATATAAAACCCCTATAGAATGACAAGAAGTGGTGGGTGAGAGTTTGATATATATATTTGACCATTAATTAATAGAGGGACTTGATAAATTACAAAAAATATATAGATATGTATTTCCTTGAAATGATAGGAAAACCTATGATATTATGAGGGAATCTAAATTCCATTTTCTTAGAACTTTTTGAGGTGATGTATCTCCCTAATAGGCTGAGGAGTTTATTTTCTATCACCACTGTATATTTAAAATCATTTATAAATCAAAGAAACATGTATTAAATCTACTCAAATTAATAATATAAAGGAAATCTTACTTGTGGTGGGACGTTATTCTCATGTCTAAGAAAGGATGGTCCCACAAATAGAAAAAAATTGAGGAGTTGTTCTTTAAGAAATTATATCTTGAAACCCTATATTGGTTAAAGCCTTAGGAATTCATATGATTGAGGTAGGCCTCAATATCTTTTTATACTACATTACATTATTCATAGACATAATTCACATTAAACTATATATTATTAGAGATGACTAGGCCAATGAATAGTATTTTTATCTGAGTTTAAGAGTTCCCCTATAGACTTAAGTGAGTTTTAAAAAATTTATACACTTTTAGAGGTAGTATAGAAAGTTGTCCTTACTAAGACAAGAGTTAAGGGACACTGAAGAAATGGGTATCTTATTATGAAAATGAATGGAAATAAACTTCTCATCTAGTGGTTGGAAGTGTTGACAGGATGAGATAGTGTAACATCCTACTGCCCCATACCACTAATTGGTTCTTAGATCATTTGTCCCTATTATACATCAGGTGTGTTTCCCCATATGCCAAAGGTCACTGACTAGTTGTGAGGTCCCATGATGTTATGATGGGGAGTCTATTCCCTCATTATTGTCGTCATGAACACTATTAAAGTAATATTAATTAGACATACATCTAAATAATAATTAAAACTGGGAAATGTTCAGAAAAAATAAAACGAAATCACATGTGATAAAAAATAAATGTGTCATACATACAAAAATAGATCCTAAGTGGGAATATTATACAAAATATGTACTAAAATAGTAAGACAAAACTAATTCTAATATCTCATTTCCATTTGTCTAATTAATAGACTAATTCTATAAACTAACTCTAATATAAGAATAGAAATAAATAATTATAAGGCATTTCTAAAAACCTATACTTGTGATAAAGAAAGATTTATTTTCTAGTACCCAAGTATCATGAAAGCCTATGTATGGTGTGATTATAACTTATTAGGCCATGACCAATGGCATCACTAAAATAAACTGTTTATAAAAAGTTAATTATGATGTTTTAAAGGAAAAAAGTTGAAGATACAACCATTTGAACATTTAAAATTAAAACGAAGAAAACATTGAACCCATACTCCATGATGAATCCTAGGATAGATACATACCTACCTCATATGGTGTTAGGGAATCTCTAAGAACATCATGATGACCATGAAACTATAATTTTACAGATTTTATATAACCAATACAATATAAAAATTTGTACAAAAGATTAATAAACATTTTCTAAGAGACCAAAAAATCTTCACTAGGACCATGATAACTTTGGTTGAAAAAAACAAAACTAACTCCATTTAGGGTTTGAGTTCATGTTTTTTTAAAAAAATTATCATGATTTAATCCACCTATGAGATGGATTAAAATTATGTTTAACCCGAAAGAAAAATAAAATAATTAAATTAGAAACGAAAATATGTATACACATGGTAGAAAAAAAATCTCATAGTTCCATTTCTAAACGATAACCAATTTAACATTTATGATTCTCATTAACAAAATACTATTTGTGATTCCCATTTCTAAAATACCATTTATATATATAAATCCCCAAAAAATACCATTTCTAAAAATACTATTTATGAATACCAAATATATGTCTTCAATACCATTTCCAATTTTCCTTTGAAAACCATTTTCCATTACCTATTAAAATTTATTTATTGAAAACACCATTTCCTTGGACACACCATATCTTTTTCCATTTTCTAATGTTAGATTAAATAAAATGGTGATACAATAGGAACCATGTTCACATAATGCTCATGTAATAACAAAAAAATATAACTATGGAAGATTATAATTAAATAATAATAATAAATTTATATCTTTCTCACTTGAAAAATATGTGATATTGGCACCACTATCACCTAGAATGCAAAGAAAGAATATTGTGAAAATATAAGGACCTTGTAAAAAATATGACCTTAGTATCCCAGAGTTGGTAATTACATTGTTACATTGGTCCTAGATACAAGATATCACATCCCAAAAGACCAAATATTTTTTTATTCTGGGAAGACAAGATATATACCAGAGTCGTGCATTATAATTAAAATCCCACAATACAACATAGTGAGTGTAAAAAATTATGCATCCTTGAATTAATTCAATGGTTCCTTATTCAAATAAGAGTGTATGAAAACAAAATATGTTTGGTCTTAGATTCAAAGTAATAGTTACGTAAAGTGGAAGCTATCATGAATAAATAAAGCATAATAAATAATTCATAATTAATATAAAATGATTAATATCTGAACAATAATTCCATTTAATGAATAACATGACTATCATTATTAGATAATTCATAATCAATATGGATAGGTAAATAATATAAAACACATGGCATCTAATAAATAACATGAGCACAAAAATGAATCCATGGATAATATCAAAATAAAAAACCCATGGATAATAATAAATTAATTCTTGATGAATGAAATATGTATTACTATATGTCATGACCTTAGACCAAATAACATATATACTATCTAAGCCTTTCAAAATATAGTTTAAAACTACGGGTAAAAATCCATTTTTTGTTATCTTACTGATTTACCTCATGAGACTATCGATATATAAATGGGATCTATAATCTTGGTCCACACTGATCACTATTTATCCAATATTGTCCTCATATATAAAATTATTTATTTAATTCATAAATAATATTCCTTATCACTACATTTCTATATTGAATTAAAAATTTGGAATATCAATATTTTCATAGCCAATCAAATAACTTCGAATGAAAAAAACCTTTTGTAGAAATGATATATAGTTTAATAAATTAGTACATCCATTATAAATAATATGGATATTTGGGGAAATGTAATGTCTAATAATCACAAGAAAGTGAATATTTCAAGGGAATGTATTTTATTGCAAAAATTAACCAATATTGGGAATTTCAATACCTTCCCAAGTCAAACTAACTATAAACCGTCATAATAAATAATTATTATATTATAATTAAAATATATCCCAGTGGAGTATATTTGAAATAAAGGGTTGTTGTTCTTTATTAATATAAATACCATGAAAATATCATTAATAATTGATACTTGAAAATAACATTTTCAATTTCAAAATAAAATTTTCAATTTCAAAATAATAATTTAAAAAAAAAAATTTAAAAAAATATTATGCAAAACAATTTCTTTGAGAAGACTCATATAAAAATTTAAAATAAACTTAAAATCAATGAGTGTTAATGATAGAAAATGTTTCTGTTTCTGTTGAGTATGTTAAAAAATATTCCTGAAACATTTTTATAACTATAGTAAAAAATACATTGTTTAAAAAATGTCAGGATGATTATTTTTCATAAATTTTTTTAAAAAATAAATTGTGGATAATAAAATTTTTAAAATATGAAAGTAAAACAAAATTAAGATATTTTAAGAAATCATGGATTTGGGGGGAAATTATATTCAACCAAACTGAGAAATGTAGTAAAATTTTCATAAAATCATTTTTTCAATCATTATAAGTAACAAAAAATATTACACTATTACCTGAAAACTTCCTAAATGAAAATATGAAAATTAAATTAAAGGGGTGTATTATAAAATTACATAATAATTTCCTTTAATAAATTTTTATGTATAAACAATCCCTATTAAATTGAGATTGAAACATAATTCTCTTACAAATTTGGTAACTCTTGATTCATATTACCATGAAATAAATATTGTAAATTAAAATATTAAATACCATAAATATAAATATATTCATGATATAACAAATGAAATGTTAATTATATAAAAATTATAAAATTATATCGGTGTATAACACAACATATGTCCCAAAGAAACCACTTTGATATGAGTAACCCATACAATGATAATAATGTTGAAGTGATCAATAATAAATGGGTAAATTATGTGTTTCATATTTATATCAACATAGAATAAGTTGGAATAAAACATATTTAAATTAAAATTCATTAAATACAAAACACTTAATATAAAACCTAATATATATGTAATATACCCAAATGAAAATAAATTGAGTTATGAAATTTCTTACAACATGGTTAAATTAATGTCAAATACACTAAGATGAAATAATTAAAATTTAATCTTAGAATACTATGAATTATTAATGATTCAATGTATAACATGCACATGGGGTATTATATATACCATATAAAATAAATTAGGTGCATAACATTATAAAATTCCTCAATTAATGGAAATTCAGAGAAAATAATTTAACTCGTGCTTATATTTGGTTGAGAATTTGATACACTCATATATAATGTAATAATTTTATAATTATTTTATTAAAAAAATATTCATGTTTATAATATCATTTATGTTCCTCTTAGAACAATTTACCATCCACTTGTTAATTATATTTCATTATTTTAATTGTTTTGTGTGATAATTTCCTCATTTTCTTAGGTGTGTTTTATTATTAATGATCAAATTAATTATATTTGATATTGATAAACCATTTAATTAATTATATTAATTTTATACATATCAAATTTAATAATTATATAATTTTTTTAAACATTATTTAAAATTGGACATTGAAAATGAACCGCTTAAATTTGTAGAGATGGTAGGTCGTACGTACGCATGAGCGATGGTGTCATTCCTTTAATGGTTTAAAGAGAAATTAATTGGATGACATATTAGTTTTAAAAAGTTAATATAATTTTATAAAAATCACATATATTCATTATTTCCATTATTATGAATCTTTATTTGACTTAGGGATGGAAAATAAATTACATTAGTTTGCAAGGAATTTGTCTGATGTTTACACAAGCAATGGGCTCGTTTCAAATTTGATGGATTATAAGATAGATTAATTCTATTAAATAAAAATAACAACATCTTATTATATGAAGTATGATTTTTAATTATAAATTTAGTTTTAATATATAATTTAATTTAGTAAAAGAGGAAATATAATGAAAGAGATTTTTCTAGATGATTATCTTCACTTAAAGAAATATCCTTTGGATATCATATAAAGAACACTATGGTTGTCCTTATAAGAATAAAATAATCTATATAAGTTTTTAATGGTTCTGGGAGATATTTTATTTTTGAAGATAAAAATTATTTTTTGGTGTGAAAAAGTGAGTTGAGGGAGTTACCATTTATAATTAACGACCAATGAAATTTTTTTAAATACCCAAAACTATTAAATAATGGGATGTAATTATCACCCCAAGTGCATAAAAAATTTAAAACTAGAGTGGATGAGATTTATGGATGATCAAAAACTATATAATTCAATATAAATATGTTTTGAACATGTTATTCCATTTACTTCTTTACTTTAACCCCTGTTAAACAAATTTTAACATTTACTATGGTGAGTGATTATTACTGTTTTTACTATTCATTATGATATAATAGAGATTACTTTTATTTTATAATATTAATTATTCTTATTATAGGTATTTCATATATTTTATCAAACATGAACCATATAATTTCAAAATTTTAATTTAAAATTAATATAATATATTTGCTGAAAAATGGGTTTTCAAGAAATTTATTTTTCAAGCATAAGATGATCTTATAATCAGTGCTTGATAATTAACCAAAATTAAATGAAGAAAAATTAATATATATATTTATATATATATATCATCTATAAATTTAATTTTAATCCTTCATAATTTATTATTAATTCAATTATTCAAAATAGAGAAAGATTATGCACTTTAAAACAGTTTTCAATTTTAAACATAAAACTATACTTATAATAAAATATAGTATACATATGCTTTAAATATAATTAATAGGATTAACTCTAAAAAATAAATACTTATGTTACACAGAAATAATATTAATATAAAAATGGGTCTTTAAAATTACATAATTTATTAAAAATAAATGGTTTTTTTTACGAAAAAACACCATATATTTCACTCTTCAATGAAAAATCAGTATTTTCCATAAAACCAAAACATTTAATCCTAATTTATTATCAATATTATAATTTTAAAAATAGTTTTAATTTTATAAAATAAATTCCTAAAACAACCCAAAATTAAATATTATATTAAAAAAAACAGTATTATTCATTATTGATGTAAACAAACTTTTTTTATAATTAAATATCTTTAATAAAAGGTTAGTTCTTTTATATTAATAATTTATCATTAATATTATAATTTATAGTATGTATATATATTTCATAAAATTTGTTAGTCTTTTCATATCCACTATTTCAATAGAAATCTTTTAATGATCATAGTTAAATTATATATTTCACATGTTCTTTATGTCTTGTGTTGTGTGTCATATAAACTAATTAACATAATTTTATTCTTTTAAATTATAAAGGTTTCATGTACCAAAAGCTATAAAATCATTAATTGTTTTAAATAAATATAATGTAAATATCAGGGTGTAACATTCTCCCCACATTCAATAAATAACATCTACGCAAAATGAACTTTTACTCAGAAGTGAAGGGTTAGATATTTTAAAAAACCAATGTCAAAAAACAACATCATAAAAGGTTTTACAAAACATGATATTATAATAAGGAAATTGTAATATTAATTTCTTCTAGAATAACAGATAACTAGATTTCCTATTAGAATAATCTTAATGTTTTTAAAAATAACAGCATGGAAGAAAGGAATATATAACTATTAAGAGTGATATAGACCATTTATCATAAAAAAGTTATTGATGAAGAAAATTTCAACAATAAAAAAACCATATATCAATAATGAGTAAAAATACCATTGATTAATTATATGTGAAGGTAATATGATACCATTTTTGTTTCAAGATCCTTTTCCTAGAGTAGAGGTATTCTATTATAATTAAGATTGAGAACACTAGAAAATAGGCATGCTCTATATCCTTTATGTATAATTTCATCCTTTTATTGTGATTATACAACTTTTAACTTCATCAATTACTTTATCAAATGAATATACAATATAATTTTTATGCCGGAATAATTAAAATTAACTTTTAATGTATTGTAATATCTATAAAATAATAATAATCAATTTATATTATCATCAAATATAAATAAAAAAATTATCCCATGTTGATATTGTAACAAAAATGTATAAACCATCATATTGGTAAATAATACATTTTACAAAAAAACTATAATGAATGATCATCCTAGATTAATCCACCAATAAATAACCCTTCTACCAAATTAACCTAAATTTTATCAAAATTATTGAATGTATTCACCTTAAATGTTATCTCATACATTTTAATCTACATCCCAAAAAATTTAATTACATTCTGCCTAAATAATCCTTTACATTATACATAATGGTTATATATAACACAACTCAATAAAACACCTCCTTAAATATCATTAGTTACCTCAAAATAAAAAATATTTTAGCCTATAATATTTTTCCTAAAATCAACATAATATTTTACCATCAATCTATTTATGTAAATTAAATGACATACTAACCCTAAAATCACATTGGTCAATAGTATTCACAACACCCTTGTCACCCTTCAGTTGGGGTTCAAGTCATATGAACTTTTTGTATGCAATGGGTTGTCACCTAACTTGTTTGTGGCCCATCTTATGATCCCATATTAATATAATTTCTATAATTTTTCTAAAAAGATGTTGATCGTCCTAAAAATAACAATAATCATCATATAACTTTTTAGCCACTAGGATTTTCTATAAATTTTTTTAAAAAATATTTAATGATTAATTGACTAGTATTACATTAAAATAAATGATCATATTAACCCTAAATGTTATCAATAACCATTAACTTATGTCCATAATATATAAATTCATTATCTTTTAAATAACCTTATCAAAACTAAAAAAGATGTACAAAACTGTTACATATACCATAAACATCTATTAGAAATCAAAAATTTCCACCAAATGACTTGCATCACCTAAAACCACAGAATGGGTATTTTTTCCTTTAAAATTATTGTTATCCATAAATTTATTAACCCATTATGGTGCATAAAAATCATAAACAACCCTCATTTGAATCGTAAACATAGTTTCTTTGGAGATATATCTATTTTAAAATCATTCATAATGGTTTGATAAGAAAATTTTATTTATCCAGAATATCCCCCAAGAGAGTCAATCCAAGTGTATAGTAGGGCACATTATCATGCATTATATAAAAATCAATTCAAATTCTGATGTGTCTATAACATTTATTTTTTTTCTTTGTAATTATTTGGAATTTATCTAACAATATTTTTGGATCAATTTACAGATATGACATGAGATTTTGATGCCCATTGAGAATTTTTTTGATATTATAATGATATTAAATATACTAATATCAGAAGTTGAATTTTTATAAGAATATTTTAATAACTTATAAAAATATTCTTAGATTATAAATCTACAAAATATAGGCTTTAACCTATGTGGGATATAATGTTTTCCAGCATCAGTCATTTGTTAATACATTTCCTCTAGTGAAAATAATAAAATAAAATAAATAAATATATTTACTTTATTGCATTTTTAAATAGACATATAGACTAATATATAAATAAGATTTTATATCAAATCCATGGGGATAGCCGGATAACCCAAGGATTGAGAGGATATTGTTTTAGGGAATCTTGGTGAATGAAATTTGATCATGATCAAAATTCATTTTTCAAATGAAGGTTATGGATATCACTAGTCACATAAATGCATGACCATTCATCATTAGAGATAAATAAAACATGAGTTATGACGTTAGCTTATTTGGATTTATCTTTATTAATTTATTTGATAATTAACATGAATGAAATCATGAAACCTATTGAATCATAGGATGATAATGTTGTGGGAGAAGGTTTATTTTTCAGTGATTTTGGTGATTTATTATTTGTATTACTATTTATCATCATTCATCATTATAAATGAAAAATATCATGGTTAACCTGAAAATGGATAATCTCCATTCTTAATTGTTTTGGGTTATTCATTTCTACCACATTTATTTTCAAATTCATCAGGGGGATTTTTTTTTCAACTGTTCAATGAATGACCAGTATTCAGTCACCTTGTAATATATCTTCAATGAAACAGTTCTATACCATAGGTTTTGTTCATGATCAATGTATCATGATTGTAGAAAGATTATCCAAGATGAATTTAGAAGAGATTCGAGATTCAGGTTTCCTGGTTCGTATGTGGAAATGGAATGGAGTGAAAGGATGATTTTTAGATTATATTTGATGGATTAATTTGAACCAAAGGTGATGATGAGGCTTATATGAGTGAGATTCACATTCTAAGGGATTGATTAACATAATATTCAGAGGTGAAAATGGAAAAAATGTATGCATGAAGGAGCTATGTCATATTATAATTTAAATGTTACACATTATGTACCAAAAGAACACACTATGTGTGGGACCCTAGAACTTTTGTTAGGTTTCGATGTGAAAATTAAATAGCACTCACCGTTTGACATGTGTCCCATAATATGTGACCCAATTCTAGAATAATAGAGTGTACTCCGAGAGTACCTCAGAAAATAAATTAATAGTAACATGGGAACTAGTGGAGTACGCAGGCATGAACTATTTTTCAGATATGACCTAATACAGGGGATCAAACAGTGGAACATGGTCATGTCTAGATGTACAAGGGCACATCTAGATGTACAAGAGCACAAGAAGAGGAATAAACAGACACTAGAAGGTCTTGGGTAGGAGGTACACACGATGTACCCTCTGTAAAAGTAATATACATCCTCTAATATATCTTAGAACCTTTTGTTTCCTTATTATAGTCCACGTCCAGTTGGGTATGGTTCCCCAATCTATCTCTACAAGGGTACAACATTCCATTACATATTGAACATAGGTTTTTGATCCCCTCCCTGGGTAATGATTTGGAATAATTTCATGGGGTCCCTCTAGAATCCCTCGAATGTGATCCTTTATCATATCCTTCCAAGGTGGGAGTCATTGTATTGACATGACCACCCTTTATTGGGAATCAATCACCAATATTGAATATTTATCTAGTAGGGTTGGTGTTGTCCCTAAGCTATATGAGTTTTGTTCCCTTATCTATAAAGCAAGATATTTTTATATATAGAGGGTACATATTGTAAAAAACACATGATAATGACATATAAGATGGTTATCATCAGTGAAAAAATTTCTCTGGGATTAATCCATCCCAGACGATCCACACCTTGAATCCTCTACTGGAATCCAAGGGATGGGAATGTTGGCTGGGAAGTTATGAGACATGTAGTTTGTTAAAAGTATATATGTTTTGTATTATTACTATATCTCTTATATTTTTTAAATATCTTATATTTATATGAATACTCATTATGATTTATTCTTACATATTTTGAGGTGTCCTATTTGGTATTGTTATATTTACACTTGTATGGGATTTTCCAACATATGTTGTGTCTTAGAAGTTGACAGACCTTTTGATGGTGTCCTGGGAGGATCGATAGTAGGAAGATCATAGTACTGGGATATATAGACTGAGGTTCATATGAGTGACACATTTGATAATATTCCCCTCTTTATGTGTAGGCTAGACTATTTTCCATATTTTGGTTGGAATTTATTGGAAAACTTTTCTTTCTGTACAATGTGGTACTGTCGAGGTGGGTTTTAGATGTTTTCATGCATTTTTATCATATTTGATGTTTTATATTTCAAAATTGTATGTTCTTAAAGTTGTGATTATCCATGGGCGTACATGTAATTATGTTAATTCCACCCATATGTGAGATTTTCCAACTCAACACTAGTTTTGAGCCCTTTCCCTATTAGAGGTTGGATTGGGGTGGTCACACTCATCTTATCACCATCCCGGTAGGACCTAGTCAGTTGGGTCATAAAAATGTGGTATCAGAGTGTGGTTATACCTTAGGACCAATGTTAGGAGTTTTTTATATCTATAAGGTTTTGTATGGGATTTATCAAAATAGTGTAAAAGTTTTTTGAGTTCAGGTTTTGGGATAGAGATTCAAGTATTGGTGGAGTGACTAACCTATCCCTTCACTAAGACTCTGATAACCTAATTTTTTACATTTTACATGTATACACTAGTTGTAGGGAAACATTTGGTACCTGAATCATATATGAATGGATTATGGTTTCTATTTAATTATTGATTGATCTCCCTATATAGACTCATTGTCTCTAGTGCATCTTGTATTGTCCAGGATTCTTTTATGAATATATATAGGATGAATTCCTCTTCATGGCTATGAGGATGATCTACCGATCAATGAGGCTTCAGTATAGGGGTATGTAAAAGTGGTAGTAAATTCATGAGGTTTTTAGGTTATTCCACACCCCATTGTGTAGTAGATTTCACCAAAAGTTTCAACCAAGTATTTTTGCATGTTGAGTTCACTACATGGGTTTTATAGGCATAAAAATTTTAGTTTTTGGGGGTGATATAGACAATAGGTATTTAAGGGATATTTAAATTATATCTCTATAGTTTTCTACCTTATGACGATACATAATTATTAGATTATATTCTTAGCTAAATGTGTCCTTAAGGTATATTCCACGTGATGTTGGAGTCTCGTGACTCAGTCAAACAATGACAGAGCTCTCTCATGGTCATATTTTGGACATCTATTTAGAGAGGAGTTATATATTACCAGATTTTGATCACTGAACATTAATAATATTCCATAGGTATAGTAGATCAACATAGCCATGGTGGAGTATTAAGAGTAGTTCAATGACATTCCACAATATTTTATGCACATGGTAAAATATATTTTTTATATGAATGAAACATCAAGTGGTTATTAGGTTGAGATATATGGTATCGAGTGATATATATTTTCAATTCCACCTATAATAATGTTCTTGATTAGGTTTTAGTAATGGGGAGCTGGTAGGTAGAGAATATGCCAAAAATTGGTGTTGGTAATGGGAACATTGGAGCTGATACATCGCAGAAGGTAGAAGACGATAGTTACAATGATTCGGGCCTGTGAGATACTTTTGGAGATGATCCCAGGATAGAGGATCTATAATTAAATTCTATGTGTATGGATCAAGTCAATCCCAATAGAGTAGGATCTTATCTATTGAGGATTGGGTACATCTTTCTTGAGATTGTAAATCCCATGACATGATTGATAGGGAGATAGGCAATGTAACACCTAGATAAGGATAGTAGTAGGATAATATAGTTCCAAATGATAGTGGACATGTATAAGGAGATGGAAATTTAGTAATATGTGGGAGATTTTTTTACCTTATTCCACCACCACACCTAGGTGTGCCATGCTAGGATTAGGGAGCTGGTTCTTCGAGATGATGATAGCTGCATGAAATGGAGGTCTACAACCTCAAGGCTCCTAGCATGATTAGAGTAATGTTCTATGTTTTTCTAAATTAGCTATAATATTTATATACAAGGGTGAAATCTAATAATTTATTTCCATGTCTCTCGTTCATGACATATGGATTCCAATTGAGATGTTTCCTCAACCATTACACATTGATACTCTGACCAAAGGTGACACAATGATCGCACACTTCCAAAATTTTTTTGACCTGACTCTTGTAAGAGAAAGCATCATTTTTTATTTCTTTTTAGTAACAATGTATTGTATCTATGGTGATAGATCTATTTTTTCATTCATGTGTAAGAAAGAAACCAAAGTAGAGTAGTATGGGATCATAAATAGGATGATCAAGCTGATTACTCACTAGTTATCTAATATTTCTTTTAGATTAGTGTTTTTATATACTTTTTGTTTTTTGCATTGGTTGTGGAGTATGAGGAAATCTTTCTATATTACATTATAGTATTACCTCCACACAAAGCGAGTGACTTCTATATTTATTTTAACCTAGGGATAACAACGATATCTACACCATCATATCAGATGGATCCCATTGAGATTCATGATCTAAAGGTGTAGTTAGAGGATTTATAGAAGAAGGTATTAATGATACCCAATGCTTCCACCTGGTAATTCTTAGTTTAGTCTTCTAAATATTCATAGAGGATCTTAATGTTTTTTTGGATTATCAGTGCCTAAACCACATGATAGTGTAGAATATGTATCCACTACCAAGGATCAATGGAATCTTTAATAAGTTGAGAGGGGCGTTATAGTGTTCAAATATTGACCTCATATCATGTTATCACAAAAATTACTATGTTGAAAAGATATAATAAATATAGAATTTTGATGACACTATAATCACATTGACTGATTTCTGATGCCTTTTTTCTTAAAAAATGACCCATAAATGTTCATGGTACTCATGAACCATATCTTTCAGTATTTCTTAGATCGTTTTGTGGAGGTATTCATTGATGGAATTCTTGTATAATCTAAATTTGAGGAGGATCTCCTAAGAAACTTGAGAATGGTTCTGGACTCACTACAAGGAAACTAACATGTTAGAAATCTCTAAGTGTGTGTTATAGATTTAGGATGTCCACTTTATGGGACATTTCATATAAGTAGAGGGATTAGTAGTGTACCTAGTGAAGGATAAGAAAGTGTTATTATAGGATCCCTCCCTAAGGGCATGATGGAGTTTTATTGATTCAATGAGTTGGAAGGCTATTAGAGGATATATTTTTCTAATTTTTCCTGGATATAGTCACCTTTGACTAATTTTACATGGAAGGGGTAACATTTCCTTTTCATAGAGAGGTACCATAATGCTATTTCAGAGCCACAATAATTATTGATGAGCAACCCCATATTTAAATTTCTATAGTTGGGAGTTGTGTACATAGATTTATATGATTCTTCTAGGAAAACACAAGGTTTTGTTATGATGTAGAGGCAATCTATGAATTATTATGGATCATGGAAGTTGAGACTACAGAAAAATACCTACATGACCCATGATATTGAATTGGTTTCATTATTCATTACCCTATTTATATGGTTACAACACCATACATGTGATTTTGTTTCCTCTACTTTGACTATAGGGGTTAGGACAACGCTCATCTTTATTACACACTTAAACATGATTTATTACATAAACATCACTTGAAACAACATAGAAGATCGAGAGGTTTAGTGTATTTGGGGATTATTATCATTACATAAAAACTTAAAATATGAAATACAACATCCATATTGAAAACATCATTTACATGACCATGACATTCCCTCATACTTAGAATTGCATGAGATAACTGGAGGACATGCATAAGAAAATGGTGAGCTATAAATCCTAGTAAGGGAATAAACAAGGAATAAAAGGAGGAATAAAATACATGTTATACAATAAGCATATAAATGGAGAACAAGATAAAAATGAAATTAAATAAATGATAAAGCATGATAATCATAATATGGAGACGTGGTAACAATTCTTAACATGGAATTAGCATGAGCCAAGGCTCATTGCACACAATGAATGAGTAAAACCTCACTAAACATGAATCAGGAGTAAACCCTCTTTTCACTTGAATTAACATGATTCAACACCCATTTCACATGATTTAGTATGATACTATACTTTACCCAATGCATTGGAGCGCTATTAGGGAACACCCTTCATAATCAATTCATTTCATGCATAAGTGTGCCACATAGATCATACAACATGGATTCATTAACATCATAATTCATTCCAAAAATAAGTGATGTGGAATAAATAATTGTAATTTCTAAATCAAAAATTACATGTGCATAAAGGTGAATACCCATGATAGAGGAGTGGGTATGGTATTCACTACAAAATGATTTTGGCATGGAAATTTTGGTGCAATTTCGACAGCATAACAACGTCAAACAGAAATTCGTAAAATGGGTTGATAAGAGTGAAAGGGGTATCTAAGCATTTATAAATTAAATGTAAAATATGGGGATAATGGGAAATAATATACCAACATATGGAATGTAATGTAGATTCATAATATAAAATAATTTCTTGAATGTATGTGAGGAGAGATAAATTATTTACGTAATTTTGGTATGGTAACGAGTGTACATGGGAGGAAATAATTAGAGATAAATGGGGTATATAATCATTAAAAAACGAATAGGGTAGTATGGGGTAGTTGTTAAATCATAAACCAACATTTATAAATGAAAATAAAAGGTCATAACAATATTAAGAAACATGGATAAAAAGAGGAATGAAGGAATCGTGTACTTGGAAGTGTGATCCCAACGGCTTGGGAGGGGCTTGAGAGAGGCCTCATGGGAGATTGAAGTGCCTTTGGAGGATTATATAGAGAGGAGGGAAGATTTTGGATGAAATCCAAAGGCTTTGAGTGATGAGGAAGTGGGAGCTTGGGTGGGTTTATATAGGAAAGGAGAGGGAATTATTTATTATTTAGGTTTGGGTCACCACAAATTAAACTAATCAAAACCACAAACCAGCCCATGGTTTTTGACCATGGTATTTACCAAATGGGATTGGAAAACAATATTTTATAAGTAAAATTTCTGAAGATATTAAAATAATCGGGTTTCTTATGTGGCGGTGAGTCACACTCTCAAGGAAAATAATTTAAAAAGACAAAATGTTTTATAAGTCTTGAAGGGTCCACTAAATTTTTTTAAAATAAATCAAAAAAACCCAAAATCACATTATTTTCATGGTAAAACATGAAAATGATGAACATAATATTTATAGTATTTTATTACATCACTATTGGGTCATTATGATGTCATAAAACACATTATATATTTAAACGGTATTTAATTTTTTACCCAAAAATTAGACTGTCTCAAAATATTATGAAAAATTCACCATTGGATAATACCAACAACCTGAATCCAAAATTAATATTCATTTTATATAAATAGTTTGATAAATATATAAAATTTTACTTTTAAATAAAAACCCACATTTATAAAAAAATTAAACGGTTTTGACAAAAATAGATTTCAAACCTTAATAAAAATTACAATTGTAATCATAAAAATTATACGATCATTGATATTTAAAAAATAATTTAATAATAATAATAATATTTTTTAAAATATTATTTAATTCAAAAATCCATTAATTCATCAAAATATATTTCATTGTTGAATATTAACTAAAAATACTATTTTCCCTTTAAAATATATTTACAATGTAACAATGATAAAATGAATGTATATCAATTATTATATAAAACAATTAATTCACATATTGATAGTGCTAAGGTCTTGTTACCTAACCCATTATAACACCCACATAAGACCGAAGGGTAAGGTGTGCGATGCTGATAGACTCTTAGGGTGTCTCGGATAACATCGCTCGAGTGGTAATCTCTATCAACTTCCACATCTCCTATATGTGGTTCTGTTCAAGAATAACATATTGGAGCTCAGCTTGGGCTTGGTTAAGAGTTAAACCCAATGACGCCGCATCCTTTCCAAGCTCCAAAAAATGGTCCTCATATGGGGAAAATATAACGGATGAGGTCATCACTTCCTTTATCTGAGTAAATTTGATTTGTTAAAGCCCTATATTTAATCTAATCACATGATAACTATTCAACGACTTTATTAGAAATGGTCAAAATTATTAATAGTATTTTAAAATCCAAAACATAAAACCAAATAAGTGCATATGTTTTTCATAACCATAGGAAGACATTTAAATAGACCAAGAGGAATTTTCATTAATGAATTTTTGGGTCATTACAATCTACCCCCTTAAAAAATTTCACCCTCGAAATTTCCTTTTCCCACACTAAAATAGATGTGGGTAACTCTGAATCATTACTTCTTCTAATAACCACTTCATTTATTTAAACTTTTTGTTTTTTTACAACACTTTAACGAAGGGGGTTATATTATTTTGTAGAACTTTTTATCTACGATCTAATATCTTCAATTTTTTCTCCTCGTAAGAAAGATCATCCTCTAGATGTAATACCTCTAAAAAGAGTACATGTGAAGGGTCTATTATGTACTTCCTTAAGATAGATACATGGAAGACATCATGTACTTTGGCCATGGTAGGTGGAAGTGCTAGTATATAAACCACAACCCCAACATGATCAAGAATCTATAGCGGACCGATGTTCTTGGGACTTAACATCCCTTTCCAAACCTCATGACCTACTTCCATGGAGATATGTGTAGAAATACCATGTCTCCAACTTTGAACTCATGATCTTACCGACAATTATATTTATAACTCTTCTGTTGACTTTGGGATTCTTTGATATGCTTCTGAATGGTTTTCCCCTTCTCCACCATTTCTTTGATCATTTAGGTCCTAGAAGATTATACTCACTGAATTCATCCCAACATGTCGATGTGCTTTAGCATTTCCCATAAAGGGATTTTAGTGGTTCCATTTAGATGCTTGAGTGGAAATTTTTATTTTAGGAAAATTAAACGAGTGGGAGATGTTATTCCAACCCTACTTTGAAGTCCATAGAACACGATCTTAACATATCTTCCAAATTCTGAATAGTTCTCTAAGATTGGATATCATTTTGAGGGTAATAGGGCATACTGAAGTGCAGTTCAGTGCTTAGAGCATGTTGGAGACTTTTCCAGAACTTTGAGGTGAATCTCGGATTATGATCAGATACAATAGATAGTGGTACTCCATGCAGCCTTACCACTTCTTTTATGTAAATCTGTGCTAGTTGATCTAATTATATGTCCTCTCAAATTGCTATAAAGTGATTTTTCTTTGTAAGATGATCCACAATGACCCATATTGAATTGTTTCTTCTGGATGTCCTAGGAAGTCTGGCGACAAAGTCCATGGTAATGTTGTTAACTTCCATGTTGGTATGGGTAGTGGTTGCATCATCCCCTTATAATTTTTCCTCCTAGCCATCACTTTCTAACATACCAGGCACATTGATGTATATTCAGCAATCTCCCTCTTCATATTCTCCCACCAAATGTTTTCTTGGAGATCTTAATACTTTTTTGTGATCCCTGGGTGAATAGAGAAGGTTGATCTATGTGTGTCATTTAGAATATCCTTATTTATCTCTGGATCAAATGGTACACATAATCTTGACCCAAATATCATAATTTCATCCTTATCAACTACGAACTATGAGGATTTCCCATCTCTCATAGTTTCCACCCTTTTCATAATTTCAACATCCTTTCTTTGAACATCATTTATTTTATCCATGAGGGATAGTTGAGAAATAATTTGAGAAAAGACTATTGTTGTTCCTCCCTTAATGATTCCTATGTCCATCCTATGAAAATCTAAGAATATTGGATCCTTATCAATTCTCATCAATGAAATAATCGTTGGATCCTTTCTACTTAGAGCATCCACCACCTTGTTTTCTTTCTCGATGTGGTAATGGATTGAGCAGTCATAATACTTTATGAGTTCTATCCATCTTCATTGGAACATATTATGATCTTTCTATGTGAATATATATTTGAGGATCTTGTGATTAGTATATATTTCACACTTTTCCCTATAGAGATAATGCTGCCAGATTTTCAACAAAAATATCACAACCGCCAACTCCAGATCATATGTGGGGCTACCTTGAGGCATATGCAATGACTTTTCCCTTTTTACCTCAAATTCCATCAAAGTAATCCTTATAAAATTTTCAAGAAGCACATTCCCAAAAAATTCAACATGTTATAAAAAAATTATAGAAGTATTTTCCCTAATGATTTAATATCATATCTTTTGGGGACTAAATGTTCATAGAAAACATTAAAGATATACTAACAGGACATGAATTGAAATACATTATGAAATAAACTACATTGAAGTAGTGTTTATGTGTAATTAATTCATCATTATCCATCTTAGAATAGGACTTCCCAGGCTCACTTGATCAAGGAGATTATTGATGCCCATCATGCTTCTAAGCTCATTCAATAGAGCATCGTCTTGGGTAATGCCCAACTTCTCCACATTTATGACATAGAACCACATAATATTCCTTGTAAGAATATTTGTTTCCATACAACACATTATCCATTAATTCATGGAAATTTTATTCTTTGTTCCCTTCCTTTCCACACTTAAATCTTCTTTTATTACCTCTGTGACATTTCCCTTGGTGCCTCTTTCCACATTTGTTGTGTGAAGGAAATTGGATCTTCGTTGCCTTATCAAAATTATCAGATGGAGTTTCATGAGATGTCAAATTCCTCTTCCATGATGTCCTTGGGCATTAAAAAAGTACCAAATGTTAATCTTGATTTTTGATAGCTGGTTTGGCATAATCACAATATGTCCAACTTGAGCTCCCATTTGATTGAGAATCTCACTATGACATTCATCACATTTCCCTTCGCATTGGTTGTTATCTATATTCCTCTTATTACTGACCATTGGCTTGAGTAAAAGAAAACTTAGGGGTAACACATAATGGGTAATCCAAAGACAAAAATTGATGACTTATAAATTACTTTTATTTTCATAACTTATGAATCTATAAGCTTCAATCTATGTTATCCATGATCTAATTTCTAACATGTATTCTTAGAGGCATTTTTTTAAGTCCCCTAATAATGGTTCATACTAATATTGTTAATTTACCAATGCATATACCCAGGGATTATCATAACTAAGAGTGAAGCAAGGCCCGTTTTTGTGTACCAGGATACCCCGGGTCAAGCCCGAAACACCTTGTCGGAGTTTTCACTCCTAGGTACATCTGTTCCAGTGTAACAGCCCAAGTTTTATAAAGAAATATTCTTTTTAATTTTATTAATGTCTTGTGTTGTCCGCTACACCAAAAGGAGCTTGCACAACACACATCCTTGACTTGCCTTGCATTACACGCAATCGCGACCTTCCTCGATAGCGTGTGTAGTACGCAATACCGAGTTTCACTAAACAACGATATGCTATAAAAATATTATTAAAACTAGCCGTTATGAATAGTAATAACCACTTTTTGAAATCCAGTAAATCTTATTTTTCAAAATGAACTTTATTTTTGGATTCGGAGTATCGAATTTAGCCTAAGGTGAAATTTTGGTACTTTTCGGATAACTTTCATATTCTAATGAATAGTGAAAATTACTAAATTATAATTAAAAACAACTTTTTTAATCGAAATAATTAATAGTGAGAAATTATTAATTTGAGTGGTTTTAAAGTATATTTAGAATATATTTTTACAATTTAATACAATGTTGGCTATTGGTTGTAATTTCACATTTAAACCAGACATAATCAAATGTCAATCTTTTGATAGATTTTGATTCTTAAAAAACACGCTATTTGTTTTAACAGCGGGATTTAATTATAAAATTAATTAATGCAACTTCTATGTTATGAATTTGGTAAAATAGACTTCATTTTTGAATTCGGAATATGAAATATAGCTTAGGATGAAATTTTGGCATTTTTCTGAAAACTTTCAATTTTTGATGAATAGTGAAACCACTAAGTGGTAGGTTAAAAACGGAATTTTGCATAAAACTTAATTTTACCGCTTCTGTGAATGGAATTTCGAAAATCCGAGAGACACGGTTAATATCAAGGACTAAAATGTGGTTCAATGAGATGAAAATAATTTTTTGGTGAATAGTAACTTTTTACTTTTTTTACCACGGTTAATAGTAAATAGGGTAACTAAGGGTAAATATGATATTAATATTACCCTAACACATGTCCTAATTCTATTGGACAAGTGCAATTCGACCAAAAACAAACTTAGGAATAAAATATGACCATTTAGGCCCACTTGGATTAGATTAGGACATTTATTATTAATTTATTTAAAGAAGGGTTAAAATAGTTAAAATCAAAGTTTAATAAGTAAATCATTTTTCATATGGGGTTATACATAAGATAAATTCGATTGTAAATATTCATTAGAAAGCTAAAAAGATTTCCTACATGATGGTATTTTATTTGTAATTTTTAGACATAAAATAATGTAATTTATTTATGACACAACGATGATGCAGTAATTATCTTATTAATGAAATATTGACATAATTGATGTTATAAACACCAAAATAAATGTAATTTGAGATTTTTAATGAATTCCACTAATATTCTAGGTTACTATGATATATTAAGGTTGATTTAATCAACTTGGTTCGAACATTTAATTCTGTTATGACTTTCACAAAAATCATATATCAAATAGTGTCAAAATTGACACAAAATAGTTTTTAAATCAAATATTATATTATTAATTGTTATTGTATTCCTAAAAATCTAAGGTTCGGCCAAATAACCTAGATAAGGATATATATATTAATAATAAACAATTTGGGGTTAGTTTGGCATGTTATAGTAAGTGTATTAACCATATAGTGAAAGAAAACAAAAAGACATGATAAAAGTTAAATTATTTAACTTAGAGTTAAATCTAATTGATAAGGTTAAAATAATATCCTAAACTTGTCTAAATTCTATTGGTTGATAGGATTTCGACCCATCCCCACTTTATCTTCGAAATAAGACCCTTTGGAACCATTATAAACCGATTTTGACTTTAATATAAAATAATATTTTGAGATATTCCTAAGGTGCCCCTCTCCTCCCCTATAAAAGGACACCTCCTCCCCCTCCTCCTCACACCAATTTGAGCACTCAAGCTCGGCCAACCCCTGAAAAAATTCCTTCTCCACTTCCCTAGCAACATCCTAGAGGTTCTGGTCTTCCTCAAAGACCAATTCTAGTGCCCTAAGAGGAGGTCTCAAAGAGGCACTTCAAAGAAGAGGTAATTACCGTTACCAATTCTTTCATCTTTATTTCTTCTTCCACTTCTTCTTCTTAGGTTGCTTCATTATGAAGTAATAACATCAGTATCACTCATATACTGATATGTTATTATAAGTATGAAACAACCCTATTTCACCATCTATCCATCCTACGGAAAAAGAAATCACCGCGCGTGCGTACGTACGGAATACCGTCTCCACGCTGTGGTGTAATCTATTTTCCACCCCCACCTTACATGGATGGGTATAATGGTGTAAAGAATAACTATACATAGTTATTAAAACATCATATTGATTCTGATATATTGTATAATCCACTCCAATTCAATTCAATATTTATAGAAATGATATCATCGCTCGTGCGTACGTACGGACTACCGTCTCCACGACGCGATGAGATTCATTCTCCATGTTAACCATTTAAGAATGATTATAATGTATATATAAGAAA
The DNA here is from genome assembly GCA_963277665.1 of Viscum album. NCBI lineage: Eukaryota > Viridiplantae > Streptophyta > Magnoliopsida > Santalales > Viscaceae > Viscum > Viscum album. The sequence continues at coordinate 1,792,893,050 of OY728147.1, forward strand.
TAATAATGAAATATATGACATTATAAAGCTACTGGATTTATGTATATATATACATATGTATGTCATCTACTTACTTCCATTTCAAGACAATAAGGAAAGAAAAACAGCGTTCATGCGTACGTACGGACTACCGTCTCCATGAACGGTGTTTTTCATTTTATTTATCTATCTATTATATATATATATATACTGAATATATATGATATATAAATCATATTTTATATTCTGGAAGTAAGTAAATCATGATATAAGTAATAATGATGTCAAGAACAACAAGTCAAAACACCTACGATAAATGAAACGATTTTACCCAAAACGCTTCTTTAACATGGAATTTACAAAAGAACGGGTAATATAATGTCATAAGTGAACCATATATGATATCATAACAATGAATATGATTCTGTAATAAGTCAATGACATTATTTAAATCATTATACAGGAGGTTCAGACACATACGAAGCAAATTGGACCTAAGGTAAGGGAAATATCACAATCTCATTTTTATCCGAGATTGTTTATTCGTAAGTATTTACTGGGGTGTATTTTATCATCAACATCCATGTTTCCTCAATATGTAATGTTATTTACATCAACCTACAATTGTTTAAATCCAATTTTACCCTTCGGTGAGTTTTTAGTAAAAGATATGAAAGGAATCTTTTGTCGTTTTTCGTACGAGGTATTTTTTTGACTTTTCCGACAAAAAATACGAAGAATGTTTTTTAAACTTAAACGGCACGAACGGATTTTTACGGTTTTATAAAGCCTTATTTTCATGAATCTTCCTAAAAAAGATTTCATGACTATTTTTAATAAAATCTCTTTCTTTTAAAATTTCATGATGTTTTGTGAAAAGAAATTGATTTTGAAGAAGAAAGGATATTTTCCTCAAGAATTCATTTCAAGTGTTTTATCAAAATTATTTTCCATCTAAGATAATAAAGGGTTCTGTTTCTATCCATATTTTTACATTGATTTGACTATGCTGTGATGGAATTATGTTTATGAATTCCTTTATCTTATATGAATGGTTTTATGATGTCATGTTGTTTAAGAATCCCATTTTTATTACATGGGTTATGAAATGATGTATGATTTATGATTTTGTGGCACACATAAGAATGGTATCATTATGAGATGGGTGGGACCTATATCTCCCTCCAATGCATTGGGTAAAGATTTCATATCTCATGAGATAGACATGGCTGGAATGGTAGGTTATACCGGTTCAGTGAAACAGGACTGAAACGAGGATTACTCGATTCCGAAAGGGACTTTGTCCACTAAGATAGTCTTGGCAATGAGTCTTGACTAACAAGAAATGATTCTCTATGATTATGTGTGTATGCCACAATGAGTAATGTTTTAAGTTATGGTTTCATTTTCACTTCTATGATTTATTCCATGTTAAGATATTATGATCTCTTTTGCAGGTTATGATTTTCAAAAAGATATGATATGATTTTTATTTCCTTTATTGCCCTTGCTGAGCATTTGAGCTCACCCTTTTATGTTTTCTTTTCCCCAGGATATAAAGAAAGGTTTTTAGGTAAAAAAAAACGGATGACCTTTATGGGAGATATTGAAGAACTTTCACCACGATTAGAAGATTATGTTCCGAGTTTCCAAAGACACTAAACTATTACGATCCTTTAGTGTGTGTTTTTGTTATGTACTAAGTATTCCGCAAATGTAATGTAATGTCCATGTACGTCAGGCTTCGGGTCTCTACATTTGGTATCAGAGGAAAGGTTTAGTCAACCTTTGGAAACTAGGATGCGAAAACGTTAGTGAGATCCCTAGAGATATTTCTATGGTATGTCTAGGGATGTCCCTAAGGTTAAGTATACGTATAGGTTATAGTACTAGAACTACGCTAACGATCATAGAATTAAACCTCTTTATAATGTTGTTTTCCCTAGCATGATTTCGCCTCTCACAGAATTCTTTTTATATTTTAGTTAATGATGGGAACCCGAAGGAATTCGGTTAACATTGAATCCAATGGACAAATTGGTGACTATGAGCAACAAAATTGTGTAATTCCTAGAGAGAAAGATATTGTGATTATGCCGAATCAGTCATCGCGATATATGATTATCAAGGTGAAATTTATTGGTATGCCTAATTCATCAAATAAGAGGAAGATAAACTATTATTCATGTTCTCATGTTGAGGAGCATAAAGAAAGGAAGATTGAGATTTCTAAAGAAGGGAAGAAGAACCTTGAGGAATACCTCAAATGGAGGGACCGATGTTATCTGTGTGGAGAAAAGGGTCATAGAGTGACAGATTGTTATGGAGTTCAATGTCTTATTTGTGGAGAACATGGGCATTACCCAACTCAATGACCGGACCTAAAAAGGTACTTCTAAATCAAGGAAGGACTTATTCCAGGACAATCATTGAAGTGGATGGACTGAAGTGTTTATGCATTGGTATTCAATAATAATGTTGTTGAGGTACTTTTAGGGTGTATTGAAATATTTATGTATTGGTCTATTGTGGTTTTCAATAATTCTAAGGTACCGGTAACCATGAAAAGTGATTCAAATATTTTGGAAAGTTGATGATATGCGCATAATGAAGGGATAAGGAGGAAATGAAATGTTTGACAGTATTCATGAGCTCATGATTGATATAAGGACTAAGTGAAATCATGGTTTCAGTATATAGAATTTTGAGGATTTTGGTATGTGTAAAGTGTTAACTTTTAACTGCATTCATGTTTTCACTAAGTTATTCAAGAGAATACATTATTAAGGACTTTGAATGTTTGGAATGTGACCAACAAAACATATCTTATGATATATGGGGATCAACGATGGTATTAAATCTCTGGTAATTGTTTTCACTTTGTTATGAGAGTGGACTGTAGTATTATGGATAAGCCTAAGGATTGGAATGAATTATGTTGGGCATAAGTTAGTATTGTTTGTTTTTTCGATATTATTTTTGTGATGTTATAGTAATGTAGTTTCAGAAAAAGGGACAACCAGCAGGACGGGCAGCAGCCCATCGCTTCGGACAAGGCTGTAGGAATCGAACCCACAACCGAAGTGCGACTGGACTTTATCGCCTACCACTGGCCTACAGGAAGTCCCTGTTTAGTAGAAACTAGTTTTATTATATTAAGCAGTATGATATATGAAGTATAAGTCCATTTTAGGAACCATATATGATTAATCTCACTATAGATCGATTTATGCATATAATTTTTGCTAACCTTTTGTTTGAGACAGATGGAATGACCCGTCATTCTATCACATGATCTGCTAACACTTCACGAATAACAAATTCAACTTCATTTATTTAAGAGATGAAGTGGAAATTGTTCAAAGTACGAACAACAGTGAGATTGTACCAAAATAACGTAAGTATTTATTCTAATTCAAATTTTCAACTTTAGGGAAATGATCTTGAAAACCAAAAATGTTGTCCTAGTGATCTTATACCTGATGAATCAGATGGTACCTTATATCATCACAAATCTATGGATTTGTGATTACTGGCTTTTCCATAGCCATGTTCTCTACCACTCTCCATCAGAACATGATGATTAGATTTCTCTTCCATATCCATATTTTCACCTATGTGGAAACCCAATAATTAGTTTATTTGGGTAACCGTTTCGTTTCATACTTTTGTTTTTAAAGATTGGTTTTGATATTCCTTTTTACGATGTGGGTTTCTATTAAAGAAACTTTCGAATAGTAAATCATTTATACCCCGACGAATTTCGAGGGCGAAATTCATTTTAAGGGGGGTAGAATGTAACAGCCCAAGTTTTATAAAGAAATATTCTTTTTAATTTTTATTAATGTCTTGTGTTGTCCGCTACACCAAAAGGAGCTTGCACAACACACATCCTTGACTTGCCTTGCATTGCACGCCAATCGCGACCTTCCTCGATAGCGTGTGTAGTACGCCAATACCGAGTTTCACTAAACAACGATATGCTATAAAAATATTATTAAAACTAGCCGTTATGAATAGTAATAACCACTTTTTGAAATCCAGTAAATCTTATTTTTCAAAATGAACTTTATTTTTGGATTCGGAGTATCGAATTTAGCCTAAGGTGAAATTTTGGTACTTTTTCGGATAACTTTCATATTCTAATGAATAGTGAAAATTACTAAATTATAATTAAAAACAACTTTTTTTTAATCGAAATAATTAATAGTGATTAAATTATTAATTTGAGTGGTTTTAAAGTATATTTAGAATATATTTTTACAATTTAATACAATGTTGGCTATTGGTTGTAATTTCACATTTAAACCAGACATAATCAAATGTCAATCTTTTGATAGATTTTGATTCTTAAAAAACACGCTATTTGTTTTAAACAGCGGGATTTAAATTATAAAATTAATTAATGCAACTTCTATGTTATGAATTTGGTAAAATAGACTTTATTTTGAATTCGGAATATGAAATATAGCTTAGGATGAAATTTTGGCATTTTTCTGAAAACTTTCAATTTTTGATGAATAGTGAAACCACTAAGTGGTAGGTTAAAAAACGGAATTTTTGCATAAAACTTAATTTTACCGCTTCTGTGAATGGAATTTCGAAAATCCGAGAGACACGGTTAATATCAAGGACTAAAATGTGGTTCAATGAGATGAAAATAATTTTTTGGTGAATAGTAACTTTTTACTTTTTTTACCACGGTTAATAGTAAATAGGGTAACTAAGGGTAAATATGATATTAATATTACCCTAACACATGTCCTAATTCTATTGGACAAGTGCAATTCGACCAAAAACAAACTTAGGAATAAAATATGACCATTTAGGCCCACTTGGATTAGATTAGGACATTTATTATTAATTTATTTAAAGAAGGGTTAAAATAGTTAAAATCAAAGTTTAATAAGTAAATCATTTTTCATATGGGGTTATACATAAGATAAATTCGATTGTAAATATTCATTAGAAAGCTAAAAAGATTTCCTACATGATGGTATTTTTATTTGTAATTTTTAGACATAAAATAATGTAATTTATTTTATGACACAACGATGATGCAGTAATTATCTTATTAATGAAATATTGACATAATTGATGTTATAAACACCAAAATAAAATGTAAATTTGAGATTTTTAATGAATTCCACTAATATTCTAGGTTACTATGATATATTAATGTTGATTTAATCAACTTGGTTCGAACATTTAATTCTGTTTATGACTTTCACAAAAATCATATATCAAATAGTGTCAAAATTGACACAAAATAGTTTTTAAAATCAAATTTTATATTATTAATTGTTATTGTATTCCTAAAAATCTAAGGTTCGGCCAAATGACCTAGATAAGGATATATATATTAATAATAAACAATTTGGGGTTATTTTGCATGTTATAGTAAGTGTATTAACCATATAGTGAAAGAAAACAAAAAGACATGATAAAAGTTAAATTATTTAACTTAGAGTTAAATCTAATTGATAAGGTTAAAATAATATCCTAAACTTGTCTAAATTCTATTGGTTGATAGGATTTCGACCCATCCCCACTTTAGCTTCGAAATAAGACCCTTTGGAACCATTATAAACCGATTTTGACTTTAAATATAAATAATATTTTGAGATATTCCTAAGGTGCCCCTCTCCTCCCCTATAAAAGGACACCTCCTCCCCCTCCTCCTCACGACCAATTTGAGCACTCAAGCTCGGCCAAACCCTGCAAAAATTCCTTCTCCACTTCCCTAGCAACATCCTAGAGGTTCTGGTCTTCCTCAAAGACCAATTCTAGTGCCCTAAGAGGAGGTCTCAAAGAGGCACTTCAAAGAAGAGGTAATTACCGTTACCAATTCTTTCATCTTTATTTCTTCTTCCACTTCTTCTTCTTAGGTTGTTTCATTATGAAGTAATAACATCAGTATCACTCATATACTGATATGTTATTATAAGTATGAAACAACCCTATTTCACCATCTATCCATCCTACGGAAAAAGAAATCACCGCGCGTGCGCACGTACGGAATACCGTCTCCACGCTGTGGTGTAATCTATTTTCCACCCCCACCTTACATGGATGGGTTATAATGGTGTAAAGAATAAACTATACATAGTTATTAAAACATCATATTGATTCTGATATATTGTATAATCCACTCCAATTCAATTCAATATTTATAGAAATGATATCATCGCTCGTGCGTACGTACGGACTACCGTCTCCACGACGCGATGAGATTCATTCTCCATGTTAACCATTTAAGAATGATTATAATGTATATATAAGAAATAATAATGAAATATATGACATTATAAAGCTACTGGATTTATGTATATATATACATATGTATGTCATCTACTTACTTCCATTTCAAGACAATAAGGAAAGAAAAACAGCGTTCATGCGTACGTACGGACTACCGTCTCCATGAACGGTGTTTTTCATTTTATTTATCTATCTATTATATATATATATATACTGAATATATATGATATATAAATCATATTTTATATTCTGGAAGTAAGTAAATCATGATATAAGTAATAATGATGTCAAGAACAACAAGTCAAAACACCTACGATAAATGAAACGATTTTACCCAAAACGCTTCTTTGACATGGAATTTACAAAAGAACGGGTAATATAATGTCATAAGTGAAACCATATATGATATCATAACAATGAATATGATTCTGTAATAAGTCAATGACATTATTTAAATCATTATACAGGAGGTTCAGACACATACGAAGCAAATTGGACCTAAGGTAAGGGAAATATCACAATCTCATTTTTATCCGAGATTGTTTATTCGTAAGTATTTACTGGGGTGTATTTTATCATCAACATCCATGTTTCCTCAATATGTAATGTTATTTACATCAACCTACAATTGTTTAAATCCAATTTTTACCCTTCGGTGAGTTTTTAGTAAAAGATATGAAAGGAATGTTTTGTCGTTTTTCGTACGAGGTATTTTTTTGACTTTTCCGACAAAAAAGTACGAAGAATGTTTTTTAAACTTAAACGGCACGAACAGATTTTTTACGGTTTTATAAAGCCTTATTTTCATGAATCTTCCTAAAAAAGATTTCATGACTATTTTTAATAAAATCTCTTTCTTTTAAAATTTCATGATGTTTTGTGAAAAGAAATTGATTTTGAAGAAGAAAGGATATTTTCCTCAAGAATTCATTTCAAGTGTTTTAATCAAAATTATTTTCCATCTAAGATAATAAAGGGTTCTGTTTCTATCCATATTTTTTACATTGATTTGACTATGCTGTGATGGAATTATGTTTATGAATTCCTTTATCTTATATGAATGGTTTTATGATGTCATGTTGTTTAAGAATCCCATTTTTATTACATGGGTTATGAAATGATGTATGATTTATGATTTTGTGGCACACATAAGAATGGTATCATTATGAGATGGGTGGGACCTATATCTCCCTCCAATGCATTGGGTAAAGATTTCATATCTCATGAGATAGACATGCTGGAATGGTAGGTTATACCGGTTCAGTGAAACAGGACTGAAACGAGGATTACTCGATTCCGAAAGGGACTTTGTCCACTAAGATAGTCTTGGCAATGAGTCTTGACTAACAAGAAATGATTCTCTATGATTATGTGTGTATGCCACAATGAGTAATGTTTTAAGTTATGGTTTTCATTTTCACTTCTATGATTTATTCCATTGTTAAGATATTATGATCTCTTTTGCAGGTTATGATTTTCAAAAAGATATGATATGATTTTTTATTTCCTTTATTTCCCTTGCTGAGCATTTGAGCTCACCCTTTTATGTTTTCTTTTCCCCAGGATATAAAGAAAGGTTTTAGGTAAAAAAAAAACGGATGACCTTTATGGGAGATATTGAAGAACTTTCACCACGATTAGAAGATTACGTTCCGAGTTTCCAAAGACACTAAACTATTACGATCCTTTAGTGTGTGTTTTTGTTATGTACTAAGTATTCCGCAAATGTAATGTAATGTCCATGTACGTCAGGCTTCGGGTCTCTACATCCAGAGCCGCCCCAACCTGCTTGTATCTAGATAGGGATATATCTTCTTGATAAAACATATACTCAATACTCACCAAAACATATGGATGTTTTTATTATACATAGTCTTGTCTCTAAGGCTTCACTAGGTTTTTTCTAATCCTAATCCCAAAAAATAACTAAACCTATCCTCTAATACCAACTATAACAACCCTGCTCTTTATCACACACTTAAACATGATTTATTACATAAACATAACTTGATAAAATATAGAATATTGAGTGGTCAAGTGTATTTAGGGCTTAGAATCATTACATAACAACAAAAAACATGAAATACAATATCTTTATTGAAAACATCCTTTACATGACCACTACATTCCTTAGTACTTAGAATTGTATGAGATAACCTGAGGACATGCATACGAAAAGGGTGAGCTATAAAGCCTTCTAAGGGAATGAACATGGAATACAATGAGTAATACAATAAATTTTATACTTTAGGGATATCAATGGATAACAAGATAAATATTAACATAAAGACATGATAATGCATGATAATCATAACATGGAGATGTGGCAACAACACTTAACTTGGAATTAGCATGAGCTAAGGCTCATTGCACATAGAGCATGAGTAAACCCTCATTGCACATGAAGCATGATTAAAACCTAGTTTCACTTGAATTAGAATGAGAATACACCCATTGAATATGACTTAACACGATACAATACTTTACCCAATGCATTGGAGTGATTTTAGGGCGCGCCCTTCATAATCATTTCATTTCATGTATAAGTGTGCCACATAGATAATACAACATGGATTCAATAACATCATAATTTATTCCAAGAATAAGATATGTGGAATAAATAAATGTAAGTCCTAAATCAGAAATTACATGTGAATAAAGGTGAATACACTAGATAGTGGAGGAGTGGGTGTGGTATTCACTACACAATGATTTTGGCATGGAAATTTTGGTGTAATTTCGGCAGCCTAACGATGTCAAACAGAAATTCATAAAATGGGCTGATGAGAGTGAAAGGAGTATATCACCATTTATACATTAAATAGACAGTAATGGGATCATGGTACATAATATATCAACACATGGAATGGAATTTTGATGCATAATATAGAATAATTTCATGAAAGTATATGAGGAGAGAAAAATTCCTTACAGAATCTCGGCATGGTAATGGGTGTACATGGGAGGAATTAATGAGAGATAAATGGGGTATATAATCATTAAAAATGAAGGTATAAGTATGTTGGGTGATAAATCATACCCTAACATTTATAATTGAAAATAAAAGGGCATAACAATATTAAGAAACATGGATAAAAAAGGAAGGAATCCCTTACTTGGAAGTGTGATCTCAAAGGCTAGGGAGGGGATTGAGAGAAGATTCTTGGGAGATTGGGTCACCTTGGGAGGATTATATAGAGAGGATGGAATAGGTTGGATCAACTCCAAAGGCTTTGAGTTAAGGGTAAGTGGGATATTTGGTGGGTTTATATAAGAAATGAGAGGAAATTCTTTTTTTAGGTTTGGGTCCCCACACATTAAACTAATAAAAACCACAAACTAGACCATAGGTTTTTACAAAGGGGAGTGGAAAAAAATATTTTATAAGGCCAATGGTTGAACATATAAAAATAATATGGTTTTTTATATGGGGGTGAGTCACACTCTCATAGAAAACAATTTTAAAAGGAAAAATGTTTTATAAGTCTTGAAGGGTCCACTAAAGCTTTGTAAAATAAATCAAACAAACCGAAATCACATTATTTTAATGGAAAAACATGAATTGGCTGAAAAAAAAATTTATAGTATTTTATTACATCACTCTTAGGTCATTATGATGTCATAAAACACATTGTATATTTAAACTGTATTTAACTTTTTACCCAAAAATTCGATTGTCTCAGAAAATTATGAAAAATTCACCATTGTATAATTTCGACGTCCTTATTCCGAAAATAATATTCATTTTGTCTAAATAGTTTTCTAAATATGTTATTTTTTAGTTTTAATATAAAAAATGACATTTTCTGAAAATTCATGGGTTTTGACAAAAACTATTTTCAAACCATAATAAAAATTACAATTGTATTCATAAAAATTATATGATCATTTATATTTAAAAATTAGTTTAATAATAATAGTAATATTTTATTAAAATATTATTTAATTCCAAAATCAATTAATTTATAAAATATATTTCTTAATTTAATATTAACTAAAAATTCTATTTGTGCTTTAAAATATATTTACATTGTAACAATGATAAAATGAATCTTTATTCATTATTACATCCAAAAAAATAATGCACATATTCATAGTTCTAGAGTCTTGTTACATAATCCCATATAACACCCGCATAATACTAAAGGGTAAGGTGTGTGATGGTGAAAAACTCTTGGGGTGGAACGGATAACATCGCTCGAGTGGTAATCTCTCTCAACTTTCACTTCTCCCATAGGCGGTTTCGTTCAAGCTTAATGTGTTGAAGCTCGGATTGGGCTTGGTCAAGAGTGAAGCATAATGATTCCACCTCCTTTACGAGCTTAGAAAAATGGGCTTCACATGGGGAAAATCTACTAGACGAGGCCATCACTTCTGTTGTTGGACTAAATTGGATTTGTTAAAGCCCTATATTTATTCTAATCATGTAATCACTGTTCAACGACTGTATTACAAAATAGTCATAATTCATAACGGTATTTTAAAATCCATAATACAGAACCAAATAAGTTCATATCATTTACATACCCATAAGAAGACATTTAAATAGAACAAGAGGAATTTTTATTAATGAATTTCTGGTTCGTTACAGGAGTCTCAATTATAACTTATCTCAATATGATCTTCACTTGAGATATATATGATTGTTTGAGTTCCTCCATGATTATGACTGCAATATTTTCCATACTCTATGAATGTAGAATGTGGTAGAAGATGTTATCTTCTAGAAACTATTGTCACAATTATTGACCGAGGTTTTTGAAAAGTTATCCACATTAGAGTTGTCTTTGGTCAAAAATTATGGTGCACCACATCTACATTCAATGGTTTTAACCCCACCACATATAAAGTGTGTTAAATAATCTAAACATAGAGACACTGGATTTGAGACCTTTCCCACTCATATATCCACTAAACGTGATCCTAGATGTTTTTTTGGATTTATGGACCACATCATCTTTTATAGATAATATACTATGGTAACAGTGACTTCTAGGTTGATATGATAAGCTATTTTCATAAATTCAACTTGGTGGAAAGTATAAGTTTATCAAAGATGTGATAGTTCCTTTGATGTATGTTCTAGTGTCCAATTATAAAGAATATTATAGATTTTTTTCTCTTAATACATTCGTTTTCAATAGTTGAAGGCTGATCACCAGGTTCTAGTGGGTACAGATCAACCCCTTGAGGTTTTAGAGCGAAAGTGGAATGAAATACCTATGGAATTCATGATAATATTACCATAGACCCCGAGTTGACATTATTCCATCTGGGTGATCACATACCTACTCACAAAGTTCACCCATTTCCTAGCTATTCAAGAGAAGAGGTCATTATTTGGATTATGATTCATTTACATACAAGATATATTTTGGTTTAATGGATTTCACTTGATAATAATTTTATAACAAATTTATCACATCACAAACCTATTATAGATATGATTATAGATGAACATTGGGACACAATTGTGTTTGAGAATAATATTTCAATCCTAGACTGATTTCTAGAGTGATCAAACAATTTAGGTTCTAGGGTAAATTTTGTGAGTCTATATGTTAGAATTTAGCCATAGTTTGTTAGAGAACCTACCTTTGGTGGAGTTTACATACAAAAACAGTTACCATTACACCATCAGTATGGAACCATTGAAGGATTTGTATGAGATAAAACATAAATCACCACTATATTTGATTTTTCTTGGTGTGTCAACACTCATGGTCACATAGTTGTTGTTAGCTATGAAATAGAAGGTCCATATCACACAGAAGTGTTTGTAGACTTTCCTAATCTATTTTAAGTCATAAACAAACCTACACCAGAATCCTTTTGATTTCATGGAGGAATAACATGTGTTCCAAAGTTCACTCTTTTATGTGGATTGCATATATTTAACTAGGGAAGTAAGAAAAATATGAGATTATTCTTCCCTATAAAATATTGTGTAGGCTTAGTGAGGTAGTGTACCACATGCATCTACAACCATAGTTAGACCATTTACTCAAAATCTCCCACATGTCGCAGCTAAGGAGGTAAATGAATAACCCATTTCATGTTGTCTTCTAGGGAGATCTAGTCATTGAGCATGATGATACCCTTTCAAAGTACCTAGTAGAGATTTAGGATTTGTTAGAGAACATCCTTTGTGGGGGGGGGGATTCCCTTAGTTCAGATTGGTGGTAGAATATTAATCTTCACTAGAGGAATTTATTGTGGGATACCCTAGTGCGAGCATAGAACAGACACCCATTTAAGTAGATTTTTTTCTATTTTTGGGAAAATAAATTTGGTGGGGGCATGAAATTTCATTATTTATACAATGTAAATTATTGGAAAATATATTATTATATTTTTGGATCCAAGAACTATGTTGGTGAGAGATTCAGAGGATAATGATCAAAATATTGATATTATAAAAACATTGGACATATTAATATCATGTATGCATAGTTTTCATAAATTAGATGAATTAATCCAAAATAGAGCCTCATATTAGAAATATGGGACCACTTTTGAGTTCAAAATGAAGGATTTACCCAAGGTGTGACATAATCATTTCTGACATTGGATATTCGGTAAAACGTTACCATGGGCGAGAATAATTAAATAATTAAATGAATATTTTTATCTTCTTATGTTTTGATGATTAAAATGATCAGTGATATTATATGAAATTAAGATAATTTTCCACATAACCCTAGGAGATGATATCATTGAAAACAACAACAAATCAATATTATGATTGTAAATCATGTTTCCAACGAAGGTTTTAAATCTCCCCAATAATAGTGATTCATGACCATTATTCCTCAACAATAAATACAAAATGAGGTATAACATTTCATTAAATGGATTTATACCTGTTTATTTATACCATGATGAACACGAATCAAATCAACCAACAGATTTATTCATGGATCAATCATAAAATAGGAGCATGTTTATTTACAGGGGATTTTGGGGATTTATTACTTGTTCAATTATTTCTCTTCATTCATCATTATAATTGAAATCAATGGAAAACAAAAAAAAACAACATATTAGGTACATTCCTCATTTTTTATTTTTTATTCCCTCCCCCATTTCTTCACATGTTCATCATAGATAATTTATTTGTCATGTAGTTCTATGAATGCCTTATATTTGATAAGTGAACCACCATTCTTCATCTCAATGGATTAATACCTGAGGTAAAATTTTTGTCTAGGTGTGATCAAGGTGAAGTGATGATGATATATGATTAGAGATGGATCAAGACCAAATTTATGATTCCTATTTTTCATGTTTGAATGTAGTGATGGTGTGGAGAAACAAGATGATTTTATAATCTAGTTTGATGACTATTATCTAAACATTGTTGATATGAATAGTTTAATATATTAGTTATGCTATTTTTGGGTGATATATTCCGAAGATGTGATGGATAAGGTTGTGAAATCTTATGCAGAAAGGTGGAACAGGTTGATAAAAATTATAACTTACATGGTGTGTACGAGAAGAAAACATAATGTCAAGGGATTTGGTAGTGGGGATAGGTTTTCACAAGAGAATTAAATATCACCCACTATTCGACATGTGTCACATGTCGTGTGACCTAATGCTAGTGGATCGATGTGTACTTTAGGAGTAAACAAGGATATAAACTATCAAGAACACAATAATGGGTAGAATAGTCATTGAGGACCTAGTAATTAGACACGACCTTCTATACCAACTTGACCAAAAGTATATGAGGGTGACTTAATGGGAAAGACTATTTGTACGTAGGCATGGAACGTGAAACAAAATAACTAAAAAAATAACACTCAGAGTTAAAGATATATGTTGTGTACTCTTTATACACAATGTTCTATTACTATAAAATAGCTTAGAGATGATTCTTTTCCTTTTTATATATGAGTTTTAGTTTAGTATGGTTCCTTGGAACATACTTAAAAGTGTTAAACACAAACTTACATCCTCAGCATGGGTTTTTGATCCCCATTATGGGTTCTGAATAAGTTACAGTTTGTGATATCAATCTATGTGTTCTGGGGTGGGATCTTCTATAATATTTTTACTAGGTGGGTTTTATGTATGAATAATATAAATAAATAATTATTTATAAAATAATTAAACATTTATTGTTTTTTTAAAAACTATTATCTAATTAAATATTTTAAATGTGCAGAATACTAGTCCTATTTGTGTTCATAATAAAAATAAACATTTTTCACATAAAAAAATCACATTAGTTTGCAAATAACAATTATCATTATATAATGTGTATCACCAAGGGCCCTTTATAATGTTATAAATGATAATTAATCTCCTTTAAAATAATAAAAAACCAACTCTCAAGAAACATGACATAACTTCTAAAATTAAAAAGGGGGATCTAATACACCACAACTCCATTAGAAATATTCCTTATCTTTAACATTAAGAATAACCATGAGATGTACATAATTCCTTTCATGTATAACTTATATATTATTCCCATCTTCCAAATTTTATAAATATTATATAAATACATCACATATAATTATCTTCGAATATAAATGGTCTAATTTATGAAAAATTCAATTCAATTTCGTTAACTCATAACCATTATAAGTTATATACACATCCTATCATATTTAATCATATCCTTTCACTTGATCAGTCTCATATCCAATTACATTTTACTAAGATAAATTCTAAAATTAATTTATTTACATACCAAAGTGTAAATACTCACAATTAGGGAACCTATTTGATAATTTTATGTTAAATGATCGAAAACCAATGTTTTATTTAGTTCCACCAATAAAACATACATAACAATCCATTTTTGGAACATCATGTTTATCAATCCAAATAAAAATTACCCCATGTAATTATAAAAAACGTACCCTAGACGACAAGACATGCCATCCCTTCTGGCTCACAACAAGGCCCAATGTGAGCCTCCTAGAATTCCAGAGGATTCTGACCAGCAACGAGTGTCTAAGAGATGCATTATAGAGACTATACCTTCTATTAAGAGTGAAATAATATTAGAAAATAGTGAAACTCATACACATGGATAAAAAATAGAGATAGAATAATAAAAAAATTAAAAAAATCTTTCAATAATAAATTAAATGTTTCATATAGTCATATACACTCATCAAATGAATAAAATAAAATATATGGTCACCCACATGGAAGATCACATATATATAATAAAAATAATGAAAATAAATGAAATATGCTCTAATGTGAAGACTACTCCAAACCATATACACAATATAAATGATGCTTTAGATGCACCATTTTGTTCTTTAGACTTCACACAAGTATCTACACTCAAGTAAGAAACAATGGGGTTTGGCCCCAACCATCATATAACCTTTTCCCCATCCTAAATTTATAAATAAGGTTCATACACACATATATGTTCACATAAATGGGGTGAGAAATAAATATATGTAGGCCGACCCTAATGGTGAACTTATAAATCTTCTCTCATAACAAGTGCATGCACACAAGATATGCCCAACCTAGGAAACAAATTAACATCTATTCATATAAAAGAAAAAACTACATTAAAAGGGTGAAATAATCATCATAAATTATCCAACCAATGGGTTCTATCCGAACTATCATGGTAAATAAATCCCCAATATATCCCATTATAGAGGATTATACCACACAAATCACCCATCCAAACAATAACTGGTGCATCCCATAGAAATACACAAGAGCTCCAAGATGTATAAATTCAACATGTATGAATTCTAGACCACATGACATAACCTTAGACATCCACATGAACAAGTGCATCTACCAATATCTAGAGCTACAGTAGAATGATTTGAACTAGAGAAAGGAACATATAGGTTAACACAACTAGAGAACTTGTTAATCCTAAAGGTTTTATATATGGAATCATGCATGAGTTCTGGAACCAAAAATGGGGGCTCCAAAAAACACAGAGTAGAAGAAAAAATCCTTGTTCCCTAGGATAAAAATGGAATCTACAAAATATATAAGAAATCACATCAGCAGTTCTTCGACACCTCATGCGCTCAAAGCCACACTAGTCAGGGATAACACTCAACTAGATTTGGGTGTCACTCATCTAGATCAACAATTATCTCACTAAGACCATATAACAACAACAAACTAATAGATTATAAAAATACATCCCAACTTAGGAACAAATCCAAATCAATGATAGACCAATGGCCTCCTCCTCAAACCACAATCCTAAGAAAAAATTCCTCAAACATCATTTCCAATGGCCATCCGAACAAGGGAAGATCTAACATTGAACCCACTATCTGAAAAGATGAACATGGAGCAAAGATACACTCTTGGAAAAACAATTACTTGGAATATCTCAACACCACGTATATCATCATCTAACAAACATCAACCATGGGCTCTCAATGAACCACTTTTCAGAAAAACCATTACTTAGATATATGATGGTCCGTTGGGTCACAACATAAAGAGACGTCCAACTAAGGAATCCCCTACTACACCCAAGCTATCAGTACATGGACATAGAAACGAACCCATCCTACCAAATGAACACAAAAAGTGTAAACCCTTTGAGGGGTTATTCTAGCTCATCCAAGAGCATGAGACATGACTTGTAATGAAAACCCTAAATATCGCTAAACAGAAACCAAATTATCCCTAATAAACAACACACTCAAAGGGGGGATCCAAAATAAAAATCTCAATAATATGGGAACTGACCAAGATTATCATAACCACATAAAAATAAGAAAACCCTCCATAATATTCCCTCACAAAAATCCAAAACACAATGTTCAATACATGCATTCTCAATATCAAACTATGATAACCACTAATCACTTGATCAAAAACTATCCCACAAGGGAATACTCAAGAGTTTTTCAAACTTTTTTCAATAGCTCAATGTCACCCAACCATAAACTCCATAATAATTCAATAACTAAGATCAAAGGATCCAATATATATATTCCCCAGACCTAAGATATAATCCTCAATAGTAATAACCTCACAAAACTGGTCTCAACATGAATGAACAAGAAATAACCACCTCAAAAATACTAAATGACCCCCCTTAAAAAATCCATCCAAAATAACTTGAAATAAAATAGGTTGAAAACCACAATTGAAGAAAACTAACGAGCTCAAAACCCTTACCTCAGCCTCGAAACTCAGAACCCAAACCCTTAGAGGGTTCTGGAATAAAACCTCAAATAATTCCTCCTACAACCACTCACTCCTTCCATAAAACCATATAGAAATCATATAAAACCCAAATGTAATACACCATCAGTTTATATGATTATAATAATCATAATTTATGAATCAAAAGTAAAATTATGAAAATAGGAATAAGATAAGGATAAATTTCATAGGATAGGGACTTTGGGTACATAGTTTGTAACCATATATGTCCTCCTAGGACACATTCCTTAGTCTACTTAGTATATACTTTACTAATTTACATGGTGTTGGAACATAATAGAAAATGTTTACCCCATCATGGGTGTAAGATACCAGCCATTATAGAGATTTCTTATGCTCGTTTTCAGGTACGGTTTTACCATTGTTTTGGTCATGAAATTGTTGGATTGTTATTTGGGGCTGTTTAAAATTGAATTAGAGAGATTTGGAATCCCATGAGGCTATGTAAAGTTGGTACACAGTTCAAGAAAATTGTTACATTTTCACTAGGAAACCATGAGCTACATATTGGAGGCACCGGAGGTGGTTAATAGTTGGTGCACAGTTTGGCCTAACTGTGTGGCCTACCTTCCCAAACTATTTACCCAAAAAAATAGGTTATTTTCATGGTGGAACATATGTTTTGAAACCATTCACCCATAAGTAGATGAAAAAAGTTACGGGGTATATTTTTACAAACTATGATCCTCAATAGAGGAAACTATATACATGAGTTGTAATTCCCAAAAATTCGTTACTAAAATTCATGAACCCCCTAGTTTCTAACCCTAATCACCCAGACTCTCCCATAAGTGATTTCATTTGATTTTTGAAGCTCCCAAGTAGAGTCAAAGGATCCTCAAACCCCAATCGTGGAAAATTAAATCTCTAGTTGAATGATTGGAACCACACTGGTGGGTGATTTCTTCCTCATTTGATTTCCTCTCTCTCCCATCACTCATTCTCAATGAATAGGGATGAATTTTCCTTCATTGGAGATGATTTAGATCTCAGTTTTATGGGTCTTTTGTTTGATATTTTTCCTAGTTTTTTATTCTATATTTATTAAATAGTTGTGAATTTGACCCTTCAACATCAAATTGGGGATTTTTGTTTGGTGAATGACTATCAAAAACCTGAGGTAGGTGGTCTAATTATAAATTACCATAGGATTGATCATAATTATGTGTATGTAATTGTGAAATATATATTTCAATGTTTTGAAATTTCAATGTAAATTTTTTTTATTAATGAATCTCCCATGTTATTTTGAAAGAACTTATGGATCCCATTGGATTAATTGATTATTTTAAACCAGATATGATGGAAACCCATGGGTTGTGATGATATAATTGAAATGATGATTTCTGAATTATGCATGATTAATAAATAAGATTGTGAATATAGTTGGTAAATGAATTTATGAAATTCGTGGGATAATGAATTATGGAAATGGTTTATGAATGAGTTTTGAATGTGGTACAATGATATGAGATATTTATAAATGTGTTGTGGGAAAAGGACTACTACTCTAAATTCCAACATGGTTCCAGAAATCCTATGTAGGACTATATGTTTGTTACATGTGATCACATAGTGGTGGATTAGAAAACAGTGACATAAATTCACATATAGTGCAGTAATTCCTCTCTAGTAACCCTTTGTATAGTTTTCAAATTGGATATTAAAATGATTAATAAAAACCCTATATAGAATAAAATGTGATATACTTCTATGGATTGTTCAGAATCTGAAACGGTCCAAAGTAGGTATTGTTGGTTTGGGTGTCACCATAATTCATTGAATCATGTGCTTAATTAAACGATGTTTTATTGTTATATTTTTTAATTTTTTTTATTAATTTATCCTTTATACAATTGCATACACAATTATATAATAGATATTTTTTAGACATTTTTAGTGATGGCCTACTGAGTTTTACTTACACCATACTTGGAAATCCTAATTAGTATCTAAATAGACTTCATATTTTCAAGATATGGTATTAGAAAGAGCCCAAAGTTAGATGAATTATTTGGGATGCGGGTTGGACCATGGATGAGAGAACCATAAATAAAGTTGGAGATCACATGGGGTGTTTTCTGTGTTTATTTATTTGGGGTTTCCATTTGAAACATGACACTTATATGCAATAACATATATAAATAATTTTTTTATAGTCATTTATCCATGGTTTGGGATTATAATTGGATGTTGTAATTTATTGGATATATATTAATGTAGTTATTTTTTGTTATCAATTTCAATCATTTATTTATTTTCACTATTGTGCATCTTTGATAAAGAGGGTATAGTCTCTTCACAATATATATTAAACCCTCACTATTTTTATGCATCCTATGGTGTAGGGGAGGTATGCATGAGGTCTCTTAACTAACCCGCTTGGGGTACTAGCATGTGGCACACGGGTTGAGACATTAGAAAGTGGTATTAAAGGGGTTTTATTTTATTTTCAGTTTTCTTACTATTTGGTAGTGGAATACATGACACTCGGTTGGGTGGGGACACAATATTGAGCTCATTTATGGGAGAATATAATCCATATATGGGGTAAAAACAAAGTACCCAGGGTGGGACTTCTTTTATTAATGATTGATGTAGCAGGTGGATGTTATTTTACCATAGGTGATGCACTTGTTGTCTGTTGTTATAGTTTCATTAAATTTTATTTATTTTCCCATTATAGAATGAAATTTTAGAAGATTTATGGTATCCCACCTTTTTATTACATAAATTTACATTACATTTTACATATAGATATTATTTAAAGTCTACTGTCTTGGAAATTAGGAAAAAATACATGAGAACATAAAAAATTCTTCT
The DNA here is from genome assembly GCA_963277665.1 of Viscum album. NCBI lineage: Eukaryota > Viridiplantae > Streptophyta > Magnoliopsida > Santalales > Viscaceae > Viscum > Viscum album. Next base: position 1,792,913,309 of record OY728147.1, read on the forward strand.
AATCCACTCGTAAGGCTTCATCATAAGTTATTCCTAAGTAAAAATTAATTAATCTCATAACCTGGAGGCAAACATCAAGGAAAAGAGTGAGAAGAAGGCCCAGTAAGGAAAACAAGGGAATCATTTTTCTCATGAAATCAATAAGAACATGATAAAAACATAATGACAAAAGCACTGGAAGTAGAGGATTTTCATAATGAAAAAGAACTTGAACCATAACATGAATACATGGCTACAACATTTAATTTAGACATTCATGAACATATCACCGAGTTTCATCCCCAAGGTGTCATAAAAATTACCATGGTTATTCACCAAGGTATTGTTAAACTTTTCATCTCTGGAGATTAAATTCTTCACCCAATGCATTGGAGAGCTATCAAGGAGCACCCTTAATATGTATTTACTTTCATGTGAGAAAAATAGATAATAATCAAACATTTCATTAATAAAACAAAGATAATGAATTAAATGGTTTTCATTTCAAAATCATGACTTTTTAAAACTACTTAAAAATAAGATCATTATGTCATTTATAACCCATGGAAAGGGAGTGAGGGATATATGTATGTCAATTATAGAATTAAATATATTTTTTTTGTGTATTTATGAACACCCATGTAAATGAAATAGGTCTGGGTATTCACATAAATAAACAAGATAATTTTAAGAGATAAAGAGCGGGAAATTTTGAGATGAAAATTCTCTAGTAAAACGGCTACATAACATTCTTTTAGAAAAAATTAAAAAGAGAGGGTACAAGGGTAACCCACTCATAAATAATTCATAATATTGTATAAAGGATGAATAACATAGAGATAAGAAAATTTTATGTATATTTGAATGTCATACCACATGAAAATTAATCTTAAAAGGAAAGAGAATATGCGATTTCTTTTACAAAATTTTTTTCAACCTAACGGCGTCACTTAAAAATTTAGAAAATCAATTGATGAGTGTGAAAAGGGTCTGTCATCATATGGACATGAAATGAAAATTAGTAAAGATATAGAATAACAAAACCCCATTTAATAAAATTGAACTATAAGATATAACATAAATGAATTCATGACTTAAAAGAGGAGGGTGAAAGGTTCCATTACCTAGAAGAGTAACATCAAAAGCTTGAAGGTCGGGACCATGGGATGCTTGAGGGAACCTTGGGAGGACTCCTTGGATGGTAGAAAGACCAAAGCATCGTTGAGGAATATTTTGGAATGAAAATAATGAAGGAATGTCTTGGTATTTATAGGAAAAGTGAAGAAATAAATTATTAATTTCACTACTGAAAAAATAGTTTTTTTGTGATGGGATACCGTCGCAAATAGGCTTTAGCGATGGGGCCCCATTGCAAATATCCCGTTGCAAAAAACTGCGTTGAAAATATTATTTTTTGCGATGTCCCATCATAAAAAAATAGTATTTGCAACGGGAAAGGGCCCCATCACAAATAATCCTCCAATTATATACATTATATATAAATAAACCTTTCATGACAGACCTTCGTAAATACTATTTGCGACGGGGAGCTACCCCGTCACAACTAATAATTCAATTATATATATTATATATAATAACTTTTCGCGATGGATCCGTCACAAATAGTATTTATTACGGGCGAGTCATCCCATCATAAATACTTTTAATAAAAAATTATATTTAGATTATTTGCGATGAGAGCCCATCACAAAAGGTCCCGTCGCAAATACTAAACATAATTACTTTTTTTTAATAAAAATATGATTATTGAAAAAATTATATTAATATTATTTAAAAATAAAAAAATAAAAAAAAAATTATTATTAGTAAAATAAACAGACATTAAAAAATATAATACTAAAAAAATATATTTAATAAAATTGTGATTAATAAAAAATTATTATTAATTTTATTGAAATAATAAAAAAAATAAAAAAATTATTACAATTATCAATATTTACCAAAAAAATATAAAACAATCATAAAATTTTATTATTATTAGTAAAATAAACAAATATTAAAAAAAATATAATACTAATAATAAATATTAATATATTAAAAAAAATTAAATTTTGCAATATTTTTACTAATATAAAAGATAGAAACTGTAAATAGTTCATATTACAATTAATCTTAAATTCAAATATTTTGTAGCATAAAAAATCACTGGGGTGTCGTCTTCTAGAGGAGGTGGAGGAGCTGTAGGAGATGGTGGAAGAAACTCCATCCCTAAACTAAGAGTAAGATGATGCATGTACTACATCTATTCGTGATACTACTACTGCTACTGCTGTCATCGATGCATCTCCTCCCCATGTTGCTGCTGCTGTCACCGAGACAACTCTTCATGCTACTTCTGCAAACTCTCTTTAAGATCAGACTGAGTTCATAACTGCTCATGATACTGTGAGTCAGAAGAGATGCCTCTCTATGAGCTCCTCTCGAGGTGGATGCCGACATCACAACAATACCATAATATGTACCAGGAGTCAAATGAGAGCTCATACCAACTACTCGGCCTATTTTAAATCCATACTGCATCACCTACATCCATGACACCTCATCGAAATGGGGGGCCCTAGTCTTCTCAGTCATCTTGTCCTGACTCTTAGCCTGTGTCTGAGAGGTCACAGCCTCATATGACTCCTTCAAATCCAATTTTAAATTAAAATGGTGAAAAAATTATAGGCAGTTAATTGTCAAACTGAAAAAAATAATACTAAACAGAACCTGACGCTGACGATCACCTCTAAACTTTCTAGTGGCTGGATTACTATACATCCTCTGATATACGTCGAATTCCATAGTATTGGGATTCTGGACTGCCTACAGAAATATAAAAAAAATGGTTTATATTTAATGTTATATAAAATAATTAGAAAATATACTTACCAAATCCTATCTATACATACTAAATGTACGACTACCATCTCGATGAGTCACCTCTTGTCTCCCCCGGTTCTGCCATCCCACTGAAGATCTCCTCTGAAATCCACCACCCAACCAGTGTAAAAATAATTCATCCCAAATGTGAGATGAAATGTACTATGGTCGGTGGGCTCTACACGACTCCTCAAATTCTATTACTCTTGCTTTCTTAATGGTTGTTCTTCTCAAATTGTGAAAAAACTAACAGAAACAGTCATGCATAGACATGTGTCAGGCTGTGTGGATATTTTCACGCATGCTACCATCAAGAGGATACCATAAACCCTACAAAAAACTTATAGTATCAAGTTATTAAAATAATAAATTTCAAAAAAAATATTCTTTATTTACGTACCAGCCAATGATCAAACATGTTGCGCCACACATCAACAGAAATATGTTCCCATGTGATCCATGGATAAGAAAAATAATTGCGCAAGATAGCACTGCCCTATCCAATAGCTACATTTTAAAAACTATGAAAAATAAATAAATAATCAAACAATTAGTTTATATATAAATAAATTAATGAAACATAACTAAAATATACATGTTACCATACCTCCGTGTGCGTGGATAAAATCCATGAAGTAGACATCACTCGGGGATAGGGTCAGGAATTATGAATCGCGCAAGACCCTTCCCCCTCTGCGTACCCCTTGAACTGTCTGTAGGCTAAGGGTCAGATGGTCCACAATCCCCCTCATCCAAAGGTAGATTAGCCTCCTGCAGCTCGTGAAATAGATCAGGATCCATCTAAAACACAAAATTATTATTGTTAACAGATAGTTTAAAATAAATATTATATATAGATATATATTAATTATTATTATAACCAATTTTAGTTATGTCAATGTCCATCTTCATTCTTATCACCATAGATTTCTATGTCACTGTCATCATCTTCCTCCCCAGCATCATAAATATCCATTGAGTCTCAGTTTTATCATCTCATGTCATTTCAAATTCATTTGTAACATCATTAACATCTTCATCATCATCGATCCTTAATTGTGGAGTGTCATCATCGATATTCACATCTCTTTGTGAAAAAGATGGATTTTGAGTAGTCTCTGGAAAAATTTTAATTCCTTCTACTTCAGCAGAACCACATTCAGTTTGAGTAAACTGATTTTCCCATGATTTCATTTTTATTATGCTCTACCAATCACTAAAGTCTCTTGATGTAGCATAGTAATTTTTGTAATAAACTTGATGTACCTGTTGAACAAGTAAAAATGGTTCATTTACTACAAAAATAATTTTATATTTAATATCGACGATTCCATGAGTCAGATGAAAACGCAAGCCTCTCTTAGTATCCAACCACCAATATATAAACATCGTTATGTAATTCTATCCTAGATAAATGAACTCAATAATTTCATCCAAAATGCCATAAAAGTCAACTTCAGTTTCTCTGTGATGTTATCCTCTCAAGAAAACTCCAATATTCATTGTTTCTTTTTTGATTCCCCATATGCACTTGTATAAAATTGAAAACCATTCATCACATATGCATTATAATATTTAACCATTTTGGGTGGTTGGTTACTCAATATACACAGTCGCTTATCAATTGTATCACCATGTTAAGACACCTAAAAATTTTTAAAAAATTTATTAATATGATAAATAATAAATAGATTTGATATTAAACCATCAATAATTTAAGTTACCAGTTTTTGAAACCATTGAGAATTTTTTTTATCACTGTTCTTAAAGAGCAGCTACTGTAATTGGTGGAATTTGTTTCTTGATATGATTATCATATAACTTAAAAATAAAAAAATGTACATAATGTAACATAAATTATTGAAAAGGTGATAGAATCCCTCATAGTACAAATGATTTCATTTCTTCACAGTTGAGTAGAACATATATATGAGCTTTGTGATGTTCATCATCTAAAATCCATCGTTTATGAACTCCAACGAAACCAATATTTGGATGATTAAAAACTAATAATTGATTTTCCATTTTTTTCATTAACATTCCCCTTATCTCATCCCATGATATTTTGTTTTGAGTGATATTGAGATTCAAAATAATGAGAGTAGATAAAAAATTCCTCTTGAAAATAAGTTTCAGCAATTGAGCCTTCAAATGATGCTTTATTATGTACATTTTTCATCAATTTTTACATGCATCTCTCGAATGGGTACACCCATCAAAACGTTACTAGACCTCCACATTTAGATTCATGTGGAAAATGTAATATCATATTTCCACTGAGTCAAAGAAAGATGGCAGAAAGATTGTTTCTAGTTTACATATAATTACAGAAACATCTTCTACCAGTTTACACAGTGCATCATAGTCTATTGTCGCATCAAAAATGTCTCGAAAAAATATGATATGCCTATTATCGAATCCCAAATCATAGAATTCAACAATCCTCTGAATCCAATCAGCAAAAGTCTATCCATTATATCATGACAATCATGACTTTTTAATCCGGTAATATAACCATTCTTAACACATCTGACCAAATTGGAAGCATAGACATCTAAAAGTCTCAAATCTAAAATCCATTGGCAAAATAGTAAGTGACACACTTTAGATAGTTTATAAGATTCTTTTGGCTGTATTAACTTCTGTGATATGACATTTTCAAATAGTTCGAGTTCTGGTCACTTGCAAATTTGGGCAAGATCTAATCGTGCCTTTACAATATCTTTGGTCTTACCTAGTGTATCCAAAACTATATGAAAAAAAATTATTAAAATAGTTCTTCTCAATATGAATGACATCCAACATGTGGAATACCAACAAATCAGACTAATATGGAAGATCACAAAAAATTATTCATTTTATCCAATTATGTTCTTTCCCAAAACCATGAATTTTCTGTTGGTTTACTGTTAACCCAAATGTGATGGGAGGTAATAAAAATACGACATATTTAAACTCTATACCTGAGATCATCTGTAGAGGTTCATCCCTTTCAATTGTACCTTTTCTGAAATGATATTTTTTCCTCCGAAAAGGATGATCGATTGGAAGAAATCTACAGTGATAGTCAAAATAGAAAGGTTTTTTCCATTTATAAGCATGAAGGCTCTTTTTTCTTTCATATAGTAAGGAAATGTTTTTGTACCATGTGTACTCCAGCCAGATAACATGCCATATACCGAAAACTAACTAATTATCCACATCAATGCATCTTTTAATATGAAATTTTGTTTTGCAGAAACATCATATGTACTAACCCCATCACTCCATAATGCATTTAACTCATTAATCAATGGTTTCAAATAAACATCAATATTATTTTTTGGATGTCCTAGGATTAATATGGTCAAAAAGATATAGGGCACCTTCATCAAAATCCATGAAGGTAAATTGTACGAAGTTATGAAGACATGCCAACATGAATACTAACTACCATAAGAATCAAATGAACAGAAACTGTCAGTAAAAAGACCGCATTGCACGTTTTGGGATTCTAAAGAAATAGACGGATGCAGATGGTCAAAGTTTTCCATGAATCACCATCAGATGGATGATTCAAGATTTTAGAAGTTGAAATCATTATTTTGTGGCATGACATCATTGATGCTGTATTCTGAGACATAAATAAATGCTACAACCGAGGTGTAAGGGGAAATATCTCAATTGTTTTACTGGAATTGATCCAGACTTCCCTAGTTGAGCATATTTACACATCGATTGTCCACATGTGGGACAACTATCCAATGCATCATTTTCACCATAATATAAGATGAAATCATTTGGACATGGATTAATCTTCCGATAACTAAGTCCTAGATTACGAACTAGCCTCTTGGTCTCATAGTAATTTTAGGAAACACATTTCCTTCAGGTAACAGTGTTTTTATGAAAGTAAATATCTGATCAAAACAGTTTTTTGACATTACATTATCTGATTTAATAGCCATAAATTTTGCAACCGTTTTTAATTTCTTATCTTGAAACTAGGATATAATGCATCCTCAGCAGACATCAATAACTCATAAAATTTGGATGGTGCCAACTCTGGATTTAAATCAATATCATCTTGAGTTTCAGTTTTCTGAACAGATGGACCTATAACATCATGTACCAAATTTTAAAACTATGATGGATCTAGAATGAAGTTATTAGTATATTCTCTAGAACTGTGTTCTTCATGTTGATACGAAAAAACATAATCTGGTTGAAAACAAAACTGCAAGAGATGTCCCCCAACCTTGTCAAACGTGTCAATCATCCTCAGACCGCATTTTTTACAAGGACACTATATTGTGCCTTATAGAACATATTATGATTTTGAGGATGCAAATAATAAAAATGCTTCAACAAAATCAATATATACATGACTTAAACCAGAACCATTTGGATTTCTATGCTGATTTTTCCAAGTGTGATCATCTAATAATGATTTTTGTCGACTTCCTTATCCCATATTTTTCTAAAAAATATAAAATCCTTACTCTTTTTGAATATTTTGAAATTATAAAAATACTATCTAAGAAAAATATAAATAATTACAACTACTTCTTAATAATTTCCATTACTTATGAGCAACAAAATTTCTAGTGGATTGACGACTGCTCTTTTGTCGGGCGGCTCATTTACTTTCAACTTTCTCACAGAGGAATCACAATGTAGAATCTGCTCGGAGGTAGGCATATTCATTCTTGTGCTTATGAGAGTGAATATGCCTACCTCCGATTAGATTAAAAATAGTGATTCTTGTGTGAGAAAGTTTCAAGTAAATGAGCCTTCAGACAAAAGTTCCCCATTTTCGTCGATGAATCATCTTCTTGCAACTGTCACCACCTTAGCACATTTTAAAAAATGTGCTCCTATGAATGCATATTAAAACTTGTGCATATGTGATTGGATATTCATATGTAGAAGAATACTTTTTATAATGTTTTGAGTCCGTGAAAGTCGAAAGGATAAGAGTCATCGGGAAAAAGAAGTTATGTCAATCCACTGGAAATTGTTCTAAGTTACTAATAGTTATAACAAGTTATTACAAGTTATTACAATTTATTAAAATTAATTTTCTTCCCAATTCTTCCTAATTGTTACTATTTCTTCTTAATTGTTACTATTTCTTCCTAATTGTTACTATTTCATCCTAATTGTTGTTATTTCTTCTGAATTGTTACAATTTCATCATAATAGTTACTATTCCTTCCTAATTGTTACCATTTCTTCTTAATTGTTACTATTTCTCCCTAATTATAACTATTTATTCCTAATTGTTACTATTTATTACTATTTCTTAATATTTATTACTATTCCTTACTATTTTTTACCATTTTTTACTATTTCTCACCATTTCTTACTATTTCTTCCTATTTCTTACTAATTGATATTATTTATTCCTTACTGTCACTATTTCTTCCTAATTGTTACTATTTCTTCATAATTATTACTATTTCTTCCTAATTGTTACTATTGTTTCCAAATTGTTACTATTTCTTACTAATTGTTACTATTTCTTAGTATTTCTTACTATTTCATAATATTTATTACAATTTCTTACTATTTCTTACTAATTATTACTATTTCTTACTAATTATTACTAATTCTAACTATTTCATACTATTTATTACTATTTATTACAATTTCTTACTATTTCTTACTAATTATAACTATTTCTTACTAATTATTACTATTCCTTCCAAATTGTAACTATTTCTTTCCATTTCTAACTATTTCTTACTATTTCATAATATTTCTTACTGTTTCTTACTATTTCCTACTATTTCATACTATTTCTTACTATTTTTTACTAATTATTACTCTTTCTTACTAATTATTACTATTTCATAATATTTATTACTATTTATTACTATTTCATACTAATTATAAATATTTCTTGCTATTTCTTACTAATTATTACTATTACTTTCTAATTGTTACTATTTCTTACCATTTCTTACTATTTCATACTATTTCATACTATTTCTTAATATTTCTTACTATTTCTTACCATTTCTTACTAATTGTTACTATTTCTTCCTAATTGTTAATATTTCTTCCTAATTGTTACTATTTCTTTTTAATTGTTACTATTTCTTCTTAATTATTACTATTTCTTCTTAATTGTTACTATTTCTTCCTAATTGTTACTATTTCTTACTATTTCTTACTATTTCTTACAATTTTTTACTATTTCTTACTAATTATTACTATTTCTTACTATTTCTTACTAATTATAACTATTTATTAATATTTCTTACTCTTTATTACTATTTATTAGTATTTATTACTATTTATATCTATTTATCTCTATTTATTACTAATTATTACTAATTATTAATATTTATTACTATTTATTACTATTTATTACTATTTATTACTAATTATTAATAATTATTAATAATTATTACAAATTATTACAAATTATTTCTATTTGTTACTAATTATTACAAATTATTACTATTTATTACTTATTATTACTAATTATTACTAATTATTGTTAATTATTACTAATTATTTATATTTATTACTATTTATTAATATTTTTTACTATTTTTTACTATTTATTTCTATTTATTACAATTTATTACTAAATATTCATAATTATTCCAAATTATTCCTATTTATTCCTAATTATTCCCAATTATTCTTAATTATTCCTAATTAATCTTAAATATTCCTATTTATTCTTATTTATTCTTAATTATTCATAATTATTCATAATTATTACTAAATACTAGTAATTATTACTAATTATTACTAATTATTACTAATTCTTACTAATTGTTACTAATTATTACTAATTATTACTATTTATTACTATTTATTACTATTTATTACTATTTATTACTATTTATTATGATTTATTACTAATTATTACTAATTATTACTAAAAATTACTAATTATTACAAAATATTACTAATTATTACTAATTATTAATATTTATTAATATTTTTACTATTTATTACAATTTATTACTATTTATTCCTAATTATTCCTAATTATTCCTAATTATTCCTAATTATTCTTAATTATTCAGAATTATTATTAATTATTCCTATTTATTACTATTTATTATTAATTATTACTATTTATTACTAATTATTACTATTTATTACTATTTATTACTAATTATTACTAATTATTCCTAGTTATTCCTAGTTATTCCTAATTATTCCTATTTATTGCTAATTATTGATAACTATTGCTAATTATTACTAATTATTCGGAATTATTCTGAAATACTCCTAATTATTCCTAATTATTACTAATTATTACTAATTATTCCTAATTATTACTTATTATTACTAATTATTACTATTTATTACTAATTATTACTAATTATAACTAATTATTACTAATTATTACTAATAATTACTATTTATTACTATTTATTACTATTTATTGCTAATTATTGCTAATTATTGCTAATTATTACTAATTATTGCTAATTATTGCTAATTATTGATATTTTTTACTAATTATTGCTAATTATTGCTAATTATTGCTAATTATTGGTAATTATTGCTATTTATTACTAATTATTGCTAATTATTACTAATTATTCCTAATTATTACTAATTATTCATATTTATTTCTATTTATTCCTATTCATTACTATTTATTCCTATTTATTCATAATTATTACTATTTAGTACTATTTATTATTATTTATTCTTATTTATTCTTATTTATTACTATTTATTCTTATTTATTACTAATTACTACTATTTATTACTGATTACTATTATTTATTACTAATTACTTCTAATTATTCCTATTTATTACTAATTATTCCTAATTATTACTATTTATTTCTAATTATTACTAATTATTACTAAAATACAGATAAAAAACTATTTAAATCGAATTAAATTACAACTAATCAACAACAATTAAAATTAACATAAAAATAATTAAATAAATTCTAAATTAAATAAAATATAAATACATTTAAACTTGATCTCTGATTGATGTAAGCCCCTTCACAACTTCTCTGTAAAAAAAATTAACTAAGAGAAAATTTCACTCTAAAATTCAAGTTTATAGAGAGAGAGGAAGTGATTAATGAGAGGAAGAGAAAGAAAAACAGTGTGGGGGTGTATATCGGTTAGATTAGTTGCGACAGGCTTACCGTCGCAAAAGGTACTTTTTGCGACGCGGCCCGTCGCAAATAACTTTGCCCGCAGTAATTGTTGTCTGTGGTTAAAAGGGTATTTACGACGGGGCCTGCCGCAAAAGGTGACCACCCGACACACATTTTGCGACGGGACAACATCCCGTCGCAAAAACTCATTTTCTGTTACTGGTATTTGCAACCGGACCTATCGCAAATACCCTTCGATCGACTCACTATTTGAGACGGGGGGATCCCCCCGTCGTAAATAACCTTCCTGCGCTTTGTAACACATCCCGTGCCAAAGTGTGCATTACCTTTTGCGACAGGATGAACCCCCCATCGCAAATAACTTCTGGGATGGACTATTTCTGACGGGAACTCGTCCGGTCTCAAATAACCCATCACAAAAGACACTTTTTCTCGTCGTGTTTCCAAGGGACACCTCATCGGTGGTATTTGAAATACTATGGGCTGGTCCAAGGTATTTGCCCATGGTATTAGCCACATGGGACACCTCATAACGTATCATACTATTCAAAAGTCGATCAGATTATTTACATCATGATTACATCATCCATGATGTCATTAAACACCCAAAACTCAAAACTGTATTTTTACTATTCACTAAAAAATGAACTGTTTCAGAAAAATCCCAAAAATTCACTCTAACCTAGTATAGATGCTCTGAATTCAAAAATGAACTCCATTTTTTGAAAATTATTTTCTAAATATTTTTAATTTAATTTTTAAATAAAATCATTATTTATTCCCAAAATACAACTTTAAAACTATAACTCATTTTGTAACACCATAAAAAAGTAATCAAGGTCCCATAAAATTACCGTATAACCATAAGATAATAAAGTAAAAAAATTTATTAAATTTTATGAAATTACATTTCCATTTTAAATTATTAAATTAACTATAAAATTGAAAATAAAATATTTATGATGTACAAAAATAACAAATCTTAAATTATGATCGTTTTTCACTTTTAAGATGTCTAAAATGTATTTATACATTCATGGGTGAAGTTTCTATTTTTTTGGTCGATTTACTATTCATTACTATTCATACAGGTATGTTACTATTCATACTTTACTATTCACTAAAAAATAAGTTAATCTTATTAAACACTAAATTCTCTACTGAACACAACTGTAGAAGACCTTTTTTTTGAAAATCAATTCACATTATTAATTATTTAAAGAATACAAAAATATTTTTAAATACCCCCTTTTTTCTGAAATTCATCAATAATATGGAACTATAAATTAATCCTACATTTATCCGAATGTTTGAAATTCAACAACTTGTCCATAAAAATAAATAATAATTTCATTTTACTAAATGATTAGAGAAAGTAACTAAGTATTCGTTACATAGCCCCTTATAACACCTGCATAGGACCTAAGTTTAATGTGTGTTATGGTGATAGAATCATGTGGTGGCTCGGACAACATTGCTCGAGTGGTGATTTATATTAGCTTTAACTTCACCCTTAGGCGATTCCATTCAAGCTTCACATGTTGAAGTTCGGCTTGGGCTTGGTCCAGAGTAATGCCCAGTAATGCTACCTCCTTCCCAAGCTCCGACAGATGGGCTTTATATGGCCTGAGTCTACTGGATGACACCATCGACTATTCTTTCTGTATTAATTAACCAAGATCATTTGAATTTATAACCAATAATTGAATCGTTAGGAAATTAGTTTCCAATGGTCATATTGACCAACTGTCATATAATAGTTGACACCCAAATGTATCACTTCATTAATTAAAGGATATAGTTTTGTGGAGTATAAAATGAAATAATAGAAAAATTTAAGAAACAAATATTATTCAAAAGTTCAGGTCATTACATTCTCCCCCCTAAAGAAATTTCATCCTCGAAATTTTAACTCGTAACCTAAGAAGAGAAAAGGTGTGGGTACTTCTTCATTATAAACTCCTCTAGTTCCCATGTTGCTTCCTTACATTTGTGGTTCCTCCACAACACCATAAGAAGGTGAGTAGTCTTGTTGCGTAGAACATTGTCTCTACGATCCAAGATCTCCACCGGCTGCCCTTCATAAGAGAGTTCATGTTCCAATTGTACCACCTCTGTATTTAGTAAAAGTGAAGGGTCAGGTATGTACATCATCAAGAAGGATACGTGGAAGACATCATGAACTTGTGCCAGATTTGGAGGAAGTGCTAGCCGATAGGCCACTTATCCTATGTGATCAAGGATTTCATAGGGGCCAATGTACCTAGGGTTAAGATTCCATTTCTTCCCAAACCTCATGACTCTCTTCCAAGGTGAAATTTGAAGAAAGACATTGTCACTAACATCAAACTCCTTGTCTCTTTGACGGTTGTTGACATAGCTCTTTTTCTGGCTCTATGCAGCCTTAATGTGTTGCTAGATGGCATGGACTTTTTCTATAATCTCTTGCACAAGATAAGGCCCAAGAATCATTCTCTGACCAGCTTCATTCCAATAAGTAGGAGTTCTACATCGTGACCCATATAAGGCTCCATAGGGTGTCGTTTGAATGCTCGAGTGGAATATGTTGTTGTAAGATAACTCAACTAAAGGGAGATGTTGATCACATCCACATTTGAATTCCATTATGCATGTTCTTGTCATGTAATCGTGTGTTTGAATTTTCCATCCAGATTGGAAATCTGTTTGGGGGTGATAGGCCGTAATGAAATTCAATTCAGTCCTCAGAGCTTGTTGAAGACTTATACAAAATTTTGAGGTGAACCTTGGATCACGATCATATACGATAGAAAGTGGAACTCCATGCAGCCTTACCACTTCCTTCACGTAAATCTAGGAAAGTTGATCAATATAGAAATATTCCTGAATGGAGATAAAATGGGTAGTCTTGGTGAGATGGTACACAATAAACCATATCGCATTGTTACATTTGGAAGTTATCGGGAGAATAATGATGAAGTCCATAGTGATATTGTCCAACTTCCATGTTGTTATGGGTAGTGGTTGCAACACCCCTATAAGAGTTTTTCGCTCTGCCTTCACTTGCAGACATACCAGGAACCTTGAAGTGTAGTAATAAGTCTCTCTTTTCATATTATCCTTCTAAAAATGATCATGAAGGTCCCTGTATATTTTTTTTACTTCCAGGATGTATAGAGAAAGTAAAGTTATGAGGTTTGTCCATCAGCTCCATCTTTATGTTTGGAATAGATGGAACACATAGTCCTGTTTGATATTTCAATACACTTTCTTAATCAACATTGAACTCAAGAAACGTCCCATCCTTTACAGACTAAAACTTATTATATAACAAAGGATCTTCTTTTTGAGATTTCTTGATATTCTCTAGTAATGACGGTTGAGAAACCATTTGGGTTATGGTTGATGATGTCCCTTCCCTTATAATTCCCATGCCCAATTTTACTAGGTCATTGATCAAAGGATCTATTTGAATAATCATCATGGAAAGAACAATTGGGTCTCTCCAACTTAATGCATCAGTGACTTTGTTTGCACATCTGAGATGATAATTAATTGAACAATCATAGTATTTGGGAAGTTTCAACCATCTCCTTTGTCTCATGTTCAATTCCATTTGTGTGAAAATATACTTCAAACATTGATGGTGTCTCAACACGACCCTACCCGGGCTCGAGCCGCAACTACCCCAAGACCGCCTCCATAGGCCAGGGGCTGGAGACCAGTGCCGAAGGCACAACAACTCGGGGAGGCCTTTGCCTAAGTACCTGTACACACCCACACGCATCACACTCAATGAAAAAGTGTAGAGTAAAAAAGAAATGTAAAGGCAACCGCTATATATAAACCACAAGAGTGCATCGACCTCTAAACAGTACAAGAAAAGTGCTGAAAGAAAAAAAGGGGCAAAACACGTGCCCAACCAGAAAAGGCGCCACAACAAGGCAACAGGTAAACAAAAAGGAAAGCTGACGGGTCTCCCACCTGGAACCCGGCCACGACCACCGCACGCGGTCCAAGCTCCCAAGCTCCTACGCTCCACCGAAGTCACGCTCCACCTGTCTGTCGTCTGCAAGGGCACACCAAGTGCGGGCAAAGCCCATGCAGGGGTGAGTATAAAAATACTCAGTAGGATACCCCGAAGGCTCGAGGGAGCAACAAAAGGAGGCACTGAAGGGTGAGAAGTAGAGCGAACAGGGAAGGTAAAGGAGTCCAACCGAGGGTGTAATAAAGAGTCCAGCTCAACCCAACAAAAGAAAGGAAGTAGACTCGTCTAGGCACAAGGAGCTGGAAATGGTGAGAAGATGAAATTCCCATCAAGTCTTCGCTGCCTATAGCAGGAGAGTAGACTCGCCCAACCAGGAGAAGCTAGACACGGAAAGCACGTGGCATACCCCGCGGGTCTTCGCCTCACCTAGAAGGAGAGTAACCAAACCCAAGAAGAGGGTACCAGAAACAAGGTATATACATATCCTTATGCTCTGCCAAGAAGCCCGAACAAACTCGTAAGGGGATCTCCGTCCCGTAGCTCATCCCAAGGAAGGTGTCACCAACAGTCCCAGAAGTAATCACCATCGATTCCCAGCATCCCGCACGTCTGCCCTGAACCGCAAGCCAAGGGGCTCAGTCACCGCACCTTGATACTATCCACTTTGGGCGGCACTGACTCTCCCGCACGGTTTTAGATCGCGTCACAAGAACACGTCTCGATGGGGAAAGTGCCCCTCATGCTTGAGAGTTCTAGGGAAAGTCAAACCACACCTCGTCACTGCCCTACAGTCGAGAGGTTTCCTCAATGCCAAAGTCATTCCATCACCGACTCGTACAACCAAGGGTCCCGCTCCGGTAATCATGGAGGAATTCCACAGACTAGCCTAGTTGGAAGGACTGAGTCTGGAAAGCCAATCGGTGTCCCACTGCCCAGCCCTGCTGGAGGGTAATTCATAACCAGATATCGGGCGACCCACTGCCCATCCCCGCTGGAGGGTAAACCCCAACACATCATCCGACGACCCACTGCCCAGCCCCGCTGAAGGGTAAACCATAACACATCGTCCGGCGACCCACTACCCAGCCCCGCTGGAGGGTAAACCATAACACATCCTCTGTCGACCCACTACCCAGCTCCGCTGGAGGGTAAACCATAACACATCATCTGACGACCCACTGCCCAGCCCCGCTGGAGGGTAGACCTGGAATAAGTCGACAGGCGACCCACTGCCCAGCCTTGCTGGAGGGTAGACCTGGAACTAGACGACGGGCGACCCACTGCCCAGCCCTGCTGGAGGGTAGACCCTAAGAGGTCGTCAGGGGACCCACTGCCCAGTCTTTGTTGGAGGGTAGACCCTAAGTGCGTCGGGTGACCCACTGCCCAGTCTCCGCTGGAGGGTAGACCCTAGAAGCCGATGAGTAACCCACTGCCCAGCCCCGCTGGAGGGTAAAACTCAGATCTAATCTGGTCATATCCACTGGAGGGTACAACACTGGCCAACCAAACACGGAGTGGGTATCGCGCAACCACCCAACTCCAGCAAAACTCACCCTGAGGGGTTCAGCGCCTGTTCCATCACGGGGTGCCACTAGCACCGCTACTGGACGATCTATCGAGAACGAACCCAGGGGGAGACCACTCAACCATACTGGTCAACAAACGGGCACAAAGGGACCCTCTATACCATGAGAGGTGCAAGTACGCAAAACAGAACACATCACGCACGTGGGGCCCACACGATGTGTGGCCCCAAGTCAACCCCAACCAAGCGCACAAACGTCTCAGGTACGAACCACACGTACCTCCAAGTGCTCTTGTATACTCCTAGAGTATACCACGTCTCCATCCCAAGGGCTATCGTGCACACGGCACCCAATGTCAACGCGAAGGTGTGACGTAACCACTCCACCTCAAAGGCCCAGGCACGGCCAACCACGGCACCTCAAGCATTTACATCTCTCACACGGGAGTGCACGTGATCACTCGCCAAATGTCCGCTACAAGAAAAGTAGGGCGAACCACCACTGAAGCACCTTTCATGCTTCCACATTTAACAAGATCGCGCAAGAGGCTCCATATAGCAAAACAGATCACACCGTAGTAATCCTTGAGAAAAAACACGCGAGTTAGACTACTCACTCGCCCGAAATGGTCAACAGGTGAAAAAGGTACTATTCACCATGACCAAACCCATGTGGGGCCCACCCCAAGATCCCGAAACTGAACCAACGGATCAGGCCACTGCGATGCCCTCGGAAAAACACACGGGATTGAGTACTCAATCGCCCAAAACGGACACCCGGTGAAAAGGGTACTATTTACCGTAGCCGGGTCGGGTGGGACCCACACCACGTCCCCGAAAATGGTCGGGCGAACTGCACCATCACAATCCCCTCAGGAAAACACGTCAAAAGCACTACTCACTTGAGTGCAACGGATATCCGGAGAAAAAGATGCATTCCGGCGCACCGCACACGAGCGGTGCCACGTGGGACCCACATTTCGGTCCCGAAACTCAACGAACGGATCGCACCGTTGCGATCCTCTCAAAAAACACACAAGATGGACTACTCACTTTTCCAAAACGGCCGCCCGGTGATAAAGCTGGAAATCACCGTTGACTCCCGAAACGGCCCTCGCGGGGCCCGCACCATTGTGCCGAATTACAACGGGCAGACTGCGCCAACACGATGCCCTCGGAAAAACACCCAACATCGACTGCTCGCACGGCCCGAACGGACGTCCGAGGAAAAAGTGGCTAAAAGCTGCAGGCAGCTCAAAAGACGGACCGTGGGGCCCACGTCTCAACCTCGGCCTCAACGCCTGAAACTACCCTGGAAAGATCTGCCCCAACGCCAGGGTCCCAACGCAACTGACGGCACTCAAAACGGACGTCGGACGCGTCCGCACCGTCCAAAAGAAGAATCTCGGGAGAAACGCTCGTCCACTTAAGGACACGTCGTGCCTCCGCGACCCCTCGTTTCGTGAATTAAAATTTCCCAAAGCCATCTTAAAACCTTCCCCTCGACGCAAGCTCCACGATGTCGCAGACGGTGCGCAAAACGGACGCTCGTAGCCCGAAATACGGGTGTCCGAAGACTGAGGGGCAAAGCCCCTTGGGCCGGACCGGCCGGTCCGCCCTGCTTGGGCCGGGCCGTGCCTCAGCCGCGGGTCCGGTTCACCCCGCCGCGGCCAGCTGGCCGCGGCTCGCTTCAGCCGACCGGCCACCTCGCGGCTGGTTGATTCCCCACACCGACCCGCGATTCGCGGGTCGCGGTCGTGCACGGGGGTCGCGCGCTTCGCAGCCCCCCTCTCCTCCGCCTGCTGGCGCCCGCGGCCAGCTTCCGACAGCCGCCGCCGAAGGCCGCCGCCACCTTCGAAGCCCCGTCCGACCGCCCTGCTGCGTCGCGCTCCGCCCCGCGCCGCCGCCGTCTTCCGCCTTCAGCCCTCGCCGGAAAATTTTCAAGGACCACCAGGAACGATACGGTGGTCGAAATTTCGATCCGGATAGCTTTCCGGATAGCTCGAAACGGGATCTACGCAACAACGGGATTTTTTTGAGGATCCAATGGTGCAATTGAGCATAAATGGGGATTAAAACGGGGAAGGGGAGGAAAACTCAAATCCGCCTACCTCGTTGGGCTTCGCCCGACGCTTCCCACGCGATCCGCCCCGCGCCGTTGCCTCGCCAGAGTTGGATCGCCGGAGCTCGCCGGAATGGATAAAGGAATGGGAGAGGGTGTGAGGGAGGAGAATAGGAAGAGAAGAGGGAGGGGGTGCGTTGAAGTAATAACACTTAAACACCCCCACCCGACACGCCCCCGACCCCGCTCTCGAAGAAGACAAAAAGGAGGGCGTGCCTGGGGTAAACACGACGCTTCGAGCACAACGGCGGTATCGGAATTTTAATCTGAGACCCCGTTCAAAAGTTATTAAACTTAGCGCCCGAGGCCGCCAAATTACGAAAACGCCCCTGGGGCCATTTTTCACAAACGGCCCGCACCCAAAAAACTTACACCCCTCCTAGGGTCAACGGCATGCTCCGAACTCAACGGTGCCCTCAGTTTTCCAATCCAAGACACCGTTTAAGAGATACTAGTGTTTCACCATTAAATGAATAAATTTATTTATTTATTTATCCATTTAACATTCCAGGAGCGGGCGAGGGGTCCAAACATCCCGCGCCGACAAGTTTTATATCGTTCCAAGGGTAAACACCCCATTCCAGACCCATCCGTACACTCAGATCCCTGATCCGGATCACCGTTTAGGAGTTATCCCATTTATTTAGAATTTCCATTGTGAACACACTGAAAATTTAATTCTGGCCACTCCGGGGCTCGGAATCGCACGCCGTCTAAAGGCGCTTCCCTGGAATATTATCAAGAATATTCCAAAGTCTTTCTCAGAAAAAACCGGGTTCTTACATCATTACCTCCTTCAAGATTTTCGTACTCGAAAAGAAAAACTAGGGAGCAACACAGGGTTCTAAGCCCACACCTGGCTTTCCAATACCCAGAAGAACCCACACACAGCTCTGCGTCACCGCACACAGACCAAAGGGTTGATCTGTTCACGCGATGTCGGCCCTTGCCGATGTCGTGCACCCACTCCAGACTTTGGGGTTAGGGAAAGGCAGTAGGGTACCTCTCCATCCCTTTGCACGGTCTCACACAACCCGAAGGCCCTCGGGGGTAGCTCACCTCCCCGGTCAGACCTCTACGTCGCATACCGCGACTGGAATCACCACCCGCACCTGGAACAAGGCCTGGTGATTCCCTCCTTCATAATATCCATATGGTGGAACACCCAAGGATATCTGTTCACGCAAGGCTCCACAGTCGATGCTCTCTTACACGCTCAAAAGGCGAAGGAGTCAACACCATCGACTAAAGGAAAAGGGCTCTCACCTTTCTCCTTACCACCACAGGGTTACACCCGACACCCTGCGTCACCCTGGTAACACCTCAAACAAGGACCTGGTAGAGAATCATTTCACATGCAGAGCCTAAAAAATCTACTGCAAGAAGTAGAAGGGGCGCAAGGGGTACCTCTCACTAACCCGTGCTCTGCAGGATCGTAGACATCCAACGCTCGCAGCTATCCCCGGTCCCAACCATCAGCTCTCGGAGCCTGACATGGACCACCGAGTGGTGATGGGGAGATCTCGTAATGTCGTCCCCCACCTCCAGCTCCTCCCGCTCCTCTGCTAGCACCACCTCTCTGGGTACCACTCCGATCACGGTGCTGCCTCTGCCGTGATGGTGCGCCTGCTGCATGCCCGATGCTCCCAGCAACTCGGGTCGGGCAGTCTCGTGCCAAGTGACCTCGCCCGTCACAAGCATAGAACCAGCGCTCTCTGGGCTGCCCTGGCACCCTCCGGCGCCACTGTGGTGTACGACCACAACCCGGGATCCACTCACGGAATGGCATCCTCAACTGAGGCCCTGCGCCCTTTTCGCCACAGTGGTATACGACCAAGTCTCCGAAACCGGCAGTGGGAAGGCCACCCGCATCGAGATCCTGTCCTCCGGCGCCTGCTAGCTATGGAAGACGTCCCGGCTCCATCGCACCCACTGCCACTACCAACCGCAAAACATGACAGGAAGACCTCTGTCACCAACTCCGGCTCTAGCACCCTGGCATATGTAGAAATTCCCAAGGGTACTATGACAACAAGAATCTCTCAGCGGAGACCCTGCTCAAACTTCCATGCTCGGTGGTTGTCACCGTGGAACAAGTCCGGGTAAAATCGTGCACGGTCTGCAAAACTAGCCGTGTACTCGGCCACCGTCATCCCTCCCTGCTGAAACTGCAGGAGCTCCTGAATCCGAACAGAGCGCAAGCAGGAGAGGAAAAACTCCTCACGGAGCAACAACTGAAAGTCGCTCCAACGAAAGAGATGACTCGTCAAGAAACTGAGTCACCAGACTCCACCAACACCGAGTTGTTCCATAGAAAAGGCTGGCTGCCAAAGCCACTCTCTGATCTGTAGGCGTCTACACAAGCCTGAAAAGGCGAACCACTGTCTAAAGACAAGCCTCTACTGCCTGAGGGTCTAGTTCACCACTGAACCTCAGCGGTCTCTGCCACTGGTACTCACGGATCGTGCTCAACCTGCGCTCGAGCTCAGCCTACTCTGGCTGAAACTGTCTGCTGCTCAACAGGTGGGGGTGCTACTACCGACCCACCTGGACAAAGGGGCTCGCATGATGGGTCCTGGACTGTGGCCTCGTAGCTCATAGGGTCGTCGTCACGAACCAAATCTGGTACCATGGCTGGCTGTCCTCGCGGAGACATCCTGAATATTATCAAGGAGTTCCACAGTCAGATGAGCATATATGTATATACCAATAGCAACGATGGGGAGCTGACTCAAGAAGTATAGTCAAAGACTCAGTCCTATGTGATGCACAAAAAAATTTCCATGCAACAAGTGTCTCAGCATGCCGAGTCGACAAGCGGGGTATCAGGGTCCTGGTGAATGGATACGTCGGCCGCCGCACCATCACTGGACTCCCTGGCCTGAGAGCCACTCTCGAGACATGTTAACATTGTTGCCCTATATCCCAACCAATTTCTCTTTTAGGGACGTCCGCACAACATCCCAAGCAACGAACCACCTTTGATAGAACTTTGTCAGGACCCGGCCCTACCCGGGCTCGAGCCGCAACTACCCCAAGCCCGCCTCCATAGGCCAGGGGATGGCGACCAGCGCCGAAGGCACAACAACTCGGGGAGGCCTTTTCCTAAGTACCTGTACACACCCACACGCAGAACACTCAATGCAAAAGTGCAGAGTAAAAATAAAAGTAAAAGAAACCGCTATATATAAACAACAAGAGTGCATCGACCTCTAAACAGTACAAGAAAAGGGCTGAAAAGAAAAAAGGGGCAAAACACGCACCCAACCAAAAAAGGTGCCACAAACCGGAAACAGGTAAACAAAAAGGAAAGCTGACGGGTCTCCCACCTGGAACCCGGCCACGACCACCGCACGCGGTCCAAGTTCCCAAGCTCCTACGCTCCACCGAAGTCACACTCCACCTGTCTGTTGTCTGCAAGGGCACACCAAGTGCGGGAAAAGCCCAAGCAGGGGTGAGTATAAAAATACTCAGTAGGATACCCCGAAGGCTCGAGGGAGCAACAAAAGGAGGTATCGAAGGGTGAGCAGTAGAGAGAACAGGGAAGGTAAAGGAGTCCGACCGAGGGTGCAGTAAAGAGTCCAGATCAACCCAACAAAATAAAGGAAGTAGACTCATCCAGGCACAAGGAGGAGGAAACAGTGAGACGATGAACTTCCCGTCGAGTCTTCGCTGCCTATACCAGAAGAGTAGACTCGTCCAACCACGAGAAGCTAGACACGGAAAGCACGTGGCATACCTCGCGCGTATTAACCTCACTTGGAAGGAGAGTAACCAAACCCAAGAAGTGGGTACCAGAAACAAGGTATATATATAGCCTTATGCTCTGCCAAGAAGCCCGAACAAACTCGTAAGGGGATCTCTGTCCTGTAGCTCAACCCAAGGAAGGTGTCGCCAACAGTCCCAGAAGTAATAACCATCGATGCCCAGCATCCCGCACGTCTGCCCTGAACCACAAGCCAAGGGGCTCAGTCATCGCACCTTGATACTATCCGCTTTGGGTGGCACTGACTCGCCCGCACGGTTTTAGATCGCGTCACAAGAACGCGTCTCAGTGGGGAAAGTTCCCCTCATGCTTGAGTGTTCTAGGGAATGTCAATCCACACCTTGTCACTGCCCTGCAGTTGAAAGGTTTCCTCAAATCCAAAGTCTTTCCATCACCGACCTGTACAACCAAGTGTCCCGCTCCGGTAATCATGGAGGAAAGCCACAGACTAGCCTAGTCGGAAGGACTGAGTCTGGAAAGCCAATCGGTGACCCACTGCCCAGCCCTGCTGGAGGGTAATTCATAACCAGATATCGGGTGACCCACTGCCCAGCCCCGCCGGAGGGTAAACCCCAACACATCATTCGGCGACCCACTGCCCAGCCCCGCTGGAGGGTAAACCATAACACATCGTTCGACGACCCACTGCCCAGCCCCGCTGGAGGGTAAACCATAACACATCATCCGGTGACCCATTGCCCAGCCCCGCTGGAGGGTAAACCATAACACGTCATCTGACGACCCACTGCCCAGCCCCGCTGGAGGGTAGACCTGGAATAAGTCGACAGGCGACCCACTGCCCAGCCTTGTTGGAGGGTAGCTTTGGAACTAGACGACGAGTGACCCACTGCCCAGCCCTGCTGGAGGGTAGACCCTAAGAGGTCATCGGGTGACCCACTGCCCAGTCTCTGCTGGAGGGTAGACCCTAAGTGCATCGGGTGACCCACTGCCCAGTCTCCGCTGGAGGGTAGACCCTAGAAGCCGATGAGTAACCCACTGCCCAGCCCCGCTGGAGGGTAAAACTCAGAACTACTCTGGTCATATCCACTAGAGGATACAACACTGGCCAACCAAACATGGAGTGGGTATCGCGCAACCACCCAAATCCAGCACAACTCACCCCGAAGGGTTCAGCGCCTGTTCCATCACGGGGTGCCACTAGCACCGCTACTGGCCGATCCATTGAGAACGAAACCAGGGGGAGACCACTCAATCCTGCTGGTCAACAAACGGGCACAAAGGGACCCTCTACGCCGCCAAAGGTCCAAGTACACAAAACAGAACACAGCACGCACGTGGGGCCCACACGACGTGTAGCCCCAAGTCAACCCCAACCAAGCGCACGAACGTCTCAGGTATGAACCACACGTACCTCCAAGTGCTCTCGTATACTCCTAGAGTATACCACGTCTCCAGCCCAAGGGCTATCGTCACACGACACCCAACGTCAAAGCAAAGGCGTGATGTAACAACTCCACCTCAAAGGCCCAGGCACGGCCAACCACGTCACCACAAGCATTTACATCTCTCAAACGGGAGTTCATGTGATCACTCGCCAAAGGTCCGCTACAAGAAAAGTAGGGCGAACCACCATTGGAGCACCTTTCATGCTTCCACATTTAACAAGATCGCGCAAGAGGCTCCATAGCCAAACAGATCATACCGTTGTAATTCTTGCGAAAAAACACGCGAGTTAGACTACTCACTCGCCCGAAACGGTCAATAGGTGAAAAAGGTACTATTCACCGTGACCAAACCTGTGTGGGGCCCACCCCAAGATCCCGAAACTGAAACAACGGATCACGCCACTGTGATACCCTCAGAAAAACACTCGGGATTGAGTACTCAATCGCCCAAAACAGACACCCGATGAAAAGGGAACTATTCACCATAGCCGGGTCGGGTGGGACCCACACCACGTCCCCGAAAATGGTCGGGCGAACTGCACCATCGCAACCCCTTCGGGAAAACACATCAAAAGCACTACTCACTTGAGTGCAACAGATATACGGAGAAAAAGATGCATTCCGGCGCACCGCACACGAGCGGTGCCACATGGGACCTGCGTCCCGGTCCCGAAACACAACAAACGGATCGCAACGTTGCGATCCTCTCGAAAAAACACACAAGATGGACTACTCACTTGTCCAAAACGGTCGCCCAGTGATAAAGCTGGAAATCACCGTCGACTCCCGAAACGGCCCTCGCGGGGCCCGCACCATTGTGACGAATTACTGTGGGCAGACTGCACCAACGCGATACCCTCGGAAAAACACCCAACATCGACTGCTCGCACGCCCCGAACGGACGTCCGAGGAAAAAGTGGTTAAAAGCTACAGGCAGCTCAAAAGACGGACCGTGGGGCCCGCATCTCAACCTCGGCCTCAACGCCTGAAACCACCCTGGAAAGATCCTCCCTGACGCCAGGGTCCCAACGCAACTGACGGAACTCAAAACAGACGTCGGACGCGTCCGCGCCGTCCAAAACAAGAATCTCGGGAGAAACGCTCGTCCACTTAAGGACACGTCATGCCTCCGCGACCCCTCGTTTCAGGAATCAAAATTTCCCGAAACCATCTCAAAACATTCCCCTCGACGCAAGATCCGCGCTGCCATAGACGGTGCGCAAAACGGATGTTCGTAGCCCGAAATATGGGCATCCGAAGACTGAGGGGAAAAGCCCCTTGGGCCGGACCGGCCCGTACCGGCCGGTCCACCCTGCTTGGGCCGGCCCGCGCCCGCCGGCCCACGGCTCAGCCGCGGGTCCGGTTCACCCCGCCGCGGCCATCTGGTCGCGGCTCGCTCTTGCTGACCGGCCGCCTCGTGGCCGGTTGATTCCCCACAGCGACACGCGATTCGCGGGTCGCGGTCGTGCACGGGGGTCGCGCGCTTCGCGGCCCCCCTCTCCTCCGCCTGTCGGCGCCCGCGGCCGATGCCGCGGACGGCTTCCGACAGCTGCCGCTGAAGGCCGCCGCCGCCTCCCGGAAGCACCTCCACCGCCTTCGAAGCCCCGGCCGACCGCCCTGCTGTGCCGCGCTCCGCCCCGTGCCGCCGCCTTCGGCCCTCGCCGGAAACCGGCCCTGGCCGTAAAATTTTCAAGGACCACCGGGAACGATCCGGTGGTCGAAATTTCGATCCGGATAGCTTTCCGGATAGCTCGGAACGGGATCTACGCAACCACGGGATTTGTTCGAGGATCCAATGGTGCGAGTGAGCATAAATGGGGATTAAAACGAGGAAGGGGAGGAAAACTCAAATCCGCCTACCTCGTTGGGCTTCGCCCGACGCTTCCCGCACGATCCACCCCGCGCCGTTGCCTCGCCGGAGTTGGATCGCCGGAGCTCGCCTCGCCGGAGCTCTCCGGAATGGAGGAGGGAAGGTGAGAGGTTGTGAGGGAGGAGAAGAGGAAGAGAAGATGGAGGGGGGTGCGTTTAAGTAATAACACTTAAACACCCCCGCCCGGCACGCCCCCGACCCCGCTCTCGAAGCAGAAAAAAAGGAGGGCGTCCCTGGGGTAAACACGATGCTTCAAGCACAACGGCAGTCTCAGAATTTTAATCCGAGACCCCGTTCAAAAGTTATTAAATTTAGCGCCCGAGGCCTCCAAATTACGAAAACGCCCCTAGGGCCATTTTTCACAAACAGCCCGCGCCCGCGAAACTTACACCCCTCCCGGGGTAAACGACAAGCTCCAAACTCAAAGGATCCCTCAGTTTTCCAATTCGAGCCACCGTTTAAGAGATACTAGCATTTCTCCATTAAACGAATAAATTAATTAATTAATTTATCCATTTAACGTTCCGGGAGCGGGCGAGGGGTCCAAACATCCCGTGCCGACAAGTTTTATGTCGTTCCTAGGGTAAACACCCCATTCCAGACCCATCCGTACACTCGGATCCCTGATCCGGATCACCTTTTAGGATTTATCCCATTTATTTAGCATTTCCAGTGTGAACGCACTGAAAATTTAATTCCGGCCACTCCGGGGCTCGGAATCGCACGCCGTCTAAAGGCGCTACCCTGGAATATTATCAAGAATATTCCAAAGTCTTTCTCAGAAAAAACCAGGTTCTTACAGATGGTCTGTGCATATATCATATTTCTTCCCATAAAGATAGTGCCTCCATATCTTCATAGCAAAAACAACCACAACCAGCTCCAGATCATGCATATGACAGTTCTATTCATGAGTCTTCAACTGTTGAGATGGAAAAGCAATGACTTTTTCATTTTCCATGAGGACACACCCAATCCCTTTCAGAGATACATCGCTAAAAATAATGAATCTTTCTCCACTTGAGGGTAGAGTTAACACGGGTGAAGTTACTAATCTCTTCTTCAGCTCTTGGAAACTTTCCTCACACTCCTTTGTCCAGATGAACTTGAACCCTTTTCAAGTTAACTTGGTTAATGGATTAGAAAATCGTGAAATGTTTTTTACAAACCTCCTATAATATCCCACTAGTCTAAGGAAACTACGAATCTTAGTTATTGTTGTAGGATGAATCCAATACTCTACAAAATTTTCCTTTGTAGGTTCAACTATGATTCCTTCATTGGTAACAATGTGCCTCAAGAAAGAAACTTGTTGTAACCAGAATTCACATTTTATGAACTTCCCAAAAAGCCTCTCCTTATGTAGAGTTTGAAAAATAACACTTAGATAATCCACATGCTCCTCTTGACCTTTGGAATATATCAGAATACCATCAGTAAAAACTACCTCAATGTTATCTAGATAGTCCTTAAAGACACTATTCATCAAATCCATAAAAATAGAAGGTGCATTAGTCAGTCCAAAAGAAATTGCAACAAATTCATAATTCCTATATCTTGATCAGAAGGCTATTTTTGGAATATCTTACTTCTTCGCCGTCAATTTATGATAACTAGATCAAAGATCAATCTTAGAGAAGAATTGAGCCCCATGAATTTGGTCAAATAAGTCATCAATTCCTGGAAGTGGGTATTTTTTCTTTATTATGATCTCATTTAGTTATCTACAATAAATGCATAGCCACATCGATACATCCTTCTTCTACACAAAGAGAACAGGTTTTCCCCAAGGAGACACACTATATCGGATAAACCCCATATCCAAATGATCTTGGAGTTGTTTTTTTAATTCCTCCAGATCCACATTTTCCATCCTATACAGGGTCTTTGATATTAGATGAGATCCAGGTATGAGTTCAATGAATAAATCTACGTCTCTTTCTGGGGAACGTCTGGGTAACACCTTATGAAATACGTCAATGTATTCCTAGACGATGGGGACATATTCTATCCTTAAACTCTCACCTCCTTCTTCTTCTTCATCGATCAACTCCATAAAGAAGGATATATGGGGTTCTTTTAGACCAATATCAGGTTGAGATATCTCTCCTTGGAAGATAATTTTAGGTTTTCCATTCAAGACTACTGAGATTTCCTTACTTCGTTATTTAATCTTAGCATTATACTTTGAGATCCAGTCTATACCTAGTATAATGTTGAATTTTAGCATGAAAATGACTACTAGATTTGTGATAAGATTGTGCTCACCAAATTAAATACTAGAGTATCTAGACACTTAAAATTCTTGGATAATCCCACCAAGTGTCTTGACTAATAACTTTACTTTTAGCATGTTGGGGGTTGATTCTAAATTCTTTGCAAAATTTGAGGAAATAAAGGAATGCGTAGAACGTGAATCAAAAAAAGTACTTGCTATCTTTGAGAGAACAATAATAGTAATTACTACCACATTATTTTGGAGCTTGAACATCAACTGTCATGATATCAAAAGAACAAACTTACTCCCTTATACATTGTTGAAGCTGATGATGGTTCCCCTCCACTGCCCCCAGATTTGGACAGTTATTGGAAAACTGCCTAAGTTGCCCACACATAAAGCATCGGATATAAAGTAGGGACTTCACAATATTTACCTTGTTATTAGTGTTTGTAAGTTTATGTTTCACCTCACTACAAAAATTACATGCAATATGGACATCTCTTCCACAGTTTTAGCTTTTCCCACTCCCAAGCAGGTAGTTCCCCGAATGTTTCTTCTCATAGTTATTACACATGGAACGCTGAACTTGATTTCCTCCCCTTCCCTAATCAAAGGCCCTCCCTAAGCTGGGATCTATTGATCTCTTCTTTTCATTTGATTTATGATACCATTGTCTCTCACCAAACTTCATATCGACTTTCATCACACTCAGAATGATCTCCTTGTAGCTTTCATAGTCTCGGTTGGCTAGATTCTTCCGCAAATGAGGTCTCAGTCCACCAAAGAATCTATCATCCTTACTATTTGGATACATGACAAAGTTAGAGGTGTAACATGAAATCCTTGTGAATTTCATCTCATATCTTCCCATAGTTTTATTCTCTTTCTGATTCACCTCAAGAAACTCTTTCTCTATTATTGTTCTCATTGATCGAGGGAAATACATGTTGAAGAATACCCCTCGGAACTATTCCCAGTACATAAATTCAACTTACACTCTTGTCCTTGTGTTTTTAATCAATTCCCACCATTGATCATCTTATCCATCTAAGCAATAGACAGGCAGGGTAACCTTCTATTGTTCAGAACATCAGAGTACATAAAATATTTTCTCGATAGAGCTGGTACACTTTTTAGCAATCAACGGGTTGGTAGATACACTGAAGGTTGGTGGTTATTGACTCATAAAGGATTCAATATAAATTTGTTCCCTTCATGATGAGATCAGTCTCTCATCTTGATTCATGTTATTTCCCATAACTCGAGTTAGTTGGTTCATCATTCGCATGAAAGTTTCCATTCCAACTTCTATTGGAGGGTCTTCAGTGCATGGTCCCTTGTGATTACCATTTGCACGTTCCTCATATTTCATGCCATTTCCAAAAGGATTAAAACCTTAGTGAGAAACTTATTTCATTTACGAATCATTTAACTATAAAGGATTATATGTCTTAAAACTTCTTTAAACAATTACGTTTCTCTATAAATCACTCATAATGATTCATAAAAAGCTTATGATTAACCAAACATATCCCCTGGGAGTGTCGTAATAAAGAGTGAATCATGGCCCATTTTTGTGTACCAGGATACCCCGGGATAATCCTGAAACTACTTGTCCGAGTTTTCACTCCTAGGTACCTCTATTCCAGAGCTGTCTCTACCTGCATGTATCTAGACAGGGATGTATTTTCTTGATAAACCACTTACTCAATACTCAACAAAATACTTGAAAGTTTTCCTATATTTAAACTTTTATATAGGATTATTTATAAAGTTTTCATATCCTAATTTCTATAAATAACTAAACTTTCCTTTGATACCAATTATAGAATCCAAATTTATTACATAACTTTTCATTAAATTTTACATACAGAGGATCTTTAAAGTCTAGTGTCTTGAAAATCGGGAACAAAAATACATGAAAAAGTATAACATTCTTCTAATACACTTGTAAGGCTTCATCATAAGTTCTTCCTAAGTAATGACTACTAAATCTCATAACCTGGAGACATACATCAAGGAAAAGGGTGAGAAGAAGGCCAAGTAAAGAAAAAGGGAATCAGTTTACTTGTGAAATCAATAAGAACTTGATAAAAAAACATAAAGACATGAGAAATGGAAGTAGAGGAATTTCATAATGAAAATAACATGAAACATAACATGAATATGTGGATACAATATTTAATTTATACATTAATTAACATATCACCATGGTTCATCCCCAATGTGTCATAAAAATTACCAAGTTTATTCACCAAGGTATCGTGAAACTTGTCATCTCTAGAGATTAAATTCTTTACCCAATGAATTGGAGCACTATCGAGGAAAAACCTTAACATGTATTTACTATAATGTTATACATAGAGATAAAAATCAAAAATTTCATAAATAACCCAAAGATAATAAAATAAATGGGTTTCATTTCAAAATCACGACGTTTTAAAAGTGCTTAAAAATAAGATCATTATGTCATTTATAACCCATGGAATGGGAGTGAGGGTTATATGTATGTCAATTAACGAATAAAATATATAATTTTTTTGTATTTATGAACAACCATATAATTGATATTGGTTTGGGTATTCACATAAATAAACAAGATAATTTTAAGAGAGAAAGAGAGAGAAATTTTGAGGTAAAAATTCTACAGCCTAACCGCTACATAACATCCTGTTAGAACACATTAAAAAGTGAGGTTACAAGGGAAACCCACTCATAAATAATTAATAATATAGTATAAAGGAATAATAACATGATGATAAAAACTTGGTATGTATATTTTAATGTCATACCACATGAAAAGGGAACATGGAAGGAATTAGAAGATGCGATTTATTTTACAAAAAATTCGGCAGCCTAACAGCTTCACGTAAAAATTATGAAAATCAATTGAGATAGAGAAAAGAATATATCATCATTTTTAAATAAAATGGAAATTATTAAAGTTATATAATAACAAACCCCCACATAATAAAATGGAACTATAAGACATAACATAAAGGAAGTCGTGGATTAAAAGAGGAGGGTGAAAGGTTCCCTTACCTTGAAGAGTAAATTCAAAACCTAGTAGGTCGGGACCATAGGAGGCTTGAGGGAACCTTGGGAGGACTCCTTGGGAAATATAAAGATCAGATATTATTTTATGATGATTTTTTAATTTGAATCATGAGGGAACGACATGGTATTTATAGGAAAAGTGATGGAATAAATTATTAATTTCCAAGGGACACCTCATTGGTGGTATTTGTAAAACCATTGGCTTTCCCGTGGTATATTCTCATGGTATTAAGCAAATGGGACACCTAGTAACATATCTTACTATTCAAAAGTCAACCATATTATTTACATTATTATTACATCATCAATGATGTCATTAAACACCTGAAACTCAATACTGTATTTTTTTACTATTCACTGAAAAATAAACTTTTTCATAAAAATTCCAAAAATTCAATCAAACCTAATATCGATGCTCTAAATTCAAAAAACAACTCAATTTTATGAAAATAAATTTATAAATATTTTTAATTTAATTTTTAAATAAAACCATTATTTATTCAAAAAATACAACTTTAAAACAATAACTCATTTTGTAACACATTAAGAAAGTAATAAAGGTCCCATAAAATTATTGTATAACCATAAGATAACAATGTTACAGTTTATGATTAAATTTTATGAAAATACATTTCCATTTTAAATTATTAATTTAACTATAAAATTATAAATAAAATATTTATGACATAAAAAAATACCAAAACATAAACTATGATGATTTCTTCACATTTTAGATGTCTAAAATTTATTTATACATTCATGGGTGAAGTTTCTATTTTTTTGGTCAATTTACTGTTCATTACTATTCATACGGGTATGTTACTATTCATACTTTACTATTCAATAAAAATTAAGTTGAACTTATTAAACTATAAATTTCTTACTGAACACAACTATAAAAGACCATTTTTTGAAAATCAATTCACATTATTAATTATTTAAATAATACAATAATATTTAAAAATACCCCTTTTCCAAAATTCATCAATAACATGGAACTATAAATTCATCCTACATTTATCTGAATATTTGAAATTCACAAACTTTTCCATAATAATAAATAACAATTATTTTATATAAAGGGTTTATAGAAAGTAATTAAGGATTCGTTATATAGCCCCTTATAACAGTTGCATAGGACCTAGGTGTAAGGTGTGCTATGGTGATAGAATATTGGGGTGGCTCTAACAACATTTCCCGAGTGGTGATTTCTATTATCCCGAACTTCTCCCTTAAGAAATTCCATTCAATGTTCACATGTTGAAGTTCGGCTTGGGATTGGTCCAGATCAAAGGCTAGTGATCCTCCCTCCTTCCCAAGCTCCGAAAGATGGGATTCATATGGCCTGAGACTACTTTATGATTCCATAGACTCTTCTTTATGTATTAATTTACAATGATCATTTGAATTTATAAAAAATTATTGTAATGTTAACAATTCATTTTCCAACTTTCATATAGACCAAGGGTCATATAATAGTCGAAACCCTAAGGTATCACTTCATTAATTAAAAGATATAGTATTGTGGAGTATAAAATGAAATAACACATAAATTTAGGAAACAAATATTATTCAAAATTTCGGTTCGTTACCATATGTGCATCATTCTTGGAAATCGTGATTTTTTATGTGACATGCATTGTTTTATTCATACACATAAAAGAATTTTTTTGGGTAAGTGGTTGTTATGAAAATGTATTTCTCTATTTTAGTATTCATTAAAAAACAAAATAGAGGATTATAAGAAATGGATAATTATAAATTATATTAATTTTTTAATTTTAAAATGGATAAAATTGGTATGTAATAGAAAAATATCAAATAATAAAGTATCTTACCTGATTTTATCCATTACCCATATGAGGGATGGTTGAGGGAAGTGATAATGTCTTAGTTCGGACCCTTTGGTGAAGTATGGGGGATAAATTGTTATAGATTTATACCGAATCTTCTCCTTAAAATATGTTAATTACCTATTATGTGTTCTAATATGTTTTTTTTGAATTTTAGAGATATTCCTCCATGATGAATCTTTTTGATATAACAACAAGGGGCCATGGTTGGAAATGTGCCTCTAGTTGTGGAGCATTAGGATAAGATATTTATGGGATAAGGAGATAGATAGTAGTTTCATGAGAAAGTTTCTCTTTTTATGTAGTTTATGGAATGAAAACCAATGTGGGTTTCATGGAATATGTCTAAGATACCATGAGGGTTCCAGTTGCAGCACCCTCCCACCATTACCATAAATGGTGGGCCATTGGTAGCAGAGTTCTTGATCAACTCTATCTAGATGATCCTTGGACATTTAGAGACTCATACAGGAAGAAGAATCAATTTTGCTACTTATATGTTACGTGGGCTAGAGAAGAGTTTGTAGTCTATTCACACTTGAGATGAGAAGCTGAGAACATGGTATGGAATCACTTTCAGATATGTTCCTAGAAACAATTTTCCCATAGATTCTCATGAAGAATAATGTAGCTAAGTTTATTACATTGATCCATGGGAGTATGCTCATGGTGGACTCTGTAGGCCAGTTCCCTTTTTTTAATTTTTTCTAGAATTGTAAAAAGATGAGTCTACTATAGTGAATAATTTCTAGGATGTACCTAAGTGTGAGATAAATTACCTGATTAATATATATCAGTTGGAAGCATTTGTTGAAGTGGTAAATCAGGCTATCATTTCTGAGGAGAACCTAAAGGAGTCTTCTAGTGAAATGAATGTTGTTTCTACTACATGACCAGGAGGTACTCTTTTTAAGAGAATAAATCATCACTATGAAAATGTAAAATAGGGAAAGTATCAGTAAAAGTGCCTAGGGAGAAGGATTAGTTACAGATAGTAGTAAACAAATATACTACCACAAGTGCAGTTTGTTTAATCAAATTTATAGACATTTTACACAACCACCAATTGTGTTTCAAACCTGCAATAGGATGGGGAACATATAGAGGAATTACATGAATCTTCAACAGACGGGTAGTGATGGGGGAACCATTCCAAATTAGATTACTAGAAATGGGTATTTTACACCATATCAGTGTGGTAGTTGGTGTTCTTATGGATTTGGTAGTCATGGTCGTGGATTTGAAACATTATGGAAGGAGAGCCCTTATCAGAATAGTAGTACATCACAGGGGACTCAAACTGAAGCATGTGGTAAAGGGGTAGAAAATTTTCATGTGTTTTATCATGCACATGTGGATAGTGAGGTTGGAACACCAACATTCATAGGTAAAATTGTTATAGATTCTAAATTTATAAGAGATTTGTTTTATATATGATCCTATCATTATTTTATATCATCGTAACATGTGAACGATTTAAGTCTAACGGTGGAGTTTATGTGTGTGGTTATGATGATAAACATGTCATTGGGAGTGCAGTTGAAAGATATATATTTATTTAAGGGGTGTTCTCTCAGAGATGGTGAGTATCATTCCTTTGGGACATATACATTCATGACATGTTAGGTTTTAAATTGATATCAAGAATAGGCTGGATAATATACCACTTTGTGTACATCGAGTTTTTACCATAGGAGAGTAACCTTTTCATATTTTGAGGGTAGTAATAATGTTTATCAAAGGTAGTGGGATATTTAGGTAGGCCATGTAGGGCCAGTACGTTTGCAACTGGTGGAGGTCATTGACGAGGTTTAAAGTATTTTTCTAGATGATGGGGTTATAAATCCTGATGTCTATCCAACTATAGTGGACCGATTCCATGAAATCATTCCAGAGAAATTCTTATGGGATGCCACTTGAGAGGGATGTTGGGATTAAAATTAATCTTGTGCCTAGTGATAAATGTTTTTTATTCCACCTTATTTAATGACACTGGCAGAGATTCTGAAGATTAAGTCTCAAATAGAATAACATACAGTTAAGGGATTTATCCGTCATAGTGAATATCCTTAGGGTTATCCAATTTTGTTTTATAAAAATGATAATGAGATGTTTTATTTATGTTTTGATTCAAAAATTTTGAATCAAATGACAAGGAAGAACCCACATCCGCTTATGCATATAAAAATATCTTTTTCCAATAAAAACGAGCTTCTATTTTGTCCAAGTTTTACCTGATATTAGGCTATCATCAGTTGAGAGTTAGACCTCTTGATATGCCACATACTACCTTTATAAGAATGTATTATCTATATGAGTTCATCATGATGCCATTTAGGATGAGAAATGCTCCAGATGTGTTCATGGTCTTGATGAACACAATCATTCACCAGTACATAGATTATTCTGTATCGGATTTGTGAATGAAATCCTGGTGTACTCCAAGAATCACAAATATTATTCACCGCATATTTATATTATCCCAAGTACATTAAGATATCATTGGATATAAACTATGATTTCTATGTGTCAATTATTGACTGACATGGTACATTTATTAGGTCACATCTTCATTGAGAAATGTGTGTTAGTGGACCCAAAGAAGGTGATGGTTGTCGATTCATAAGAGAGGCCCAATAATGTTTTTGATATCCATGTTTTCTTGGTTTAGGTGGTTATTATTAGTGTTTTATCTTGGAATTTTCTTGGTTGGGAGAAACAGTTTCATGCTTGACCAATAAAGGAATTATGTTTGAATGGTATATATCATGTGATAATTCTTTCTATGAGTTGAAGTGTCATTTGAATGCAATATCAATTTTGATCCTTCCCATGTATTATCAAGAGTATACCATGTTTTATAATGCATACAAGATCATAAATGGAGGAATTTTAATTAATTATGATTGAGTTGTTGTATATGGTTAATGATAGTTTAGGCCACATGAACAAAATTACACTATATAGGATCTCATGTTAGCTACAATGGTTTATGACTTGAAGGGTTGGAATCATTATCTATTGGGTGAAAAGATGAATGTTTATACCAACAAAAAAACTAAATTATATACTCTCATAGTTAGATTAAAATCTCTAGAAGTGAAAATGGGTTGAGTATATAAAGTCTTTTGACATTGATATGGCTTATACACCCAAGAAGGGAAACAAAAGTGATGATTCTTTGAGTATAAAAATATAGAGTCAGGCGATTCATGAGTCCAATTATAAGTGGAAGATGATGACCTTTCTTGTTGAGATTCATATTGAGATTCCATATGTCCAGGATAAGATAACCCTTGTATCATTATCTATTGATTCCACACTTTCGAGTCAGATGAAGGAATAAAAATATGAGGATTCGGAGTGTTTATCCTTGATGGAAATCCATTAAGGTGGGGAGTAAACTTATGGTGAGACTATATATGGGGATTATATCATCAATTTTATGGAAATTACTTTTTTTCCTATGTGTATACATGTGGAGATGATGTGTGAGTTTCATGCCTCAAAGTGGGAGGTGCATCCTGGTTTGAACAAAATGTACCATGATCTATGTTTATAGTATTGGTGGATGGGCATGAAAAATCATATTTTGACATTCATGAAATGATGGTACACATTTCAGTAGGTGAAGTCTGAGAATCAATGACCTGGTGGTTTACTACAGTTGTTTTCAATTCTAGAATGGATGTGGGACAATATTACTATGTAATTTATGATAGGTCTTCTAAGGATACCTCAAAATAATGAATATATATGGGTTATTTTGAATAGATTTATGAAATTAGATCATTCCTTACAAATCAAGGGGGAATTCACCATGGATAATTTAAGGGAAATTTATGTTTGGTAGATAGTATATTTACATGGGGTATCGTAATGTATTTTTTAAGACAACAATCTACACTTTAAATCACTCTTATGGAAAGGCTTATAGAATAATATTGGTACCTAGGTATTTCTATGTATGACTTTATAACCACAAAAAATGGGAATTCAGGACATACTATATAGGTTTTTTAAGATATGATATGGGAGTGAGACCTAGACTTTCGTGGGCCTTGGTATAAGAACATAACACTCATATAGTTCTCATATAATATTAGTTTCTAGGAGGTGACTCGGATTTAACCATATGTGGAACATTATGGTAGGCCATGAAGATCACCTCTATACTAAATGTAGGTAGGTGAGTCTATGTTATTGGGACCAATTCTCATGAAGGAGACATCAGAGGAGGTCCAGTTGATTTGGAAACCTATGGATATGGCTCAGATTATGTAGAAATCATATGATGATCTATGTTGATAACCCCTTGAGTTTATAGAGGGTGAATATATATTACATCAGGTGTCACTTAGATTACGTCACTATAGGATATTAAGGAATTAAAATTTGGTTCCCATGTTTGTTGGAACTTTTGAAACTGTGGAGAGGATCAGTCCAATGGTGTGTGGATTGGCTCTTAACAGTGGTATGTTTATATGAATTTTTTTTTCACATGTCACAAAATTGTTAGTTTCACCCCAAAACTTATCACATGATTGATAATGATGATGTTGAAACTTAGGTTGATGTTTACCCTAAGGAGAATCAAATTCATATTATTGATCACCATGAGAAAGTGTTGTAGGGAAAGACTATGTCGATATTCTGAGTGTTGTGAAAGCATGGATGTGTTCAGTAGGAATCATTGGTGAGGAAAGAAAACATGCGGGCTTAGTAGACTGAAATTTTTGACTTGAAATCTTAGAGATTATTGGTAATATAGTTCAAGTATGAGTTCTTATAAGGTGGTAAGACTATAAGATCCCAAACATTCCATAGATGAATATTCCTCATTTATATATACAATTTTACCTTTTTTTGGTTATACCTTGGTTGGGGTTTTTTGGGGTAAAATAAGTGAAATTTATAATCCCAAGTTGTGGTGTAGAGTTGGAGAATGGTTAGGGATAAACATGAGGTTTATCCTAGGAAACCATGTGCCCCATTTAAGAGGCATATGAGGTGGCACACAGATGGCACATGATTTGGCCAAATTATGTATCTTCCCTACCTAAAGAGTACACCCTCAAACATATGGGATTTTGATGGTGGCTACATGTTTTTTCAAAATTATTTTTAGTTAGGATAAACCGCGAGCCATCTAAGTAGTGGTGAACATTTAAGGCGCATAATTTTTCATATCATGCACCTCTACCTAGGAAACTTTGAAAATGGGTTTGGATTCCACTAAATATTTTTTAAAAATTCACAAATACCATGGGTTTTACCTATAATTTTCCCATATTAGGAATAAAATATAACATTTGATTTTGTAATCACCCTGGGAGGATTACAACTACCCAATAACCCCTATCTGGGTGAATCGATGATCTGATTGATGGACTAAATGCACTATGGTTAGATATTTCTTCTTCACTTGATTACATCTTTCTCTTGTATCTCTTTCTGAATTAAGAGGGATTATTTTTCATCTGATGGAGATGGTTTATAATTTTGGTTTTATGGTTTTATTTTGATGGATCTTGGTACTAGGTTTTGAACCTAAATCTCATCAATTATTGTGAATTTTACTATCCAACATTAAATTGGAAATTTCGTTTCGGAAAATTTCCTTCAATGACCCTGAGGTAGGTGGTATAATTTTTAATTGCTATAGTTCTGATTATAATTAAATGTATGTAATTATGAACTTCCAATTTTTATGTTGGGGAATTTCATTAAAAAATGATTTAATTAATGATTTCACTGTGTGATGGTGAAACCCCTTATAGATCCCATTGGACCCATAGATGAATTTAAAACTAAACAATATGGAAACCCATGGGGTGCACCGATATAATTTAAATGATGAGTAATGAAATATTAATGCTTTATAAATGAGATTGTGAATATTTTTGATAAATTAATTTATGACACTTATTGAATAATGAATCATGGAAATGGATGATCAATGAGTTGTGAATGTGGAACTATGAGATGTGATATTTGTGAATGAATTGTGGGATAGGGACTACCACTGCAAATACCCAAATAGTACTAGATTTACTATCAAGGACCCCAAGATACATGTGTTTATTACTCGTGATTTCAAAATTGGGGAACATGTAATGCTTCTCCAAATAATGATGGGGTCCAGACTATATATCTAAGACCCCATTGTGTGGTTGTGAAATTGGATATTAAAATGATTAATGGAAGTCCATGATTTAATAAAATGTTATATTATTATTTTTGGATAGTTTTGACTCTTACATGGTCCACAGAAGGTAATTTTGGTTTGGTTATAAACATGAACCCATGTTTTATATGGCTAATTAAAGGATATTTTAATATGGACCTGTTTACTTTTTATTTTTTAATCCATTCTTTATATATCTAAATACGTTGTTATAGAGTGGAGGTTGTTTTAGATGCCGTTGGTGGGGGACTACTATGTTTTACTCACACCCTACATAGGTTACACTATCAGTACCTAAATAGACTTCTTGTATATAGGGAAAGATATGGGAAAGAGATTTATGTCAGATTTGTGAGTTGGGATGCGGGATGGAGCATGAATGAGGGCACCAGACATTATGTCAGTACCCATTTGGGTTGTTATTAGAGTTTCATCATTTTGGGTTTGAATTTGACACTTATATGGCATGAAATATAAAAAACATTGGTTTCTATTCATTTTTC
Source organism: Viscum album (assembly GCA_963277665.1). Classification (NCBI taxonomy): domain Eukaryota; kingdom Viridiplantae; phylum Streptophyta; class Magnoliopsida; order Santalales; family Viscaceae; genus Viscum; species Viscum album. Next base: position 1,792,952,744 of record OY728147.1, read on the forward strand.
CATATTTTTGAATTATCAAATATTGTTTGTCTTTATTGGTAATGTATTATTCATTTTATTTTTTTATTATCGTTTGGATATATTTTGTTTTTATATAATATGTGATGTTTTGATAAAGAGGGTATAGTATCCCCATGAAATATATTAGACCCTCACTACTAGTAAGTAGCCTCTGGAGTATGGGGGGGTGGGGGTGTACACTAGGTCATGTAACTAACCCACTCGAGGAACTAGCATGTGACACCCTAGTTGGGATGTTACAATTGGTACCTGCCCAAGTACCTCATCCCCACTTTATGTATAACATTCCCGAATACATGAATTGTATCACCAGGACCCAGTGTGTAACTCCTTATGGGTACCCATCTATATACCTAGACATGTACCTAACCTAGGAATTTATGACTACATGGTGTACACCCAACATTAGCACTTGTTGTGTACTTATAGACTATAACAACCATGTTATTTATTATTCATTTAAACCTGATTTATAACATAGATTTTTAATTAATATAACTCATAAGATAAAAAGTTCTAGTGTCTCAGGAATTTAAGAACATTAAATTAAAACTTAAAACATGAAAGACAAGATCATTATTGAAAATTTATTTTACATGACCACAACATTCATTCATACTTTACACTGCATGGGATAACCTGAGGACATTCATAAGAAAAGGGTGAGGTATAAATCCCAGTAAGGGAATACAAAAGGAATAACATGAGGATAATAATAATTTTCAAATATGGAATATTAATGAGCTATATAGGAATATGAATATAAAGGCTTGATATATCATGATAATTATAACATAGAAATGTGGAAACAAATAAAAACACTTCTAAAGACCCAGAAAATCCATGTATTTCTTTTATTATATGGGAATATTACGAGTCCAAAAAAATTAACGGTGCCTGATTCCGAGGCCCGGAGTGCCCAGAATGAATTTATGAACTTTTTTTATGTATGTTCAGTAAACATGTGATCAGGTTTTTATAACTTTTGAATCAGTTCTCGGAATTGAAATATGAGGACATTTTTTACCTCGAAGCACCAATATCTGCTTAAAGAGACATTCACCTCGACCGCAGTAGGTCGAGGGTGGAATAAAGTTTTTCACTTTTTTGGGGAAGAAGAAAAATAAAATAATAAACATTTTGTTTTTCTTTTGAAACATCTCTTTTAAAATAATGGATGTGGGGACCACCCAAGCTAGAAAAACCTCCCAATTTGAATTCAAGGTGGTGGGACCACCTGAAGCCCTCTTAATGGGGGAAAACCTCTCAACCCTCCAATTAATTAATTGTTCCATTTATTTGTACGAACTTTAATTGTGCCAACATAAATTAATTTGATAAACCTCTTTTAATTTTTTGGATCCTCATTTCATTGGGGAAATCATTGGAAAAGTGGAGAATTTTGGGGAAACTTTTCCTCCAATAAAGAATGTCCTCTGAAACGAAGAATGAGGAACCAACCCTGAGCCCGAATCAGAAGCGCTTTGAGGAAGCAAAAAATGTTGATGTTCTTCAATGACTTCATCTTATACCTATGGACTCCACCAATGAAAGACAGGGTAGGGGTGTGATGTGATTGATCATCGAAAATTTCTTTTAAGTTGAATCTCTTCCCATGAGCTGCTTGCTACTGCTCTAACGTGGAGGGTGCAGGCTAAACGAACATGGCCCGACCACTCTGCAACCTTTGTGGATTTTGAAGCGTTCTTCGCGATAGAGGAGAACATAGATTGATACCAGCGACCAGTGCCAATAGGACTCAGGAGCGGCGGTCAACACACCGGCCGACCACAAAGATAGAGGTGGCGCAACCGCACCATAGGTGGAGGGCCGCCACCCGTCGGTCATGGCTGAGTAGAGGATACAGTTGCGGCATGGCCAAGCTCATGATAGGGAGGTAGTAGTGCGGGTCCATGCCGCTGGTGTGTAGGAGCCACACCATGAGGCCGCATTGGTGAAGGAGGGCAGTCAACTCACTACCGGCTGTCGGTGGTGGTGCAGCGCGCGACCATGCCGTGGAGGAGGGTTGGCCATCTGACCAGCTGTGGTCCACCCAGCACAGGCCGCACTGCAAGATGCCCATCACGGGCCACACCGTGGGCCACCTGGTGGGCTGGGCCGGACACAGTAGGCCGGGTCGGTCCATCCAGGTCGGACCGGACGCGGACCAACTTCGACCCTTTTCCCTCTTTCGGCCATAACTTGAGCTACATACGTCCATTTGAAGAACTATCTATGGCGCCGAAAACCTTTGATCGAGATGGTACTTTTGGTATACCCCACATGAGATTTGGATAATGTTGGGGTATGGTCGAGTTGGATCGAACATGAATCCAATTGGGCCCTCTGGACTAAAAGGCCAATAACTTATTGACCGGGCATCCGATTGACACACCATCTGTTGTGTTGAGACCACTTTTTCATGGAGGTCCTTTGGGATACATTTTCATGGTACTTCATGGTAGTTAGAGTATAGACCTATGGATTGAAAAGCAGACCCTCCCAGAATCAAGCTAGCTCAATGCGGGAACCCTGTGGAAAGCTGCAAGATAAGAAAGGGATCCTATGTGGGTCTGTGCCTTAGGATCCTATGTGGGTCTATGATTTGGGATCCTAAGTGGGTCTGTGTTTTTTTATTCCACTTGGATATACTCTAGGAATCCACGTGGGATTACTCTGGGATCCTATGTGGGTCTGTTGTACTGTGATCCTACATGGGTATGATGATTTAGGATCTGATGTGTGTCTGCCTCTCAATAGAGTAAGATGATTTAGTAGATGTAGTGAATCATATTTACTACCATACCTAAGTCATACTTGTTCTGAGATGAGTCTTTACCTGTGTGGTAATCATCTATGTGAAAAACCATTATGATGCATACCTTTGTGGTATTCTTCTGTGTGGAATTACCTATGTGGTACTTACCTTCATGGTGATATCTTTGTGGTATTCTTCTATGTGGCATTAAATTTGTGGTACATACCTTTATGGTGTTACCTTCATAGTATTCTTTCCTACGTGGGATAATGGAGCTTTGGGATTTCTAGTTGGGCCTTCTATTTCCTCATGATTGAGATGGGTTTACTCGATAACATAGGTATATGTATGGGCATATACCTAAGTAGGGTTGTTAGTTGTTTTCATGATTTGTGGTTTATCCTTTGTGGATTTTTTGAGACCTTCGAGGGTCTTGGGGTACCTAATGTGTATCGTTATACTCACCCTTTCATAGGTTGTGCCCCCACCGTGTTGTGTTTGGTGGGGACGATGAACATTATTGATCGAGGCAGAGTGTACCACGACTAGAGGTAGCTCAGAGGTAGAAATTAGACGAGTCACACCGTAGAGACGACCGTTCGAGAGCTGTACCTACACATCATATAGGATCCTTGGTGGGTGTTCAGAGGAGCTGTTCTAGTTTACTTGTACTTCCCAGTTTTGTTGTACTTCCCAATTTTCCTTGTACTTTACAGTTGGGCTTGTATTCTGGCCCATTTTTATTATTTTACACACTCTTTTTACTATATAGTTAACTTTTGTTCGTATCTTGTTGTGTTCTTGGTTTGTGTGAGTTTACAAGTTATAAAAAAAATTCCTTCCCGTTTTAGAGAATACGCCGTTCGGTGCTAGTCGCCAACCCCTGGCCTATGGAAGGCGGGCTTGGGGTAGTCACGACATGGGCCCTGGGGGACGGGTCATGAAAAATTGGTATTAGAGGAGTCATTTATACCGTAGAACATTGGACTCTGATATTTTAATGGAAATAGTGTTAAGAGTTATAAGTGTGGTTATCATTTTATGGAATCCAATGTTGGTGAGGTGGCTGACGTATCTATATGCACGGACCCTGACATCTGATTTCTGACTCAGTACACGAAAACACTGATTTCATGTGTGTTTTAGAAAGTTTTCTTTGTGATATCTTTGAGTCAGCTCACCAGGTATATCATATTTACCATGGCACACCTGTTTCCTTTTAGGATTCCTCCACGCAGAGAGCCAGCTAGGGTTCTAGGTAGAGTACACGATGATAGCCCACCTAGCGACGAGGCCTTGATACATGGTACTTTGTCAGTAGAGGCACCAGCGGAGGCTCCAGTGGTACCCTTACCTATTGGTCCACCGATTCCACCAACCCCAGTAGCAGAGAGTGAACGCTTCCTGAGTCCGTTGCATGAGTTCCAGTGCAAGAGGCCACCTAGGTTTAGGGGTGGGACGGACCCACAGGCGGCTGAGGATTGGCTGGAGGCCGTGGTGAGAGTCTTCCGACTAGTAGGGACACCGGCTGATCTCTTAGTGATCCTTTCCCCCAGTCATCTAAAGGCAAAATCAGGTAGATAGTGGAGCTTGATGCTCCAGGTTCACGATGAGGTGACATTTCTCTAGGCAGACTTTGAGAGCCCGTTTTAGTCATACTTTGTCCTAGTGACCCTTCGTGTTGTGCACATACATGAGCTTCTTCATCTATGGTAGGGCAGAAAGACTGTGGCTCTATTCTTAGTGAGGTTCATTGACCTCTCATGCTACTCCACTGATATGGTGTGGGACCCATTCTTTAGGGACTAGACCTTCGAGCAGGGACTCAGGCGAGAGATCAGGGCTTTGATGATTTCTCTTAGCATTCCAACACAGGAGGAGATGATAGAGAGAGCCCTCTTAGTGGAGATTTTTCTTGCTGAGTAGTCACCAACAATGAGACCCACCACCAGGCTTCACAGAGTAGATTCTTATGTGGCTGTCAGTATACAGATGTCATAGAGGTCCAAGAGGACCATACCTATAGGTGGACAACCGTAGGATTCAGGGTCAGTTGTGTGGGTCACTGGGGACAGAGCCAGTAATGCGAGGTGCAGGAAGTGTTACGCATGCGGCGTGCAGGGTCACATGGATCATGAATTCCTGACCCAGTATACGGATGATCAAAATACGGTGTAAGGACCACCAAGGAATAGACATAAGTTCGACTGAGGAGGTCCGTAGGGAGTAGACAGACGTGGAAGAGGAGCTGGTCGTGTAGTTGGCGATGGGCGATGATTCAAGATGTTACCATAACCACCACCAGGTGGTCCACCCTGACCACATGGAGCATGTGTAAAGGGGCGAGCTCAGCTCTAGGCAGTTGAGGCCTATGACCATGGAACTCTAGAGATGATACGAGGTAAGATCTGTGTCTACTCGACCTTAGCTGCAGTACTTCTAAACCTAGGTTCCAGTCATTCTTTTTTTCCACTGCCATCGTTTGGAGCTCAGAGAATTCGGTGGAGGTGTTGGCTCAATCCTAATGGCTAGAGAATCATATGGTAGAGAATTCGATGATTGAACACTGGTTCCAGCAGTATGATCTTACTCTAGGAGGCAAGAGGTTCAGCTGGGATCTTCTATTGGCGGTGTCGAGGCCTCATGACGTCATCTTAGGTATGGATTGGTTGTCTACAATCCATTCCAAGATCAACTGCATTAGGTGAAAAGTATGGTGTATCCAAAAGGATGGTACTAGGTTTACCATCACCGGCGAGAAGGGAGCCTTTGCAGCAAATGATGGACTTACCCAGAAGATAGTGCAACCGATCACTAATCAGTTGGCTAGCCTTACCCTAAGAGAGGTTGATGTGGAGAGTCTGAGTTATCCTATATTGGTGGACCAGTATGCGGATGTCTTACCTGATGATGTCCTGGTTCTACCTCCTCGCATAGAGGTGGAATTTTACATTGACTTGTACCCGGGGATGACACTGATATCTACACCAGTGTATCAGATGTCTCCCACTGGGCTTCGTGAGCTGTGGGTACAGCTGGAGGACTTACATGGTAAGGGATTCATCCGGCCCAGTGTTTCTCCTTGGGCAGCCCCTATTTTGTTCACCAAAAAGGAGGATGGGAGCTTGAGACTTTGTGTTGACTATCGGCGCCTGAACCAGGTGACTGTGAAAACAAGTACCCACTTATGAGGATTGACGACCTCTTTGATCAGATGAAGGGAGCATGATGGTTATCAAAGATAGTCCTCATATCAGGATATCACTAACTCTGAGTACGAGACGAGGATGTGCAGAAGATGGCTATTAGATGTCTGTATAGTCACTATGATTTCTTGGTTATGCAATCCGGCATGACCAATGCTCCAGTAGTTTCATGGGACTCATGAACATGATCATTCAGCCAAACCTTGATCTCTTTGTAGTAGTCTTCAATGATGAAATTTTGATCTACTCGGCTACTGTGGATGAGCATACCTATCATTTATAGGTAGTTCTGGATGCACTCCAAGAGCACCAGCTTTATGGTATTCTCTCGAAGTGCCAGTTCTGGATTCGAGAGGATCACTTTCTAGGACATGTCATATTGGAGGCTGGATTTTCGGTGGATACAGCAAAGATTGAGGCATTACTTGCTTTGGATCCAACCGGGAATGTGACGGAGGTACATAGTTTCCTGGGTTTGTCCAGATACTACTAGAGATTTGTGCCATTTTTACCTAGAGTTGCAGCACCTTTATCATCATTGATAAAGAAGGGTCATCCCTTCGTGTGGTTGGAGATATGCTAGCAGATTTTTCAGAAGCTGAGGCAAAGGCTGACTAGTGGCCCCCCATCTTGAGGCGTTCGAAAGAGGGTGTTGGGTATGTAGTCTACTGTGACACAACAGGAACCGTGATCAATTGTATCATGATGTAGGAGTGAGCAGTTATCGCATATGGTTATCGACAGCTGAGACAACATGAGAATAACTATGCTACCCATGACCTAGAGTTAGAAGTAGTGGTCTTCGCCTTGAAGATGTGGTGACATCACTTGATGGGAAAACGTTTTACAGTCTACTTGGACCACACGCGTCTCAGGTATATCTTCTCTCAGAAGGACCTGAACCTGAGACAATGATGTTAGCTCGAGTTTATCTAGAATTATGAATTTGAGATAGACTATACTCTTGGGAAGGGGAACGTTGTAGTAGATGCACTCAGCAGGAGAACTGGAATATAGCTTCTAGGTTAGGCGATAGAGCAGCTGGCCACTTTACAGATATCCTTTGTGGAACTTGATAGAGAAGATTCTATTCAGTCTTTTACAGTCACTCCCCCACTCCTTTAGCGAGTCTGGGAGGCGCAGCATCCGAACACTAACTACGAGGATCGATGTGTTCAGATATCCTCAGGGTAGGAACCTGATAGATTTTCTGAAGGTGGTGAGAACGTCATCCTTTTTGGAGGACGTACCATAGTACCAGTTTCACTTCAAGTGGATGTGCTGCGGGAGTTTCAAACATCCCCTCTAGCGGTACATCCAGGAGTGGCGAAGTTATACTAGGATCTCCGACAATAGCACTGGTGGCCGAGAATGAAGAAAGAAGTAGCCGTGTTTTTCTCTTGGTGCCTCATTTGTCAGTAAGTGAAGGCAGAGCATCAGGTACTAGCAGGCTTAGATCAGCCTTTAGAGGTCCTAGAGTGGAAGTGGGACATGATATCTATGGAATTAATGATAAGACTTCCACATACATCAAGGGGTCATGATTCAATTTGGGTGATCATCGACGGACTCACCATGTCGGCCCACTTCCTACTGATCAGAGAGAACGGTTCAGTTGAGATCTTGGGATGCCTCTATGTGCAAGTGATTATGTGGCTACATGGAGTACCCTCAATAATTTTCTCTGATCGAGAAGCACATTTCACTTCCAGACTATGGGAGGGGTTGGAGGAGGATTTCAGGACGCAGCTTCATTTGAGCACTGCTTTCCATCCTAAGACGGATGGCCAAACTGAGCGGACCATTCAGATCCTTGAGGACATGATGCATTCTTGCGTCCTTGACTTCGATCACAACTAGGAGGATCACTTGACCTTTGGTGGAATTTTCATAAACAACAGCTATCACTCTACCATTGGGATGGAACCATTCGAGGCTCTGTACGGAAGACCTTGCAGATCACCATTGTGCTGGACTGACCCAGGGGAGTAAGCACTCATGGGACCAGATATGGTACAAGCTACCATAGAGAAGGTTCCAATCATCCCGGAGTGGATGAAGACTACACAGATCAGGAAAAAGTCTTATGATGATAGGAGATGGAGACCTCTCGAGTTCGAGGATGGTGACCAAGTATTTATATGGGTCTCACATCGACGAGGTTTACAGAGATTTGGTCAGGGAAACAAGTTATCTATGAGATTAATTAGACCTTTTTAGGTCCTAAGCAGAGTTGACGAGGTGTCTTACCGAATAGCTCTTCCACGCCAGCTGCACCAAGTGCACGATGGCTTCCACGTATCCCAGCTGAGGATATACGTGCATGACCCTTCACACATCATTGACTAGGGAAAGCTGGACATCAACAATGGGGCGATGTTTACAGAGGTTGCAGTAGAGATTGAGGATCGACAAGAGAGAGTCATTAGTGGGAAATAGATACCTTTGGCACGTGTTAGTTGGTAGCACGAGAACCTCCAAGAGAGCACATGGGAGTGGGAGGTTAGATTTGTACTTAGTACCCCCACTTGTTTTCCTAGTTTTTGTGATGTAGCTTTTGGGGACGCAAAGACCTGTGGTAGAGATAATGTAAAGACCCAAAAATTCCATGTATGTTTTTATTATATGTGAATATTACGAGTCCATGAAAATTTATGGTGCATAATTCTGAGGCCCGGAGTGTCCAAAATGAATTTCGAAACTTTTTTAAGTACATTTAGTAAACATTCTAGTGGGTTTTTTAATAAAATTTGAACCAGTGCTCAGAATTGAAATCTGAGGAAACTGTTGAACTCGTAGCGTCAATATTCTCTTAAAGAGACCTTCAGCTCGACCATAGTAGGTCAAGGGTGGAAGATAGTTTTTCACTTTTTCGTGGAAGAAGAAAAATAAAATAATTAACTTTTTATTTTTCTTTTGAAACCTCTCTTTTGAAATTATGGAGGTGGAGACCACCCAAGCTAGAAAAACCTCCCAATTTGAATTCATAGTGGTAGAGACCACCAGAACCCCTTTGAATGGGAGAATACCTCTCATCTCTCCAATTAATTAATTATGCCATTTATTTGTACCAACTTTAATTGTGCCAAAATAAATTAATTTGATAAAACTATTTTAATTTTTTGGCTCCTCATTTCCTTGGAAAAATCATTGGTAAAGGGGAGAAATTTGGAGAATCCCTTCCTCCAACGAAGAGCGCCCTCTCCAATGAAGAATGAGGAACCAACCTCGAGCCTGGATCAAAAGTACTTTGTAGAAGCAACACACGCCGACATTCATCAATGACTTCATCTTCTACCTCTCGACTCCTCCAACGAATGGAAAGGTGGGGGTGTGATTTGATTGATCTTCATTAATTTCTTTCGCATTGAATATATCCCTATGAGATGCTTTCTATTTCTCTTACGTGGAGGGCGTGGGCCTGTCATGACCCCCTCCCACAAAAGATGCCCCTCCTGAGCTGGAAATGGTGAAAGGGAGATAATGACCCCTGAGTACCGCCTCCAGTAGGCCCCAGGTTGGCGACTAGCACCAATGGTATGACTTTTCACAAATATGGGAGGGATTACCCTTTTATTATTTTAAGATCAGGAAATAGGACAAGTCAACCACCAAAAAGGAAAAGAACAAGTGTATTGAAATAAACCCAAACCAAGCCCACATACATGTTTAAACAATTTCATAACAAGGTACAAGTATAAGAAAGCTCAAAAGTACAATACCAAAAGAAAAAAGTGTACAACAACAACAACAACTCCAACTGTCCTACTTGTAGGGTCCTACACGGCCCTGGTAGTCCTCCTGGAAACCTGAAAGTAAACGTAGGGTGAGCATACAAGTATACTCAGTAGGGAAACCTAAAGATCTTGAGAAAAATTGGGGAGACATCCTAATGTCCCGTGAGAACAACAGAAGAAACCTAGCAAGGAATTCTATCCACCCAACCTAAGCAGCCACACTCACCAAAAACACAATCACAACAGGTAGTAGTATATAAGAACAAGAGTATTGGGTACCCCTCACCATTTCCCAGAATTTAGCTTCTCATTATAATGGTGAACATCCTGACACTGCCACACTCTCCCCGTCTGGACACACCTGGGCCTCACAACCACACATCCTGCCCGCACACACTTGTGCCTCACAACCACGTATCCCGCCTGCACACACCTAGGCCTCATCCCGAAGATTCTTGGGAAACAGTAGAACCTGCCTGAAGATACTTGGGCTAAAACCACCCCAATCGAAACCTACATGAAGGGTCTTAGGTGTAAGGTCACCTAAATCCATCACAGCCTAGGGAAGAAGGAGCAGGTTGGAGCTAGTATCTAATGAAAAAACACCCTCTCCCATAAAATGGGAGTTTTCAGCACTAAGTACTCAACATGGGTGGGGTGCGATAAACCACAAAAGATACACACATATATATATATATATATCAAACACTCTGCCTAACCTATGGCTTCTAAAGAGAGAAACTGAGCACGTGCCTCAGCACTGCTACTACGAAGCATGCATACAACAAACAACCCCAACCCCATTTAGGTTTTCACGTTTCAATGGAATTAGTTTATTAGTTCCTTAACTAATGGACAACTATCCACAACCAACCACATCGATCGTTTGTAAAACATATCCCTACCATCCACAAATCAAGTTAGGAAAACACAAGACACACAACCAAGTCCTTCTTATTAACCAACCAACCCCATTGATTATTATTCCCATTCCATTACCAGGACCCAACATTCAAATCTCCCACTTTTATTTATTATTCACAACCCATAGTTCATTCACATTCAAGCCCATCCCTACAGCCCCGCTGCCAACTGCCATAACCACAACTACACCGTACATCATTATCCTTTTAATACCATTTATCGCAGCCCCACTTCCCATCACCAACATAACATTCACACCAACCCACAACCAAGCCAACCGCAGCCCCGCTGCTCACCCGAGCTACAAAAACCCATAAAACACCCCCATCACATGCCACATATCCAATACAACACCCACATGTTCATTATTCCATTTTGTTTGACCGGGATGATCACACAAGGGTTTCAGATTTTAAAACAGCCAACATTATGTGATTAACCAAATTCCACATTCAACAAAGTTACATTCACAAAAAATGGTCTAGAATATAGGGAAACATTTAATTTTACGAGCAAAGTCCCCCAACGACTGTGATTTTTAGTAGGAATAAGCCTATTCAATTTACAATATAATATCACAGGATATAAAGATAAACATAACAACATTCCCCATCCCTATTCTTTAACCAGTTATTATCTTTATTTAATGGTTCAACTGTTTCTCATGAAAAAAAGAGGATACCCACCCCGCATGATGCACAATTTATAGAGATGAAGGTAATATTACTACCTCAACAAGTTCTGATCACAATGCTCCCCCAGATCAACCTTAGAAGACATCTGTCGGCGTCCGTCACTTCTGTCGGGTCCTGGAAAAACCTCCTTGGGTGGAAGTCAGAAAGGAAAGGCTGAAGGAAAGACATTGGATCCAAGCATGGAAGTTCCGCCTCGTCATTACGATCCCATGGCCGCTGACGGATCGTGAATCGGAGCTCGGACGAATAAGTTATGGAAGAAAGAGCCTTTGTGTCTCTTGGGAGAACTCTACACAGAGGAAAGGGGAGGTGAGGGGTGAGTTAAAAAGGAGGAGGGGAACCCTCCTTTTATAGGTGAGAAAAGAAAAAGTACACAGGGTGTAAATTATGGTACATGGCGTGTACTCGGTTATTTCACACGGTCTCCATGTGGCTTCCAACACGGCTCCACGGCCGTTGACTGGTCAACACACAGTTTGAGGGTAACACATACGCGGGGAGGGACTACACGGTGTGTAGTACTGGACACATGGCGTGTACCCATTTATTGTACATGTAAAGGACATGACTCCAACATGACACAGAACTGTTTACTGGTAACACGTACGCAGGGAAAGACTACACGGCGTGTACCCATTTATTGTACACGACAAGGACACAGCTCCAACATGGCACATGGTCGTTGACTGGTAACCCGTACGCGGGGAAGGACTACACGGTGTGTAGTACTGGACCCACGAGGTGTACCCATTTATTTAACACAGCAAGGAAACCGACTTCAACACGGGGTATACCCGGCAAGGGGGTACACGGCGTGTACTCCCACTATAAGGCGTTTAGTTTCAAAATTCTGGAAAGTGTGGGAAAAGTCCATTTTACCCTCCAGAACACTTCGTGACCTTCTTTTTGACAATGGAAGGAGCCGGAGAGGTCCGAGCCATTACATCAGATACCTATTAAAACATTATCATCCCCGAGAATTCAAAACCATCCTAGAGGAACCCATAAAGATACCTCTTAGGGCTCTTGTTATAACAGGAACCCAACCACCATCCCTAATCATATGTTTTAGGAATTCCTTCTCCTATGTCGAGATATTATCCGCTTTAGGCGGCACTGAATTTCCTGCACGGGTTTAATCGCATCCTCATTAATGCGTCTCGATTAATAATTGGGTATTCCCACTTTCATACATTAGGATTTTCCAACTTACACTGCCCCTAAAACCGTACAACCCACACATTTCCCGAACACATGGTTTGGGGAAAATTCCTTCTTCTATGTCGAGATATTATCCACTTTAGGCGGCACTGACTCACCCGCATGGGTTCAATCACATCCTCATTAATGCGTCTTGATTAAGAGTTAGGTTTTTTTCCTTTACCCACACATCCGGACATGCTACACACTTCCAAAGAACAAGGAAACAAAAGGTCTCACAACCGACAATCCAAGAATTCCATACATCAAAGGTACAATGTATAACATCAAAACAAAGCTTAGAAGAACAAAGAAAACACAAGTCAAAACAACTCTGGGTACTGAGCGTGCATCTAGGTCTCCTGCTCCCAAGTGCTCTCCTTGAGGCCTCCATGCCTCCACAACACGCGAACCAAGGGAATGGTTCTTCCATGGAGCACCTTCTCTTTACGATCTTCTATTTTGGCTGGTGGTTCCTTGAAGGTCGCATTGTCTCCCATATCTAACTCTCCCCAGTCGATAATGTGAGAGTTGTCATGTAAGTACCGACGAAGCTAGGAGACGTGGAAGACGTCATGAACCTTCTCCAACTGAGGTGGAAGGGCCAGCTAATATGACACCTCGCCGAATCGCCTCAGCACCTCAAAAGGCCCGATGAACCTAGGTGAGAGCTTGCTCCCTTTCCCAAACCTCCGCTTCCCCCGTCGAGGGGAAACCTTCCAGAACACATGATCTACGACCTCGAACTCCAAGGACCTCTACTGACGATCAGCATAAGACTTATGTCGGTCCTGAGCCGCTTTCATCCTTTCACGTACAAGATGGACTTTCTCTATGGTGCTTTGTACTACCTCTGGCCCAAGAGCACCTGTGTCACCAACCTCTGCCCAACAAATGGGTGAACGACATGGTCTTCCATACAAGGCCTCAAACGGTGCCATGCCTATAGTAGAGTGGTAGCTGTTATTGTAGGAAAACTCTACTAAAGGCAAGTGTCCTACCCATGACCCTCCGAAATACATAACACATGCTCGCAACATGTCCTCCAACGTCTGGATAGTCCGCTCTGTCTACCCATTGGTCTGGGGGTGGAAAGCAGTTCTAAGGCGTAGCTGGGTGCCAAAATCATGATGTAACCCTCTCCAGACTCGTGAGGTAAACCGAGTATCCAGGTATGAGACGATAATCTTTGTAACTCCATGAAACTGCACCACCTCGTCTACGTACCTCTGTGCTAAGGTACTCACCGGGACGGACTCCTTTATTGCTAAGAAGGGAGGTGATTTCGTCAGTCGATCCACCACTACCCAGATAGCGTCATAACCACCCTGAGATCTGGTTAGTCCTATGACGAAGTCCATTGAGATGTAATCCCAATTCTACTCAGGGAAATCTAAGGGATGCAACAAACCACTGGGAACACGGTTTTCGGCCTTCACTTGCTGACACACTAGGCATTTAGCCACAAACTCTACCACTTCCCGTTTCACCCCAGGCCACAAAAACTGTTCCCTCAGGCCTCGGTACATTTTTGAAACTTCAGGATGTACCTACAAGGATGAGCTATGGAACTCATTGAGAACTCCCTCGCGCATCTCATCCAGAACAAACAACCTTCCATGGAAAAGCATCGGATGTCGGCTGTCCTCTGACCATCCCTCTGGAGCTTTTCCCTGATCGAAATGATCCCGCATTACTTCTGCCTCGGAGTCCCCCCACTGAGACTCTTCCACCTACTGAAACAAGGAGGATTGCACCGTCATCTGAAACAAACAGCCTCTAACACCTTCTACCCTTGCATCCAAGTGCAAGGTGGACAACTCTCCCATCACTTTCCAAGCATCTGCAGATTCCCGAACCACTTCTTTATGCGACTTCCTGCTCAGGGCATCAACCACAATGTTTCCATTACCTTCAGTGTAAGAGATATAGAAGTCATAGTCTTGGAGAAACTCGACCCATTTCCACTGCCATAAGTTCAGGTCATGCTAGGAGAAGATATAATGCATGCTCTTGTGATCTGAGAATACCAAAAAGCGCTCCCCAAAGAGGTAAGTCGCCACAACTTCAGTGCGAACACTAATGCTGCAAGCTCTAGGTCATGGGTGGCATAGTTACGCTCGTGAGGGTGTAACTACCTTGAACCTTAATAGATCACTCCCTACTTCTGCATCAGCACGTACCCCAGACCAAGGCCAGAAGCATCACAAAACACCTCATACAACTACCCTTCCTCTTGAAACCTGAGTACGGGAGCACTGACCAACTTCTCCTTCAGGTAGTCGAAAGCCTTCTGGCACTTACCTCTCTATATGAAGACCTGGTTTTTCCTAGTCAAATCTGTCAATAGAGAAGTAACTCGAGATAATTCTGAAACAAACCTCCGATAGTAACCTACTAACCCCAGGAAACTACGAACTTCTGCCATGCTCATGGGTGCTACCCAAGAAACAACTGCCTCCACCTTCTATGGGTCCACTGACACTCCATGCTGAGACACCACGTGCCCAAGGAAGTGTACTTATTGCGTCAAGAAATTACACTTCGACAATTTCCCATAAAGTTGGTGGTGTCGAAGGACTTCCAAGACTATCCTGAGATGCTCAACGTGCTCCTCCTCTGTTCTTGAGTAGACCAGGATATCATCGATAAACACAATGACGAACTGGTCCAGAAACTCCCGGAAGACAAAGTTCATAAGTCCCATGAACACAGCCGGTGCATTCTTAACTCCAAACGGAATCACTACAAACTCGAAGTTCCCATACCTGCACCTGAAAGCCGTCTTCGAGATGTCACTGTACCTTACCCTCAACTGATGATATCCAGATCGTAGATCAATATTAGAAAACCAACCTGCTCCCATCAGTTGGCCGAAGAGATCATCTATCCTTGGAAGGGGGTAACGGTTCTTGACCGTTACCTGGTTCAAGCATCGGTAGTCTATGCATATCCTGATATGATCATCTGCATTCTTCACGAACAAAACTGGAGCACCCCATGGCGATACGCTGGGTCGAACAAAACCTTTCTCCATCATATCATCAATCTGAATCCACAACTCCCGCAACTCTGAAGGTTCCATCCTATAAGGGGCCATCGAAATCGGACAAGCACCAGGCTGTAAGTCTATCCCGAACTCAACATCACGCCGGGGGGGGGGGGGGGGTAGAGTCACAAACTCATCAGGAAAAACATCGAGGAACTCCCCAACAACCTCCGGGACATCCATCATCTCTGTATCAGCTAGAACCACTGATAACCTGCCTGACAAAGAAAGGAGAGGCTCCACACGCCGGCTTCCCACCTGATAGCTCCTCTCACCAACAGAAGCTACACGTTGCCTATCCATGTTGGAGAACACAACTCTTCTCCGAATGTAGTCAATAATGGAACTAACATAAAAAAACCAGTCGATGTCTAGGATGACATCGTATGGCTGCATCTGTAACACAAGAAGGTCCCCACTAGATTGATGTGGTCCCTACGTCAGCCCACATCCCCGGAAAACAGAAGATAAGTTGGTCTGGCCTCCAACTGGTCTACTCAGCACTAGTGGTACAGAAATTCTCTCTACTTCTAGTCCCAAAGCATGGGCTAGACCAGGTGAAACAAAGGAGTGAAAAGCTCCCGAATCAAACAAAGCATAAACAAGAGTTCTGAACAATCAAATCGTACCTCGCACCACCTCTGGTCCTGCTGGAGTTGTCAAATCTGCTGCATGCAACTGTCCACACCCAGATCCTCTGCCTCTTTGATGTCGTCCACCTCCTCGACCACACCCTGGTCGAGGTCCCTGAGGAGAACCCTAAGGTCGGCCTCCTCCAAAAAAGTATGCCCACGGAGGAGCATGGTCTTGCTGCTACTGGAAGGGCCTCTCCGGCAACTGGTGCTGGTGAGGTGGCCACTGAACCTGCCCACCTCCACCGTACTGAGCTCGGGTCGGGCACCGAATCTGAACGTTTTCAAAAACTCCACAAGAAAAACACTTCTGTCTTGGGCTCGTGGAAAAGGGATGAGGACCCGAAGATATGAACTAGAACTGCTGGGGTCTGCTCCCCAATAGCCTGAACCTAGAAGGTCCCGTCACAGGAGACCTGCTGCTGACTGTCTTCCCCTTCGATGAGCCCAGCTGGATCCCCTCGCGGGGTGCACCTCCAAGTGAGTGAATCGTCTCTACAACCTCTTCCTTCTTCTGTACCACCGTGTACATCGGAAGGGTGAAGGGGGTGACAGCATACTAGAGCTAAGGATGAAGCGCCTCCTCCAAATGTCTCGCCCGAGACTCCTCATCCGGAAAGAGATCCGGAGCAAAGCGCATGAGATCCTTGAACATGATCCCCATCTCTCATACTATCATACTCCCCTGCTGAAGGGAGAGTAACTCTTTCCGCTTATCTTCCTTGATCATGGAAGAAAGGAATTCATCTCAGAATTCATTCTCAATTTGAGCCCATGGAACCTCTACCTCTATCCTCTCTCCGAAGTAGATCATCCACCACTGTCGCGCTGCACCTCTCAACTGACTGACTTCTAGGGGAACCGAGTACGCCCTTGGAGCATGAATCAAGGTAAAAGTGATCCATATCTCCTCAAGCCACCCCTCTGTCTCCGTATCCAAAGTACTACCCTCGTACTTCTTGAGGGTCTGCCGCTGAAAATAACGGAGAGTATTTTTCCACTGGATATCTTCCTCCTCTCAGTCAATACTCAACTGATCGACCGCCTGGATATGATGGGCCTCGTCCGTCTGAGCCACCCGGGGATGACGTCCATGTGCTATAGCTAAACAGTAAACAAGGATCGCCTAAGACCAAGTAGAAAGGAATTATCAAGGATTAATTTTATCATTTTAATCAATTTCTTTCCCAAAACACCCAAATCAAGTAAAATACAATCATGATGATGCATGTACCTTCCCTAGGGTCTCTACCCTACAATCAATGTAGTCTCACATGGTCGTTCTGTAGACTCAGAGTCCTTGAATCAGATCACTGGGGGCCCTACAATCCCAAGTCCTAGCCGGTCTTCCCTGGAATATGTCACACACCAAGATTAAGTGACACTGTTGGCCGACCATCCCATGCAATCCTCAATGTGCCTAACTCCAGGCTCCATCGTATCTTTCAACCATCACCTCTGATACCATTCTGTCACGACCCCTTCAACAAAAGATGCCCCTTCTGAGATGGCAATGGTAAAAGGGAGATAATGACCCCTGAGTCCCGCCTCCAGTAGGCCCCGGGTTGGAGACTAGCACCAAGGGTATGAGTTTTCACAAATATGGGAGGCATTACCCTATTATTATTTTAAGATCGGGAAATAGGACAAGTCAAACACCAAAAAGGAAAAGAACAAGTGTATAGAAATAAACCCGATCCAAGCCCACATGCATGTTTAAACAATTTTATAACAAGGTACAAGTACAAGAAAGCTCAAAAGTACAATACCAAAAGAAACAAGTGTACAACAACATCAAAAACTCCAACTCTCTGACTAGTAGGGTCCCGCACGGCCCTCGTAGTCCTCCTGGAAACCTGAAAGTAAACGTAGGGTGAGCATACAAGTATACTCAGTAGGGAAACCTAAAGCTATCATGCACAAGTGGGGAGACATACTAATGTCCTGTGAGAACAGCAGAAGAAACCTAGCAAGAAATTCTATCTACCCAACCTCACCATCGAAACACACCAAAAACACAATCACAATAGGTAGTAGTATATAAGAACAAGAGTATTGGGTACCCCGCACCATTTCCCAGAAGTTAGCTGCTCTTCCTAATGGTGAACGTCCTAACGATGCCACACTCTCCCCGCCTGCACACACCTGGGCCTCACAACCACACATCTCGCCCGCACACACCTGGGCCTCACAACGATGTATCCCACCCACACACACCTGGGCCTCATCCCGAAGATTCTTGGGAAACAATAGAATCTGCACGAAGAGCCTTGGGCTAAAACCACCCCAATCAAAACCTACCTGAAGGGTCTTAGGGGTAAGGTCACCTCAAGCAATCACAGTCTAGGGAAGAAGGATTAAGAAGGAGCTAATAACTAAGGGGAAAACACCCTCTCCCATGAAATGGGAGTGTTCGGAACTAAGTTCTCAACATGGGTGGGGTGCGATAAAACACAAAAGATACTGATATATATATATATATATATATATATACCAAACACTAAGCCCAACCTATGGCTTCTAAATAGAGAAACTGAATACATGCCTCGGTACTGCTACTACGAAGCATGCATACAACAAACAACTCCAACCCCATTTAGGTTTTCACGTTTCAACAGAATTAGTTTATTAGTTCCTAAAATACTGGGAAACTATCCACAACCATCCACATCGATCGTTCATAAAACATATCCCTTCCATCCACAAATCAAGTTAGGAAAACACAAGCAACACAACCAAGTCCTTCTTATTAACCAACCAACCACATTGATTATTATTCCCGTTCCATTACCATAACCCACCATTCATTAACTCTCCCACTTTTAGTTATTATTCACAACCCATAGTTCGTTCAGATTCAAGACCATCCCTGCAGCCCCGCTGCCAACCGCCATAACCACAACCACAACTGCACCGTACATCATTATCTGTTTAATACCATTTATCGCAGCCCCACTGCCCATCACCAACATAGCATTCACACAAACCCACAACCAATCCAACCGTAGCCCCTCTACTCACCTGATCCACAAAAACCCATAAAACACCCCCATCACATGCCACATATCCAATCCAACACCCACAAGTTCATTATTCCATTTTGTTCAACCGGGGGTATCACACAAGGGTTTCGGATTTTAAAACAGCTAAATTTACGTGATTAACCAAATTCCACATTCAAAAAAGTTCCATTCACAAAAACGGTCTAGAAGACTGGGAAACATTTAATTGTTCAAGCAAAGGCCCCCAACGACCATGATTTTTAGTAGGCATAAGACTATTCAATTCACAATATAATATCAAAGGATATAAAGATAAACATAACAACTTTCCCCATCCCCGTTCTTTAACGAGCTATTATCTTTATTTAATGGTTCAAATGTTTCTCATGAAAACAAGAGGATACCCACCCCGCATGATTCGCAATTTAGAGAGACGAAGGTAAGATTCCTACCTCAATAGGTTCTGATCGCAACGCTCCCTCGGATCAACCTTAGAAGAAGTCCGTCGGCGTCTGTCACTTTTTTCAGGTCCCGGAAAAACTTCCTCGGGTGGAATTCGGAAAGGAAAGTCCGAAGGAAAGACAACATATCTAAGCTTGGAAGTTTTGCCTCGTCGTTACGATCCCGTGGCCACTAACGGATCGTAAATCGGAGCTCGGACGAAGATGTTATGAAAAAAAGAGCCTTCGAGTCTCATGGGAGAACTCTGCTCAGAGGAAAGGGGAGGTGAGGGGTGAGTTGAAAAGGAGGAGGGGACCCTTCCTTTTATAGGTGAGAAAAGCAAAAGTACACGGTGTGTACTTTATGGTACATGGAATGTACTCAGTTATTTCACACGGTCTCCACGTGGCTTCCAACACGGCTCTGCGGCCGTTGACTGGCCAACACACGGTTTGAGGGTAACGCATACGCGGGGAGGGACTACATGGCATGTAGTACTGGACACACGGCATGTACCCATTTATTGTACACGGCTAGGACACGGCTCCAACACGACAGATGGCCATTGACTGGTAACGCGTACACGGGGAAGGACTACACGACGTGTAGTACTAGACACATGGCGTGTACCCATTTATTGTACACGGCAAGGACACGACTCCAACACGACACATAGCCATTGACTGGTAACGCGTACGTGGGGAAGGACTACACGACATGTAGTACTGGACACACGACATGTACCCATTTATTTCACACAGCAAGGACACAACCTCCAACACGAGGTATACCCGAAAAGGCGGTACACGACATGTACTCGCGCTACATGGCGTGTTGTTTCAAAATTATGGAAAGTGTGGGAAAAGTCCATTTTACCCTCCATAACACTTCGTGACCTTCCTTTTGAGAAAGGAATGGGCCGGAGAGGTCCGGGCCATTATAGGGAAAAATGAACATGGCCCGACTGGTCTTCAACATTAGTAGTTTTTGATGTGTTCTTTGCGATGGAGGAGGGATGCAGCTGGTACCGGTGACCGGCGCTGGTAGGACTCGGGAGTGGTGACCGACACAACAAATGGATGTGAAGACGGCATTAGTGCAACTGCACCACTGGTGGAGGGCTGTGGCCCGTCAGTCGTGGCGGAGTAGAGGCGGCGGCTGGCGCATGGCCTGCTGCGAGAAGGGGATGCAGCAGCGCGCATCCGCACTTCTGGAGTACAAGAGATGAAATAGGAGGCCGCGGTGATGAAGGAGGGTGGATGTCTCACTACTGGCCACCAGTGGGGGCGTGACATGCGACCGCGCCATGGAGGAGGGCAGGCCGTCCGGCTAGCCATGGGCCGCCCCTCCCGGGCTGCGCTGGTGGGCCGGCCTAGACCTAGCGGGACAGGTCGGACCAAAATTCAGACCTGGGTTAGGCTGGGCTGACCCGAACCTGGTCGAGTTGGCCCAGGCCGGGTCGGGCATGGTTGGTCCAACCAGGTCAGATCGGACTCGGATCAGCTTTGACCCTTTTCTCTCTTTCGTCCATAACTTGTGCTACGAGCGTCCGTTTGACAAACCGTCTATGGCACCAGAAACCTTGGATCAAGATAGTCCTTTTGGTATAACCCACATTAGTTATTGATAATGTTGGGTTACAACCTAGTTGGATCAAAAACGAATCCAAACGGGCCCTCGGGACTAAAAGGCCAATAACATACAGACCGAGCATCCGATTGACGCGCCATCTGTTGCTTCGAGACCCCTTTTACATGGATGTACTTTGGGACACTTTTTCGTTGGACTTCGTGGCAGTTGTATTATCGACCTGTTGTTTGAGGATTATACCCTCCTGGAATCAAGCAAGCTTAGTGCGGGAACCCTGTGGCTGGATGTAAAATTAGAAAGGGATCTTATGTGGGTTTGTGCATTATGATCCTATATGGGTCTGTGCTTGGAAATCCTACATGGGTCTGTGTTTCAGTATTATACTTGTATCTTTTCGAGGAATCCACGTGGTATTACTCTAGGATCCTACGTGGGTCTACTGTACTAGGATCCTACGTGGGTCTGAGGATTTAGGATTATACGTGGGTCTCCCTCTCAACAGAGTAAGATGATTTAGTAGATGCATATAATCATATTTACTACCATACCTAAGTCATACCTGGTGTGATATGAGTCTTTAAATGTGTGTTAATCATCTATGTGGAGTACCATTGTGATTCATACCTCCATGGTGATACCTTTGTGGTATTCCTCTGTGTGGCATTACCTTTGTCGTACTTACCTTCGTGGTGATATCTTTGTGGTATTCTTTTGTGTGGAATTACCTTTGTGGTACTTACCTTCGTGGTGTTACCTTCATGGTATCCTTTCTTACTTGGGACATTTGATCTTTGGGCTTTTGATTTGGGCCTTGTGTATCCTCTTGATGGAGATGTGTTTACTCGACAACTTTGGTATATGTATGGGCATATACCTATGTAGGGTTGTTAGTTGTTTTCATGATTTTTGGTGTATCATTTATGAATTTTGTGATAACTTCAAGGGTCTCGGGTTCCCTACTGAGTATCTTTATACTCACCCCTATAAGGGTTATGCCCACACCTTGTAGTGTTTGGTGAAAACGACAGACAACATTGATCGGGGTTGAGGGTACTAGGACTGGAGGTAGCTCGGAGGAGGACATTAGATGAGGCGTACCACATAGACAACTGTTCGAGAGATGAACCTACCATTTAGGTAGGATCCTTTGTGGGTGTTCATAGGATATGTTCCAGTTTACATGTACTTCCCAGTTTTCTTATACTTCCATGTTTTCCTTGTACTTTAAAGTTGAGCTTGTATTCTACTCCCTTTTTATTACTGTACACACTCTTTTTACTATACAGTTTACTTGTGTTCGTATCTTGCTGTGTGATTGGTTTTTGTGAGTTTACAGGTTATAAAGGTAATGCCTTCCCGTTTTAGGGAATATTCCTTTCGGTGCTAGTCACCAGCCCCTGGCCTATGGAAGGTGGGATTGGGGTAGTCACGACATAGGACCCTGGGGACGGGTCGTGAGAACACTGCATCATAACCAAAATAGGAATCATGTATACCCATGTCCTAACATGTTGGATAAAATTACCATAACAGAATAAGGTAAAACCCTATCCCAACATTACATATTAAGATACTAAACATTACCCAATTCATTGGAGCTCTATTAGGGAACACCCTTCATAATCATTTCAATCTCATGCTTTTTTGGGCCCCAAACATCATATAACATGGATTTATTGAACATCATAATTTATGTCATGATAATGGAATTTAGAATACATACATTTACATCCTTAATAAAAAATTATATGTTTTTAAAGGTTAATACCCTTGATAGAGTAATGGGTATAGTATTCACTACATTATGATTTTGGAATGGAAACCCACAGTGCAATTTCGGTAGCATAACGATGTCATACAGAAATTCATAAAATCAGTTGATGAGAGATAATGGGGTTTCTTATAATTTATATATGAAATTTATAGTAAAGGGATCCTGGAACATAATATCCCAACATATGGAATGGAATTTAAGATGCATAATATAAATGAATTACTTTAATGGGAATGAGGAGAGGGAAATATATTATGGAATTTTGGCATGGTAACAGTTGTATATAAAGGATCCTGAAT
Organism: Viscum album; assembly: GCA_963277665.1. Lineage (NCBI taxonomy): Eukaryota > Viridiplantae > Streptophyta > Magnoliopsida > Santalales > Viscaceae > Viscum > Viscum album. Next base: position 1,792,976,072 of record OY728147.1, read on the forward strand.
GTCTTAATTGGAGTGAATGAAATATTTCATTATTTATAAATTAAACAGATAGTAATGGGAGTTGTTTATTAACATATCCCAACATATGAAATTTCAAATTAGAAAACAAATTATAAAAAGGAGTGCTTGATAAAAGAGGAGAGTGGAAGATCGCTTACCTGGATGTGTGACTCTAATGGAATGGGAGAGGCTTCTTGGGAGACTGGGGGAACCTTAGGAGGACTCTATGTAGTACAGGGAAGAGGGTGGTTGAGCTTCAAAGAGTTTGAGTGAAGAGATATGGTTACTTGGGTGACTTTATATAGGAAAATAGGGGAATTTCGTTATTATATTGGTTTTGGAAACCATATAATAAAATATTCAAAACCACAAATCATCCCATGGTTTCTTGAAAAGTAAAGTGGTATAAATTATTTTATATTTCTATGTTCCAATGATATTAAAATATTTCCCTTGATTTTGTGGAGTGGAGTCATACTTTCAGGGAAATGTTTTAAAAAGATTAAAATTTATTATATGTTTTGGGGGATTTAATAAGGCTTAATAAATAAATAAAATAAAATAAAATTTACCCTATTTTAAAGGTTAAAAATATATTTGGCCTAATATGGCTTTTATAGTATTTATTATATCACTATTGGCTCATTATAATGTCCTAAACCACAATATATATTTATATGGTATTTAATTTTATAACAAAAATTAGACTATCTCAGAAACGTATGAAAAATTCATCATTGGATAATTTCAACGTCCTCATACCAAAAATAATATTATTTTTATCGAAATAATTTTCTAAATATGGGAATTTTTATGATTTAAATAAAGATTGACATTTATTTAAAATTAAAGAGTTTTGACAAAAATAGTTTTTAAACCTTAACAAAAAATATATATTAGTTCATAAAATTTATATGATAATTTACAGTTAATAAAATACATTTAATAATAATATTTTATTAGAAAATTATTTATTTCAAATATTCATTAATTCATCAAAATATATATCTTAATTGAATTTGAATAATAACTAAAAATATTTTTGTTCTTTAAAAATCATTTCCAAAGTAACAATAATAAAAAGAAATAATATTAAATATTCTATACAAAAATAATGTACATAATCATAATGCTAGGGTCCGGTAACTTATCCCTTTGTTACACTGTCATATTCCCTCAGAGTAAGGTGTGTGATGGTGGTGCTTTCCTGGGTCCGTTTGGTGAACATTGTTTGGGTCATGATCTTAATGAGATTTAACATCTCCCGTAAATAGTTTCAATCATTCATATGTTTTTGGATCTAAGGTTGGTCTACAAAAAATCCCAAAAATTCTATCTCCCTAAGAAGCTCTTAAAAATGGGATTTATAGAGAACAATCCTTCTAGTTAAGGCCATCACATCCTTTATGTCAAAAGTATTTTAAAAAAAAAAATATATTAATACTAGTCATGTGATCACTGCTCAATAGATATATTATCAATGGTAATTATACTTAATGGTCATTTAAATGCAACAGGATATAATAAAAAAAATAATTTAATGTGTCTTTTATATCCAAAATATTTTAATTAAATTTGAATGGGGAATATTATTCATAACATTTTGGGTGATTATTATCCCCCCTTAAGAAATTTCACCATCGATATTTTATTTTTGAACACTATAGGTGGGGGTAACTATGCTTCATCTCCTTATCTAGATTCTACATTGCTTATTCAGACATGTTGTTTTGCCACAACACTTGGATGATGGGAATTTTCTTAGTTCATATATGTTTTTCTCTAAGATCCTAGATATTCACATGATTCTCCTCATAGTAAAGGCCATTCTATAATGATAAAAACTCTGGATTGAGTACATGTGATGGGTCTGGGATGTACTTCCTTAAGAGGAATACATGGAATACATCGTGTACTTGAGACAGGTTTGGTGGGAGTGCTATTCGATAGGTCACTACGCCAATGCAGTCAAAGAACTCAAAAGTGACGATGTACCTTAAACTAAGATTTTCGTTCTTCCCAAATCTCATTAATCTCTTTCATAGAGATATAATGAGAAATACCATGTATCCAACATCAAACTCTAGGTCATGTTGATGATTATCAGCATAACTTTTTTTTTTCAAATCTGATATGTTTTTATGTTTTACTGTATGTGCTTAACTTTCTCTACCGTTTCTTCGACCTTTGTCAGACTTAGAAGTGTTCATTCCGCAATATCATCCAAACATGCATTTTTTTCTACACCATTTACCATAAAGGGCTTCATAATGGGCCATTTTGATGCTTGAACGAAAGCTTTTATTGTAATATAACTCCACCAAAGGAAGATGTTGGTCCCATCCACAATTAAAGTCCATGGAGAAAGCTCCCAACATGTCGTCAAGTGCTTGGACAGTTTGCACAGATTGACCATCAGTTTGAGGGTGATAAGCCGTACTGAAATTCAGCTTAGTTTTTAAGCATGCAATAGAATTTTCCAAAACATAGATGTGAATCATAGATCTTGATCAGAAACAATTGATAGTGGTACCCCATGAAGCCTTACAAATTATTTAATGTATATCCATTCTAATTGATCCAATGAGAAATCTTATCAAATCATAATGATTTGTGCCGTATTTTTAAGATGATCCAAAATTAACTAGATAACACTATTTTATTTAGATGTATTTGGAAGTCCTATGAAATGTCCTTCCAATTTCCACATTGGTATGGCCAATGGTTGTATCATCCCATTAGAATTATGCCTCTCACCCTTCAATTATTGAAATAATAGTAACTTTGATGTATATTCAGTGATATCCTTCATCATGTTATCTCAAAAATAGTGCTCCTAGATATCTCAACACATCAATATGTTTCCTAGGTGAATAGAGAAATTAAAACTATATGCACCATCCAAATGTTTTTTTATTTAACTAATTATTTCATGGAATTCGTATCCTCGACCAAAATCACAAAATTTCTAGTACATTAACACTAAACTATGTGGATTTTATTTTTATGATAGTTTCCAATTTCATCTGAATTCCATCATCATATTTTTTTATCATCCTTTATCATTTTCCAAATAGATTATTGAGAAATAATTTGTGAAAGGATTGATGATGTTCTCTTCTTTACGATTAACAGGTCCATATTCATCAAATCTATGAAGTTGGATCGTTTTCAATTATCATCAATGATAGAATTACTGGGTCCTTTGTAACGACACAATCTTTTTGAGTAGTATATTAACTTACTCTTAATGATTTAATAAGATGTTAATGGTTAATGCAGAAAGAGGAGTCGATGGCTTCATCCAGTAGACTCAACCCTTATGAAGCCCACTTATCAGAGCTTGGGAAGGAGGTAGCATCTGTGGGCTTCGCTTTGGACCAAGCCCAAGCCGAACTCCAGCGTGTCAAGCTTGAACGGAAACTCCTGTGGGAGAAGTTCAAGTTAGTAGATATTACTACTAGGGCAATGTTATCTGAGCCTCCCTCAGATTCTCTCACCATAGCACACCTTACACTCAGGTCTTATTCCGGTGTTATAAGGGGCTGTGTGACGAGACCCTAGCTTCCTTGTGTAGTCCTTTCGGGTGAATAAATTGAGATTTCTTCCTTTAGTGATGTTTGTGAAATTTCAAATGTCCTGATAATTTTAGAATGTATTTTATTGATGAATTTTGAAAAAGGGATATTTTGAAATATTTATGTAAACCCTAAATAACTAATGATGTGTAATGATTTTCAAAAAATGGTCTTCTAAAAAAGTGTTCATCAAGGAATTTGGAGTCTAATAAGATCAACTTAATTTTTGATGAATAGTAAATAGTGAATAGTGATTTTACGCTTAGGATTAGTAATGTGACCAAATGGATTAGTAATCTCACTTAAAGAAAGTTTTAAAATAATCTAGGCACCTTGATTAAGTAATGTGATTCAATAAAATGGGTAAATAACAGTTTCATAAATTATTATTCAAGTATTAGTTTTTTCGGATGAATAGTGTTTTTTAATTAAAAATTTAATTAAAAATAATTAGAAAATTATTTTTATAAAAATGACTTTATTTTTGAACTCAGAGCATCGATATTATGTTATGGTAATTTTTGGGGATTTTTCTAAAAAAATGAATTTTCGATGAATAGTGTATTTATTTAAAAATAAAAGTAAAAATATTTAGAAAATTATTTTTATAAAATGGAGTTCATTTTCGAAATCATATCATTGATATTTGGTTAAGGTGAAATTTTGGGATTATTCTGAGAAAGTTGAATTTTCGGTGAATAGTGAAAGTATAGTTTTTAAGTTACGGGTGTTTAATGACATCATTAAATGATGTATTAAGTATATATTCAATATGGTCGAATTATGAATAGTAAGATAAGGTGTGAGGTGTCCCAAGTGGCCAATACCATGGGAAAATACCATGGGCAAGCCCATGGTTTTGCCAAAACCACTAGTGAGGTGTCCCTTGGCCATTAATGCTTTGTCCCCTCACTTTCCCTATAAATACCCACCCTTTCCTCCTTTAGTTTTCACTCCCAACTCTCCCCAAACGAAGTTCTGGTCTTCTCACCTTCCAAGGAGTCCTCCCAAGGTGCCCCAAGCCCTCAAGGTCCAATCCTTTGAGTTTCAAGAGTCACGTTTTAAGGTAAGGGATCCGACCCCTCTCTTTCTTTTCATGTAATCTCTTTTATGTCATTCCTTTTCTGCTCCATGTTTTTATGTGAGAGGATGTTATTTTATATTCCTCTTACTTCCCTTTCATGTTTATATGATGATAGATCCCCTATTACTCTCATCATTTCGTTTTATGAAAGTTTAAGTGACGCCGTTAGGCTGCCGAATTTTTATGGGATTCTTTCACCCTTCTCATTTTTCAAGTTCGATTTTCATGTCAAGTCTTTCAAGTTTCTTTTTATTATGTTGGGGTATGATCTCTATATCTATCATAATGATCTCTTATGATCATATGATGAGGGACCCTATTTGAGCTTGTCAAATCATTTTCTTTTGAAGTTAAGTGACGCCGTAAGGCTGCCGAATTTTCATAAGAGAAATCTAATCTTTTTTCCTTCCATGTTTTTCATTTCAAATGGTATGTCCCTAAAATTTCATTACCATGTCCATATGTCCTTATTATTCTTTCACCCTACTGTTTTATGGATCATTTATGAGTGGGTGACCCAATTCCCCTCTCATTTCAATGTTTTCTAAAACCCCGAAACTTAGCCGTTACGCTGCAGAATTTTCCCCTCAAAATGCCTCTCTCTTTTCTCAAAAATTATTTTATGTTATAAAGTGAATACTCAAAGCTCTTATTTCTACAAGGGTATTCACATATATATCAAAATGTTCCATTTTAAATTCTGGTATTAACATACATGAGACCCGCTTTCCCTTTCCGTGGGTTTAAAGTGACGTAAAGATCATGTCTTTAAAGCAGTTTTTAAAATGTTATGATTATGAAATGAAACCCATTTATTTTATGATATGTGGGTTATTTATGAAATGTTTGATGATGATATATGTGTCTCACATGATAATAAAGGCAAATTTAAGGGTGCACTCTGATAGCGCTCCAATGCATTGGGTAATGATGTAACCACTAGAGATTACAATTTTCATGATACCTTGGTGAATAACCTTGGTAATTTTCAAATGACACCTTGGGGATGGACCTTGGTGATATGTTCATTATTGTCTATGTTAAATGATGTAGCCACATATTCAAGTTATGGAAAATGTTATTTTTATTATGAAATGCCTCATGATTTTCTTTCTCATGCCTTAAAGTTATTTTCATGACCTTATTGAAGTATACCAAGTTCACATGTAAAATGTTCCTCTTGTTTCCCTTACTGGGCTTTCTGCTCACCCTTTCTTTTGATGTATGTCCCCAGGTTATGAGATACAGTAATGAACCTAGAATGAACTTAAGGAGACGCCTTTCAAGTGTTTAAGAAGAATGTTTTATGTTATTTTCATGTATTATGTTCCTGGTTTCCAAGACACTAGACCTTAAAGATCCTCAGTTTTGTGTAATGTAATGAAAGTTTATGTTAGAAAATGGCGGGATGCTATAGTTGGTATCAAAGGATGGTTTAGTTATTTGTGGAAATTAGGATATAAAAACTTTAGGAAGAACCCTATAGAAAAGTTTAAATATAGGAAAACTTCCTGGTATTTTGGTAAGTATTGAGCAAGTGGTCTATCAAACAAATACATCCCTGTCTGGATACGAGCAGGTAGAGGCGGCTCTGGCACAGATGTACATAGGGGTAAAACCCGAAAACACCGCTTTGAGCTAGACTCGAACGGGAACTGGTGCACGATAACGGGCCTTGATGCACTCTTGGTTACGACACTCCCGGGGGATATGTTTGGTTAATCACAAGCTTTTTATGAATCATTATGAAGGAATTATAGAGAAGTATAATTGTTTAAGCATGAAGTCTTAGTTAAAAGATTCATAAATGAAATAAGTTTCTCACTAAGGTTTTATTCTTTTAGAAAATGGCGGGAAATAGGAGAAACCGTGCCGATGGTGACCGCAATGCACCATGTGCTAACGGCCCTTCGGTGGAAGCCGGAATGGAAACATTCATGCGAATGATGAACCAACTGACTCAAGTTATGAGTAATAACTTGAATCAAGCTGAGAGGCCGACCTCACCACGAAGGGAACAACACTCTGTTGAGTCCTTCATGCGTCAACGACCGCCAACATTCAGTGGATCTACTGACCCATTGGTTGCGGAACAATGGATAAGCTCCATTGAAAATATCTTTTCTGTACTTCATTGTTCGGAACAAGAAAAAGTCACCCTTGTTGTTTACCGCCTTGAGGGAGAAGCTGATCAGTGGTGGTCACTGATCAAAAACACAAAGCCACGAGGAGAGATGGAAGCTATGGAGTGGGAAGAATTTCGGGGGATTTTCTTTAACAAGTATTTCCCTCGTTCCATGAGAACGAAAATGGAGAAAGAGTTTCTCGAGCTGAAGCAGAAGGAGAAAGAATCTGTCGGAAGCTATGAGATGAACTTCACAAGGCTTTCCCGTTATACCTCAAGCTTTGTCATGGACCCTAATGGGAAGGTTGATAGATTCTTTGGTGGACTACGACCTCATCTGCGGAAGAATCTAGCCAACAGGGACTATGATAGCTATGAAGAAATAGTTCGAAGTGCCATGAAAGTTGAACTAGAGTTTGGGGAGACACAGTGGTCTCACAAATCTAATGAGAAGAAGAGAACTCTAGAACCGAGCCTGGGAAGAAGTTTTGATCAGGAAAGAGGTGGAAAGCATATGCAACATCCCACATGCAATAAATGTGGGAAGAAGCATTCGGGGAACTCCTTGATCGGAAGTGGAAAGTGCTATAGGTGTGGAAAAGAAGGCCATATTTCTCCGAATTGTCGTAGTGACGTGAATCCTCAACTTCCCAACACTAACGATAGAGGAAAGATGGTTCTGGCCCTACCCGAAGTCACATTCTTCAAGTGTGGACAACTTGGGCACTTTGCTAATCAATGTCCAAATCCGAGGGCGGTGGGGGGGGGGGAATCACCATCAACCTCAGCAGAGGCCAAGGGAGCAAGGTCGTGCTTTCGCTATCACAACAGCTGAAGTTGAAGTCCTGAACGATGTGGTAGCAGGTACTCTTGTTGTCCTCTCAAAACTAGCAAGTGCTTTATTTGATTCTGGTTCTACGTATTCCTTTATTTCCTCCAAGTTTTCAAGGAATATAGAATCATTCCCCGAACTGCTAGAGGTAGAGTTGTCAGTCAATACTTCAAGTGGGATTATCCTTGCATCAAAATTATTTAGGGAATCTAGTGTTTACTTTGGTGAGCTCAATCTTATCGCAAATCTAGTAGTCATTCCCATGATGGAATTCGACATTATACTAGGGATGGACTGGCTCTCAAAGTATAATGCTAAGATCAAATGCAGAAGTAAGGAAATCTCAGTAGTCTTGAATGAACGACCTACAGTTATCTTCCAGGGAGAGATATCCCGAACTGATCCCTATCTAGAAGCACCTCCCATAGCTTTCTTTATGGAGTTAATCGGTGATGATGAAGAAGGGAAAGGGAGCATACAAATTGAAGATGTTCCGATTGTTCAGGAATACATGGATGTATTTCCTGAGGAGTTACCTGGACCTCCCCCAGAAAGAGAGGTAGAGTTCTCCATTGAAATCGTACCTGGGTCTCAACCGATATCAAAGACTCCATATAGAATGGCAAATGTGGAGCTAGAGGAGTTAAAGAAACAACTCCAAGACTTGTTGGAGAAGGGGTTTATCCGACCGAGTGTGTCTCCTTGGGGAGCACCAGTTCTCTTTGTGAAGAAGAAGGATGGATCAATGCGGTTATGCATTGATTATAGAGAACTGAACGGGATCACAGTGAAGAACAGATACCCTCTTCCAAGAATTGATGATTTATTTGACCAACTTCGTGGGGCTCAATTCTTCTCTAAGATTGACCTTCGATCTAGTTATCATCAACTGAGGGTGAAGAAGGAAGATATTCCAAAGACTGCCTTCCGATCAAGATATGGGCATTATGAGTTTACTGTTATGCCCTTCGGCTTGACTAATGCTCCTGCTATTTTCATGGATTTGATGAATAGAGTTTTTAAGGACTACCTTGATAACTTTTTGGTAGTTTTTATTGATGATATTTTGATATATTCAAAAAGTAACGAGGAGCATGAAGATCATCTGAGGGTTATTTTGAAAACTCTACGGAAGGAGAGGCTCTTTGGGAAGTTCAGCAAATGTGAGTTTTGGTTACAACAAGTGGCTTTCTTGGGGCACATCGTAACAAATGAAGGAATCTCGGTTGACCCTGCAAAGACAATGGTTGTGGAGGAGTGGCCTCAACCCACAACAGTAACTGAGATTCGTAGTTTCCTTGGTTTAGCGGGATATTATAGGAGGTTTGTGAAAAACTTTTCACGGCTTTCTAATCCACTAACCAAGTTGACTCGAAAAGGGGTTAAGTTCATCTGGACAAAGGAATGCAAGGAAAGTTTCCATGAGCTGAAGAAGAGATTGGTTACTGCACCTGTGTTAACACTACCCACTATCAGAGAAGGATTCGTTATTTTTAGAGATGCATCTCTGAAAGGGATTGGGTGCGTCCTCATGCAAAATGACAAAGTAATTACTTATGCATCTCGACAGTTGAAGATTCATGAGCAGAATTATCCTACGCATGATCTAGAGCTGGCGGCAGTTGTTTTTGCTCTAAAGATATGGAGGCACTATCTTTATGGGGAGAAATGTGATATATACACTGACCACCAAAGTCTGAAGTATATTTTCACTCATAAAGAATTGAACATGAGACAAAGGAGATGGTTGGAGCTTATTAAAGACTATGATTGTTCAATTCATTATCACCCTGGAAGAGAAAACAAAGTCGCGGATGCGTTAAGAAGGAAAGATCCTATTGTTCTGGAAACAATGAGGATCCTGGGAGATCCCTTGATTAAAGATCTAGTAAAACTGGACATGGGAATTATAAGGAAAGGGACATCATCAACCCTATCCCAAATGATTTCTCAACCTTCATTACTATAGAAGATCAAGATGGCTCAAAACGAAGATCCTTTGCTCCAGGAGAAGTTCGAGGCTGTAAAGGACGGGAAGTTCCCTGATTTCAACATTGATCAAGAATGTGTATTGAAATTTCGTACAAGACTATGTGTTCCATCTATTCCGGAGATAAAGAAAGAACTGATGGATGAAGCTCATAGCTCTACTTTCTCTATACATCTGGGAAGCACTAAGATGTATAGATATCTTCGTGATCATTATTGGTGGGATAACATGAAGAGGGAGATTGCCAATTACACTACAAGGTGCCTGGTGTGTCAGCAAGTAAAGGAAGAAAGACAACTTCCTAAGGGGGTATTACAACCGCTACCCATACCAGTATGGAAGTGGGATAATATCACCATGGAATTTGTAACTGGTCTCCCAAAAACATCCAACGGAAACAATGCGATATGGGTTATTGTGGACCGTCTCACCAAGACAGCCCATTTTATCTCTATTCGGGAAGATTTCTCTCTGGATCAGATTGCCAAGATATACGTAAAGGAAGTGGTAAGGCTGCATGGGGTACCACTATCCATCGTATCTGATCGTGACCCAAGATTCACATCAAAATTCTGGAGAAGTCTTCAACATTCTCTGAATACTGAATTGAATTTTAGTACGGCCTATCATCCTCAAACTGATGGCCAATCTGAAAGGACTATTTATACACTCAAAGACATGTTGAGATTATGCTCAATTGAATTTAAAGGTGGATGGGATCAACACCTCCCATTAGTGGAGTTCTCCTATAACAAAAGCTTCCATGCGAGTATTCAGATGGCACCCTATGAAGCTCTGTATGGAAAGCGGTGTAGAACTCCTACTTGTTGGGATGAAACTGGTGAGAGGAAGCTTCTTGGGCCTGATCTTGTGCAAGAAATGACAGAACAAGTTCATGCCATCCAACAACACATAAAAGCTGCTCAGAGTCAGCAGAAGAGATATGCTGACAATCGACGAAGAGACTTGGAGTTTGGTGTTGGTGACAAAGTCTTCCTTCGAATCTCTCCATGGAAGAGAGTCATGCGGTTTGGGAAGAAATGGAAGCTCAGCCCTAGGTACATTGTCCCCTATGAAATCCTTGATCGCATAGGAGAAGTGGCCTATCGTCTAGCACTTCCACCAAACCTAGCTCAAGTTCACAATGTCTTCCATGTATCTCTCTTGAGGAAGTACATACCCGACCCTTCGCATGTACTGAACCTAGAGGTCGTACAACTGGAACATGACCTCTCTTATGAGGAGCAGCCAGTGGAGATCTTGGACCGTAGAGACAAGGTTCTACGAAACAAGACTACCCACCTTGTGAAAGTATTGTGGAGGAATCATAAGTATGAAGAAGCGACTTGGGAGCCTGAGGAAACGATGAAGCAAAAGTACCCTCACCTTTTCGACTAGGCCTCAAGTATAAATTTCGGGGAAGAAATTTCTTAAGGGGGGAAGAATGTAACGACCCAATCTTTTTGAGTAGTATATTAACTTACTCTTAATGATTTAATAAGATGTTAATGGTTAATGCAGAAAGAGGAGTCGATGACTTCATCCAGTAGACTCAACCCTTATGAAGCCCACTTATCAGAGCTTGGGAAGGAGGTAGCATCTGTGGGCTTTGCTTTGGACCAAGCCCAAGACGAACTCCAGCGTGTCAAGCTTGAACGGAAACATCTGTGGGAGAAGTTCAAGTTAGTAGAGATTACTAATAGGGCAATGTTATCTGAGCCTCCCTCAGATTCTCTCACCATAGCACACCTTACACTCAGGTCTTATGCCGGTGTTATAAGGGGCTATGTGACGAGACCCTAGCTTCCTTGTGTAGTCCTTTCGGGTGAATAAATTGAGATTTCTTCCTTTAGTGATGTTTGTGAAATTTCAAATGTCCGGATAATTTTAGAATGTATTTTATTGATGAATTTTGAAAAAGGGATATTTTGAAATATTTATGTAAACCCTAAATAACTAATGATGTGTAATGATTTTCAAAAAATGGTCTTCTACAAAAGTGTTCATTAAGGAATTTAGAGTCTAATAAGATCAACATAATTTTTGATGAATAGTAAATAGTGAATAGTGATTTTACGCTTAGGATTAGTAATGTGACCAAATGGATTAGTAATCTCACTTAAAGAAAGTTTTAAAATAATCTAGGCACCTTGATTAAGTAATGTGATTCAATAAAATGGGTAAATAACGGTTTCATAAATTATTATTCAAGTATTAGTTTTTTCGGATGAATAGTGTTTTTTAATTAAAAATTGAATGAAAAATAATTAGAAAATTATTTCTATAAAAATGACTTTATTTTTGAACTCAGAGCATCGATATTATGTTATGGTAATTTTTGGGGATTTTTCTGAAAAAATGAATTTTCGATGAATAGTGTATTTATTTAAAAATAAAATTAAAAATATTTAGAAAATTATTTTTATAAAATGGAGTTCATTTTCGAAATCATAGCATTGATATTTGGTTAAGGTGAAATTTTGGGACTATTCTGAGAAAGTTGAATTTTCGGTGAATAGTGAAAGTATAGTTTTTAAGTTACGGGTGTTTAATGACATCATTAAATGATGTATTAAGTATATATTCAATATGGTCGATTTATGAATAGTAAGATAAGGTGTGAGGTGTCCCAAGTGGCCAATACCATGGGCAAATACCATGGGCAAGCCCATGGTTTTGCCAAAACCACTAGTGAGGTGTCCCTTGGCCATTAATGCTTTGTCCCCTCACATTCCCTATAAATACCCACCCTTTCCTCCTTTAGTTTTCACTCCCAACTCTCCCCCAACGAAGTTCTGGTCTTCTTACCTTCCAAGGAGTCCTCCCAAGGTTCCCCCAAGCCCTCAAGGTCCAATCCTTTGAGTTTCAAGAGTCACGTTTTAAGGTAAGGGATCCGACCCCTCTCTTTCTTTTCATGTAATCTCTTTTATGTCATTCCTTTTCTGCTCCATGTTTTTATGTGAGAGGATGTTCTTTTATATTCCTCTTACTGCCCTTTCATGTTTATATGATGAGAGATACCCTCTTACTCTCATCATTTCGTTTTATTAATGTTTAAGTGACGCCGTTAGGCTTCCGAATTTTTAAGGGATTCTTTCACCCTTCTCATTTTTCAAGTTCGATTTTCATGTCAAGTCTTTCAAGTTCCTTTTTATTATGTTGGGGTATGATCTCTATATCTATCATAATGATCTCTTATGATCATATGATGAGGGACCCTATTTGATCTTTTCAAATCATTTTCTTTTGAAGTTAAGTGACGCCGTAAGGCTGCCGAATTTTCATAAGAGAAATCTAATCTTTTTTCCTTCCATGTTTTTCATTTCAAATGGTATGTCCCTAAAATTTCATTACCATGTCCATATGTCCTTATTCTTTCACCCTACTGTTTTATGGATCATTTATGAGTGGGTGACCCAAGTCCCCTCTCATTTCAAAGTTTTCTAAAACCCCGAAACTTAGCCGTTATGCTGCAGAATTTTCCCCTCAAAATGCCTCTCTCTTTTCTCAAAAATTATTTTATGTTATAAAGTGAATACTCAAAGATCTTATTTCTACAATGGTATTCACATATATATAAAAATGTTCCATTTTAAATTCTGGGATTTACATACATGTGACCCGCTTTCCCTTTCCGTGGGTTTAAAGTGACGTAAAGATCATGTCTTTAAAGCAGTTTTTAAAACATTATGATTATGAAATGAAACCCATTTATTTTATGCTATGTGGGTTATTTATGAAATGTTTGATGATGATATATGTGTCTCACATGATAATAAAGGCAAATTTAAGGGTGCGCCCTGGTAGCGCTCCAATGCATTGGGTAATGATGTAACCACTAGAGATTACAATTTTCATGATACCTTGGTGAATAACCTTGGTAATTTTCAAATGACACCTTGGGGATGGACCTTAGTGGTATGTTCATGATTGTCTATGTTAAATGATGTAGCCACATCTTCAAGTTATGGAAAATGTTATTTTTATTATGAAATGCCTCATGATTTTCTTTCTCATGCCTTAAAGTTCTTTTCATGTCCTTATTGAAGTATACCAAGTTCACATGTAAAATGTTCCTCTTGTTTCCCTTACTGGGCTTTCTGCTCACCCTTTCTTTTGATGTATGTCCCCAGGTTATGAGATGCAGTAATGAACCTAGAATGAACTTAAGGAGATGCCTTTCAAGTGTTTAAGAAGAATGTTTTATGTTATTTTCATGTATTATGTTCCTGGTTTCCAAGATACTAGACCTTAAAGATCCTCAGTTTTTTGTAATGTAATGAAAGTTTATGTTATAAAATGGCGGGATGCTATATCCTTATCTACATCGAGTATCTGAAAACTTGTTCACTTTCCCAGGATGGTATTGGATTGAGAATTCATAATCTTTGAAGAGATCCAATGATATTTGTTTCTGCATATTCATCTCTTTCTATGTGGATATATATTTGAGGCATCTGGGATCTGTATATATTCCATACTTCACCCTAGACAGTCAATTCTACAAGATTTTCAACACAAAGATCACATCTGCAAACTCTAGATCACGTGTGGGATAGTTTTTCTCATCAATTTTCAACTATCTTAAGTAAGTGGAAATGAATTTGCAATTTTTCATCAATACACATCCCAATCCCTTCACTAAAGCATCACTAAATATTATTAAATTCTCCCCACATGTCAGTAGTATGAGTATATAGGCTGTGATAAGCCTCTTCTTCAACTCTATGAAACTTTCTTAACATTCAACATTACACAAATATTGAATCCATTTCAAGTTAGCTTGGTAAGATGGTTTGAAATCCATGAGAAATTTCTCACAAATTGAAGATAATATCCATCTAATCTATGGAATCTATGGATATCCATCACAAATATTGGCGTTTTACATCCCTTAATTGCCTTTATCTTAGATGGATCCACAAATATCCCATTTATAATGATGATGTGCCCCAAGAGTGATACTTCCTTTAACAAGAACTCACAAAACATATAATTTTCATAGATATCCTCATTTATAAAGGTCTTTATAAAAATTCCTAGATTCTCTTCATGCTCCACCTTGGTTTTGGAGTATATTGGAATATAATCTATAAAGAATACAAAAAATATGTTGGGTTAATCTCTAAATAATCTATTAATCATGTCCCTGAATATTTCTGGAGAATTAGTGAGTCCGAATGGAATCACTTGTAACTGATATGTCCCATAAGTTGTACGAAAATTAGTCTTGGGGATATACTCCTTCTTCACACTTACTTAGAAATATCCTGATTGTTGATCCACCTTGGAGAAGTATAGTGGTACACTTATCTTTTTGAACAAGTCATCAATTCATGTAAACGAATACTTGTTCTTTATCAATATCTTTTTATCTCATGATAATCAAGGAAATTTCACATTAACCCATACTTATTATTTATGAAGAGGACTGGTGCACCTCATAGTGAAACACTTTGGCATATAAACCCTTTATCTAGATTCTCCTATATTTGTTTATTTAGCTCTTAATCTTCCACAAAATCCAATCTATATGGAGTCTTGGGTATTGGAAACACCCAGGTATAAGATCAATTGATAATTCGACATCTATACTAGCAAGAAGAAAATTAATTTCCATAGGAAACACATTAATGAATTCGCTCATACTAGGCATGTTTTTTAGGATGGTTCCTTCCTTAGTGTCAATTATCCGAGCAAGATATACTTGCTCTTAGGGCGGTAATATCCATGATTGGGATAATAGTGCCGAGGAAGATTCATCCTCCACTACTGGAAAGGAATTCTATACCAATGGTTTTAAACTATTTGTTTAGGCTAAAAAACCACTGGTATATCTTATAAAAATGTTTTCCCAAAAAATTATCTCATAAGGTGTTGGGATAGGCATATCCTAATAGTTCTACTTCAACCATTGTTATAGAGCTCTGAAATTTCAGTATCTGAATGGTTTTAGCACAACCATTGATATATATTTATACCAAAAATTTCTCAACGGTTTATATATATTATAATTTAATAATATTCCAATGGTTTTAAAACTATTTTTATAGATTCTTACCAATGGTTTTAGTAAATAGTTGGTAAATCCATGTTGTTCAACACTCTACCAATGGTTTTAATCTTTTGGTACATAGTTATTTTATAATTATACACAGCAACAAGCCAGAATCCCCCACATTTCATATGCCTTCATAAAACAATTAAAATAACAAAAAAAACACCTGAAATAGTACAAAAAAATAGAAGACTATTCTAACCGTGTCATGTACCAGAACATAATATTCCTAATTTACATATTCATATGACAACAACTCTTCCACCTAAACCATTTCAATTTAATTGGTGAAAACATCTCAAAAATTTTACTTTACTCATAATACTAAAAAATATTTGATCATTGAGTTTTCAATAGTCTGTTATATACTACACCATGACAATGTTAAAAATTCTTTTTTAGAAAATGACATGAAAAAGTCTCATTTCATGTGTAGAAAATCTCGTTTACTTCCCATATGAGAATTATAAATCTTTGTTGTGTTGCTATTATTGATTGATGAGTTTTGTATTTACAACACTAATGATTTATTAGAATAGGATATTGAAGGTAGTTATTTATTTTTATTGACATATATAAATGAATGGTTTTATTGAAATATACTATAATTCTTACTCAAAGGGAGATTAAAGACACCATCTATGAATTTATGGATGAAGGGATCCATCATCATCACCTTGATGGTGAGAGACCAATCTCATTTAGAATGTGGGAATGAGATTGTATCAAAATGGAGTCCCATAATGTAAATTATAATAAGATAATGAATCAGAGTAAGATTAATAAGAAGTTGTATAATGAAAATTAATAAGCTCAAGTTATTCACACAAGAGTTTGAGTGTATGATTTGGTGGATCTTGTGACTCACTGAAGGCTCCCCAGGTAGTGATAAGGTCTATTGGGAATCCATTTAGAGTCTTATAGATGTAAATGTGATTGAATTGTTTTCCATAATGTTGTAAAATGATGTGCCTATGGACACTTCTATAGGAAAGTCCATGAGTATTAAAATGGTTTACACCACCATGCACTTGAAAAGATGTCATGGAACTATGAGAGGGTGATAAGGAGATAACCTGGAATGGGAAACTAGGAGGGGCCATGGACATGGGTTGTTTTGTTAGGGATGGTGGTGCATTGGGGATGATGTCCTAGATATGGTAGGGTAGGGTTGTGAAATAGCTTTTATACCATGTAAGAAAATGAATTCATAGAACCAAATTATAGATAAAGAAATAATGATAAAAGTAAGACCGTTGACCTCATCATTCCTTTGAATGATGAATCATATATTAAATATCCAAATAACATAATTACATTATCCAAAAAGATGAAAATACATTGGTAAAAGGTGATGTGATTTAAACTATATAGTATTTAGGAAATCTGAGACAAGCATAATGTGACCATCCTAATCACACATATATTCAGTCATATCAAATCAGCAAACAAAAAATGTTAGAAATATCAGTAAAAAATGTAACAGATCAGTTTTTCCCTCATCACTATCATTTTCACTAGCATCCCTATCATCATCAGCCTCATCCTCATCCTCATCCTCATCCCTAACCCTTTCCTCTTCCCCATACTCATCCCTGTCCTCATCCCCATAATCATCCCCAGCCTCATCCTTAGCATCATCCTCGGCCTCATCCTCTCCATCAACCTATGCATCATCCACTGCCTCTCCCTAAACCTCATCTTCATCCTCACCCTCAGCCTCAACATCATCCCCATTCATGGACTCTTCCTCCCCATCATCATCACTTGGAATGAAATTGTCTCGACCATCACTTGAACAGTTGTCTGGTGATCTATATAATGAACACATCAATGACATATATTCATCACAAGCTGTGATGACTTTGGTGGAATTTATAGACATAAAACATTCATCAGTTTCATAAATTCAGTGTTTTCCCTATTTGACCATTCATCAACCTATGTGGCCCTTTTTTATGCATGTTATTTCTATACCTTAACCGTTTTGAACTTAGTATCACTACAACTGGTACTTGAAGAGGGCCAATATCACTTCAGGACAATACTCTTCCTAGGTCGGTAGTGTACTCTAAAAAGGTGCTCCTCTCCCAACACCTAATGTAATTGATCATTTGGCCAAAAATTTTCAGGTTCATGGGCATCATAGACCTCCAATGTAGCCTATTAGAAATATGAAATATATTATTATGTGAAAAAATAGATAATAAACCTCTAATCAACAAATTAATATTTATAATTTATTTCTATGTCGGTTTGTTTACCACCCTTCCATCATTTTCCCTTCTACTCGGGAAAAATAGTTTTTCTTGAGGTAAACTTCTTTCAATATTAAATACATTCCTATGAAATGGTATTGAATGTAGGAAAACATAATGAAAAATAGTTTACCAATAATTAATTTCAAAACTAATTTTATATTAAAACTATATAAATCGAATAAATTATGGAGGAAACAATAGAAAGTGAATTTCCTAAAAAAATTATAAACAACTATCATGCCTACTTCCTCTCATAATATGACATCATAGTACACCCCAAAGTGTGGAGGTGTTTTTTAGAATCAAATTTTTTGGTTTTTTCTAGATGATTCTTAAGTAAAATATAATAATACCAAAGATAGTATTAATGAAAAACAAGAAAATTTTCATTTAAATAACTGAAATGTGATTAATACAGAACACTTGATATTAATACAATGAGTAATCATGTTCTGATACTTTTGTAATAGAAAATAATATTGGAGAGATACCACCTCTAAGTCTATGAAAACTCAAGGATTCTAGACAAAATACAACGTATGCTTATAGGATCTAAAAATCGCACCTAACTCCTTTAGACAAGCAGTCCGTGAACCCTCACATTAGAGAAGATTAAACCGGATTTAAAACAAAAATATTAATTTATATAAATAAATAAATAATATAAGTTTAAATCCAAATGATTTTTACCCATTTCAATTCCCAAGAATTATACTTGATTTATTTTGGAAACTGTCTCCATGGGATCGGGCTGACGAGAATGATGTTAGAGTATTTGGAAAGCATTTCTAAAAAAACTAACATTACTGCCTAGTTTTTTTGATCAATTGGTTGAATTTGTTGAATTCAACCTTCAACTGCGTGCAGTAGTTCCACACAGAATGCATGAATGTATGACCCCAACACCACCAAATATCCATAGATGTCTCTATTATGATAGAAAAAAAATATTATATCAATACATGTTATAATGAAAATAAATTATGGTAAAACAATTTGTTAGGGTTCTAACATATACCTGTGGTAGTCTAGTGGATGGGAAACTCTGGACCCACTGCCACTAAAGAACCATCACCCTATGCCAGTAGAGTGGGTACTAGTGTATGATCAATAGGAATAGAGTGTGTTGAATCGGTATTCAATGATGTAATATAGAAACTCGTAGAAAAATAAGTAGATGGTTAAGGAGATGGCATGGATCACTGACCAATTGCACAATATGGATGAGGAGTGGGAATCATTGTGGGATATGATAAATATGGGTTGGGAGACTCATATGTAATGGGTGGTGAAAACATGGGAGGTTTAACTATCTCATGTGTCCCCAACGACCCAGTGGGATGAGATTTTGTGGAAGATGCTATGTTAGTGGGAGGGGCAGGGTCAAAACAGGTTCACCGACTAGAGCACCTGGCTCTCATAGCACCCCCCTCATACCACCAGCCTAAGTATTAGGACCACTACTAGGCAGCTCATCGATTAACTAGCACCTAAGTGGTGTATCCTATATAAAATTTTAAAACACAATTAATCACATGACATTATATGTTATATATATATATATATATATTTGAAATAAAATACTCACAACAGAATCTAATGGAGGAGTGACCATCTCATCCACACGATGATTATTGTGCGGCATATTTTCTTCTTCACTAATCCTCATATGGGTTCATTTTGTTCAATTGAAAACAAATATGGGAGTAATAAGAAATGTATAACTACTGTGTAACCAAGAAAACACAAAAAACATGATTTGGATTATTTATCTTTGGCGAATGGTTTCATATTTTTGGTTAGGTAATTTATAATTTTTTTGGGTTAGGTCATTCTTTTCATTGGATTGAATTTTCATATCAATTAGTTTAATATTTCTAATTCAATTCATTTAGTTTTTGGTTACAATTTAACTATTTTATTAACATTTTGTTTTGTAGGTCTAAATATAGTTCAATTCAATATTATAAAATGAATCTCAAAGAGAGATACAACCAGTAAAGATTGGGAATTCACATGATGGTCTAGTTGGATAAAAAATATTTCAAATCAATAGTAAATCAATTTGTATAGTAAAAACCTCAATAACTCAAGTAGAGCTAAAACAAAATAACTAAGAACACATAAAAATGTTTCTATATATTTCCCACCACAACTTTTGGTTTGAAATAAACTCTAACAATTGATGTATTGGAGTCTTCATAAGTAATAAATGGATTGGGGCCAATTGGAGTAGCGTTGGTTTCAATTCCATAATCACCGTAATCAAAAATATTTCATGGTATTTCTTCAATAATGACCCCAAATTTAGGTCGAAGATGATCATTGACATTAAATCATGTTTATCCATTGATTCTATATATGTTTCATTAGTTGAAAGAGTGCGAGTCATGTAAATAACATGAAATCCAAAATCATAAAAAAGATTTCGTACCTCATCAATAATTAAAACCACTAGCATTTCATCATTGTGACTAAAACTTGAGAGTAATAATCCAATATTTTTTTTGAATAACTCCATAATAAGAAACATTTTTAAAATGAGGAATATTATCAGATGAACTCTCATAAAAGTCTATTTCTGTAGTCACCATAACCCAATAATGTTGTACTCTAATGTTCTTTTCTTGTTCAGTGATAATAAATCTGTACCCATTGATCATAATTTATTTACATTCACGAACCACGATATTTGGAACAAAATCCAATGTTCTTGTTTTCTAAGAGACAAAGTCAGTAGGAAAAATAGATACCTGAAATATAAATGAATATTAAATATAACTAACTATTGATTTTATTTATTTATTACATCTGTATTTCTACCTTCAATTTCAACTAAGAATAAAACTCTTTTCTATGAAAATTCTCTCACTTTCTCAAAGATAAAGAATGATGGTTTCTATTTATAATTTCTTTGTTTTCACTTTAGAAAAAATAGGAACAATTTACTAGAAATGTAAAATTACAATATATGAGATAAGATATACCTGTTCAATTTAATTATTTGATGTAGTCATTGAAAAAATCACAGTCTAACAACATTGTGCAATGTTCCATTTCCCTCTTTTCAAGGATCAATGTTTTCAATGTATATTATCCAGGAATTGACCCTATTTGAGGAAGTTATGTAAAACTGGGTTCAATTTTCACATACTTTTCTCCTTGATTTCTCATTAGTCTATTCATTCTTGTAGTAAGATCAGAAAAATACACTGAGAAGAAATCCATTCATTCTTGAGCCAGGTAACCATTCACAATTGAACGATTAGGATTATTACTATTATAGAAATAATATTTCAATGTGTACAAATTTCATTCATTTTGATACATCTAATGAAAAGGAACAGGTCCCCCAAGAAGTATTTGGGTAGGAAGGTGCAAAGTTAGATGCAACATGCATGTGATAAATGATGGAGGAAATATTTTCTTTAACTCACACAAAATTAATGGTTTCCCTTCCAACATTTGTTGTAATTAATATTTGGAAAACTTCTTGCATAATGATCCCAAAACAAATGGAACAATCGAATAACGTAATCCCTTACATTATTGAAAAAATGGTGGATTTCTATTAAAATCAACTCATGTAGAAGGACGTGATAATCAAGAGTCATCAATGATTTCAAATACAACTATCTTATATAGAAATATTATAATATATTTCTTGAATATCCATCATGAACTTTAGTTGTCTCAAGTACTTCCAGAAATTGATTTCTTTTTGCAGGTTTCATCAATAAGAATCGCTTTTTACTTTCCAGTTATTTTCACTGATAAAAAATGGATGTAATTCTGTTCTAATTTCCCAATTCACCAAGTCGCCCTGAGATCATAAATCATATTTTTTTCATTCCCTTTCCATTTAGAAGAATCTAATGAAACATTTCACATATATTCTTTTCAATTTGTATTACATCTATGAAATGACGTTACAAATCATTTGACCAATAAATAAACTCAAAGAAGATACTCATCTTATTCCAATTGTAACAGGTATCATTGTAAATATTTTTCCACTTTCGTGATTTCATTTTTCCCTTCTCGAAAGAAAAACTAAAAAATAAAAATCATTAAGCACATCAGTTTTAAACATACGCTGAGGTGGATCATAAGTCTCCATGATATTTTCAAATCTTTGATGATTATTTCTATATGTATGGTCCATTGGAAAGAATCTTTGATGCCCCATTAAACTAAAACTACAGGGATATTTCAGTACTCTTGGTCAAGTATTCATCATAAAAATAGGACATGATATTTTTCCCATCATCCTCCATCCAGACATCATTTCATACGCAGGAAAATTACTGATCATCCACATAAGTGCATCACACATCTGAATTATCTATTTTGAACATGCATCATATGTGCGCACACCCACATCCCAAAGAAGTTTCAAATATTTTATTAAAGGAATCATGTATACATCTATATCATTTCCAAGATCATCAGGGCTAGATATGAGTATACTCATGAATATAAAATGTTTTTCATACACAACCATATGGAAGGGTTATAAATGTGTATGAAAACTAGCCATACAATGTGTAAATTATGTATCTTCCCAATAATATTAAAACAATCACATAAAAGACCCAACCTCACACTACGCACATTGGAAAGAAAAATAAATATATCGAACATCATATATCTTCCATGAAAATCCAACTTCAGTATATACCATCTGTTCATTATTATTCTTTATCTCGGTATCATACCACCACATATTTTTTAATATTTCATCATATGTGGAAAAATTATATAGTATGGGGATCAATGTAAAGATACACATTACTTTCTTAGGAGCACAGAATAGTGTTTCATTATCTTTTGGATTCCACTGCGATGTTCCACATTTTATATAGTCATTTATTTCTGTAATTTTTTCCCAGAATAAGCTTCAATCATTTGAGAATGCATGAATTTCGTTTTTTGAAAATCCAAGTTCTTCAACTAACTTCTGTTCCTTATAGTAGTTTGATGGAAAATCTGCATCATCTGGAAGTAAG
Source organism: Viscum album (assembly GCA_963277665.1). Taxonomy (NCBI): domain Eukaryota; kingdom Viridiplantae; phylum Streptophyta; class Magnoliopsida; order Santalales; family Viscaceae; genus Viscum; species Viscum album. The sequence goes on from OY728147.1 coordinate 1,792,999,009, forward strand.
TCCTTTAAGAAGTTTAGAATGTGATTAATGGATGTATTAGAAATTCTATACATGTTTTTACGATGAAAAATCAGATTAGAAATTCCAAATTATCCATTTAACCAAATTGTTGATATATTGGCATCATCACGTCATCATTCAATATTTTCTCCCTATCAACATCATCATTTTCTGGACACATCATGTGTGATCGTATTGAAGTATTATTGGGTCAACGTCCTTTCCTTCTCATCATGATGAATAAATAGAGACCAGTCATATATCAAATTCTCTAATGTAGTTCTCTCATTTTTATCATCATAAATTTGAGATTAATTTTCTCCACATTGTCATACCACACATAGTATTTTGTTTGAAAAACATATTTGGTTATATGGTTGCTAACTTCTTCATAACTCAAACTAGGTATTCCAATACTATTATAACATGGGAAGTATATGTGATCACTATCTGAAGCATTATCAAATGAGAAATCTAAAAAGATCTCCAAATTGTTTTGAAAACCGCTTGTGATCCAATTAGTTTCATACATCCAAATTATATCCATTTGGTAAACAATTGTAATAAGTTATTTCATGAAAGAAATTCATTAAAATTTAATTTTAATTGAAAATATATTTAGGTAAATGATAATTTTTCAGATCATATAAAACCATAACTAACACATTACACTATTTTAGAAACATAGTATGAAAGACAAAAAAATAATATATATATATAACAAAACACTATAAATATAAAACCATTATATTTATACTGATACATGGTGGATGTGATGGAAAATCATTTTATAAAGATTGATATCTCTAGGATAATTAGGAGAAATTAGTTGGCATTAATTCTAAATTTATGGAGATCATTGTATTGCATAATTAATTATATATTTTTAATCAATGTTGTCTTTGTAGTATTAATGATCAATGATATTTTTATATGGCATTTTTTTTAAAAGGTAGACACCTTTGTTTCATGAACTAAAACATGTAGGTGGTCAATGAAAATGATATAAATATAGAAATATGAGTTATTGATGGGCTGACTAACTTAAAGGTATCCCCCAATGTGTTATACTTACCTTACTCAAATACATGCCAAAATTTTAGAGGAAAACCCAGGTTCCTCAAGGGACACCTAGCCCACTATACCCTCATTAGTCTAAGATGGAATTCCAATTTGGATGTGTCACCATGTATATTTGTATATATATATGTATGTATGCATACATATTCACTATATATTTCGTAACATATATGACTATATATTTAGATATATAGTACTATCCAAGACATGAGGCCTTAATCTAGTGTCCCTGTATAATAATAGGAGTCTAAAAATTTAAATAAGGTTCACCATGCCCATATGTCACATATAAAAATAATGGTATCCAAGATTGAATTTCATAATTAATATTGGATGTCATTCTGAGTATCATAATCAATGTAGGATTCCATTAAAAGTATTATATATAATATTGAAAGGAAACACAACCATCATGTCAATAGAGGGGCATAAAATGTCATTCCCAACACCCTAAGTGATGTGAAATTCCATGTCAAACATCCAAAACCAAGGGGTTTTTAAAATACTAGGCCCATAAAACTTACCATGTTACCTCTATAATAATTTAGTATAATATAGTATCACTTTTCATATAATACCTTATCTAAGGAAGTCTATAAAGAGGAACCTGACATCACTCAAAGTCCAGTGTACCATCATTATCTTAATTCAACCAAAAATATAATAACATCCAATGAGATCATACATTCCTGAATATAATTCATCAAAAAAATTATTAAACAAATTCTAATTCAATTAAAATAATAATATTGATCAATATATATAAATCAATCATAAAGATATATATCATTGGAATAGTGGTTCATTGAAACCAATTTCAATTTATTAAATAATTTATATCATTCAAATAAATTTAAATAACACACCCAAAGGGGTGGTTTAATACCTAGTCAAGGATGTTAAAAAAATCATGTAATTGCACCCAGAATTGGCGTATATGTGTATAAAGATGTAGTGTATCTATACAGATGCAATATAATTATTTTTAAAAAATTATTGTTAACATATGTCATATATGAAAATGAATCAATGAATATATGTGTATACAAATATCGTATTTTCAACATAATCAATACATCTAAATGATAAGAGATTTCAAACTATGGGGAAAACGATAATAAATGGGAGAAATCATACTTCTGAATTTGTATATAAATATAGGCAGAAACAGTTTTGACGTGGAATACACTAATTTGAAGTAGAAGAAACCAAATTAAGACAATGATGGATCACCGGTGGAAGAGTGGTCTCCGAATGGAAAAGGGAGTTACGTGTTGTTAAAGAAAAAGAACTGAGCCGGAATAAGGAGGGGGCATCTTACACTACATTTGAGGGAAATATATCCCAATTATTTTTAAAAAACATTGGGATATATCATCTATACCAACAGTTAATTAAAACCGTTGTAATAGAGTGATTTTAGAAACACATTCATAATAGTTTTGAAAAACTATTGGGAAACCATAACACTATGCACCCATTCTCAGAAGTTTTGGGAAAAGTTTAGGGAAAGGGTACCCTATTCAAATGGTTTCATAGAACCGTTGGGATATGGATGTTGGTAAATAAAAGAATTCTTATAGTTCTACACCTTTCACTTGTATATAATTGAGGGTCGATATTCTATATTGAGAGTGATTTCCCTCTCATGAAAATTTATGTTGGCTCTATATTGGGTAATTCAATTCATTCCCATAATTTCATAAAATTCCACCAAGGGATGTATAACAAGGTTCACTAGGAAGTTAAATCCACAAATGGTGATAGGGGAGGAGTTATATTCATGGGATGAAATAATTCCCCAATTTCATTCTTCACCAACATCTCTACTTCCATTCTTTGTTGTTGTGTTTGGATTGTTCTACTAAACATTCAGGATATAAAATAATGCATTGAACCAAAATAAAAAACAATGTTCTCAATTATTGAATGAATAAATAGCATACCTTCCATAAATTCATTGTCTGGATTCACTTCAGCAGTGATGTAAAAAGATCTCCCTTTTTACCTTATAGGTTTTTGTTTTCCACTGAAAACCCTTGTCTTAGAGAACTTGTTCGCAAAGTGCCATAGTTCCATGCAGTTTTAGCAATGAACATCATGTGTAGGATTGACCATAGTGTTCCTTTATTCTATCACATTGGGGGGATCATCCTGTCATAAATCATTGTCTTGGTTACCATCTCTTACAAACCTAAATCATTTCCTCGTTCCAATTGGGCAATTTTTGTGGTTTTTCTTTCCGCACTATTAACAAGAGGGGTTCGTTAATTTTGTATTACCATTGGATTTATCCATCAGAACACTAGAATTAGAGTCCAATTTCCACATCATATCTCTATAAACCACCTAAAATTCACTAATATCTATATCAAATTTAAGGGAACATTGGAAAAATTATTCATAGCTATCTAAGACACTGATTTAAAATGTTTTTCAAAGGATATAATTTATCCCACCAAAGAAGTGGTCAACCTTGAATTCTGGGGTAACAACAAAACTGAATGCGTATCATGAAAGTATGGGGATGTTTTGATCATATTTATAAAAAGATTCATCGTACATTTTTTTATGAGTGCAAGTAAATATATTTCCATCTTAGGATGAAGGGTGAGGGGAAAATATTTATCAAAAAACATTTTCTAGAATTTCCTCCACTCCATTGCTTCAATCTCTTCCTCAGGCTTTGTATTCTTGATAAATGTCCAAAACTGATCAAATTCACCCCCATAAGATAAATATCTAGACTAACCTTCTATAGTTTGGAATATTGATGGACAGAGAAGATCTTTTCTATGGAATATATCCATTACTCCACAATTAGGGGATTAGACTATCCATTTAACGTAGGTGGCCCTTATCACATGAAGATATCGATTACAGGTTGTTCTCTCTTTGGGGGGGGGAGGTATAGAAATACTCTTGATCCATGTTTTGATTCATAACTTGAGTTAACTAAGAGTCTATCATAACAATGTTTGGGATTCCGGATCCCATCGGGTTGGGCATCTCATCAGTGTAATCCTCACACTTCCCTTCACATCGGTTATTAACACGATACTTCTTATTTCTAGAAATTGTCCAGAATAAAAGAAAATGTTGGGATTAGTACCATAAATAATTAAACACATTAATGGAATCCATTGAAATTAAAGATATTACATATAAATTACATTTATCTCCTTAACATATGAGTTTCTAGAATTCAATCTACATAATCCTTGATCTACTTCCAATAAAATATTATTATGGGATTTTCTTTGTTCCTGTAATAAGGGTTCATATTGAGGTTAATAATTTACCAAATTATATATCCTTGGAGTTTCAAACTTGGAGTGTAGAAAGGACCGTTGTTGTGCATTAGTTCCCATTCGAGTCTATCTCAAAACGGTGTATTCGGGTTTTACCACTAGACACATATGTTCCATAGCTACATCAAATTGTTTTTATCTAATCTAGGATGTATTTTCTTGATAAACAATTTACTATACACTCACCCAAAATCTAGGTATTTTTATCTTATAATTATTATTATTCATAAGGGGTTTCACTAGGGTTTTATAATCATAATCCCAAAAATAACTAAACCTATCCTCTGATACCAACTAAAAATACATTTCTATTTATTACACATTTAAAAATGATTTATTAAATAGATTTTCACTTAATAAAGATCATACGATCGAGAGTTCAAGTGTATTGGGAGATTTAGAACATTATATAACGACTTAAAACATGAAATACAACATCTTTACTGAAAACTTATTTTACATGACCATAACATTCCTTCATGCTTAACACTTCATGGGATAACCTGAGGACATACATAATAAAAGGGTGAGATATATATCTGAGTAAGGGAATAAATAAGGAATAACATGAGAATTATAATACATGTTTGAAAAGGAACATCAATGAGGAATAAAGAAACATGAATATAAATCCATGATATATCATGATAATTATAACATGGAAATGTGGAAACAACTTAAAACACTGCATCATAGACAAAAAAGAATAAGGTAAACCCCTTTCCAAACATGGGGAGAAAAGTCCCATAAAGGAATAAGGTCAACCTCTATCACAACTTGGTGTATCATGACATTAAATATTACCCAATGAATTTGAGCACTATCAGGGCACACACTTAAAAATCATTTCAATATCATGTTAAAGTGTCCCACATAGATTATATAAATTGGATTACTTTAACATAATTAATTTTTATTTGATCATAGAATGTAGAATACATAAATGTAAGTCCTAAATAAACATTTATATGTTCTTAAAGGTGAATTCCCTTGATAGTGTAATGGGTATGGTATTCACAACACAATGATTTTGGCATTGAAAATCATGGTGCAATTTTTGTAGCATAAAGACATCATATGAAAATTCATAAAACGGGTTGATGGGAGAGAAAGGGGTCTCTTATTATTTGTATATGAATTGAAAAATAATGGGACCATGGAACATAATATCCCAAAATATGAAATGTAATTTTAGATGCATATAATAAAATTAGTGCTTTAATGAGAATGAGAAGAGAGAATTCCCTTACTTTATTTCAGCATGGTAACAGATTTATATAAAGGATCTTGAATTTATTTATGAGAGATAAAATAATATATCATTATTTATAAATAAACTAGATATAAATTGGTGTATGTATGAAAATATACCAACATATTATAATTGTAATTAAAAGACATATTATAAAAGGAGTGATTGCTAAAAGTGGAGAGTGGAAGATCCCTTACATGGATGTGTGACTAAAAAGGCCCGGAAGAGGCTTACAAGGATATTGGGGAACCTTGGGAGGACTATCAGGAGTAAGGGGTATAGGATAGTCAGGTTTCAAATGGTTTTAGGTAATTTAAATTAGATCTTGGGTGAGTTTATGAAGGAAAGGAGGGGGATTACTTTTTTATTTTGGTTTTGGACACAACATAATAAAATATTCAAAACCACAAAAATACCATATTTTTCCCATGGTTTCTTGGAAAATGAAGTGGAATAGATTATTTTATAAGTCTCAGGTCCAAAGATAATAAAATATTTCCCTATCTTATTTGCAGGTGAGCCATACTTTCCAAGAAATGATTTTAAAATCTTAAAATATATTACATGTTTTAGTGAATTCACTATGGGTTTTTAAAATAAATAAAATAAACTTAAAATTACATTATTTTAAATAAGAAACATATATTTTTTATCATATACCTTTTATAGTATTTATTACATCACTACTGGGTCTTTATGGTGTCACAAAACACACCATATATTGATATGGTATTAAATTTTCACACAAAAATTTTGCTGTATCAGAAAATTATGAAAACTTCACCATTGGATAATTTTCACATCATGATTCCAAAAATATCTATAATTTTATCTAAATAATTTTATAAATAAGTGCATTTTTACTTTTAAAATAAAAACATTTATTTATTGAAAATTAACGGGTTTTGAAAAAAATAGTTTTTCAAAATTAATAAAACTTACTTTTGACTTCATAAAAATTAAATGATCATTTATTTTTAGTAACACTAATTTAACAGTAAAATTTTATTAGAATAGTATTTATTTCAAAAATACATTAATTCCACAAAATATATTTCTTAATTGAATTTGAATATCAACCAAAAATACTGTGCATGCTTTTAAATTCATTTAAAACATGTCAATAATAGAATGAAAGTATATTCATCATTCTATAAGAAAATAATGTATATAGTCATAATGCTAGGTTCTTGTTACATATAAATTTATTACACCAAGATATGCTATAAAAGTAAGCTATGAAATGAAAGGGCTTTCAAGGGGTTGTTCAATGAAGATTGTTTGGGTTGTGATCTCGATGAGCTTGAACTTCTCCCACAAATGGTTTCTATAATTCTTGTGTTTTGGTATCTCAACATGAACTAGGGAAAATAAAAAAATTCTATCTCCCTTGTTGGAATCCATTATCCATGATCTCCCAAAATCACTAGTGTAGGTAACACTATCTCGACTATCTAATGACCAGTCTTACTACATGCACAATGCTCTCCCAACATTAGATACATTCATAAATGACCAATTTGATGCTCACAACCACATGAGTATCATTATCATTGCCTCAATTCCAAATGAAAAACCACATGGCCCACAAAGCATACATCATTATATATAATCGATAGATGTATCCAAACTGCTCACACTAGAGAACCAACATGAAACCCTACAACCCCTCTACTCCAAAACCTCATAAAACGAGGCTCCTAACCTCAAACTGTATATAGTTAACTCCCCGCTATAAAGGATTTACATAATCAACTCCTCTAGTGCACAAAATGACTAAAATTCACACGTGAAAAGTACAAATGAAACTAGGGTAACACACCTAAAACCACTTACCATGATCCTCATATAGGTCATTTCCAAAAAAAATGGAACACTCTAGGCACTCCCCTTTCACGTTGAGGCATTACCCCTAATTCCATGGTCAACCACTTGATAACCCTCCACTCAAGGATCAATCCAAAACCACAAGTATCTAACCATTCTCCCTCTGTGCTACCCTTGGTGCAACTAAAATGAGCAGGGCAATCATCCAACCATACCCACCCTCTCAAAAATTCCATTAGATAAAGATCACTCCCATCACTATACTTCTCAAACTCGATATATCCTCATGCATGACCATGTGATGGTGATATCATATCACAAAGGCCTCACCGATGAAGAACCAACATGCACACCTATGTTATAGGTGATATCATTCACATGATCCACACTACATGAACCAGCAGATAAAAAAATGTAATATTAGATACCTCCGAAAGAAAATGTACCTAAGGAATTAGGATAAACACTAGATCTAGGAATATTGATGATGGCCAAATGATCTATTAGGAATCATTTCCATCATATATCCACCAATAGAGAACTCATTGCCCAATTCAAACCCATATAGGTCTCTATGCATACCTCATTGAAGAGATACCATCTCCACCATCCAGAAACCTCTCTCCACATTATCCACATGAAAAATCATCCTAATAAAATATTTTTTTAAACATCAATGATAGGTAGATGTCATGTGAATACTATGTTCTTGGAATGATTCATGAACACCGAAATATTACCCATATTACAAGATCCCAAAACCAATACAAACAATCAATCTATAAACTCAAGTGAATCAATCATTTTAAAATCACACAACCATAAAAATATAATACAAGAATAGAAATCCAATTCCTTGGAGAATTAGAAATCATATTGGAAAAGGAGTTTATGACACACAATTCTAATATCCATCATAACATCTAACACATTTTCAGAATCCCTTTCTACCAAATCCAAAAATAAATAAAATAAAAATCTCTAATACAATTTTGTAATAACAAAACTAGTGTCAAACTAAAATATCACACTATCTAGATCCCAAAATGGCCCCATTCCTATCTCCACATGTTCTAGAGGCTACCAACTAGCGATAGGGGTATAAAAGGTGTTATGGGGAGACTATACCCTCTAGTCATTGTGAAATAAAAACAAAAAATAACCAAACTCATACATTAGGATCAACATTATTGTATGTATAATATTTAACTGAAATAAAATGATGATATGATAAATAAAATTAAGATTAAAATCATAAAAAAATCATGAAAAACATAAAATAGCTGGTCCCCCATTGGACTAACCACATATAAAAAAATAAATTGACTAAAAATTAATACAACGAGTTCTAATCCTAACACTAAGCTAAACCACATACTCTGTCTCGATTATTATGAATCCACACAAGATCATTCTTGAGACTTTACATGAGTGGTTCTTCTCAATCAAGAATTATTGGTCATTGACCCCATCCATCATACAACATGTTCAGCCACTTCTATGTAGACATTAGGTTTCTATGAACACTGACATTCATGTATATGGGGTATGAAATAAATATTAGGAGGCCACCTCTAATGTAGAACCTATAAATATTATATCATAAAGACTCCATGAAAATGTGTTATTCCTTGGATAAATAAAAAATACAAATAGATTGAATATAAGAAAAAAATACACAAAATAGGTCTGAAAAAACATAGTAAAGAATCTTAACATTTGGCTATAAACTGACACCCATGGTAAATCTACCCTTATTCTGGCCCATTCCAAAGGATTATAACATGCGACTCACCCAGCCACACAATAATTTGTGTATCCACGAGATCAAAACAAGATAATCAAGATTTATAGACACAATAGGCATGAATGTAGGACCTCAGGCCATAAACATAGTTGTCCATATAAAAATGTGCATCTACTAGGATCTACGAATCCAATAAGAGAATATGAACTGGTGATAATATCATTTAGTTCGACAAAATCAGAGAACCTATTATTCCAAAAGTTCTTGTAAAAAAAACTCGTCTGATATATGGACCCAAAAAGGTTGTATCTATGAAAAACTAAGAGTGTGAATAACATCCAATGGTCCTAGGAGCTTAATAAAATCCACACTACATATAAAAACCCACTCTATGACTGCCTCAAAAACTCATGATACTAAAGCCACACTAGTTAGGTATACAATTCAACTAGATGATTGTTTAACTGATTTAAATAACACATTAGATGAATATTTTCATCTCACAGAAACCATCCAATGTATGAGAGAACCAACTCACAATTTAAGGATAATTCCCAATCCATAATATCCCAAATGTCTCCTCCTAAAAGCACAGTCCTGAGGATAAACTTACCAAAAAACCCTGAATGAAGGATAACAAATATGGGATGATCCAAACTCAAACCCACCAAGCAAGAAGATGAAGTAGCAGTGTTGATCCACTCTCATCCAACAAATCATAGAGCCTCCCTCAGTACCCTATATTTTAGCATCCAACAAATAAACACTAGGGACTCCCAAAGAATCTCCTCAGGGTCAAAACAGAACATAAGACTACAATAGACCCTAGGGTGACAACAAAATGTGATCTAAAACTAGATAATTACTTGATACAGTCAACCTATCTATCCATGCCCACAGAAACAAACTCATCCACCGCAAAGGCCACAAATATTCTAGAACACAATATAAGTGGATCCTCTATCTCATTCAAGGAATTATACATGCCCAATAACGAAACATCTCAAACAACACACAGCAGACTCAAAATGTTCTTAAATGAACAACACAACTAAAGGGGGAATCCATAATCACAAGTCCACTAACAAGGTAATTCAAAACAATCCTCATTTCCCACTCAAATGAAGGATACCCTTCATAATGATTACTCAGCACAAGACCAAAAAAGATTCCATATGAAAATTATCAATAGTGGACTATGAAATCCAAGGAATACATGATTAGAAGTAAACCTACAATGGAATATTTAAGAGTCACTTAATCATTTTAGTTTAACAATAACACCTTGTTGTAATTTCCATCAAAAGTATTCAACCTTTCCGGAATGATCTAATATATATGCTCCCCAATCCCAAGAGATAATCCTCGACAGATCTATCCTCAAGATATAGATCTCGACGTGTAGGTACAAAACGAAATCAAATTATAGATACTACTTGACTGAACCGTATAAGATCCTTATGAAATATCCTCAATAAACACTACAATACGTCCACAAACCATACAAACTAATGAGTTAGCAAACCCCAATCCGGCCTCATAACTCAAAACCCATGCCCTAGGTTAATTATAGTAGCACTCCACAAAGGAATCATTAAAAATCCAACCTTTCCACTCAAAAATCCAACTGACTGCCTTTAAATACTAAAAATAATCTACCATCATGATCTAATTTAAAAAACAATTAAAATGGACTAGTCACATGTCCAATTCAAGAAATAAGGGAAAAGTAGGCAATACAAAATAGTGTAGGGAATGTACAGTATGTTTTCATATAAAGGTCATCCCGGTCTATATGCCTTAGAGAACTTGTAATTCACTTTCCCATTGTACATGATGTTCAAACCCAGTATATGGAATATAACTTAACATTGGTTCATTCCTTTGTACCTTAGCTCTACTTAGCTTGTAACACACCTCGTTATATAGGTTGTACCAAAAATACCTGGTGTGTAATGAAAAATGGGTACGTTAACGTGTAATCTAAATTGGAATTTATTCCTACATGACATAAACCCACATGAGAACTATTTTTTTACTTCTACAGGTCCATGTACCCCCAAACAGGTTGTTTGGATGAGCCCACAACCACCACCCAAAATCATAATACGTGTAGTGTACCCTCGATAGATGTGGTGTTGTTCCGTAAAACTTATCTTCCTTTGATATGAAGAACAAATGAATTTTTTTCTTATAACTACATGTTCTTTACAAGTATTTACTCAAATGGGTTGCACTAAAACATACCAAAACACCCGATTTCCTTGACAAATCCCTAAATCGACCAACTAGGTGTCCTGAAAAACTGAAAATTGGGGGTATAACTTATAAAATATATTATAAGGGGATTTTTTAAAATAAAATAAAATGGTCCTACTTCCAGATGTAAAACACATATTCTTTGGTTTGATTTTTAATTCATAATTTCCACTTGATGATCCTGCATGATCTGAACTCTATGGAAACACCTCCACCTCTCCCTCTCATTCAAATATCTCCCTAGATATCTCTAAGATTAGAGACACACAAATAAGGGAGGATCAATGTATGAGACAATACAAATGAGTTTGGGAAAAATAAAAGGACAAAAAATGATGGAAAAAAATAAAAAGATAAGAAAAGGGGCATGTGTCTGACCCTAGCAGCTTACACAAGGTTATGCCTCTCATATAAAAAACCCCATTCTATACTCAACCTAAAAAAGAAAAATATCAACTCAACACTCCAATAAATGTATAAAATAAAAAAATGAATTAATTATTAATAATTAGATAATTAAATATTATATATTCTATGAAAATGTGAATGACTCATATTTTCACCAAAACATAATTCATAGTGTAAAAATTACATTCATTGAACAACTAATTTCTAAAAAAATAATCTAAGATCATATTTTTTGAAAAATTACAACTTTTCCAATGAAACAATTCATTCTTTGTTTTTTAAAATTTACCCTTGATTTTTGAAACCCTTGATGATGCAGTTCATTACATTTATAACTTTTGGGTGGCCAATTATATCTCTATATAATTGATCTTACTCATACTAATATTTAAAAATTATCATAACCTAATATGATGATTATAAATTAGATATAATGTGGAAATAAATATATTGAATTAGGTTGTTATCATATCATCTACCAAATTATATGAAACAAATATAAATGAATGATAATGTATTTCCATTAATATACATTGCCTATAAACAAATGACCCTCAGAGAACAATAACTAGTAGACTTTAGGGAATAATCATTAACTTATCTCATGTTAATTATTTGAATTGTTCATTTTTATGAAATCCGTACATATGAATATACATTTTTTACGTAATGATCATTTTATGATTTATTTTAATTTATTTTAAATACATATTACAATTTTAATAACATGAATATAACAGTAAAAATCCATCTATGACATAAAATATTTAGTTATCATCCAACAACTTCTATGATTTTTTATGTTAGTTGTGAATACAATAAAAATGTTAGGTTATGATATATACATATTATATATAAGAGAATTATTGAAATTTAGTTTTTTATTGAGTATTAATTCATAGACAGTGATACTTTAAGTAATATTTCTCACAAGAATAGTGTCCTATACTCTGTTTAATAAAAATAGTTGTTGGTTAAGTATCATCAATTAATTATTATCTTGGAGATTCTTTTGCAGATTCCAATGGATTAAATTAAAGGGGTCAACATAAATTATGTATCAAAATTATTTAGATATGTTTATAAATATTTGAATTTTATTATTAAGTAAGTAATGAAATTCAAGAGTTACATAAGGTTTAATACATCAATTTTTTTAAAATATGTTAACATATTTGAAGAAATAAAATTAAAAAACTAAATCCCAAGAAGCACACTTATATAAGGATTATCTGATATATAAATATTATAGAAGATATAATAGTTTTGTGTTATTTTAATACGATGCATATGAAAATTGTGAGACTGAGAAATTAATGAGAACTGGAATTGTGTGATTATTTCCAAAGTGAATAGGATTCATGTTCTTGATCATTTAGTATGGGTGATTATTATAATTGGGTTTACTTGAATTATTTTATGTCAGACAAGTATATTACTAGTGACCCTAAGAACAATAGGTTCCTATATTTGATGCAAGATTTAGGTCAAATTTATTTGGGTTACCAAAACCATTATGAACCTAGAGGAATAGAGTTAGGATAATTAAAATGATGAATTTTACTTATAATTGTTCATATAACTATCTTAGTATCATATATGATATGCTTGATATGATTTCTGTCCAGATATAGTCATGGATTAGGTTGAGATATTTAACGAGTTAATCCATGATGAAATAAATATATTTTCAAATAAAATAGATATGATATACGGGATAAAACTTTTGATTGGGAGAATGTGAAATACAATTCCATGTTGTAATTATATTAAAAATGAAACTAATGAAAATTCATTTAGAGTTATAAATTATGACTTGAATCATGATCATTATTTAGAGATCTATTGAAGGTTAGACTCATAATTTAATCAATTGATAAATATGGTTGATATATATACTTAAAGAGAATAAATATGATCATATAGATGTGAATGTGATATAAATTAATTTATCAAATTCCTACTCATGGATATTATACAATAGTTATACAATACACATTTTTTATGATGTGATGAGAATTAAAAATAAGAAAGAACTAATAAAAGGAGAAATAGATCTATGCATTAAAAATATGATATGAGTTACTATATTGAATGTTGATTGTTATTATTGAATTTTTCCAAGTGTATTAGATTTAAAATTGTAAAAATATTTCTATGTGAAGGATATAAAATAGAATTTTATTTGTACATATCGTTTTCTCAAGATGATATTTTTTTTCATAATTAAGAATAAGAGTTAATCTATACATTTTTACAACATTGGAAATCTTGTGAATTATTAGTAAATTATAAATATCGATAATCCATCCTATAGTATTTAAGATAATAAGGTCAAGGTTGATTATAAAACAACCTATTATTGTAATTATCTCTTTGAGAATATAAATTTAAAATGAATCCAAAGACTCCATCTAGATAGAGTTTCAAACTCATTCAATTGTGAATTATTCTAAAAATGAAAGAAAAATTATATAAAATGAGAAAATAACTTTTTAACAGATAAAGTTAGTGATCTTGTAGACTATTGGATCAATTTATTTTGATTTATGTGTTCCAATTAGTACTCATAGAAGTTATTGTTTTTGGTATTTTATAACATTTTATAATGCTTTTAGCTGGTATGTCATATGTTTCTTATGAGAAATATGTTTGATTCTTTTGAAAATATTAAAGTGAAGAAAAATGAATGAAAAAATAAATTAGGAAAAAATACTATTAATATTTTATTATAATTGGGGTGTTAATACATGATTTGGGAATTTACTGATCATTCAATAGATTATTGAATTGTTTAAAAACCCACTCTTCTTAGAACACTATAGTGGAATAGTGTGTCTGAATGTAGTAATGGAACCATTTCAAATATGTTTCAATAAATGATGAGTCATTTGACCTTCCTATAACATTATGAGGAGTTTATTTACAATGAATATCTTTCATACATATGTTAAGCCCATAAATTTCATTTATAAAGACACCATATGATATTTGGACCAAGATCATCCAAATTATTATTTTATGGTCATTTGGGGAGACAAAGAATAGATAAAATGATTAAATTTTTAAAAAATGATTCCTCTGTAAGAAAAATGGATTTTTATTGGTTATCAAAAATATATTATTATAGATTACTCTATAATCATGTTAATCACATTTATTTGGTCTGATGTGCTATTTTTTTTTCATATAGATAACATTGGTTATGGTTTTAGTATGAGAAATTTTAATCTTAGTGAATCACATGAACAATATATTTTAATTATATATAAGATTGAATATAAGAAATTTAAAAAAGGTGTTGTGGAAGATAGGTTTTTGGTAGGATTACTATATTTTAGTTATTTTTTCGGATTTACATAATTTAATTATTAAGAATATAAACATTATGAAACCAGATTGAGACTGTACACATTCACTATGAAAGTAAAGTCTTATTCCAATGGATATAGTTCTGTAGAATTTAGTTGAACTAAATGAGATGAGCAAAAGGTTGCTCGTCAAAATTTGTGGCAGTGGTAACTGTGTTCAAGTGTGGGAATACATAAGGTGTTAATTTTAGATGAATGAACTAGATATATGAAAGAATCATGAGGAACAAGTAATGTAGATAGAACAGAAATTCCATATTTATCAAAAATGGTTTGGGGAATGGGGATGTCAGTTGGACCATCTTATGCCCTCCAATCAGAATGAGATAAAAAAGATTATTTTGAATGAGTATAAAGTACTAGGATGAAAATTAATTATGTAATATCAATATCATTTACATGTAGAATCATAATTGTGGAATTTATAAAATATTTAAATTTTTTATCGAAAGGGTCAGTTGAGGTGGAGTTTCTCATTGAATCTTTATATGAATTCCCAAGAAGATTAAATATATTTGGTATTATCCTTTAGAAAATCAGAAGGTGATGAAACTGGATATTAAATTTTGATATCTAAAATATACACTATAATAATGTTCCCCAAAGATAGGCATTCTATGATTGAATAACTAAACGGTGGAGTGCTGAAACTACATGTCGCTGAGAAGGAAGTAGGATGGGATTGCATCCTTATATATGGGGGGGGGGGATTCTCTATAGGGTGCATGTAGTTATAATGATTTGTTCTAGGTGTTGATGACGCTCTTCTAGTTTGGTGTCCAGATGGATAATTCTATAATGTGCCCTCTATAACTCAGTCTAGGTTGGGTTACCCAGTATTATGATTTTCCCTTGTAACTCATTTTCTGACTTTATTGTAAGGATTTAGTGTGTTCGATATCTAGTATCAATAAGATTATAATTATGTTGGATTAGATCTTGTGTTTTTTATTTATTTTTTGTATTTATATTTTCTAGATCACTTGTATCATAAATAATATTATGAGGTGACTTGAACTAAAAGGTCGATTGACATAGTGTAGTGTATAGGATTCCTTGACATACAAGATCCAAATATTGAACTATGGGAGATGAATTTGAAGTGGTAACTTCTAAAGATCAACAATTTTTTAAAATCACTAAAAATTAGAATCAATAAATGGTTACATGTAATATGGAGAGAATTTATTAATTTTTAGAAACATCCATGGTTATCTATTATTGATTTTGTTTAGAAGACTACTAGGTACCTATGGTAAGCTAGGTTAATAATTTAAAGTGGAATTTTTATTAAGAAGACATGGGAAGTACTATGTTGCCTACATCTATCTAAACAAATTCATATAGGTTGAGTATGGTTCCATGTTTCACATATATATTTTAAATTTGGAGCTTAGTTAGAAGACTACTAACATATTTTGGAAGAAAATTATAATCCTTTATGCTACATCTTTTTAGGGGTAGTTCATTTTTTAGAGGGTATCATTACAATGGGTAAGGTCTAGACTAATGATCAATTATATATGAATTGTATATTGTAGGATTATAGAATGAAACTCTACAAGAGTGTGTAAGTTGTGTTGAATTTTTGAATTACTCAGAAGTGTTGTGTTTGGAAAAATAGGAAACCCAGATAAGAAACCATAGAATTATCGTTTGATAAGGTGTTCCCAAGATAGATAACACATGTTTCGGAAGATTGATGAAAGGAATTGTGATATGATAAAGGATTATGAATGATTAAATGAAAATAATACAGTTTCCTTATATCTTATTTAGCATTTTTGATGGAAACATGTTAATTTAATATGACTTTTGGGACTATGAGGTCTGTTCCCAAAATATATAATTTTTAGATTCTATAAAAATTCCATAGCCCTGAGGGAGTGGTAAATTTTATAACATTTGTTCCCTAGAAAAATTAAGTTAGTATTTGAATATGGGGTTCTAATCAACCAACATCTAAAAAAGGGACAAGGTAATTGTTCTAGTATCTTCACTTTAGTGGTTCTAATGATTTTTGGAGAAGTGATTTTTTTTGAACAACGAACAAAAGTAAATATTGGGGTACTATCATGGTATTATGAAATATGTAGTGTTAATTTATCATAATGTGGATGAGTTTCATTATTTATTATTTTTATGGCATGGATTTCATACATGGGGCTCATGGTTGTGTAAAAATAGTGAAAATTATATCTAGATAAAGACTCTAAATGGTTCATTCTTGAAAAAATTATAGAATATGTTGATATTGAGAGATAAATTGATCATAGATGTGAGAAGGTGGTGAACCCCCTATTTTTATGTAATATCATTGTAAATTGGAAACATGGAGTATTTAAATTTAGTGGGGTGTGGTATTTAAAGTAGAAATGGTGTTCATTTTCCCAAAGTAAGTGACATATTCAATTAGAACATGTTTTGTTCTAGTTATCTTCTTGAAATATTTTTAGTTCTAGTTATCCAATTGGATCCATTTTTAGCTATTTCCTTAAGATAACATGTATATGTTTTCTTGAACCCTCATCAAAAAGAACCCTGGCTTGGAATAAATGATAAAGAATTTATATGCCTGCATCATAAAGGATGGGGGTTTGAAAGTAGTGTGTTTTTGGAATATTTTAATGTACTGTTTACCTACATTTTAAAGAGACTTAACCAAAAAACACTGGAAGGTGTAAAATAGTGGTTGATGACTTTTTTTGGGGAAGTATATTCTTGAGGTACTCCAAGTACCATAGATATATAGTTGGTTAATTTTGTATATGAACAATCATTGAGAAGTATTCAATGATCATGTTGATACTGAAAGCGGGAAAACCCTGTGTCATAGGAATGATTAATTTTAAAGGAGTGACGATGAAGAATTTGATATTTTCAGATATATAAACAGACATTAAGAAGGTAATCATGGAACTAGAGGATAAACTATAATTAAAGAGAGTCTTGAATTGTTTGGTGCCTGGATGGAATTCTGTGGGAGAAAAGGACCAGTGCATACCAAAATTTCATTAATTAATGGTGAACAAAATGTTCTGGATTGTTTTAGTGGGAGTTAATGAGCATGATGATACTAGAATTTTAGTATTTTATAGTTTATTTGGAATTCAGTTCCTAAGGCATCAATGGAGTTTGAGGTATTATTAATCTCTCCTGATATATAATCACAATTAATTATAGTTTCTGAAGAACAATAGAACTAATAGAGAAGGGAAATAGACACTGTACAAGACACAACATGTAGATATGGTTCAATTTTTTAAGTATAAACTCTATCCTATTTTCATTTTATGCATTTTTGAAAAAATTTAGTTGGTTTCCTTGGAATAAAACAATACATTATGTTCTAAAAAATTAAGGAAATTTTTTTTCCGAGGTGTCCTAAATGATTATAAGATTGGTGAGTAACCATGATGACACTAAAAAGTGATAAATAAATATATTTTTCTGATTATAAATTGGTTAAATACATTATAGTGACTTATTAGAAAGAGATTATTTGGATCCACCTTGGAAAAAGATTTTAAGTGGGAGACTTCTAGGTTTTTTGGTTTTAGAACTATTTTCTAAATAAGTGTTGGGATTTATATAAGTTAATCCTTCATAATATACATGTGAATAATATAAATGGATAAAATAAAACTTCATAATAAAATTATGGAATTATACCATTATATGTATTTGAAAAAATTTGGATAAATAGAAGGGTTTGAATAGATGATGGCTCAGTGGGAGAAAAATTTGTTGCGGTGGGGTTCATGTATAAGAATTAAGTTTGTGTAAACAGTATATTCAAACACTTTTGGAGATTACACATTCTATAAGAATGATTAATGAATAAAAAAGAAATATTATAAATATTATATATAATGTGTGAAGGATTTAGACTTTATATAACTCCCTGAAAATAAGTCCATCAAAAGGAGATCCATTGAAATATGAGTTTGGGTGAGGAGAAAGTATTAGGATGAAAATGAATTACATAAAGGAATTATATTTGATATGTATAAGTAGATAAAAACTTTAATTATAATAGATAGTTGAGGTAGTGTCTTCCATTAATGGAGTAGAATAATTCCCATGATTAGATAATATGTTTGGGACATTATCTATATGGAAATTTAAAGGTGATTCACATTGATGACACTGAATGATAGTTGTGGACATCATCTATATGAATATATTGGGAACATATGTATCAAATGAATAAATACTTTAGGAGTGGAGAAAAAAATTCTCATCGATTAGTATAAATGAGGATGATATTGTGTCTATCCCCAAAGGGATACTCACACCTGGAGATCTCTAGGATAGAAGGATTCATTTGAGAAAACTCAGGATATGCAATTTGTCTTTGAAGGTGAGGAAGAGACATTTTAAATATTTCCACTACCATTAGTTTATAATTTGAAAAAGATGATATTATATTATATCTCAATCTTTATTTTTGTGTTGCATTAATGATGGATTTATCAGTTGATAATTATTCAAACCACGCACTTATAATTCCCCTAACCAGTTTTTTTAAAATAATGCCAAGTGAGGTGATGTCATTATAAATCATTCAAACCTCCACATAAATCTATGGTTATCGACTTGGGGGGAGGGGATAATCTAACCAATGGTGAGATAATACACTTTATACCTCAAACTTTCAATAATCCAAAATAACCAAGAGTTATACCAAATAAAAAAATATCGGAAAATATGTAATTATATTTATAGGAAAACCATTAAAAAATTATGAACAACAACAAGGAATAACAAATGATAATTAAAAATTCCATTTATGAAATACATCAAAAGATATTCCCACTAAAGTGATTATACAAATTGTAAAATTATGATGAAAAAAATAACACACAAGGAGATTAAAATAAAAAAAATATAAAGACTCATCATAGATCAGACTCTAAACCCCATCAAGATTCTCCAACATGACCACCATTACAACGTTCTCTATAACATAAAAATTGGATACATGGTCCATAATCTACCATGGATCATGTTTATGGTGTGAGAATAAAACTCAATATGACACCACTAATGAGGCCTCTAATATATATCATTATGTATTAGTGTATTCACAAGAAAAT
The DNA here is from genome assembly GCA_963277665.1 of Viscum album. Classification (NCBI taxonomy): domain Eukaryota; kingdom Viridiplantae; phylum Streptophyta; class Magnoliopsida; order Santalales; family Viscaceae; genus Viscum; species Viscum album. The sequence goes on from OY728147.1 coordinate 1,793,019,363, forward strand.
AAATTGAAATATGACATGAAATACACATAATGTCACATTAGATTATTATGTTCCAAGTAGGACACCACAACAACAAACCCTACTCACATAGGTAAAAAGTGTTTTTACCAATTCTTTCACACTACAAATGATAATGTTGTAAAATAAACAACAAACCAATTTCAAATGGTCTATCTATTTTCAATAAAAATTGATTCTTATGATACAATGAATCTAGTTAATGAGAATATAGTAACATACCAACCCCTTAGAAGAGTTGAGGATGTAGGATAACATATTCATCCTCAATGATAATCAATAAATCAGGTAAAATTGGAAAATATCGAATCCCATGGAAGAACCTAGGTCGTAGTGTTTCTTACCTAGCCACAAATATAATTACAAAATTAAGAAAATGCGTAATACAACAAGTCCCATAAAATATTACTTAGGTAGTTGATTACAATATACGGTTACCTAAAATTCTATGACCTTATTTATAATATTAATATATTCATAAGTAGGATACATCGTTAGAGTTAGAATAAATATTGAATAAAAAAATGTAAACACATTTCATGACCTACCTCTACATTTGAATTTATTCACCAAGTATATCTCATATACTTACTCATAATCTAGTATCTATTCATTCCTTACATAGAACCATTAACCATAAAAAATTTCTACACACACTAATATATATAAAATAACATCACTATGTCATTTTGTAACTAATAATAGATGGTTATCTAATCATATTAGAAATGTAGTCAAATAAAAGAGAAATTGTTCCTCTCAGTTTTATAAGACCAAACAAAAGTCATAAACTATCAATTATAATATATATTTATTATTTACATGGTGATTTCTAGGACCATAATATTTACCCATGTTTGATATCATTATAAAAAACTAATAATTTCTCGAAATATCAACCACTTCCATAGTAGTGAAAGTATCCAAGAAACATAACCATAACCATACTATACACCAATCCCTCTAGAGAACCAATCACTAATAAAATCCATATATCTAACCTTCAGTACTAAACACTACTAGACTTATAAATAAATAAAAGGCATGGTCTCAATTCCCATTTGGTATCACCATCAATATTTATCTAAAAAGAAAAAAAAATTATAAGAATCGAACCCATTCAATTAACCTCTAATTCTGTTATTTTTTGAAACCATTTCTAATTATCAACCCATTAAACCACTCCATGATGAACTCTTGAAAAAGGAAAAAATCCCTAAAAGGATTATCCATCACAATAATTCTTTAAATCCCCACATTTTTATTATATATATTTTTCAAATAAATTTAATTTATTAGATAGTTTGTATTATACACAATACCTAATTTTAAATAACCCAGATATACTATTAATATTATTATTTATACATGAATATTACATCCTATTTTTTAAAATGGGAAGTATTAATAGGAATAAAAACATTTTAAATATCTATTTTTTGTAATAATTTTCATGGCTCTTATTCCATCTGTCACTCCCCCACTTCATCTCCCTCTATTTTCACTACTCCTACGATTCCAATCTCCTTTCTATTTTCCACTCCAATCTATCCTCCCCTTTTACCATTCCCCAAAAACCCTAAACCTCCCTATTGTTTTCTCCCTTCCATGATAACAATCCAACTCAAATTCCATGTATTCGTCTCCCTCCCCCATTTCCCCCAGCACCCCATCTCATTCCTCATCTCCCCATCCCAAATCCCCTCCCTGGATGGTCTACGTCCACATCTGCATATTCAGTATTCACCTACCGACTACCCGACTCTACATTCCAGGTTCCCAAATCTGCCTACTTCTCAGCCTACGGTCTACTCGGCCCCACCTTTGCCTCATTCTTCTAGCTACCTAACTCTAACTCCCTGATCAACTATATTTATTTCCCTTCCCAGTGTAGTGTATGCATTTATGTTGATTAAATCATCTTCTTTTAACCCAATTCATGGTCAAAATTATGTTACCTCTCTCTCAGAATCTTCATCTGGTATATCTAATGTCGGGATAAGGGACTGTTGTTATATCTGACTTTCTAACATTTTATAAAAAACCCTCTATATGATCTTGACCATTGTGATGGATTTTTCTTACCCTTCTAATTTTTATTTCATTTACCCTGGAGAATTCCTTTTTTTATGTTTGTATTTCTTGTATATGGATAAGGATGGAATGTTATGTGAATCCCTAGATATTTCATGTTCCCTATCCTTTTAAATTTAAATCTTACATTGGATAAGATATTCTTTACATACAGAATATATTTAAACTATTATAGTTAGGGATCTTAACAATTTTTTATTTAGTTTTTTAGGTTACTAGTCCTTCCATGTTTATCATCATTTTACACATGTTTAAGCTCATGTATAAGACATTTATTTCCATCCACCCATGTATCTTGAATTTTTTTTTGATTTTCGTTCAATTAACTACTAGATTAATGTTCATTGATAATGAATTTGTTTGAACATGAATTGTTTTTTGTTTTAATCTAAATCTTCATAGATCGATTTATAAATTATTTTATATTTTACTACTAATACTTTCCCTTTGATCATAATCCATTTTTTTCAATTCAATTAAGATATTGGTTTCATTTCTTTGTTGTTCTGTATATGAATACAGAAGGGAAAAATAAAATTTATAGGATAAATTTTACTTTTATTGGTTTATCAAGAAGAAAAATATTTAGGTATGATTACGAATTTATAATATATGTGTTTTTAATTAAAACTTATACTCTAATTTTTATTCATATATAATATGATTCTTTTTCTTCAATGATATGGATTCATATTATATTTACATTCAGTTCATTTTATACTGTATTAATAATTTTTTATTTCGAAAATAATGTTAAAATCAGAATATAATGAGTTGGTGTTAAACATGTCATCAATAGGTGAGTGAGGATATAACGCCCATGACTTATGGTATATTAGTATTATATTATGAATTATTATTATTATAATAGGGTTAATAGGTTAACATTTTTTTTAATTTCTCCATATTTATTTTTTCAAATAGGTCCATATTTTATTCAATATAGGTACACAAATTCTGTCCTATTTCTTTCTTTTATGACTATGTATAGAGTTACTAGAGTAAACTATGATTTATGATTTTCTATACGTACATGTTTCACATAATATTCCTGCTTTAAAACTTTCCTTCCAAGCCATGAATGTAGAACATTAATACAAATGGCTGTAAAAGGAAATTGATTTGATGGTCAATTTACATCTAATATATCCATTTATGTTTCTCTCCATGAAGGGTATTCAACCCATTATCCATATCACATGTTCTATGTTTGTGTACTCTATAAAATTAATGAAGAGGATCATATCATGTTTCCTTTTTGATGCTGCAATATTTATTGGTATGTATTGATATTGATTTTATCAGAAAGAATTTTTTAAATATCTTTAACTCTTTTTGAATTAATACGACACTAAATGGAGGTATATGTGATGATTTTATAGGTTTGGATTCCATAAAAACTATTTCCTTTTCAAGAAGTGGTAATGTTTATAATTTCTCTCTAAATTAGTTTTTTTTGAAGGTGTTTGAGGGAGTTGTAGGTCAGTGTTTCTATGGATCTAACTCTTTCGATGTTCCTCCACATTGATGCCCTCTATATTAAGTGATTCACTTAGTGTAATGATATTTAATGTTCATTTAATTGAATTAAATTTATTGAGAGCTCTGAGATTCTCATTTTTATCATCAAGGTAAAATTCCATTTATATTTTGTCTGAAAACCACATGAATTAAATTAATAGACTACCATTCACTTTTTTATTTGGAGATATTCACCTACACATTATTTTTTTTCTTAAATATCATTATTGAATAATATACATATATTAAATCTTAATTTCAATGTTTATCTATAATTTTTAGATGATTCCATATTTTAATTTGTCGAAAACAAATGCCATTTTTCCATCACAATTTATCTTCCAAAGCCCCTTTAATCAGTGGGCTAGAAATTTCCCTATTTGGGAATAATATATATGTATTTAACATATGGTACAAAAGTTATAATCTAATACTTTTATGTAAAGGCTTTTTACTACTATAATGAAATATATATGTTTTACAATATTGTATATTTACTCTTTCCCCATGTGTGATTAATTTTCAATCATGCTATGTTATTTCAATAAAAATTTAAATTTCATCAATGTAATATTATTGATTTTAAACTCCTCTATTTTAGTTTTTTTGTTTTTTTATATTTTTGGAAGATAATTGTTTTAATTATAATTTATTATTCAATATTTTAATTTTTTTTACTCAATGTTCTTCATCATTTTAGATTTGTACTGTTAAAGTCATGATATTATAGTACTAGATAAATTTTGTCATGCGATACATGAGATGTTTGAAACTATATTTCCTATAAAAGTAAAAATAACATGCCTCTTTTAGGAGTCATTTTTGCAGGTTCTTAATGTTTACTTCACCAGGGATCCTGAAATTTAGGTATAATGTTTATTTCAAATTCAAGTGAAATTATTGTTGATGTATTTATGGTTAATTAAGATTAGATATTTTGCATATTATTTTGAAATCCATTACCCATATTCTATTCTATATCTATTTAATTATATAAATTAGTACTAATAATCTTATATACATGATAAATTATGTTTTCAAGTGTTTCCTAATAATGGAAATGTATAGATATATCGGTCCCCTCACCATGGATTTAATGGATTGAATATTCTAATGGCTACAATACATTTTATTCAAATATTTTGAATAAATATATTTATTGTTTCCATTGAAATTCTCTAGTATCATAATTTTTAGTTATAGAATCTTTTTAAAGTGTTTTTTTCTGATTTTTGTCATATTAATGTGTCAAAAAATCTACAACTGCTTGCAGGATACTAAAGGACAAGATATGAATTTTAGAAGCTTCAAGGGAAAGGTCATATTTATTCAATGTTTCTTTCTAATTATACATTTTAATACTATTTTGTGATGGATTATAAATGACACAATTTTAGATGTTACATAACTGTAAAGTAAGAGGAATTAAAAATATAAGTAATGATTCTACATTGATTGTAGTGGGTTGTGAAAATAAAATTAAAGAAGGAGTTTAATAAATTATATCAAAATTATAAAGAAAAAAATGGAAGAATACTCCTCGTATAGACATCACAGAAAGTATGGATCAACTATATTTTAGTTTTTCATGTTATCAGACTTTAAATCAAATGAAACCATGTTTTCTATCATCACAATCCAAAGATCCAGGTAATTATTACAGCTACAACATTGGGAATTTTAATCAATGTCATGGTAGATTTATCAAATATTATTCTAGGAACATACCAAAATTCCAGGTTTTATCTAGAGTAGTTTATATATAGTGGATGTGATTCCACACCTTTGGTCACAATTTTATAAATCCTTTTTATTCATTTTTTGGAATAAGAAAAGCTCCACCTTCTTTGACTAAAACACCCAAAGTAGTTCATAATCCAATATGGTATCATTACTGAGTGCTTTAGCACATACTATGAATGCAACAATCATATATTATCAAAATATTGGAGTTTATTTTGGGTCTAACAATATTATTTATGCGAGAAGGATCGAGTATTCAAATTGAATATATTGGAAATAATATACCATATTCGGCCTCTACTTATGATTTAGGGTTTCGAAGACCTATTCAAGAACTTGATATTCACATGAATAGAAATGGTGTGTCTTAGTTTTCATGTAAAAATAATGAGTACATTAAATTTTATACAAATGTTTTTTATTTTAAATGTTTGGACACTACAGAAAATCTTCTAAATGTTTTTATTAAGCATAAACATTAACAGTTTCAATATCTATAAGTATAGAATATAATAATCTATACCAAGTTTATGAGAATGAAACTACAAATATAATCCTTCATATTCAGATTTTTATCTAATTTGTTCATATTTATTTTCAAATAGGTCCATATTTATTCCATAAGGGTTCCTATTTTTTTTGTTCATACATGTAACTATTTTTTAATGCTTTCAGAGTAGTTATTATTTTTTGATAATTGATTCCAATTCAATATATAGGTTTATATTTTTCTAAATTTTTTTATATTTGTGCCCCTTTTTGTTATCTTTAATATAATTTATTCATATAGTTTGTTTTCTTTTTAAAATAGGTTCATATTTATTCATATTTTTCACAGAACTTTTTATTTATTAACAAAAAAATAGATTTTACATTAAATCTTTTTGCATATACTTTTTCATAATGATATTTAATATGTCGGCATATATTTGAGTCTTATTATATATTCTAGATTATATTGAATCTGTATACTAATTGAATATGAAAGATTATATTTGTTCATTATTATATTGAACATGCATGATTATATTTAAATATTAATGCTTATATTTCACTTAAATAAGTTGGATTATTTTTTATCATTATTATATTTTACTTAAATATAAAGACTTCTAATATATTTCACTCAAATTCATAGAATTTTTAAACAATGTAAAGTTGATGATTTTATATAATCAGAAGATCAATGACAATAAATTTTTGTTATTATAAGAATTTTTTGCGTTATATGATTAATGCATAGATCCTGTTTATATTGATTATTTCTATTTTTACTATATATTTTATTTTATATATGTAAAACTGATGTAAACATAAACTTATTATTCTAATGATGCCATTTAACTTTGTAGAATTATACAATTAATATATATCTATCCTATAAGTTGATTATGTCCTATGAATGAATTGATTTCAATATTGATAACATTTCTATAGTGTAAATGACATTTTTAAAATCGGATGGGGGCCCTGGATGAAGAGGTAGCCAATGTTGGAGGTGCTAGAAGGGATGATACCATGCAGAATGGTATGTCAATTAAACCTAGACGTGTATGATGAGTTTCGAAAGGTTATTCTCATTGATATATATATATATATATTCTAATGAATTTTTGATTCCCAGATGGATAGATATTAATTTTATGATTTTGTTTCATTTAATTGTTGAAATTTGGCTCGGTTACATCATTTGTGGTGGCATAGAATGAATACAAAAAATATATTGATTAAATGTGAAATGAATATAGAATGGTAAAAAATGTTTTTGTTTATGATGATTATATTTTATGATTTAATTCAAGAGAATAATGATAAGATACATTATAGTGAATAACACACATGTTAAGGATTAATGTATATCAATGAATGATTAATGGAATAATATTAATCAATTTCTAATAAATTAATTGATTATGGTGAAAATTTGATAGATGTATGATTCAATGAGATCAAGAACATAGTTTTGGAAATCAAGGGGGTCTCCTTTAAAAATATTAGATGAATATGTATATATAGTTTCTCTTAGTAAATTTATAAGTTATATTACTCAGGGATGTGATATTATTTATATGTGTCATCACCACTTATTCTGTATATAGAATTATATTTGTATTTATTTTCCATTACACATATCCAAATATGTGCTTTATTTTCTAGTATTCATTACTAGTTTTCACTTATATAGAAAATAAGTGTTACATTATTGTTGTATGAATTCTTGTATTCACTACCTCTCAGCACTAATAATGTATATAAGTTCATTCATGTATGCATTTATTTTCCAGGAATGCTAATTGGAAAAAATAATTAATTAAATGATCATGATGTGAAAATTAACATGTTGGGTACTAGTTAATTAAAATAATTTATACCAATAAAACATATTGGTTAAATGTTAATTTAATTTTAAAAAATCCTTTATATGTTTGGGAAAACTATTTTCTTAATAAAATGTTTTTATTGATTTTATTGAAAATTAATTTATTAATTTTGTATAATTTTAAACAATTTATTTTAAAAACGTATCACCATTTTTGGAATCAATATTTCAAAATTATTTTAGTTTTAATTTTTGATAATTTATTGAAAAGTTAAATCTTTCTTTGATTTGCGAATAAATATTGATTTTTATGGAAAACAGATATTACATTTGAACAATTTACCAAGTAAAATATTGTTTAAAATTGTTTAACCAGAAAAATTAATTGAATTATATATCTATTAATCCAATTTATGTAATTATAATCAATTTCATATTTAATATTGATATTTCAAATTACATACTTGTAATGATTTTTTCGTTGAAAAACAAATATTTTTTTTCATGTTTGGGGGTATTATTTTAAATTAAAAAATTTCAATTATATGAGTTGAAATTCAAAAAATGTATTATTTTTTTGAATAATAATAATAAATACTATATCATAAGTTCAAATTAATTTTTTTCAAAATGAATTTTCAAAATTATAAAATTTAATTTCTGTGATTAAGTTTAAAATGAGTTTACTGGGGTTTGAACTAAACATATAAGAGTTAAAATGACTTAAATATTGTCCAATTTATATTTTAAGTCTTTATATTAAGCTTATCACATTTAATTTTCTATAATGTTCCATTTTGAATCCTTATGGTGTGTCTAAAAAATTTGTACTCGTTTTTCATTTAAACATGTATATGTTTGTCCTCATGCCCACTTAAAAACATGCACCCCCTCCCCTATATTCAATATTTCAAAAAACTTTTAATCAGAAATTAAAATTGAAAATTTATTAAATACATACCTAATAATATCTTAGAGGCCTTATTTTTATTGTGAAACAATCCAATAAAGGTATTATTTATAATCTTAAAGAGGGTCCCTGGAGATGAGGTAAAATTAATAAACATTAGTTTCAATTTAATTTATTCTCAATTTCATTAAGATGTTATTAAAAATTATGATATTTAAAAAAATTATAAATCATATAATTATATTTTAATATGTTAATGAAATAATGTATATTCTTATCATCTTCCCTCAAATGGGAAGCGAAACCCATGATTTTGTGTACATTGGACTACCCCCTTACGAACCGATGTAATTAATTCTCCATCACCACCTTACAAAGCTAGATATAACAATTTATTTAACATATTTATATTATATCTATTATATAATTATACTCTTAAAATTATAATATCACATATACCATAAAAAATGTGTTTTTTTTGGAATACGATAACGTCAATCATGTGTACAGCAAACTACCTCCTCGTGAAGCGATGTGGTCTATTTTTAACTCACGCATTACATGGAAGGTAATAAGGATAGTTTTAATTAATATATTTCATATATAAGATAAAAAATTTCTATATAAGGTAATATATTTTTTCTATCATTTCAATCTGTCCATCGAGAATATAGAGACACTGTTTCAGCATACGTACGACCTAATATATCCATTAACAGTGTAATTCATTATCGATCTATAAATTTAATTGATTTCTATAAATAAACATTTAATAAAAATTTATTATATTAATATCATTAAAAAAATTATGGATATTATTGAACCATGATAAAATTAAAAAGATTAAAAACACCAAATCAAAACATTCACGAGAAACAAAGAAATCAGTACCCGATACACGATATTAACATGGAATTGTTAATAACGGGTCATAAATAAATATGGATAAATCATATATGGTATAAAATATATTATTATGGTTATATAATATATCTATAATAAACCAATATTATATATATAGTAGGTTTGAATATGTATGAAGGAATTTGAGACTTAAGGTAAGGGAATTTCATCTCCAATTGTCTTCTTTAGGTCATATGTTTTATTATGCCCCTATATCATTTTATGAGGTTTATATACATCCCATGTATCATATTTTATCATGAAAAATTATTCATTTACTTATATTTATTTTTTAATTTATTTTTATTATTTAATGGAGATTTCAACTCAAAATTTACCAATGTGGTAGTGTATTTCTAGGCTCGCATTTATTTCTGGGAGGCATATGCCATATTCACCATTCATTTATTTTATGTGTTTTACATACCTCCCATTTTAAATGTTAAATAATGGATATACGTATTATAATCATATTTAAATTTTTATTTTATTTTATTCTTTAATTAGGCTTATGAATCAATAATTTCCAACATGGTCATGGATTTTTGACCAACTTGTATTTCTGTGGGACACAGGCCTTATAAAAAACGTGTTTCTTCTTTATGGTGTATATAATTCCAATTAATGTGTTTTATTATTATTATCATGAAATATTTTATATTAATATTCATCTATATTTATTTATATCGAGGTTCTTATCATTAAAGGGATACCAAAGTGTTAATGTTTTTATGTTACAATCTCATTGTTCATTGGAGTTTTTATGATTAAGTTAAGATGACAAAATATAATGATATAATTCTCATGAAAATCATGAATTTTATTCTCCTATAGTAATTTCATGAGAATTAATGTTTTAATTTCATTTTACTCTTTTAATGTACTAAAGAGTCCATAATAAAGTTTTTAAGAAATAAGGGAAAAATACATACCACTAGTCTATAAATTTTCTTGGTTAATATAAATGATGTGATAGATAAATATTAATTTTATTATGGGACCATATGTTCTATAATTTTGATAACCATCATTTTAAAAAATAAAATGGATATAAATTCTGCCTAAAAAACTGATGGTTCATGAGAAAAATTAAACAACTCATGATTTGGAGTCAGCGATGGTAATTTTTTCATTAATAATATGGAGACATTATCTTTATGATGAAAAGTGGAAAATATACTAACAAAAAATATTTAATGTATATATTCATACAAAAGTAGTTTAACATTTTCTATAGTTGATAGTTTAACTTGATTAATTATTATGACTACCTAATTCATTACCTCCTTGGGAATATGAAAAAGGGGGAAAATTATTTGAGTATAAAGGATCATGATATATTATCAATGATGTGGATCATAAAATAACTAATATTTATGGATTTTACAAGTACGGATCGAGATATCATGATGGAAGGTGTGATATGATATATTCCTCAAAATAGTGTTCAACCATCTATACAACTGGATATTAATGAGGCACAAAAGGATGATGTAGGGTTATAGAAGAAGTTTTGAAATGTTCATTAGTTTATTCTTTATTATGATGGGGAAAAGGTTTAGGAACCTTGTTTTTTTCCTCCATAATAAATATGAATAATTATCAATTATAGGAGGCTCATAGTTCTTTATTCAATATTTATCCTATATGTACATAGATACATACATATTTAAAGGTTTATTTATACTAGGATGACATAGAAAGAGATATCACAGAGTTCATATCCTTTTTCTTGGTGTGTCAAAAAGTTAACTATGAGAGATAAAATTCTACATGGATGTTACAACCAATACCAATAATAGAATGAAAATATAAAACATCAATATATTTTTCTCATTGGACTCCCTAAATCATCCAAATGCAATAATTCCTTATGGGTTGTATTTGATCACCTTAAAAATTCATCACACATCATATCTATTATAGAATATTTCTATTCAGATAAAAATTCTAGGATATGTATTAAGGAAGTGGATAGGTCACAAGGAGTACCGAATTCCGTTATATTTGATTTGGATCCAAGGTTTTCCTTGAAGTTGTTTTGACATATTCAACAGGTTTTGGATATAGTGTTGTGTTTTAACAATGTGTATCATCTGATGATAAAATTTCAATATCATAAAACCATTCAAATCCTCTAGTATATGATGAGATATTGTTCAATAGATTTCAAATGTGGTTGAGATCAACGCATTCCTCTAGTTTAGTTTTCTTATAATAATCAATTTCACTCGAGCATGTATGTGGTTCCTTAAAAATTACTTTATGTAAATAATTGTATAAATGAAACATATTATGAAGAATTTGGAGAAAGAGAGATGTTGGGACCTAATATTTCTAATGAAATGGTAGTGAAGGTTATAACCATTCAACATCACATTAGGGTAACCGATTTTTTTGAAAAAACATATGTTGATAATCATTGATGTGATTTAGAATTTATCCGTATTTAAATGGAATCACTAATAATTTATCCATCGATGAAGGTAGTGATCTATGGAAAGAGGAAAAACATTCCCTTGGTATATCAGTAACCTTGAAATTTATGATCATATTGGGACCATATCTTATCACATAATACTTCCAACGAAACACTCTTAGGTTCTCGATGTGTTCCATGTATCTATCTTGAGAAAGTAAATACCTGATCTATAACATATAATAAAATCAGAGGTAAGACTATTGGTGCATGATAATTCATATTCAGAACAACCATTCTGGATTCCATATTTCACAGAGAATGATTTCTGAAACAACCCCACTAAACTAGTTAAAGTTTTGTTGTGAAACCACCAGCTTGAGGAAGCTATGTTTGAATCAGAGGACGTAATGTGTTATAAGTATCATCAATAATACATACCAAAGATATGGAATTTTAAGGGTTAAATAAATTAAAATAGGTAGGGGTTGTATTTTGTAACATCTATAATTTTTATGAAATTTTTTCATTCTAATTTCACTACATCGATAGTTTTCATTACATGCAACACTGATTTTTAATGAACCATGATATACTATTAATATTATTACTTAAACATGACCATTATAACCTAGAAATTTAACATGTAGGTATGAATTATAATAGAAAAATATTAAAAACTATGTAAAATTATTTTATATAATTTGATCATATTGATAAAAATATGTAATTAATATTTAGTAATGTCTTTATATGTTGTGAAAAAACTATTTTAATTTTTTTTAAATAATGAAATTAAATATTCAAAAATTTATAAATTATATTTTGAAAAATTAATTTCTTTTTTTAATAAATATGTGAAAATTAGATGAGCGCAAATATTTTTAAATTTTCAAAAAGGTTAGTTTTTTTGTTAATAGTAAAAAAATTCTAATTATAATTGAAAAATTAATTTTTATTTAAATAATTTTAAAATATACATATTATTTAAAAATTTATCAAATTTTCTAAATATTATATTTATTAATCCAATTTATATCATCAGAATGAATTTTATACTTACTTTTGACTTTAAAACTTTCTACTCTTCTGGAGATTTTCTCTTTGGAATGATGCTTTTTCATCACATTTACAAGAATAATTTAAATTAAATTTTGTACTCAAATGAATGGAATTTTAATTATTGGATTAAATATTTTTAATCAGGATAAATAATATTATCATTTTTTTTTCAAAAAAAATTAGAAATTGTAAAAATTAATTCCTCTCGCTAAGGTTAAAGTGAGTATATCATGGGTTTAACAAAAAAGATTAGTGTTAAAATGACCAAAACACAGGTAAAATTTCTTTTATTTATACATTGAGATATTATAATATCTATATTTTAATAATTACCATTTTGAGCCTTATTACATTTTTACAATGTGGGTACTTTTTTTCTATTCAAAAATTACAAGCATGTCCTCTCCCAGACCAATATATGGGAAACCCCTCTCCTCTCCTATTCAAACTTCAAAACTCATTTGGTTTTGGAAAGAACAACCCAAATCTATTCATTTTTTTAATAAGGAAATAATTTAAGGATAATTTGGATTATGAAAGCATCATAATAATTCTTTAGTTATAAAAGAAAAGTAATTCTCTAAATAATAGGTGAAATTCATTAACTTGTATTTTTGTTTTATTTCATCTTCCACCTCCTTAAAATATTATCCAACTATGATTATATAATAAAATTACAATATACCATATATTGAGATGTTATTATGTTTATTTAGTAACTTATTTCTAGCACCTATTCCATCAAATGTTTTGCAAGACCATTGATCGTGTGTGTAGAGGACTACAACCTAACGAACCGTTGAATTAATTTTCCATCACCACTTTTCAAAGATAGATATAATGGTTTATTTAACACATTTATGTTCTATTTGTGAAATAACTATACTATTATAACCATAATATCACATATAAATCCTTAATTTCAATTTTGTGGGATACGATAACATTGCTTGTGTATAAGGTGGACCACCTCCTCGTGAAGTGATGTGATTCATTTTTCACTTATGCCTTACATGGAAGGTAATAAGAATAAATATAATGAATATATGTGACATATATTATATTAAAATTAATTGTTAATGTTTTTATTTTTTACATTGTTTTTATTCCATCTTTCGAGAAAATGGTAACAATGTTAATGTGTACGTATGACCTACCATCTCAATGAACGATGTAATTAGTTTTATTTATCAAACATTAATGGATGAAAATATCAAAATATAATATAAAAACATAATAAATTTATATCATTGTTAAAATTTAAAATATTATGGAATCATTATCAATGAAAAAGGACTATAAAATATCAAATCAAAACATACATGAAAAACAAAGTATTTATTATCCAAAACATGATTTTAACATGGAATTGTTAATAAAAGTGTAATAAAAGTTCAAAATTAAATCAAATATGGTATGATATATATTATTATGATTTTTAATAGATGTATAATAAAATAATATTTGGGAAAAATCCCTCAATGTACCTTCTTGGTGTTTTTGGGTGTGATTGTGTTTATTGACAAAGTCAGATGATCACGATTGAGTATGGTTGGTGTTTGACGTAACAAGTTTTTTTGGTGGAATAATTTCCCAATGATTGATAAAAAGTTATGCATTAAAATATTGATATTTTTTTAGGGAATTAATGTTTTCCACAAATGGGTTCTTTGTTTTTTGATCACAAAACAGAGTTCCTAGACTGCATAAAGAAAAAGATTCACATAATGATGATGCAAATTCTCCAATGTTAAATTTCTACATAGTAGAGCAATGCGGACTGTGAAAGATGATAAATGGACCACAAATGAGAAAGAGTTCATGGGAGGTATAGAGAACACAAAAGGATTTATGTTCATGGGATGTATCATCATTTACATAAATTGGAAAGCAATTTGAGGTGCTACAAATGGTATTCATCCACGAAAGAGATCGGCTGCCGCAAAGGATAAATCATGATACACAGACATCATAGCATAGTCTATGGTGAAGGCTATTATTCATTAAATATTTGAGGAAATTGGTTTAGAGGATATTTTAGATATTATTTCTTATATATGTACCACTAATCATATCATTAGAGAGTTTGAACCCCCTTAGAAAAGATCCTTGATCTGGGAAGAATTTGGCTATATCTGAAAGATTTCACAATGGAGTTTGCGTAAGAAAAGAGCCTGTGAGGAATAATTCAAAGAATGGTGAAGTAGTTAATAAGAACCACTTTTGAAAGGGTTTTTAGGGGCTATGCAGCTCAAAATAGAAAAGATTCTCAGGTGAAGAGGTGATTAGTGGAAGAAAAATCCATCCACGAATCAGGGACGGTATGTCGAAGGAGAGGTGGTATGCGAAGCAGGCATGCCTATTGGTTTTAGTCTGTTCAAGAAGGACTTTTGGATGTTTTTTAAGGGGAAAAAATTTTTTAAAATTAATTTCCAAAAACAAATAGTACATGGAAAAGTGTATTTCATCTATCGGTGTAAACATGACTCCAATGGATAATCAACCTACTGTTTGTGATGCGTTCTTTTATTAAAATGAAGGGACCTACAAGTCCATTAACTAGGAGTGGATCCCTTCCAAGAGCATTGATAAAAGGAAGAGGAATAAGTTGATCCTTTACACCTATTGTGATCCTGAGAAATAAACATAGGGATTGACACTTGGGAAAGAAATGAGTTGACCCGAAGCCTTATTGAGGAGTGATCCAAGGCATGGAAGTGATCTAGCCCAAACATTATAATTTGGAAGTGGACCTTAGTGAATTTGGTAAATAGGAACATAGTCATTTTATTCTTCTTGTGTGTAGCCCAGTGAGGTTTAACCAAGTAATATCAGTATTTCCCAGGCATGATTAAATTTCTGTTCATATATTATTATAAGAGAAGGAGAGAAGAGTGTTTAGTTAAATAAAAAAACAATATCAGAAAGGGAATTAATTTTAATTGGTCAAACCCGGATTAACCTCTTACCATGGTATTTAACATAATTTGGCTAAAAATTGGTATCATTGTCCGTTTTTTTCTCATAGAAGAATAAATTGATGTTTTCACTCACAAAGTGATTTTGATCATTGATGTGAAAAATTTTTAATTATGGAAAAATCTAATGTATCACAACTTACAATCATTAATAATGTATGTATTTTTATAATTCATTCATGTAATTTAGGACAATATCGATAGTGGTGCTTTATCAGAAGTTGAACAAAGGAAATATGATGCAGTTTCCAAAGGAAACTATTCTTTAGGGTGATCCCTATACAATGTTCTCCATATAAAGGTGATGTCTTGTAAAACATCACATCCTATATGGGAAATATTGTTGAACATTATTATCGGTCACTCAAAAGCCATAGATAAAATGATATAGGTTATATGGAATAAATATTAGGATCTCATAATGCACCCTAGTGAGTCTGTTGAAAAATTCATTGATTGGGTGAATGTTTTTGCGGAATACATGCATGGTTTTGGAGAAATTATGTAAGATATAATTATTGAAAAGAGTATCTTAAGAAAACATTCACCTTAGTTTAACTAGAATGATTATGTATTATAAGATAAATATCCAAAAGAGATGAAATTAAAAAAAATTCAATTAAATATTATTTCATATGTAATTAGAAATGATTATAATGATACTGAAGAAAAGTGTAAGTAAAAAAAGGTAGAATTCAAGGCCAATAAGACTCTCTATATTGAAGATAGTTTGGAGGAAGGAAATTTGGATGATTTCATTTTATTTCTATCCTCAAATATGAAAAGAGGAAGATAAAATTTCAAAGGTAAAAATCCACTTGTATGATTTCGATGTGGAAAGATAGGATATTTCACAGCCATGTATATTGAGAATTTTGAAGATGACGATGAATACAATGAAGAAATTCCCTGAAGAAAATCATCATCCTATAGTTAATTTAAGAAAACTTTTAAGAGAAACCTCTTCAAAAAAAGAATATACATTCAAAATAAGATGCTAGTTTATAAGAATCTGAGGAAGAAGAGTTTTGGGACTGCAAGGATAATGAAGAAGATACAATGGTGGCTAGTGTAGGAAATTCCAAAACAAGGGAAGAAAGAGATAGTGATGACGAAGATGTAGAATGAAGAGTCTACCTTCATGTAGAATTAAAATCATATCTTGAAGTGATAGATGGATGAAGATACAAAAAAAAATAAAGGCATCAAAGTTGTTCTTGATGGAAAACATTATATATTGTAGTACGAAGAAGTTAGGCCTGAGTAGAATGGAGAAATTGAAAAACTGAAGTCATGAATGCCAGAAATCTCAGAAAATGTGGTTGATTACATAATAAAAATTTAAGAACATAAAAGATATATTGATATTTTGAATGTTATTGGAAGAGATAAAATCAAAAGGATCTATGATCTTGAAGAGTAAGTTTTTAGTAAGCATAGAATAGTTAATGATTGGGAGAAACTCTTGATTCTAGAAAACCATGTCACATAGGTAATAGAGAAATGAATTCATAGTTCCAGTGAAGAAGAAAAATCTGTCTTAGAAAATGAAAATTATTTATCTTAAGGATACATCTAGTATGGGGATTGATAAAAAAAAGAAATATGTAATGGTTGAAGTTATACCACAAGATCCCACTATAAGGCGGAAGATTGATTTGGGTATGAATCAGAATCAGAAGACTCAGAGATCCCAAGGGAGAATCAAATTTTCATTATCGCCACACAAGAATGCACCCCACATTAGATGATATTTTTTTCAAAATACAGGACACTCACAAAATCTATGTTCAATAAAAAATAGGTATCAAAGGGAAAAAGACCAATAGAGGCATCAATCCATGGCTCAAAATTCTAGGACATCATCTAATGGTCACTATTTCAATTTTGGAGGATTTAGGAACACGGAATGATAATTCTCATTCAAAATGAAAAGAAATGTTCCAATGTAGAATAAATTTATTCATAAGTAGCAGCTAAAGATATCATCAAATTATCTGAAAATAAAAAATCATTTTTCATCACTACAGGATGAAGCTGGTCCATCATACTTCATGGAAGTTAAAGATTATCAATCTATACAATGTATGAAGTCAAAAAAGTGGATCACAAAGAAAGGACATTAACAGGATGTGGGTGTGGTGATTGAATTTAAGGAATCATATCACACTGGAATATGGATCTTTGACAGTGGATGTAGTTTTCATATGATATTAAATAAATATTCAGTGACCAAAATCATGTACAATAAAGATGGTATCAGAATATTTGACAATACTAAAGGCCAGAAGATTTTCAGCTAGGAAAAATACAGGTTTGGTTGAATAGACCTGAGACATTTTTATGTCTTTGTTTTTGATGTTATGTGTCACACCATACTTAGTGTTAGTCTACTGTGTGACTCAGAACATTTTATATGATTTTCAAAGAAATTATGGTTCATTAAGGAAAATGATGGTGAATTTGTTTTACAAGGAAATAATAAAAAAATAAAACTGTATCTTATGAGTGGAGAATAAGAGATGTTATATAGATCCAAGATAGATGAAAATAGGTTATGTCATAAACTGCTTGGTCACTTGAGAAAACATTCCTTGGAAAATATGGTGAAATATGATGCCACTCGTGACCTCCATAGGTTATCATGTGATCATGCTCATACTTTTGATGCTTTTCAACACAATAATATCATTCGAAACACATATAAGGAAAAAAGAGAAAAGGTAAAAAAGAGTACTAGAGCTGGTTTATATTGATGGGTGTGGACCTATTTCCCCAAGCGATATTGATGGGAGGAGATACTATGTTCTCCTCATGGATGATTTTAGTAGAATGACGCATGTTTCTATCATCACCAACAAGTATGATGTGTTCAGTTACATTACAAGATATTGAAGAGATGTTGAAAAGTTTATAGGTCAGAAAATCCATAAGATCAGAATAGATAATGGAATTGGGTTCAGGAATAGCCAAGTAAGGATTATCTCAAGAAAAATGGGATAAGGAACCATGTTTCAGCAGTGAGAACTCCACAACAGAATGGATTATTTTAGAGAAGAAACATAATTATCAACCACAAGGATAAAACAATGCTCATTGAGATAGACCTACCAGAGATGTTTTAGAAATTAGTAGTGATAACATTAGTATACACATAAAATAGAGCTTTATTGAGTTCAATGGAAGTGACGACTCTATATAAGCTATGATATACAATGAATCCAACATTGATTTAATTTAATATTTTCAAAAGTCAGTGCTTCATTATCAATAAAGAGAAACACATGATGTCTGAATCTGATGGAGATAAAAATATATTTTATGTATATATAAGGTAAATAAAAGTATATAAATTCATCAATAAGCGGCTGAGAAAAGTGCTTGAAAACCATTATTTAATTATAATGGGTTATGGGAAAAGAATTCATGAAATTCATGATCAGTCTTTGGAGGATAGTAATGAATAGATAGGAAGATCAGGGTAAATTCCTATTAAAGAGTCTAATTTAGAAATAGATTTAGGGAATGAAAGGATGAGAAGAATTTAGTATCAACCTGAAGACAGAAGAGAAGAGTTGAAATTTATAGACAGAACAAAATAGGTGATCCTAAAACCCCAGTGATGAAAAATACAATGAAGAATCTACAATAGGCATCATGCTTATCATAGGTAGAGCAAATATGTTTTGATGAAACAACAGGAGATAATAATTGGTTTTATGCAATAAAAGAATATATTGACCAAATTTATAGGAATCAGACATGGGAGATTGTTTCAAGGATATTAGATAATAATATCATTCGAACTAAATGATTCTTCCATAATAAAAAGAATAAAGATGGTGTTGTAATTTAAAAAAACCTGAATAGTGTAAAAGGGTTATCCAATATAGAGGGTATAGATGTTGATGAAACATTTTCACTTATTTCAAGGATAGATACAATCAGATTATTGTTTTCCATAGGATTTAAAAGAAAGTTCAATGTCTTTCAGAATGATGATAAGTCATCATTTCGGAATAGGGTTCGGGAAGAAGAAGTATAAATTGAGCATCTAGATGGTTTTCCCATTCAAGAAGACAAGAATATTTTTTCCCTCTAATAAGGCTTTATATGGGTTGAATCATGAACCAGGATCATGGTATTGATGGGTAGATTAGTCTATAAATAATATCAGTTTTCAATGTGGTTGATTTGAAAACAATATATTTGTTAACCATGATAGTTATCAAATTATGATGGTGGTGGTAAATGTCGAAGGCATAATATTTAGTGGATCAAATGATACTAATTATAATAAATTCTCTAAATTAATTAAAAGTGAATTGGAAATGTGAATGATCAGTGAATTAACATTTTTACATGGTTTATAGGTGATATAAAGAAAAAAATTGAATATTCATTTCTCAATCCAAATATGCCAAGGAGGTTATAAGATGATTTGTAATAAGAAATTCCAAGTAAATTACTTCTTCGATAGCTTCCCAGATTAAACTATAATGTGATGATGAAGTAAATTGTGTTAAAATTGTGGAATATATGAAAATCATTGGAATTCTACCATACTTGACAGAGACAAGACCTGATATTATTTTTTCCACATGCCAAGAAGCTCAGTATCAAAGAAATCCTAAGGAAAAAAACATTATTTCATTTAAAAGAGTATTTCATTATATCAAGGGGAAGGTGAATTTATGTTTTATGTATAATGATAAATATCAAAAAGAGTTATTGGTATATAAAATTCATATTGGGGTGGTTCATCAGAAGATATAATATTAACATCAGGTGGTGAATTCTATCTTTGAAGATTGTCTATTTTCTGGAAAAGTAAGAAGAATGATTTCATTTAGTTGAGCACTGTAGAATATGAATATATTATTGATACTCAATATTTCATTAAGATATTGTGGATGAATAATTATATAGTTGATATGGCATTTTAAGTGAAGACTACAATCATAATTCATTGAGATAATTCATGTGCTAAAAATATTAGAAAAAATGCAGTCCATCACTCAAGGATAAAGAACAATGAAATCAAATATCATTTTTTCAAAGAGAAATTGGGGAAATATTTTTGGATGTTTTAGTATGTACTTATATAAAAATAGTTTATTGGTATTTTGACAAATTCCTTACCGAAGTAAGTGTTTGAGAGGAATCAACTAGCTCAGGGAGTTTAGTCAAATACCTATAATTGAAGAATTGTGGATGAAGGATCCCCTCTTCCTGAGATATAATGTGGTTTTCCCCAATTTTATAATATGTTTTATTTACACATTTTATGACCTAAATGGATTGGCCTTTGGGTCCATTGATAAATGAGGAGAAAGTGTAGCTGTTAAATGAGAGAAAATTTCATAACATAGATAGGGGAGAAGCTGAATGGGGGAGCAGAGAGATAGGGGGAGTATTAAATCTGATGATGCTATAAGTGATTGATAAAAGTATATATATCATGAAAAATATGGTTTGTGATGAAAGTGGAAGATTGTTTTTTGAAATGAGGTGGCTATTTGAGGATCTATAAGAGGGTTTCCTCCGTGGAAGAGATCGGTCACAACAAAGGATAAATCATGTTATGCGAACCACATATCATAGTCCACAGTGAAAGATATACCACATAAAAGCATTAAGGAAATCAGATTTTTGGATTTTGAGTATCTATTTTCATATTTAATAACCACTAATCATATTATTAGAGAGTGTTAACCTTATTAGAAAATATCATCACTCTGAGAAGAATTCAACAAAATCTGAAAGAGATCATGTGGGAGTCCATGAAGGAGAAGAGTTATAAATGGAGATTTTTTTAGGCTGAATTATTTTTTGGGAACCGTCCATGAATGTTTATTGAAGGGATATACGGATCAAAAATGAAAAGATTCCATGAAGGATAGGTGGTCTGTGGAAGAATAATTCATCCATGAAGCAAAAGAAGCCCACAGACGGAGAGGTGTTCCATGAAGCACTTGCGCCATGCAGTGCAAGGTAGTTCATAGAGGACTTGATGAATTTAAATAATGGAATAAAATGGTTTGTGACAATAATTTTTTCAAACAAACAGTATGCCAAAAAGTGGATTTTATCTACGGGTGAAAATGTGACTTCAACTGAGAATCTACCTACATTTGACGATTTTAGATTTCATGAAAATGAAGGGACCTACACATCCATAAACTATTAGTAGATCCATTCGAAGATTATTGAAAAAAGAAAGAGGAAGATAGTAATCCTTTCCAATAGTAGTGATCTAGAGAAAGAGATATAGGGAGTGACCCTTGGAAAAGTAAGGAACTGACCCTAAACCATGTAAAGGTAGTGAGCTTAATCATATAAGAAATCTATCGTGAACCCTATAATTTTGAACTCAAACATAATTAATTTGTTACATATTCACACAACCATTTTATGCACCTTGTACATGGCCTAGTGAGGGAAAACCAAGTAAAATTATTGTCTTTCATCCCTAGTTTTATTTCTATTCATACATTGTTATGGGAGAGGAAGAGAAGTGTGTTTTGTTTGAAGAGAAACAAGATGTTATTGGGAAGTAGTTTTAATCTATCATACCATGATTCATCACCCCTCTCAGGGAATTTAACCCGATTGTGATAACAACTATATTTATTATATTGGATTTTAAAAAATATATGAAGGAAGTCAAGACTTAAGGTAAGGTATTTTCATCTCAAAATATGGGGCATATGTTATGTTAGATTCCTATATTCAATTATGAGGAGTTTTTAATTCCCCTTTGACATGTTATATCAATAATAATAATATTTTAATTATATTTAATGTCTAATATGATTTTATTATTTATTTCGTCTTATAAGTCAAAAGTTACTATTGTTGTAAGGGATGTCTTATCTCTATTGTTTTTGGGAGAAATTTGTAATATTCACCACTAATTTCTTTTATATTCTTTATTTACTACATATTTGACTATTTATATCATGGATTTACTTACTTTTGTCCAATTTAATTTTTCATTTGATTTTATTCTTTAATGGGTCTTATGATTCAAAATCTTCCAAGTGGTATAGGATCTTTCCCCACTTTTATTTCTCGTGGACACATGCCTTTACACCATTTTTTTTAGGAAGTCTATATAATTCTAATTAATGTATTTTATGATTAGGTTCTTGAAATTATAGAATATAAATATTCAACTAATTTTATTTATTGCATTTTTATTACTACTAAAAAGGGACCAATGTGGTAAAAGTTTTATGACAAAATCTCATGGATTATTGGTGTTTTTTACGATTATGTTTTGTTGATGAAATATTATTACATATTAATTATAAAACCCATGATTTTTGTCCCCATAAAGATATTTCATTAAAATAAAAAATTTCATTTCATTTTACTCTATATTTTTACTCAGAACTCAAAAAGTAATATTTTTATTGAAAATAATCTTTATTTATCTCTACACTCAAAAAATATTTTTCATACATGTCCATTTTATGTAACAAAATAAAGAATAAATTTTTACAAATTATAAAATGATTGTTTAATGTAATTTATTAACATGTTTTATGTTTCTCATAACTTTTTAAAAGGATCATTATTTTTGTATTCTAAATAAGGAAATTTTCATTTTTTATTGATAATGTGAAGGGAAACATCATTTTAATGTGTACAATATGAATGTTATTATAAAAGAATATTAGTCTCTAAATTGTTTAAAGATAACTGTAAATGTTTCCAAAGTAATATTCAAATTTTTTTCCTTAAATTTTTTTGATGTTTTCTGATTTTAGATAAATGATTTCAAGGTGAAATGTTTATTTTCATCAAGAAATGTATAAAGTGATCTATCAAAATACTTTTCCATATAAAATAAAATATTTTTTATGTTTTTAAATTATTAATGGGGATATGATCCAATGATACCAAAATGATTCTTTGTCTAGATGGTCTATGTTTATGACGATAAGATGTTTTTAAAATGTATTCCTTTTCCATGGTTGTTCTATGATGAATTTTTTATGAAACCAGTTTATTTTCATGGGGTTTGATAGGATGAGTGTTTTATTCAATTTTTAAACGAAAATTTATGGTTTTAATTATGTGGTGGAGGTTAAATTATAATGAAGGATTTTTTTAAATTACCACTAAGATTGGTGGTTATGTTAAAACCACAGATGATGGTCACATTATAACAAATGATGGGTTGGAAAAATATCTATTTCCAATGCATTGGGAAAATATTGATATCTAAAGAGATAAATAGGATTGGAATGTTGAGTAAACCCATTTTAGTAAAGGATTTATTCCACTGTGATAGTCATGGGAGTGAACCATGACTACTGCAATATCATGGAAAGTGACCCCAATATACTATAGTAGTCTTGGTAGTGAACCTTTAATATGATGATGGTTTGGGGAGAGAATTGAAGACACCATGGGAATATCAATAATTAGTATTTAATATTAAAGAAATTATTTTCTATGTTTATGTGAATGAAAAAAATTTATATGTTATTCCAACATTATGATTCCATAGCCCATGTTATTGGATTTTATTTTTATTCATGTTATTTTTACTACTGATAGTTTTTCCATGACTCCTGTTTATGATTATATGATATATAGGTTAAGGCTTTCTAATATTATTCTCTTATTCTGAAACCATTATGCTCATGTTATATTTATTTCTCATGTTTTACCCTTACTTTGAATCAAATCTCACCCTTTCTTATGTATCTTTTCACTAGGTTTGGAAGGTTTTTATTATATATGATATATCTTATAATGGTTCTAGTTTTGAAGAAATTATGAGGTGATGGTTTAGTGAACCAATGAATGAGTTATTTATGTATTGAACTTTATAAAGGCATAATACCTATTCAATTTTGTCATTGATCTTTTTGTTATGTTATTAATATTCATCTATTTAATATTTAATATATATGTTTGAGATGTATGGATCATTAAAAAAACCATTAGATATAATTACCCCTTGAGAGGGAAGTTTACAAAAAATTTCCTGACAACTGATTTCCTCACTAACCAACAACATGTACTATTACCACTATATAAATAATTGAATTAATAAAAAACCATTCTAGCCTACACATAAATTATCAAAATATTTAAAACATATATGAGCTATATTTAATAAATTCAATAATAAAACCCCTTAGTGAAAAAGTTTCTTGAAATTCCTAAAATAACCAAAACTAAATAAGAACACCTTTTAAAATAAAAGGAGACTTCCAATCCTAACTAAATAAAAAAACTTCATGTTTGTCCTTATACATAATTTATTAAACTAAACCTCTATTCATGAATAAGAAATAAAATTTAAATCATGTAATGTATTTCATAATATATAAAGGACTACCTAATTTGTCTTATGAGAGTTAATACATATAACATTCTTAGTTGATTTAGTTCTATTCACCTAAAATTATGAATTTTTAAAAATATAATATTTAGTTTTTTACACTTGAAAAATAAAAATATAAATGAAATAATATGACTCTCATTATAACTTACCATATCTTAAATCATATGATTTCATAACAATAGATGGTGCATTTAACTTGAAGGAGATGAATATTTGAGAGATAAATGAAGTTAAGAAAGAGGGATATAAAATAGTATAAGATTCATCCATATAATATGACTCAAAAAATGTGGGAGGATGGGATTTATTTTAGTTTTTACATGTTCAATATTAAAAAAATTAATTTTTTTG
Organism: Viscum album; assembly: GCA_963277665.1. Taxonomy (NCBI): domain Eukaryota; kingdom Viridiplantae; phylum Streptophyta; class Magnoliopsida; order Santalales; family Viscaceae; genus Viscum; species Viscum album. The sequence goes on from OY728147.1 coordinate 1,793,045,049, forward strand.
GAAGAGACAACTAGACTCATATGGATTTCCACTATGTACCTTATTGTTTAGGAGATGAAACAATCCCAATGAACTTCCCACTAGACATAAATTTAGATCCCATTGAGATTTTAGTTGTAATTATTACATCTTTATAATAGTTATTTTATTTATCCATACCCTATAAAATTAATTGACGAATTTTTCACCAACACCATCACCTCAAAGGAATTATATTTATCAATTTAACCAAATTCCAAATGCTTATATTTCTATCCAATTATAAAAATTTCAAACATTCATTAGATATAATTCTACTAGATTACATCCTATTTCATATTCCACTAACCTATTATGATGTGGACAGTTATAAATTCCCCACAATATAACCTCTCAACCTCATGAAGCACCTATGAAAATATCTTGACCTCAATACTTGTACTACAATATGATACCAGTCGTAGTTATACATTTCAAACTTGATATGGTTTCCCAGCATATACATTGTCTAGAATTAATATATATTATCCAAAAACTTCTTCTTTAATCCTTAAGAAACATCATCAATATCCAAATGGTGTATTTTATGCCAAACCCACTTTGAAATGCTTGATTTAAATATAAAATGAATCTGTCAGTCCCCATTTGCATTGAATACCTCTGAATAACACAAGTTTATCCATATAATTTCTAGATTCCACATCCAAAATAAAAAACCATATCCTTGAAGGCCTCATTAATGCTTAGAGAAATCAACAATATTACTTTCATTCTCATCCTATGAGAACCAACATACTTAAAACCCAAGCCATACTCTATCCATTTCATCAAATTCTATATTTTATTATATTTATAAAGGTACTAATTTCACCCTATAACACGATGAAGCTTAAATTATAGTATTCTTCATAAATAAAATGTGCCTCATCATATCCCCACCCCATACTAATATCCAAAACTCACATCCAGCTAGATATCAAATATACTGATCCTACATGAATCGCCCACTTACATCCAAATTGTGACATGGATCCTAAACCCCCACTAATTATGTTCCTTAAAACATCTCCCTCATAGTTAATAATAATATCAAAATGAGAGAAATAAAATTTAGTAATCAGTGGTGCTCTCTCTAGACAACGATTTTCATTATCAAAACATTCCAATCAATGAATTATCCGAAGAGAATAATCATCCAAGAAAAAAAAAATTACTTTCTATGATCATTAAATCTCTATAGACTTACCTCAAGACTCATACAAGTGTCTAAAGACATAATGATTCTCTAAGAAACCACTATTAGACATTATAAATGATCCATAACCCAGACATGGGTCTTAATGAATCTACCTAGAAAATAATTATTTTAGATATTATTTCATGATTTGAAAATTGATTAATATGGTAGACACAAATATTTAAATAATAATTTTTGTTATTTCATCACTATACCATCCCATTTTGGAGAGGGTCATAATTACAATTAATTTTACACTCTTTGAGCCACATTTATTGTTAGTGAATAAAAAATATTATTAATTACATTCCTAATTACATAACCAAAGAGGTTATAACAATAATTGTAACAATACTATTTAGAATACGCCTCTCATGTCTACCAGATTCCCAATTTTATCCCTTATCGATACTACCCTCTAATAATAAACAAACCAAATTACTAATATCTATTATTTTCACCACAAAAAAACTTAGGAATTCCACATTCCTTTCTCCACTCCCCAAGTCTGTCGTACAAAAAACTATTTACCCTTCATATTCATATCTATATTCCATGTATAGCATGCCTAGAATGAACCATACCTGATGAATTATAATCTATATTTCACTCCCAATAGACTATCAAAAAATATATGTGCATAACTAAAATATAATAATATCAAAAAAGTGTCATACATAAAACCATCGCAAACATTTTTCTTTAGTTAATGCACCAACTATAGGTTTAAGAATAATCATATAAATAAATTATTATTAATGTTTTAATTAACATAAAAAATCTTTGAAACTCTATTTTAAAACATTTATTAGTTTAGAAAAAAGTTTACACAAAACCATTTTCCTTGAAAAAATCATTTTCAACTCACATGCATCAATGCACATAAAATATAGTTCTATGTGTTAAGTATGATTCAAGTAAGAAATATTCATAACACCCTAGTTTAATAATAAATAATGAAAATAGTAAATATAAAATCACACCTAATCAAAATGTCAATTGTAAAAGTGAAAACTAAAACAAGAATGCCATAATAATCGTAACATGTACTTTCACTAGAAGAGTTTTTATAAAGTACAACAATAGTGACCATCCCATGTTATGAATATTCCAATCTCTATCTACCATTCCCCAAGAATTGCAATAAAATAAAACTTACACATAGATACTATTTTTAGAACTGTATCTTGATCAACTGATATAATGATGAGATGGGTGACCCTATTAGTCTTTATACGCTTCATCCAATTTGCCACCAGAATTCGACTAACAATGAGGGTCAAAGATAAATATCTAGAACACTATACAATTGAATAATTAAATAACCAATAAGAAATAAACAACCAAACATCATAAAAAGTAGAAGATTTGAGTAATGATATGGAATTATATCTATTTTAAAACTACTAAATTATAATAATGAATAATCACATTATATATATTTTAGACTCTACAAGGTCATACATGAAATAAATCAATTAGTTCACACACTTGAGTAATCATAAAAAATATTAAATAAAAATAGAACAAAATAAAATATAGAGGGAATCAAATACAAAATACCTCTAATCTCATTGGTAATGTCTATAAATACCATGAAACATATTTATCTTGATCACCTATAAAACTTGATATGTGACATGTATATCATAAGGCTGGTTGGTACATCTGTAAAGGTGAATATTCTTTTTTTGGGAATAAAAATAAATAGGATTAAACTAATTAGGCCTCTAAAACAAATTAGAATATATGTTTTTAATCATGAAAATTTAATAAAACTATAACACACAACATACACAAAATCATGTCGGGCTATTTTGGGATAACATATCCACTAAACTATCATACCCTTATTAATTTAACCAATGTTGATGAATCTTATTTTTTTATAGAATAAATGATATTGAGGTTTTATATATGGATTCATAATATTAACTGATCTATACATAAATGAAAATAAAGAAACATAGTTGAGTTGTTAATCAGAATAGTGGGGTGATCATAACATAGAAATACAACATAACTGTAAAGGATGTGACACAACATACAATACCTCTAATAAAAACACCATATCAGGTAAAAATATAAAATATATTTTCCAATGAAATAATGAAATATTTATCATATAATATGAAGCATATAAAAAATCACCAAAGTATTAACCTAAACAGTCCGATAAAACAGAATTTGGGTGGTGGGTCCTGACTCTTTGATACCTTCAATACATGAAGTAAATAATTAGAGTAAAATTAATTTAATCGCATTGTACTAACATATTATAGCTATCAAATAAAATAAAAAATAAAAAAACCCCATTTAAAAGATCTGTTAAATTATTTATCAAAAATCACATCCCAAATATTGACCCACTACATAGACTATAGTCACATTACATTGAAAATTTACCCACAACAAAATCAATTGTTCACTAATCCATATTGGATAACTTCACCAAGGTAGGCCCTGGATCATAATCCATTGTAAGAAAAACTATACCTCCTAGTTTTTTAGGATTTAACCCATGTATTTACATATCCTGGACAACCCATACCCATAAACTTTATTGGGATTTGTATGTCCAAAGGATTTACCCTTGTTCAGACTCAGTAGATCAATCCTTGTATCACATGATACATCAACTACTATTGTAATTGTAAAAATATATAATAACCATACTAAAAATCCTACCATTAAATTAAGCACTTTATTGATCCCATGTATATGATAACTAGTCAATATAGACTAATGTAGTATAGTAACGTAGAATTACAAATATATACAATGGATCCCACTTAAGGACCATGTAAAGACACTATTATTAATGGGGTAGTATTTCCATTAAATAGTTCTGTTTTAATTAAATTATAGATGTAATTTTTAGTTGAGAAGAAATTAGAGAATTTTTTTAGAGGCGGAATAAAAAGAGGGGATGGGGCCTGGGTGCTGGGACAATATAAGATACCTAGTCGGATGGAACCAGTTACCCAGTGGAATCGTAATGGTTCTAGAGTTACTTTCATCACCACTAGGTACCTGGGGGTCTTAAAATGGTTAACCATTTTATGGTATTATTTTTTAATGAGGGGACATATTTTTCTTTTCACTGTATAATTTGACCCTGAAAATGACAAGGGATTAGGATTTCACCCATTTCTAGAATGTTTTGCATTTCCTCATAGATATCCCTCATATATCTTCCCTCTTATGTGATATACTACTGAATAATGCTTTTAGGTTCTTATAATTTATAATGGGAGTCTATATTTGGAATGGTGTAGGTTGGTTTACCTCTAATATTTTTTCTCAACATGTTTAACATGGAAAAATATTCAATCTTATCTTCTCTCAACTAAGGTATTACAATATCCATAAAACTTGTTACATATATATTAATCTATATATTGTAGGGGAATAACCTATGTTTCACTATGGTATCACTTTGGTATATCATTCCTTAATCCCTCTTATATATAAATAATTGTTACGACATATTTACCTCATTATTATAGGTTGTACTATTAATTAAAGTGGGGATATATTCTCACCCATGTACCTCAATAGAGTGTTCCATAATTATTTCAATAGGTAAACCCCTTCTTACTCTCATAATGAAATTTTTTATATTAAGAATGAAATATGTTTTACTGATCATAGTTAAAACAATGTGGATTCTTAAAAATAAATATTTTATTAAATGTTTTTATGTTAACTATGTTTTTCTTTGATTGACTTTATTTATATTTAAATGTTTCCATGCTTTAATAGATATATGTTTTCTATATTCCATGATTTATTTCATGTGAATAATGTTTTTTACATGGATTATATTTATATATTTTGATAATAAGAATTATAATTTTGTTGAATACTATACTAGATGTATATATTCAATAAAATTGGGTAATAAAAGTTCTATGTTGTAAACATTCATGCCCAATTATTTCACATTACACCTAGGAATGTTATATTATCATTTTGTGAAATATATTGTGATTGTATATAGGGTTATCTGGTATAACAATAATTAATAAACCGAATAATGATATTGGATGGTTTATAATTCCATAACTATGTTACAACATTTCCATTATTACTGAAGAGAAAGGCTATAGGACTTCCCCCAACACTATTATACATGATTACCTATATCATCCTAATATATGGGGTAATAAATTTTAGTTTTGAATTAGGTTGAATATTTCTATAAAATATAATTGTTGATCATGCTTCTATTATTTGAATTTAGAGTGTTTTTAATACACATTATTTTATGAATCCTGGTAAATGGTTGGGGTTTAGAGAACCTACTGGGTATTTTTTACTCATTCCTTATACATGTACTTGAGGGAAACATAATGAAACATGTGTATGTTATCTAGGAATGTGAATGGCCACTGAAAAAGGGATCTAGTTGCACCTAAATCATTGTGTTCAAGATAGATCTTTTTGAGATTTTGAGAGATATAATAGGCTTTGGCATTTGGGATATTAGCAAGATTTCATATTGTATTTCTCATAATTATGACTTCTATTTCTTAGACCCTTGGGAACATTTTTCCTATTCATATTTTATATAGATTGTTTTTGTAAGGTTTTACTTATACCATTTCCTTTATATATGTTTTGAATTGTTGTTATCTGTCGATTGATTTTATATTATCACTTGTTTTTGGTTTCATTTTTATTACCAATTTTCCTCTTCATATTTCATCAACGAGATTGGTGAGAAACATATTTCATTTATTATATAATACTAAGAGGGAAAATCATCTCCTCAAAATATATTCTTCTTCCCTCAATATTTACGATATACTTTAGTGATGGTTAGATTCACCTAAGGTATTTTTACAGTCTGATATAGGTACTATTTAGATATTTAGGGCACATAAGTTAAAAAATGCCATTAAAGAACAATAAGGGATATTTTTTATGAGGATTGAATGTTTTTCAGGGATAAAAAAGTTTGTACTTAAGAAGTAACCCATAAATATGCATGAACAACATACTTATAGTAGAATATAGAGTTATAATGGGCAGAATATAGTTTGATTTTCTTATTTTTACTTGAGTTAGATTAAGATACATGAGTCTTATGCACCATGATAGGATTTTTTAAGAAGGGATAATTAGGGATCCAAGGATTAGTTTATACATACCTACGATATATTACATATGTTATTACTGGATCTTATTGATGATTACTATTAAATAAATCATCATTAATAAATAAACAGTTTTTTCATATATATTTATTAGTGATTATTTGTATAATTTGGATCCATAATTGATTACTTTAATTGTGCATACATATTTTATTTATATGGATATCTATAACTATAGTTTTTATATTAATATTATGTCTTCAAACTTCCTCCAATTTGTATTCTAAATAAAATAATTTTTTTAACTCTGGTTAGAAGTCCCTTTAAGTCAAACTTTTTTGTAATTTAGTTAATATTTTTTAAAAGATTTTAAATGGATATTTTAATAAATTTATTTAAGGGAGAGATTAACAAAGGGAAAAAATGACTCTTTCAATATAGTTTAAGTGAATTTAGTTTTCTATTCTCATGGAGAATATTTTAATAATTTTATCAAATTTATGTAAGATGATTCCACCTTGAAAACCACCAATGGAATTACTAGAAGCGGTTGATGACAATAAGAAATATAGATGAGACTTAGTTGTTGGAAAGAATTTCTAAATTACACAAATTTTCTGGATAATTATCTCCGTTAAATGATACAAAATCCAATTATATCATGGACTCTCAATTCCAATATCTTCTGACTTCTTGAGGTGATGCTTCTCCTCAATAGGCTTTGGAGTGGATTTTCTATCACCACTATATATTTAAAATCATTGATACCTCAATGAAAAATGTATTCAATCTACTAAAATTAATAAGGGGAATATTACTAGTGGGGGGTTTTTATACTCAAATATATGAAATATTGGGGCCATTCATAGAATATATTTAAGGAGATATTCTATGAGGATTGACTAAAACTTAATTTTTTTTACTATCAACACACTTTTGAGGAAAAAGTGAGAAACCACAAAAACCATACAATACATCCAACGAAAACCATAAAATAAGATAACCAGATCAAGACTATAGGATCTACTCCTCCCCAGCGACTACATCATGATGACAAGCCTCCACTGTCACATAATTGTTCTGCTAATTGTTCTGCTAGCTGTCTCGTGTAGGGTTTTCACAGGCCCGATACCGATGGCAGAACCATACCCTATCGAACTTCCAAATCTGATTAGAAATGCTCGGGTGAAAGATTCATGCACTAAACCTCATCTAGAGCGGATCCTAATAGTGTGGTGGTTGCATATACACCCAAAATTCAAAAAATCCAAAATACTGCCTCATTCCCGCCCATTCAGATTCAAGGAACCTCACTGAAAATTTCAAAACACAAATCCAAAGAAGGAAACAAGCCGACTCAATAGCGATATCACCACTATCATCATGCTGCCACCCTATATCTATTACCGTCTTTACGATAACACTATCCAAGGTCTTCATCCTTAACGCTTTGTCACTGTCGGCCCTTGCAACAACGACCGCCTGCAAAACCGATGAAACCTGGACCTTTGATGCCGAAACATGCCACCGCTATCAATTACCCTGAACCGGCCGCTCGATCTCATGAACCAAAGAACCATAACCACTGTCGCGCTACTCCGCCTCGGAGAGATAAGAGGATTCCCGGAACCAGAGTAGAGAAACAAATGAAACGAGATATGAAAAACCACCAACAAAACCTCGTCTTAACACCATCGCCACGCCATCGCCATAAAGACAACATCACAAACATCACCGACATAAAACAAACCAGACAAAACTCACCGCGAATCTCAAATGCAAATTCCAGATCCAAATCCAATGATGGAACCTTCATAAAAATGATCTACGGCTGCTAAGGTTTTCCATCTTCGAGTTCGAGAAAACACGGCTGGTTCAGATTCTTAATCAACTGGTGAATTCTCGTCGCCGCCTGAGAACCCTCTGATCTGCCGTCTGCCGACCCTGTTGATCCGCCATCCACAATGTTCCATTCGCGTCAAACCACCAGTATGCCTTCCGCGCACGCTGGGAACCCTCATCGCCCACTAGGTCAGATTCTTCATCCAGCGGAAAATCCAAAGGCAACATCGACTTCCTGAAAATTTCTAGGAACCCTCGCCGATGCCTGAGAACCGTCCGATCTGCTATCTGAGGAGCCCGCTGAACCGCCGTCCGCAACGAACCATCTGCATCAGACCACCAGTCCACCGTACATGCACGCCGGGAAGGCAGATTTTTTTTTCTGGGTTTTAAAAAATTTAAAATATGATAAAAGGGGCTAGGGTTCCGGTATTTTTAAAACTGGGTCCAAGATGCGTGAACCCCGTTCACGCATCACTGACCCCGGGAAGATGCGTGAACGGGGTTCACGCATCTTAACCGCGCTGAAGGATGCGTGAACCGTGTTCACGCATCCTTCACGAAGTTGATGAAGGATGCGTGAACGAGGTTCACGCATCCTACAGTATCTTTTTTTTTTAATTTTTATTTTTATTTTTATTGTTTTGTTTTGTTTTTTATATATATATATATACAAACAAAACATAAAATTCAGCAGAATTTATCTGCTATTTAATATCCAGCAGAACTGCCATTACAGCAGTCTGGATTCTGACAGAAACCATCACCGAGGGCTCTCTTTTATAAGAGGGCTTGCCCAGGAAATCATACTGCATTTCCGATGTGGGATTCAGGTTCTCTTTTCCTGCACAGAACATTCTGCATTTCCGATGCGGGATTCTGTTTCAAGTACGTGACTTTGAAAGACTGTAAAATACAAACTATACGACCAATATAAATAAAACTTAAAACATGAATTAAACATATAATAAATAGTTGAAAATGAAAAGAATTTCGTAAAAAGGGTTGATGAATAATAATTTATAAGCTTTCAAAACCACCAACTTGAAACTTAAAAAAGTTTCAAGTACGTGATTTTGAAAGACTATAAAATAAAAACTATAAGACCAATATGAATGAAACTTAAAACATGGATTAAACATAAAATAAATAGTTGAAAATAAAAACAATTTCATAAAAAGTGTTGATGAATAATAATTTATAAGCTTTCAAAACCACCAACTTGAAACTTAAAAATGTTTCAAGTACGTGTCTTTGAAAGATTATAAACTACAAACTATATGACCAATATGAATAAAACTTAATATACGGATTAAACATATAAAAAATAGTTGAAAATAAAATGAATTTCATAAAAAAAATTAATGAAAAATAATTTATAAGCTTTCAAAACCACCAACTTGAAACTTAAATACGTTTACGTGCCTTTGAAAGCCTATGAAATACAAACTATAAAACCAATAGAAATGAAAATTAAAACATGGATTAAACATATAACAAATAGTTAATAATTAATTAGTTAATTAGTAATATAATTATTAATTAGTTAATAATTAATATAATTATTAATTATTAATTACTAATATACAATAATTAATTAGTTAATTAGTAATATAATTATATAATAGTTAATTAGTTAATTAGTAGTATAATTATTAATTGATAATTACTTAGTTAATTAGTAATATAAATCTTAATAATAATTATTAATTATAATTATAATTATTAATTATTAATTATTGATTATATAATAATTAATTAGTTAATTAATAATATAATTATTAAATATAATTATTTATTATTTATTATATAATAATTAATTAGCTAATTAGTAATATATTTATTAATTATAATTATTTTTTATTTATCTATAATTATTAATTAGTTAATTTGTAATATAATTATTAATTATAAAATAAGTAATTGATTAATTAGTAATATAATTAGTGATTATAATTATTTATTATAATTATTAATTATTAATTATTAATTATATAATAATTAAGTAGCTAATTACCAATATAATGATTAACTATTAAAAATTAATTGGTTATTTAGTACTATAATTATTAACAATAATTATTATATATTAATTAGTAATATAATTATTTATTATAATTAGTAATATAATTAGTAATTATAATTAGTAATTATTAATTATATAATAATTAATTAGTTAATTACCAATATAATTATTAATTATTAAAAATTAATTATATATTAATTAATTAGTTAATTAGTAATATAATTATTAATTATTAATTACATAACAATTAATTAGTTAATTAGTAATATAATCATTAATTATATAATTAATAATTATAATAATAATTAAAAATTATATTACTAATTAACTAATTAATTATTATATAATTAATTATTAATAATTAATAACTAATAATTTTAATGAATATTTATAATTATTTATTATATTACTAATTTACTAATTAACTAATTAATTATTATGTAATTAATAATTATATGTTTAATCCGTATATTAAGTTTTATTCATATTGGTCATATAGTTTGTAGTTTATAATCTTTCAAAGACACGTACTTGAAACATTTTTAAGTTTCAAGTTGGTGGTTTTGAAAGCTTATAAATTATTATTCATCAACACTTTTTATGAAATTGTTTTTATTTTCAACTATTTCTTGTATGTTTAATCCATGTTTTAAGATTCATTCATATTGGTCTTATAGTTTTTATTTTATAGTCTTTCAAAATCACGTACTTGAAACTTTTTTAAGTTTCAATTTGGTGGTTTTGAAAGCTTATAAATTATTATTCATCAACCCTTTTTACGAAATTCTTTTCATTTTCAACTATTTAATATATGTTTAATTCATGTTTTAAGTTTTATTTATATTGGTCGTATAGTTTGTATTTTACAGTCTTTCAAAGTCACGTACTTGAAACAGAATCCCGCATCGGAAATGCAGAATGTTCTGTGCAGGAAAAGAGAACCTGAATCCCACATCGGAAATGCAGTATGATTTCCTGGGCAAGCCCTCTTATAAAAGAGAGCCCTGGGTGATGGTTTCTGTCAGAATCCAGACTGCTGTAATGGCAGTTCTGCTGGATATTAAATAGCAGATAAATTCTGCTGAATTTTATGTTTTGTTTGTATATATATATATATATATATATATATATAACAAAACAAAACAAAATAAAAATAAAAATAAAAATTAAAAAAAAAAAGATATTGTAGGTCATCAACTTCGTGAAGGATGCGTGAACGCGGTTCACGCATCCTTCAGCGCGGTTAAGATGCGTGAACCCCGTTCACGCATCTTCTCGGGGTCAGTGATGCGTGAACGGGGTTCACGCATCTTGGACCCAGTTTTAAAAATACCGGAACCCTAGCCCCTTTTACCTAATTTTTGTTTTTTTAAAACCCATATTAAAATATTACCCCGCCGGGAACCCTCATCACCACTTAACAACCCACCGACCCTCCATCCGTTAATCTCACTAACCCGCCGTCCACATCGATCCATCCGCACTGAACCACCAGCCCGGCGTCCGATGTCCGCCGTCCGCACAGAACCCCAAACCCTAGGGCGCTCCTGAGAGCAGCGAGCTCCCGAGAGTGCCCTTCTCTTAGAAATTGTACCATGAATCCCTATATTGGTTAAATCCATAGGAATTAATAAGCTTGAGGTATGTCTCTCTTTCTATTATATACTACACTTATTTATTCATAGACTTAATTTACATTACCCTATATATTATAAAATATGAATTGTTCAAGGAATGGGATTTTGAGATGGTTTTAATTATTATTCTATGAACTCAACTGATGTTTTTTAAATTTTCTACACTTTATGAGGTAGTGTAGAATGGTATCCTTAATAATATGGGAGTTAATGGAGAATCACGCAATGGGTAAACTTTTGAAAAAATTAGTGGAAATAAATAGCTCATCTAGTGGTTTGAAGTTTTGACAAGATAAGATACTGTAACATCCTAATACCATAGACCATTAATTTGTTATTAGATCAGTTGTCTCTATTATGTAAAAGGTGTGTTTCCCCATATTCCAAAGATTTATGACTCATAGTGAGGTCTCGTGACGTTATGATAGGGAGACTATGCCCCCATTTATATAGAGATGAACAATATATAAGTAATATTAATCATATATAAATATTAATAAAAATTAAAAGTAGGTAATGTGAAAAAACATAAAACAACATCTCATTAGATAATAAATTAGTGTGTCACACATACCAAACAAGATCCTTAGTGGGAACATTATAAATAATACAAACTAAAATACTAAGAAAAAACAAATTCTAATAGAACATTCCCATTAGTCCAATGAATAGAAAAATTCCATCATCAAAATCCAACCTTGGAATCTAAATAATCAATCATGTGGCCTTTCCCAAAATCATTACTTGTGATAATGTATGATTTCATCTTGAGTATCCACATGTCATGAAATCCAGATAGGAGTTTAATTAAAACTTATTAGGCCACCACCACTGACATGCCTAAAAACCCAGTATTTAAAAATTTAATTAAAATGTTTTAAAGGTAAAAAGTTGAATATAAAACAATTTGAATAGTTTAAATTAAAACAAAAAAACAAACACTAAACCCTTGCTCCATGATGAATCTTGGGACTGATACATACTTATATTTTCCAGTGTTAGGGAATATTTAATAATGTCAAAATTACAATGCAACCATCTTTTCTAGATGTTATATAACTATTCCCATCCAAATATTGGTACACAAGGTTAATATAGGAATCCCCATAGCCCAATAAATTTTTACTAATACCGAGGCAACCCTGGTTCCAACAAACACAACTTAATCCACTAAGGGGTAGAGTTCAACTTTGTTTTAAAAACATATCTTAATTAAATCCATGTAGGGGATGGAGACAACCTTTGCTTAACCAAAAATCACAAATAAATCATCAAATTACAAAACAAAGATTTTATACGCATGGTAACAAATCAATATCAATGTTTCATTTAAAAACCATAACAAATTTAAAATTTATGATTCTCATTTCAAAAATACTATTTCTGATTACCACTTTTAAAATACTATTTCTGATTACCATTTTTAAAATACTATTTCTATATATAAGTTGAAAAAAATTCTATTTCTAAAAATACCATTTTTGAATACCAAATACATGTCTTAAATAGAATTTCTAATTTTCATTTGATCCCATTTTCCATTACCAATACCAATTTATACATTAAAGAAACTTTTCCTAGGACACAACACGTTATTATCCGGTTTATAAGATTAGATTCAATGCAAAGGTGATACACTAGAAACCACCTTCCCATAAGGATTATTTAATAAAAATAGAATATAACTATAGAAAATTATAATTTAAACTGTATAATAAATTCATATCTTCAACCCTTGAAAAACATGTGAGGCTGGCATCACATTCCTGTAGAATTTAAATATTGAATATTGGGATAGCTTAGGGACATTGTAACAATCCTTACCCCAGTAGCACGTAGTTACTAGTTAGTTAGTGTCATTGGTTCTAGAGACAAGATATCACATCCTAAAGGAACACATAGTTTTTTAGTCTTGGTAAATGATATACATACCAAAGTCATGAATTAAAATTGAAATCATGAAAAAAAAACTTATTGATTGTAGAAAAATATTCATCATTGAACGCATTTAATGGTTCCTTCTTCAAATCCTAGTGTATGAAAAAAAACAAGTGTGGTCGCATATTACAATAAATATTTATGTAATTGAGGAAGCTATTAGTATAAAATTAAGCATAGTAAATAAGGTATAATCAATATGGAAAGGTAAATATCTAAAAAAAAATTTCTATTTTATAAATAACTTGACTATCATGGGTAGATAAGTCATAATCAATACAGAAAGGTAAATAATATAAAAGACACAATATTTAATAAATAACTTGATCAGAAAATGAATCCATAGATAATATAATTATAATTATCTCATGGATAACATTAAATAAATTCTTAAAGAAGGAAATACGTAATATTATATGTCATGATCTTACAACTCATAATATCTATACCATTTAAACCATTCAAAATATAGTTTAAAACTCTAGTTAAAATCCCATTTTTTATTAACTTATTTATTTACCTCATGATACAATCGATATATCGATGGGATCTATAATTTTGCCCCAAACTCATCATTTTATATCCAATGAAGTCCTCATATATCACATAGAAAATTTAATTCATAAAAAATATTCCTCCTCAATAAATGTTTATATTGAATTAAAAATTTGGAATATAAATATTTCCCTAGTCAATAAAATAACATTGTATGTAAACAAACCTTATGTTGAAATGATGTATAATTTAAGAAATAACAACATCCATAAAAAATAATGTAGATATTTTGGGGATTTTTAATGTCTAATGATCACATGTATGGGAATATATCAAGGGAATGTTTTTTATTACAAATATTTATGAAGAATAGAAATTTCAATACTTTACCATGTTAGAAAAACTATAAACCATCATAATAAATTAAAATAACGTTATAATTAGAATATATAACAATGTTGTATATGTAAAATAAAGGGTTGGTGTTGATAATGAATAAAAATACCATAAAAATATCATTAATAACATATTTTTGGAAAATAACATTTTCAATATCAAAATCACAATTAAAACCTAGAAATTTGAAGAAATGTTATGAATACATTTTTCTTTTAGAAGAACCTTATAACCATGTAAAATAAGCTTAAAATTAATGAGTGATCATGATAGAAAAAGGTTCTGTTTATGTTGACAATGTTAACAAATAAATTCCTTTTATATTTTTATAAGAACAGTCAAAAGTACATTGTTTAGAAAATGACATGATAGTAATTTTAAATAAATTTATTTATAAATACAATTATGGGTAAAAACATGTTTAAATAATCATAGTAAAACAATTTTGAAGACAATTTTTTAAATCATGGATTGGGGGGGGGGTATTTTCCACCGAACTAAGAAATGAATTTAGATTTTATTAAAGACATTTTATAAATCATTAAAAGTAAAAAATAAAGGAATATTATACTCTTACCAGAATACATCAGTAATTAGAAGATTAAAATTAATCTAAAGGGTTATTTTATAAATTTATGAAATAACTTCCTTCAATGAAATTTCATGTATAGACAATTATTATTAAATTTGGATTGAAACATTAATATCGTACCAATTTGGTAATATTTGACCCCTAGCCCCATGAAATAAATAACTACAATTAAAAAATTAAATACCATGAATATAAATATATTCATGATAAAATATATACCATGGGAATTATTAAAACATTATAAAATGATATAGGGGTATAACACAACGTATATAAAAAATAAGACACGCTGAGACGAGAAACCCTTACAATGATAATAATGTTGAAGTGATAAATTATAAATGGATAGATTATGTGTATCATATGTAAATCAACATAAAATAAGTTGTAATAGAACATAATTAAATTAAAATTAGTGACACAGATAATCATATAATATTAGACCTAATGAAGATGTTATTAAACCAATGAAAATAAATTGAGTGATGAAATTTATTACAACTTGGTTAAATTCAAGTCAAACCCACTAGGTAAAAATAACTAAAATTGAATCTTAAAATAATATGAATTATGAGGGATTAATTATATAACATGAAAAAGGGGTATTATACATAGCATATAAAAGAAATCAGGTGCATAACATTACCAAATGCCTCAATGAAAGGAAATTGAGACCAAATCATTTTACCCATGCTTATATTTGGTTGTCCTTTCGATAAACTTTTGTATAATTATTTTAATCATATCATTATTTTATTACATAACCATAACCATGTTTATAATATCATCTATGTTCCTCTGATGACATTTTATCATCCATTTGTTAATAAATTTTCATTATTTTCATTGTTCTTGGTGATTATTTCCTTATTTTCTCTGGTGTGTTTTATTATTGAAGGAATAATTAATTATATATGATATAAATTAAATATATAAAGAATTATATTAATTTTACAAATATCATTTTTAGTAATTATATATATTTTAACCATTATTTAAATTTGAATATTGAAAATCAATTGCTTCACTTTGTGGAGATGGTAGGTCATACATACGCACAAGTGACGATATTATTTCCTTAATGGGTTAAAGGGTAAATAATTGCATAGTTTATTAGTTTTAAATAGTTAATATAATGACATATTTATCATATATATTAATTATTTCAATTCTTATGACTCTTCATGTGAGTCAGCGATGGAAAAAAAATTATATCAGTTCATAAGGCGGTAGTTCGCTATATACTCGAGCAATGAGTTTATTTCACATTTGATGGATTATGAGATGAATAACTATTATTAAACATAATAAAATATTTCAATTATAATATACTTTTTTTTATAATTTATGTTTTATTATATAATTTAATGTTGTAAAAGAGTAAAGAAAAAAATAGCTTCGTCAAGATGATTATCTTTTCAAAGAGAAACCACCTTTGGATATCCTCTAAAGGACACCAGGGTTTTCCTCCTAAGACAAAAATAAGATCTATAATTTTTATAATGGTTTTTAGGAGATATTTTTTATTTTTTTTGGTAGATAAAAATTCTTTATAGGTGTGAATAAGTGAGTCGAGGGAGGGCCCTATTATAATTGAGGAGTAGTGGAATTTTGGTTTAGACCCAAAACAATCCAATAATGAGAAATCACTATAACCCCAAGTCATGTAAAAAGTTAAAACTAAAGGAGTTTATTAGAGTTATGTATTATTAAAACCTAAAATATTCAAAATAAACATGTGTTTGAACATGTTATTACATTTATTTATTTAATTTAAACCCTGTTAAATAGGATTTAACATTAACCGTAGTAAAGTATTTCTAATGGTTTTACTATTAATTATGAAAAAATATATTTTATCTTGTTATATAATATTAATTATTATTATTAAAATTATATAATATATTTTATCTAATTAAAACAATATAATTTACAAAATTTAATTTAAACTTAATCCCATAGATTTGTTGAAAAACAAGTTTTCAAGAAATGCATTATTCAAGAATAAGTTAATCCTATAATCATTGTACAAAAATTATCGAAAATTAAATGAAAAAATTAATTCCAATATATATATCATCTTTAAATATAATTCAAGAAATTTTCCATTTTTTGTTATTTCAATTAGTCAAAATAGAGAAAGATTATGTACATTAAAATAGTATTCAGAATAAATATGTTTTAAACCGAAAAATATATGTATAATAAAATCCATTATAAATATTCCTTAAATATAATTAATAGGATTAAATATTACAATTTAATAATTATGTTACTTGTAAATAATATTTAAATAATAATGGGTCTTTAAAATTACTTAATTTATTAAAAATAAATGGTAGTTTAAAAAAAATCCTTATTTTTCACTCTTCAATGGTAAATAAATATTGTATTGAAAAAAAATATTTCATCCATATTTATTATCAATATTATAATTTCAAAAAATATTTTTATTTTATAAACAAAATCATACAACATTCCAAAATTAAATATTATATGTTTCCAAATAAATAAGTAATATTATTTTTCAGATGGAAACATACTCTTTTATAGAATAAAATATATTTAATAAAATCTCAGTGCTTATTTATTATGAATTTTTCAAAAATTTTATAATGTGTAAGGATTATATATATATTTTTTAAAATATATATTCCTATTTTTATCAACCATTTTAATAACTAGGTGTTAAAAACAATATTGAAATTATATATTTCACGGGTCCTTTATTCCCTGTATTGTGTGTCGTATATTCTAATAAACACAATTTTAATCTTTTAAAATCTCAGGGTTTCATGTTCAAAAAGATAAAAAATTATTTACAATTATTTAAAATATATATTTTTTAAAATATCAGGGTGTAACATTCTCCCAACCATCAATAAATATAATCCTCACGATATGAACATTTTCTCATAAGTGAAGGGTTTGATATTTTAAAATACCATTTTTTGGAAACCCATATAAATTTTAATATGAATTTCAATCGAAATAAAACATAACTAAGTTACATATTAGGATAATATTGATGAGATGTGAAAATATGGGCATGGAAGAAAAGAATAAATAATTATAGAGAGTGATAAAGGTAATTTTTCTTTAGAAATTCAGTGATCAAGATAGAGTAAACAGTAATAAAACAATACATCAGTGATGTGTTAAAATACCATTGATTCATTTTATGTGAAGGTAATAGGATACCATTTTTGTTTTAAGATCCTTTTATTAGATTTGAGGTATTCTACTATAATTGAGATTTAGAACACATGAAAATAGGCTTACTCGATATATTTTATATATAATTTCATCCTTTTATTAGTATTAGACCACTTTTCACATCATTTATTACTTAATGAAAGGAATATACAATATGTTTTTTTATGCTTGAAGAATTAATAATAATTTTAATTTATATTCAAATCAATAAAATATTAATAATTTATTTATATTATCTTTAAATATTAAAAAAAATGAAATTATAACCCCAAGGAATGATAGTCACAAAATATATAAACAGTCATATTGATAAATAATACAGTTTTTTATAAAATTTATAATTAAAGTCCATCTTAGATTAATCCAAAAATAAATAACCCTACCACCCAATTAACCTCAATTTTCTCAAATTTAAATAATTTATTCACCTTAATGGCTAGCTCATACCTTCTAATATATATCCCAAAAAAGTTAATTAAATCCCCCCAAAATAATCCTTTACATTAAACATAACAGTTATATATAACACATCCCAATAAAACACCTCCATAAATATAATTAATTATCTCAAAATAGAAATTATTGTGTCCTGTAATTTGTTTCCAAAAATAAACTTAATATTTTACCATCAAAATATTTATGTAAAATCAATGACATATTAACCATCAAATTACATTGGCCAATGGTATACATAACACCCTTGCTACCCTTCAGCTGTGGGTTCAAGCCTTATGGCCATTTTTTATGAAGTGGGTTTTCACCTTACATGTCAGAGGTCCATTTTATGAATCCATATTAATATAATTCCTATAATGTTCCTAAAAATATGAACACTATCCTAAAAAATAACATTAATCATCATGTAACTTTTTAGCTACTAAGGTTCTCTATATGATTTTTTCTGAAGAAAACATAATTGATGATTGTTACCTTAAAATAATTGATCATATTAACCTTAATGTTTATCAGTAACCTTTAACTTATTTCAAAAAAATATAAATTCATTATTACTTAAATAAACTTATCACTCCAAAAAAATATTAAAAAAATGGTTACATATACCTTAATTTTTTTTAAATCTAAAAAAATATCACCAAAGAACTTCAATCACATATAACTTTAGAAAGGGAATTTGTGCTTTTAAATTTATAGCCATACATAGAATTATTAACCAATGATGGTGCCTAATAATCATAAAATATCCTCATTCGAATCCGAAACACACTTTCTTTAGATATATATCTATTTTTAAATCTTTCATAATAGTTTGTAAAGAAAATGTGAGTTATCCAAAGAATATAGCCTAAGAGAGTCAAACCAGGTGTACAGTAGGGAACATTACCATGCTCCAAGTAGAAATAAATTCAAATCAAACATGTATATAACATATCAATTTTTTAATGTAAATAATTGTAATATATCTAGTAATATTTTTTGGGTCCATATGATGAGACAATGTGAGATTATGATGCCCACTAAGAATTATATTAATATCCTAATAATATTAAATATATTAATATCATGAGTAGAATATTTATAGTAATATTGGAATAACTTATAAAAAGAATATTGGATCAGAAATATAAGACTACCATTTGCATGAAAATATAGGCTTTACACTATGTGTGATATATTCATTATCAACGTCGGGCATTTGTTAATCCATTTTCCCTAGTGAAAATAATAGAATAAATAAATATTGTTATAATTTTATGGATATACATAGACTTCTATATAAATATAATGTTATATGCAATCCAAAAGGTTAACGGCATAACCCTAGGATTGAGAGTATACTATTGAAGGATATATTGGTGAATGAAAACAGATCATGATCATGATCGAGAATCATTTTTCGAATAGAGGTTGTGGATATCACTAATTACATCAACACATGACCAATATTAATTAGAGATAAAAAAACCATAGGTATGCCAATATTTTATTTGGATTTATCTTTATTAATTGATATTATGATGATCTTGAATGAAATCAAGAAACCAATTGAATTAGGGATCGACCGTGTTCTGGGAGCAGGTTTATTTTTTGATGATTTTGGTGATTTATTATATGTTTCACTATTTATCTTCATTCATCATTATAAATAAAATAAATCATGGCCAATAATAATAATGGACTATCTTCATTCCTTATTTTTTGGTTTTTCCTTTTCTACCTCGTCTCATTGCCCATGCATCATGGGAAATTTATTTTTCCCATGGTTGAATGAATTCCTAGTGTTCAATCACTGTGTGGACATTCATCAATGTAATAGTTCTATACCATAGTTGCGGTTGGTGATCAAGGTCCCATGATTATAGAAATATTATGCAACATAGATTGGGATGTTATTTGTTATTAAATTTTTCATTTTTGGAATGTAGAAATGGAATAGAGTGAATGAAAGTTTTCTAAATTAGATTTGATTGCCAGATTTGAACAAAAGGTGATGAAGAGGATCAGATAAGTGAGATCTGAATTCTAAAGGAGAGATTGATAGGGGATTCAGAGGAGACAATGGTGCAAACATATGCATGAAGGAACAATGGTATATTATAATTTTCATGTTACACAACATGTACCCAGAGAACACACTCTCTATGGAACCCTGTAAGTAGTGTTAGGGTTTGATGTAGAAAATAAAGAGAATGCTCCATGTGACATGTGTCCCAAACTATGTGAGCCAATGATGGAGGCTTGGAGTGTACTTCAAGAGTACCTAGGAAAGGAACAATCTAGGAACATGGTCATAAGTGGAGTACATGATCATGAAGATGTTTTCAGATATGACTCGATACAAGGACACAAATAGTGGTAAAACGGCACAACCAAGTGTATAAGGGAATTACTAGGTGTACAAGGGCACACAAAGAGGAGTAAAGGAATATACACAAGAAAATCTAAATTTGGAGGTAAATATTGGTCACCCTCTATAAAAATCATATAAATTCTCTAATATATCTTATAATAAATGGTTTTCTTAGTATAGTATTGGTTTAGTTGAGTATGGTTTCTCAGTCTATCTCTACAATGGTAAATCATTTCATTACATCATCGATATAGGTTGGTGATCCCCACTACGAGTTATGATTTCGAAACATTTCATGGTGTCCCTCTATAAGGCCTTTAGTTAGATCCACTATCATATCCTTACGAGGTGGGATTCATGGTATAACATGAAAACCAAATATAAAGAATCAATCACCAATCTTGACCACTAATCTAGTAGGGTTGGTGTTATCCCTAATCTCTATGGGGTGTGTTCCCCTCTCGGGAAATCATGATATATTGATATATATTGAGTACAACATGGAATTTCTAGATGATAATGAACTCTTAGATGGGTATTGTTAGTGAAAACATGTCTCTGGGAAAAATCATTCTCAGACGAGCGTTACCTTGAATCCTCAACTATTATCTGGGGGATGAAAATGTGGGTTGAGAGATTCTGAGGCTAGTTGTTTGTAAAAAGTATATGTGGGTTATATTATTACAATATCTCTTATATTGTTGACATCTATTATGTTGAGATGAATACTCTTTATGATTTATTCTTAATAATTTTTATTTTTCCTAATGGGTATTGTTATACTCACCCTGGCACGTGATTTTCCCATATATGTTGTGTCTTAGAAGATGAAAAACCTTTTTATGGTGTCTTGGGAGGATCAATAGTAGGAAGAAAATAATATTGGGATAGATAGACTAAGGTTCATTAAAGTGATACATTTGAATATAATCCATTATTTATTTGTAGGTTAGACTATTTTCAATATTTTGGTTGGAATTAATTTGATTGATTTTCTTTATATACTATTGAGTACTCAGAAGGTGGGTTTTAGATTTATGCATGCATTGTTACCATATATGATGTTTAATATTTCTAAATTGTATATTATTAGATATGTTTTTATGCATCTGAATACATGTAATTATGTTAATGTCGCCCATATGTTGGATATTCCTACTCAACATTAGTTTAGAGACCTTAGCCTATTGGAGGTGGTTTTGGGGTGGTCCACCTCATCTTATCACCGTCCTGATAGGCCATAGTGGGTTGTTACATGAAAGTGTCTTATCAAAGTGTGGGTATACCTTAGGACCAAATTTATGAGTTGTTTCTAGATACCAGGTTTGGTATGGGATTTATCGAAATAGTGTAAAAGTGTTTTGAGTTTAGTTTTCAGGCCATAGACTCTAGTGTTGTTGTAGTGGCTGATGTATCCATTCACTAAGAATTTGGTGACCTAATTTCTAACTTGGTAAATGTATACAAAATTTTCTGGGAAACCATTGGTACATACATCATATATGAATGGGTTGTGGTTTATATTTCATTATTGATTTATCTCCCTATATATACTCATTGACCTCAATGCATCTTATTTATTCCAAGTTACCTTTATGAATATATCTAGATAAAATTCCAATTCATGACAATGAGAGTTATCTATCAAATGATGAGGGTTCACTAAAGGGGAATAAAAAATGGGTATTAACGTTGTGTTTTTTTATAGTTATTCTACACCCCGTTGAACAATATATTACATAGAAAGTTTCAACTGAGGATGTATTTATGTAGAGTGCATTCCATGGGTTTTAGAAGAATAAAAATCTTTGTTTTTGTGGTGAACTGGACCCCATGTATTTGATGAGTAGTTATAGGAAATATATATAGTTTTAAAACACATGATGATACATATTTTTTAGATTATAGTCTTAGCTAAATGTCTCCTTCAAGGATATTCCAGTTGATGGTGGAGTCTGGTGACTCAGTCACATAATCAAATAGCTCTCTTCTGGTCAGATTTTGATTATCTCTTCAAAGAGGAGTTATATCTGGCCACATTATGGCCAGTGAAAATTAATGATATTCTACAGTTATTGTAGATCAGTATGGCCATAGTGGAGTTTTAAGAGAGGTTCAATGACCATTTATGGTATTCCTTTAACATGGTAAAAAATATATTTTCTAGCCATGAACCATCAAATTTTGATTATGTTCGGATATATGGGATATAGGTATATCTATTTTGGGTTACATCTATCCAAGAGTTCATGAGTGGGTTTTAGTAGTGGATAGATTCTAGGTATAGAAGACCCCAACAATTGGTGCTGGTAGAGTACATGCTTAAGCTAATACCTTGATAGAAGGTATCTGATTATAGTTACAATGATATGAGCCTATGAGATTCTTTCTTAGATGATCCGTGTATATTATATATATAATTCAGTGCCCTAATGACTGATAATGTTTTTCCATTGAGGTGTTGTTCTTCTCTTTTGATAATTGAGTACATCATTCTCGAGATTGTAAATACCACCACATGAATGATAGGGAGACGTGCAATGGAACATGTATATAACGATAGCGGTAGGATCATGTAGGTCAAATTGACTGTGGAAATGGATGAGGATTTGGAAACATAGTAAGAAGTGAGATATTTCTTGACCTCTTCCAGCCACCACACCCTGGTGTTCAATGCTATGATTAAGGAGATGGTTCTACCAGATGATGATAGATGCAGGTAGTTGAGGTCTACAACCCTGAGGATATTTTCATGATTAGAGGTATGATCTATATTTTTTTCTACATTATCTATAATATTTATATACATGGGTTCGTGGAACTCCTTTCTTTCAACATCTCTCATTCATGACATAGGGACTCCATTTGAGATGTTGCATCAACCATTACACTTGGAGACTTAGACCATAGGTGACTCGATGATCCCAACATCTAAAAAAAGTGTGTCATGTCTATTGTAAGAGAAATATTATTGTTTGACCTGATTGTAGTAATAATGTTTTGTATCTATGGTGACATATAAATGTTTTAATTCATGTATAGGAGTGTAACCCAAGAGGAGTACCACGTGCTCGCACATAGGATGATAAAACTGATTACTCACTAGTTATATAATATTTTTTTAGATCAGTGGTTACTATGGGATTTCCATTTCATGTTATGGTAGTGGAGTGTGAGGTCATATTTATGGTTTACATTCTAAGATTACCTCCAAACTGAGAGATATGCTTCTATAATTAGTTAAACATAGGGATAGCCCTGATATATAAACCATCATATCAGATGAATCCCATAGCGATTCATGATATAAATGTGTAGTTAGAAAATTTGTAGAAGAAGATATTAATGATACACAGTGTTTCAACCTACTAATTCCTTATTTTTATTTCAAAAAATTAATGGAGGAGAATAATGTTTTATGTGGATTATCAATACCTAATCCACATGATCGTGTAGAATATGTTTCCACTAATGAGGATCAATGGAATATTCAATCAGTTGATAGGGGGTGTTAGTTTTCAAAAATAGACCTTATATAAATATATCAATAAAAATAATATGGGGAAATGTATAATTAATATGGAATTCCGATGACACTATAGTCATTATTACTTCATGGTGATGACTTTTTTCCTGACAAACTCCCCATTAATGTTTACGGTACCTAGGAACCAGATTGTTCAGTTATTATTATATTATTTTATATTGGTATTAATTAATGAAATCCTTATTAAATCAATGTTTGAGTAGGATCACTCAAGTCACATGAGGATGGTTCTAGAGTTACTATGAAAAACTTGTCATTTTAAGAAGCTCTCATATTGTCAGTTCTAGATTCAGGAGGTCCAATTTATGGGAAATTTCATATAAAGAGAGGAAGTATTAGTGGACCTAAATAAGGTTGATGTAGTTTTAGCTGAGGCTCCCTCCCTAAGATCTCAATGTAGGGCTATTTATTCATTGTTTTTAAGGATATTATAAGATTTATTTTCAAATTTCACACGGATATAGGAACATTTGAGTACTTTCACCTAGAAGGGGTAAACATTCATTTGCATATAGAGGTACCATAAATATTTTTTAGAGATAATATAATGGTTGAAAAGTACCCAAATAATTATATTTACAGTGGAGGGTGGAGAGTATATAGATATATATAATTCCTCTTGGAAAATACATCGTTGTGTTATAATGTTGAGGCACGCTGTGATTACTTATGGGTCTTGGAAGTTGAGACTACATAAGAAGAACTACATGACTTAGGATTGTGAACTTGTTTTAGTAGTTATTACCCTTATGATATGGTTATAATAAAATATGTGTGAGTTATTTTTCATCTACTCTGACCATAAGAGTATCATGTATATCTTCTTTTAGAAGGATCATAACATGAGACAAAGATGATGATTTGAGATTCTCCAGGATTAGGACTTCAAGATTTTCAGTACTCTAGGGAAGTCGAATTTAGTTGAAGATTATATCATCTAGAGATAATTATCATTGTTATTGACTATGGATTGAGAGTAGTTTTCATCATTAGTGTTTACCTTGGTGAAAAAAGACGGTGCAACATATCTATATTTGATGGTTTTCACCCCACGACATCTAAATTGTGTTAGATATGCTCAAAATAGAGACACATACTTTGTGACCTTGTGCACTCAGAAATCCAATGAACATGATCCAAAAAGATTTTTTAAATTTAGGGATCACATAAACTTTTTTAGATAACATACTATGGTAATAGTTAATTTATAGGTGGAAATGATGAGCTATTTTCATAAATCCATCTTGGTGGTAATTCTGGGTGTAGAAAATATATACCAATACCTTCATTTTCAAATCTTGTGTCTAGGTATAAAGAATATTATATCATAGTTTTTATATTGATACATGACTTTTCAATAGTGGAAGGATAATAACCAAGTTCTAGTGGGTGTATATCAAAACCTTGAGGTTCTATTGTGGAAGTGGGATGACATATATACGGACATCATGATAGGGTTAACATAGAACTCCAGTGGACATTATTCCATCTAGGTTATCACATACAATATCACCATGTTGGCCCACTTCATAACTTTTAAAGATAAGAGTTCATTCAAGGAATCATGATTCATTTATATTCAGGGTATAGTCTAGATTCATGGATATCACTTGATAATAAGTTCATACAAAGATTCATGCTTCACATCCCTATTATAGAGGGGATTTCAAGTGGGCGTTGGGACTCAGTTGGGGTTGAGCATAACATTTTTCCCCCAGACTAATCTCTAGACTGATTGGACTATTTATGTTCAAGGGGACATGTTTTTGGAATAAATGGTAGACTTTTTCCTTAGTTGGTTAGAGAACCTACATTTTCATGAGATTTCATACAACAACAGGTACCATTACACCATCGATATGGATCCATTGAAATATTTTTATGAGAGAACCTATAGATCACCACCATATTGAATTATTCTAGATTTTTCAATACTCATGGTCCCATAGTTGGTGTGATCAACGAAAGAGAAGGTCCATATCACCCAATTGCACTTCAAAACATCCCAGATCTTATAGAAGTCATATACAGACCAACACCATAGGCCTTTTCATTTCAAGGAGGGATAACATGTGTTGATAAGGTCACTTTTTATTTAGAGTTTGTATATTTTACTAGGGAATAAATAAAGATACTATATTAATAAACCCATTAAAAATACTATATAAGTATAGTGGGGTTGTGTCCCACTTGGATGAAACACCGCAGTTGGACCATGTACAAAAAATCATCCACACATCACAGCTAAGGTGGTACATGAATGTCACATTGCATATTATATTCTAGGGTGAGATATAAATCATGGATGATTATAAATTTTTGAATTACCTGGTAGAGATTGAGGATTCGAAGGATAATATTCTTTCGGCTTTATCGATTCCCTTAGTTCATGTTGGTGGTATCACATGAATCTTCATGGGATAACTTCACATTGGGAGACCCAGGTGCAAGCCTAGAACACACACCCATTTATGTATTATTTTATTCTTATTGAGAAAAAATACATTTGGTGGGGGAAAGTAATTACTTTATATATTCTATGTAAATAATTGTAATATATCTAGTAATATTTTTAGAGCCAAGCACTTAAATGGTGAGAGATTATGAGGCCAGTGATCATGATATTTATATTATAAAAACATTAGATATATTACTATGATGTATGGATTATTTTCATAAAATAGAGGAATTAATCCCAAATTGAGTATTGGATCAGAAACATGAGAATAATTTTGATGTTGGAATGAAGGATTCACCTTATGCATGACATTATCTTTGTTGATGTTGAAAATTTGGTAAAACATTATCATGGGTGAAAATAATAAAATAAATAAAAAAATGTATTTATCTTATTAGGTTTGGATAAAGAATCCACGATATGATAATATATCCAATTCACAGCATTATCCGCATAACCTTGGTACTGAGAGGATACTACGATAATATATCAATGAGAACAACAACAGATCAAGATTATGATTGGGAACCATGTTTCCAAGGAAGGTTGCAAATGTCTCCCAATTAAATTGATGCATGACCATTCTTGTTCAGTAATCAATCCAAAACGAGGTAGAGAATTTCATTATATGGATTTATCCATGTTTATTTATACCATGACGAGCAAGAATCAAATCACTCAATAGATTTATTTGTGGGATGATCATATTGTTGGTGCAGGTTAATCTACCATGGATTTTGGGGATTTATTACTTGTAAAATTTTTTCTCCTCATTCATATTTCTAATATAAATGAATTGAAATGACCCAAAAAATTGATTAGGTTTGTTCCTCAATTTTTGATTTTTACTTTTGTCCCTCATTTCATTTCATTTTCATCATGTTAAATTTCATTGGACAGCAGTTCATTGAATGACCTATATTTTATAATTATGCCACCATTCATCATCTAAATGGAAAAAAATTCTTGTGAAATTTATGATTAGGTGTGATCCAGAAGTAATAATGAGGATAAATGATTAGAGATGGATCAAGACAAAATTTATGATTTCTGGTTTCAAGTTGAACTATAGTTATGTAATGGAGAACCAATCTTACATTACAATCTAATTTGATGACTATTATCCATGAAATGGTTATATATCGAATTGAATAGATGAGTTCTACAATTTTTGTGAGAAATCTATTGAAGATATGTTGGTTAGGGTGGTGTGATATTTTTCATGAAGGACCATATGTTGATGAAAATTATAAATTACATGGTGTGTACCATAAGAACACACAATTTATGGGGACCTGGTTATGGGGATAGGTTTTCATTTGAAAATTAAATATCACACACAATTTAACATTTTCCACAGGTCGTGTGACCTAATGTTGGTGTCTTAGTGTATAATTTATGAGCACACCAGGAAACACACATTCAAGATCACAATAATGGGTAGAGTACACATTCAAAACCTAGTAATAAAACACTACCTATTCTACAAGCATGACCAACGGTACACGAGGATGGCTGAAATGGGACTGGCCAGTTGTACCCGGGCATGGGAAGTGGAACAAAAGAACAAAAAGTAGCATGATTAGGGATGAAGTAATATGATGTATACTCTTTATAAAAATTGTTTACTTCATCTAAAAAAGATTATAAACCATTTTTTCCACAGTATAGATGAGGTTTAGTTTATTATGGTTCCTTGGTACATACCTACAAGTGTACAACACAATATTACATCATCGGAATGTGACTATGATCCCCTTTAAGGGGTTTGAAGTAGATAGGGTTTGTGATATCCATCTTTGAGGTCTAGTATGTGATCTTTTATCATATTTATACTAGATGGGGTTCATTGTATCAACATGAACTCTATTTATAGGGTGTAAATCCCCCATCTTGTAAACTGATCTAGTATGGTTAGGGGATCCCGAAGTGGTAAAGGGTGTGATACTCTATCTATATAGTTTTATCTTTTTAGGTCCATTTTGTAAATTTTGGAAAGGTCATACAATAAAAAAATTTCAGATTAGTTTTGTTAGTGAAAACACATCTCGGGTAGTGATCCATCTAATAAGAGAATTACCTTGAAGCCTGAAGCATAATCCTTGGGTCAAAAGTGTTAGTTGAGAGATTTTGAGACAAGTTTTCTATTATTATTATATAATTTTTATATTATTTCAATGCCTCTTATCTTGTTTACATATTATTCCTTGAGATAGATACTCTTGATGCTTTAGGATTAGTGATTTCATGATGTCGTACTGGGTGCTGTTATAGCCACACCTACATGGGATTTCTGAAACAATATCAGGTCTTATTAAGATGAATGATCATTTGATAGAGTCATTGGAGGTCTAGGAGAAAGCATAGCATAGTAGTGGGATAGATAGAATTAGGTTCGTATAATTGTTATATTTGGCAGTAGTTCCCTCATTTTGAGTAGGTTGGACACTTTTCCAGTTTTTGGTTGGATTTTATTTTTCCTTTTTTTATTTCCATCCTATATGGTACTCTGATTATGGGTTTTAAATTTATGAATGAATTAATATTAGTTCTATTGTTTTAAATTTCAACATTGAATGGTTGTGGATATGTATTTTTGTGTTTTTGTGTGTACAAGTACATAGGATATTTTCTCCCATATGTGGGATATGCCTACATGGTGATATTCTCCATCCGCTAACCTATTAGAGGTGATATTGGGGTGTTTGTACTCATATTTTCACTATCCAGGTGGAAACCAAATGGGTCTAGTTGAGACAGTAACCTTTTCAGAGTTATTTCACCTAGGTACAACTTTGCCAAAACCATACCGCCCTTTATTATACATACAAGGATGTATTTGTAAGAAATCAATATAATCTATTCCCCACAAAAATATTTGGTTGTTTTTATATACATATATATAAATTATATATGAATAATAATGGATATAATATCTTAGTAAGCTTGGTTAACTACATAAATACTGGTTTCTTTTAATACATTATAAATAAATAAATGAAAAATAGTGAAATTAAAAAAAACTCAACATCCATGAACTCATTCAATGATTCTCTCCATATTTTAAGGAAAGGAAAAAAATAAGGGTGAATCATATGTACCGTAAGAGTTATATAATGTGGAAGCTATCATAAATAAGTAAATCATAATCTATACTTCACAATCAATAAAGAATTGTAAATTTCTAAACTCACAATCCATTTAATCAATATTCTAATGATCATGATTAGATTAGGGATAATAAATATGGAAAGATGAATAAGTAATCACATATTCCATTAAATAAATATATTGTGAACTTAAATGAATCCCTTTATAATATCAACGAAATAATCCCATGCATAATAATAGTTGTTCTCAATGAAGGAAATTCATAATATCTGACATCATGGTCTTTGAAATCATGACCTCAAAACTAAAAAAACATTCACAATATAGATTAAAAATCTCTGTAAAATACCATTTAGTTCTAGATTAATGATTCACCTCATGAGATAATTGATGCATTAGGTCATTTCATTTAAAACACTTTCTTCATATATCAAATGATTGATTTAATTCATGAATAATATTCCGTATCAATAACTGTTCACATTGAATAAAAAATATAGAATACTAATATTTTCCCAACACATCAAGTAATTTTAATATAATAAACCATATGATGAAATGATATATTGTTTATGAAATAATAATATTAATGATAAATAATATGGATATTTATGGGAAATGTAATCCTCAATGATCAAGAGAAAGTGAATATTTTGAGGGAAAATTAAAGATCACAAAAATTAATCATTATTGATAATTTCACTACTTTTAATGGAGAAATATATTTTAAATATTATTAAGAATAAATAAAGATGGTTTTATTATGATATATCCCGAATGGAGTATATATAATATAAAGAGTTATTTTTTTATGATTAAAAATAACATGATAAGATTATTGAATTAATTTTTATGGAAATCACATTTTCAATTTGATAATTGATTTCAAAATTTAAAAAATTTCAAAATAGTAGGATTTTTTTTCATTTAAAACAACTTTATAAAAATTTAATGTTACATTCAATGTAATGAGCGATCATCATAACATAAGTTACATTCATGGTAAGTATGTTAAAAAATTATTCCTTTAACATTTCTATATGAAATGTAAAATGTAACATGTTAGGAAAATTACAAGAGTATTCCTTTTAAAATATTTTTTTAATAATTATGTTTAAAAATTAATTAAAAAATCCTATCAAAACATTTTTGGAAACATTATTAGAAATCAAGGACTTGGAAGAAAAAAGATTTTTAACTAAAGAGTGAAATTTTGTTTGATTTTATTGAAAACATTTTCTCAATCATTTTAAGTATCTATGAAATTAAATTAGTAATATTACTTGAAATCTTCAGGAATAACTAGAGTATTATTAAATATATTATTTTTATTAGAAATTGATCAAATAATTTCCATCAATGAAACTTTATGCACAAAAATTATTGATAAAAATGAGATTGAAACAAATATATCTTACAACATTGATAATAGGAACCCTTATAGTGATCATTAAACTGAATTTATAACTAATTAATGGATATATTATCTTTTTTATAGGAAACTAGAAATAATACATGTAGGAAATAAACATAATATATTAAAAATCATTTTTTCTAATAATCTTAGGTTGAAAATTATTTTACATATTGTATAATGGTTTTAAGCATATTATTAATTTAAAACAGAATATAATTAATATTTATAATATCATATATGATTATATTATAACATTTTATCACCATTTTGTTAATAATATCTCATTATTTTCATTGTTTTGGGTGTTAATTTCCTTGTTTTCTCATGGTTGTTTTGTGATGAAAGTTCAGGTTCATTTATATAGGATATAGATCCAACATCTACATAATGAAATTAATGTTATTAATATCATATTTATTTATTAAATACATTTTAAAAATATTCCTTAAATTTGGGCATGAAAAATTAATCAGTTTGGTTTCTGGAGATGGTAAGTTGTATATATGCATGAATGAAAACATCATTCCATTAATGAAAAAAAGTGTAAGGAAATGAATGAAATAATACATATAAATAATTAATATCATGTCATATTTATCATATATATTCATTATATCCATCATTACTACAATCCATGTGCGTTGGTGATGGAAAAAATATTACGTCGGGTTGTGAAGTGGTAGTCCATCATACACACAAGCGATGAATGTTATTCTCATTTGATACAAGAGGAGATATTGATATGTATTAATAAAATAACATAATAAAAACTTATTATATGGTATATAATTGGATTATTATATATGAAGTGTTAATTTTTAATGTAATATTTTAAAATAAGAGAGAAAAATAAAGAGCCTCATTTATATGATTACCATGTATTAGAGAAACCTAATTTGGATCTCCAATTAAGGATAATATGTTTGGTATTTTTCGAATACCACAGTATATAAAATGTGAACAGTGGTGGGTAGGAGATAAATTTTCGGGGCTTTGTTGAGATAAATGTCTTGAAAGGTGTGAATAAGTTAGGGGAGGGACTTCCCTTTTAAAACTGAGGAACAATGAGATTTTTATAAATACACTAAACATTTCAACAATGTTAAGTAAAAATTAGTAAATGTTCATAAAAAAATGAAACATAAATTAGGATAGGTGAGATAAGTCTTCTACAAACCTCTATAATTCAAAATAAATTCATTTTAAAAAATTTATTCCAATTACAAATGTATTATGACCCTCGGTAAAACTGGTTTAACATTATATGTGATAAGAGATTTTTAATGTTTTTACTATTAATCTAAAATTTAAGTAAAGTTTTAATTATTATATAATTTATTTTTTTATTAATAATATGGAATCAATTTTTAAAATTCAATTTAAATAATTTAAATAATTTAATTTCAAATTCATCCTGAAGAAGTGATGCAAATAGTTTTTCAAGAATTTCATTTTTAAACATAAATGATCTTTTAATAATGACATGAAAATTAGTAACAATTAAATGAATTTAAATTTAAATTCATAGTTATATAGTATATAAATTTTATTTACATTATTCTTAATTAATGGTTATTTTAAAGAGTTAAAATGGAGAAACATTATTCAATTTATAATATTTGTTAGAAAAAATGTGTTTTAAAGATTAAAAATAAACATATATTAAAATCTTGTAGAAATATGATTTTAATAAAATAAATTGAGATAAATATAACTAAATATTTATTATTTTAATTTTAAATCATATTAAAATAATAATTGGAGTTTTTAATTACAAAATTTATTAACAAAATTTTTAGTCTTATAAAGAATCAATATTTTTTAGTATTCACTGAAAATCCAATATTTTTTGAAAAATAAATTTTTTTTACCATAAGTTAATATCAATATGAACATCTAAGAAATTATATTCAATTTATAAACTAAAATTTCTAAAATATCCAAAAATAAATTATAATATAATATTCCAATAAAATGATAATCATTTTTGAAGGAATTTTTTTTTGTTGAAACAAATATCTTAACTAAAAGTTGAGAATTTATTTATTATAAAATTATAAATATATTTTTAATAGTTTAGACATATATATATATATATATATATATATAAATTTATCAAAACATTGTTAACCCTCTGCATACCCACTAATTCAATAACTTGGTGATTACATCAATATTTAAAATATATATATCATGACTTATTTAAGATTGGTGTTGTCGGTCCTATACAATATTGAACAAAATTTTAATCTTTTAAAACATCAAGGATGTGTGTAAAAAAATATATATAAGAGATTAAATTTATTTAAAGTAAATATAGTATAAAATCTTAGGGTTTTATATACTACCTACCTTATTCTATGCATTGAATTATTTTCCCCAAAATTCAAAAGAATTTTCCAAGGAACATTATGTATCAGGACACTGTTCGATTACATAACTCATGATTATAATTCACAAAAATAACTAAAACAAATTTTCTAATTGATTAAAAAACTAACACTAAAAGTAATAAATTTTAAAAAACCAAAAAAAATATCTTACTACATTTTTCCCAAAGGCAAACACACACTGAACACCCATGACATACTTCTAACCAAATCCCGAGTTAAAGGCCTAACCAATGGTTTCAATAAAATAAATAAAGAACTATAATTATAAGTAAAACCATAATAAATTTTTTAGCGAAAAACAACTCAATATAAACATAAATAAACTAATTATAAATTTCGTTTTTGGATTCCCCCTAAGTGAGCCAAATGGAATCTCCATGATTATTGGCTGATTCTAGTATTCATTTGAAAAATTAGCACATAAAAACTAAACGAAGAACTATAAATTTATAGAGGTGTAAGGATAAGAGGAAATGAGTTTTTATAAGGAGAATAAATACCTAAAAACACTAACTAATAGAGATGGAGACATCCAAAATAAAAGTGTATCTAAGGGGGAAGATGGTTTCAATCCCTCTGGGCATGTACTATAAATAGATGGGATATGAGTGGGTCCCCATCAAATACCTTAATGTGGAATTCATTAAATTTACCCATTAATCATTCTCCACTAGACTGTAAGTGATGGTACACCTATTGGTTGAGGATCCTGACAATGCAACCAGACCACTTCTTAAGGCACCGAGTAGCCAGTTCATTTCAGGTGGTAGTAGGATACATCCACCTTGTTTACCTTACACTATGGGTTACCTCTAATACTTCTCACACCCTTCAAAAAATAATATTTTGAGGTGTTCTATCTCTCACAATTTAAATTTATAATAATTTTTCAAAATTTGGATCATCAAATAAATGATAGTGTAAACTCCCCTAGAATATAAAACAGATGCATGGATACATGATATTACGAACTACCCACATTGAAAATTTGAATCCTCAGTTTTCCTTGGTGGCCACACATCCACATATCCCACTATACACTAGTCACTAAACTAAATAGAACATCCTTATTTCATTTATTAACACCCAAATATTCCTGATTCGAAACCTCCATCCCATGGCACTCAAACCACCAAAACCCAAGCCAAACACCCTTCCTTGTTACCCAATCACTGAGATATATATTTCTTGAGACAATATATTTTGAAACATCAATAGGGTCATCATCCAAACACCAATAGGCCTATGGTGATCCCCAAAGTATGTTTTAGATCACAAAAACTAATTATGATTCACTAGTTCTTCCCCTATCTGAAATCATTATTATAACACTACTACCAAATCTAAATGATATACCCGACATTGATAAAAATTCATATTAGTCAAATATCCATGAGAGATACAATTATTTATCAATACCCAACCCTATTAATGAATTCTGAACTAGGATGGATTCAGAGCCTATCCATGTATAATGTATGAATATTCAAGACTTCTCTTTAAATAATAGCCTGATTATGAAATGAATCCATCATCTCCATCATGAAACAGTTGATATATATTGTTTCATTCAGCATCACATTTCATATGAAGATCAAGATTAACTATCCTTGAATGAATTTTCATGAATTATTTTGGCACTAATTTCCAATTAATTATCTATGTATTTAGTCATATTTTACTCAATAATAGAGGAATAATACAATCACTTGAACACACTCTATAGATTCTACACCTAACTCCCATATACTTTCCACAATTATCATATCTACCTACCCAATCCATCATAATTTCCTATGGTATATACTGACAAACCTCTGACCTAATCACCTTCAGATCATTATAAGCCCACTTTGATCATAAATCAAATGCTCAGTCACGATTTAATAACAAAATTGGAGTTTGTAAATGGAATTCCTATGTAATATAGGTACAGTCCTCATTTTTTCCCACCAAAATCCCAATGCCAGCACGATCACTCAATAAACATTTCCACATGCCCATGACCCTTTAATCATAAGGTTTATATGTTTGTGAATGATACATAACTAACTGCCAAAACATTGTCATTTTTATTAGTCCAATGAATTTAATCCAAGAACTAATGGCCCACAATCCATCTATTATCAATATCAGATATTTAATGAGGCAATCTATCTCTCACCTGAGAAATAAAACTAAACATCATCAACCAAATAGTCATGGATTTTTATAATGTCACCCAAAAAATTAAACAATATTTTCTTCATTATAAGTGAATCTCCCAATGATTACTGATGATACACTCCCTAAAATATAGATTCCACTAATCTAATATTTGAGTGGAATATCTATGGTTCTATAATGAAACGAAAGAATGATGGTCTTCTAAGAAATTCCCAATTCACTCCTCAAACCCTAATTCATCTATCTAGTTTAAATCAGGTCATATATCTCATCTAACTACAACAAATCGATGATATCACAACCCACTATTGAGAAATATAAAACCCAATAACAGAAAAAAATCATCCCTTCACTAAATATTCTCACAAAATCCCAACCACCTTGCATTAAAAGAGAGTAATCAACTAAAACCATCCATTTCAATATGAATCACTACTAGTTTTCATAAAATAATGGCCATCATGATACAACTACCACCACATTTCTAAATCATAACAAATAAACCATCCTATTCTCAAAGGAACCATAGATGTCCCATTTTAACAATCCAAAATTCATATGCTCCACAAATAGATATAACGTAAAAATTTTCACTCACTGAAAAGTAAAAAAGTGCTTTCCCTCGAGCCATCTAATACCTTATCAAAGGGTCATTTATTATCTCTAACACACATCTTCCACATTGACCTCATAAAAACTAAAGGCACAAAAACTCCCCTATATCTATTTACCGACCTAAATAAGGACCCCAAGAGTCATGCATCACTAATTCTAGGCCTAAGTGCCCATTTGATAATTTTACCATGCATTCTTTCCCATAAACCTCATTGAATCTAATGAATCCATGATTTCTACAACAAAATGCCTAAAATTAATAACGAGTCAAGCCTAAATAAACTACCACTCATCATCCTAGTAATGAATCTAGGATCATAAATAGTTACCATTACTCTATTTACCATAGAACTATCCTCCTAGGGTCAATATCAATTACCCCACCAAAAAAAATGTAAGAGTAATAGTCTAAGAATCCAAACAATAATTTCCCTATGAGACCTGATCTAAATCCAAAATAAATGTACCCATGGTTATTCCATGTGAAAATATCCATGTAATAATTATGAATTTACCAGAACGTTAATAACAACTTCAAAGAATCAATTCTACTTTTCAAAGCACCTACCCATGCCTCACCCAATGAAACATCCAAGATACAGATATATCCTCTATCTTTGTTACCCTTGATCAGAAAACAATTTATATTTTGAACTATTCTAGTTTAAATTCCAAAATTCACTCAGCCATCCCTTGGCCTATTAGGTTAAGTCCCTCTCTGGCCACCACTCATGGGTGGGACTCTTACCTACATTCCCTAACAAGCAACATATAACGCACCAAGGAAAATAACTTACACTAGGTCTCACCAACCCTATATCTTCAACAATAAGAGCTAAGAAACCATCTATGGTGTCTTAAAAAATAATATTTCACCTCAACTACCCCACTAATTATTATTCTCGACATACACTAACAAGGGTCACAAGTAACTGAGCCACAATGTAACATCTCATAACCACTTGTTCAAAATACATATCCATGGGTCTTATAGCTAGGGTTATCTCTATATAGCAAACTACTCTTATAAGGGTCATGGTTATAATAATAATGTATATATATAAACATGTTCCCTAAAGGTTCCATAAACTAATGATATATATCATTATACGCATAGGATTAAAATTTCACATCTTTCCATTATTATTCAAGACATAATGTTTTAACCATTTATTATTTATTTAGATATCACTTTACTAGTTTAGTTTAATAGAATATCATTCACATGTTTTAAAGAGAAATACCATGTGTGTTACTTACTATTCCATCATTTAACAAAAATGTGATATTAATATTTCATTTATACCAGACAATTAATCAAACTACACCTGAGGATTTGGTCATGTAAAAGAAAACTATATATTTATATGATTAATACCCTATGTAGATGGATACAAAAACTTAAAATAACCATCCCATTTCAATAATATAATGATATATAGGTATTAATTTATAATAGAAATATTCTATAAACAATAAATAAAAATATAGAACATGTGAAGCCCAACTTGTTATCGATCATGAGACACCTGTGGATGACATATCAATAATATGCTACTGACCTAACAAATGAACACAAAAAAACCTATATCCATACAATACATGATTATAAAGCCTATAAATTGATAATATCACTTCAATGAGAACCATAAGTGGTTTAAATTGATCAACAGTAAAAGTAAAAAGTGAGAACAAAAATCTCCACACCTAGAAATTTTGATTCCCCCCTTAAGTGGGGATATACCCATGAGTCATGAGTTAATTAAAAATCAAAATTAATTCATAGTATCATATATACATTTCCAAAATACTAATACAAAATAAAAATTACTATGATACCACTTTGAAATTTCCCTCAACCATGAACCTCTAATCGATTCCCAAACTAGTGGCCGCTACTATACCTATGACATGCATCCTCATATGCTAGAGGATTCTAACTAGCAGTGAGAGAAAATGAGGATTTCATGGGGACACTAATCCATCATTTTTAGTTTTCTAATCATAATATAAGTAATATCAATCATAAAAAATATAAATTTACAGAAAAATGAAGGAAATTTATATTAAATAAATACAACATTGCATGTGATAAAAAATGAATGAATCATACATAGAAAAATGGTTACACCATTGGTAGATCCTACAATATTAGTAGTAATAGAATGTGGTAAAAATGTTTCTAAGAATATATCATCCATGGTCACATGTTTGGACTTATCCAATCATTCAAATTCTACTTAGGATGCCAAATCAACAATCACAGATCCTTTCTCAAAACCAGTACCTGTGAATCGGAATAATATTTTATTGGGTACCAAAGTTCAATGAATTCAAAATAAGGGTGTGAGTATAACTAGTGGGACACCACCAACAAAATATCTAAAATATCCCATCAATTCTAAGTTCATGATATAGTGTTCAAGGTATGAAAGTAAAAATATATCCATTAAAATAGTTAAAATTAATGCCATAAACAAATGTTAAACCCGAGCTCCGTGATGACACATTTAAATGGTACGTATCTAAAAAATCTATTTACAAGGATACTCTATACATTTCATGATGATCATGGAAAAAATCTTCCAATATATTTAATATACCCATCATGAGAAAACAACAATAACCCGGTGGTAATATACCCACCTCAGAGCTCAAATTATCTACTGAGGGGCTGGGTTCACCTTGAGTGAACCATGCACAAACATGCCCACCTAGTGTTTGAGTTCAAAACCGAATTAAACATAAATTATAAAAAAATACGTATAGGGGATGGATTAAACTGATGATTAATCATAAATCACAAGAATATCATCACAATATGAAAACAACATTTATACACATAGAAAAACTATTTGAAAATTTTATTTCAAAGCCATTTAGAATTTTCAAATTTTTATTCCCATTTCCAAAATATTATTTCTAATTCCCATTTCCAAAATACCATTTATTTTTATAATTTCTAATAAATTACCATTTTAAGAAATAAGAATTTGAAATACCAAACACATGGAATTAATAATTTTTCTAATATTCCTTTAGAAATTAATATCCATTACCAATCTTGATTTCCACGTTCAAAACTACATTTCATAGAATAGAAAATTTATTTAATAAATTTCTACTATCAAATTCATTACCAAGGGGATTCACCAGGACCCACCTTCAAATAATTATTATGAAATGATAATCGATGAAAACTAAGGACAGTTGGAATTTTAAACTCTTAATTAATTTCTATGGTTATAACATGTAATATAAGTGATACCAATACCATATAAACATTTAAATTAAAGTATGTAAAAGTGAAAAATATGGCAACAACTAAATTATTTGGTACTTTTAATTATTTTACGCAAACTGGAAAACTGATTCCAAGACCCACTATGGTCTACATTAGCAACCAGGTACCTTACTCATGTAATGAAATGACAAAAAATAAATTATAATAAATTATAATCGATTTAACAATTAAAACTCAAATTTAAAAATAATAAAACACAAACCAAAATATCTTATATAATTATAACTTTAGTGACCGAATATTTTTATAAAAGTATATTAAATATTTTTAGATGAATTCCCATTACATTTAAAAAATACATTTCATACGACTATAATAGTTTATTACCATTGAATACATTGACCACAAACTTCTTAGTTTGGTGAATTATTTTAATTTCCTTGCAAAAGATCACCCCATTTAGTACTCTTAACAAAAATTACATACATAAAACCATTCCTAATAATAGGAGGTATGGAAACATATTAATGGGTGATTTCAGATGACTAGTATGGGTAAACAAGTGAAGCATGTAAACATCACATTAGAAACAAGTCATGAGATTGAGAAAATATCTTATGAAAACCATACCTTTCATATTAAATATCATAATCTTGAGTCATGGAATAAAGAATGGAATTTCATAAGATAATAATGATAATAAAATTGATGAAAATTGATGAAAATGAGCCCTAAAAATAATATAATGGGATAAACATGAGTTTATAAAATTTTTCACATGTATAAATAGAGACATGTTAATTCATTATGTTTAGGACTTGAAATCAAGCCCTCGCATAAAATTATAAACATGAAACTAGGTCCATGAATAACATTATTTAAATGAATGAAATATCAATTCATAATACTATGAACATGTAATCATGCTCACATATAATATTCTGAACATGTAATAAGGTTCACACATAACATTGTGAGCACAGGATCACACATAACATTGTGAAAATGTAAAAAGGATCGTGTATAAAATAGTGAACATGTAATCAAGTCCACACATAACATATTTAAGAATGGGTTATTCATACATTCCCAATGCATTGGAGGGAGAAATAGGTCCCACCAAGCACATAATTAAAATAAAACAACATTGTTTCATAAGATAACAAACCATTATTTAATTCATAACTAATGAAATAAAATGGGTATCATAAACATTTCATCATATCCAATCAAATGGAAAAGAGATATGTTTCATAATCATTTAATCATTTCATCAGTGAATAACCTAAGGAAAATGAATTTGGTTTTGAAATAAAATTATTATTCTATAACCCATGAAAGAGAAATTGGCATCCCAAATATAAACCATTCGTAGAAAGAACCAAAATGGTATCCTTTGATCATATAACTAGTAAATAATAAGTAAACTCAAAAGATATCATCATATTTGGAGATATATTTTGAAGGTTCACTTGGATTATTTCTTATGGTAGATCAACTTTTTTTTGAAAATCGTTTATTTGTTTTCCATTTTCATTGAAAATAAACATAAGAACCTATTAAAATCTATAAAAAATGATTACGATTTTTTTAAGAAAATTTAATTTCGTCTACGAGAAAAAATTAAAAGTTAAAAACATTGATAATGATTTTCTTTGAAAATGACCCCAAATATTTATAAATGGGTTTGAAAGAATATAATGGTCACGATTGTGGGAATTGTATCCATGATGTACAATGATTCCCTTCATGTTTTTTGTAAATACCAAAAGAGAATTATTTTGGAAAATGACATGAAGATTCTTTTAATTTGTTGTAAAAGTAAATTAATGTTTAAAAATTATTTTTTAATATTCATAGCAAAGTAATAAGACATTATTTAAAACTTTTTCATAAATATTTTTTGGAAGGAAAAGCGATTTTAAAAGGAAACGAAATTTTTATTAAAAACATTATTTTTGAACCCATGAGAATTCTAGTGGAGGTAAATGAATGGAAAAACTTATTCTCAAGAAATAAAACTATGATAATAAAATTCATGAGATAATCGAGAGATATGTCATAATATTTTATCATTGTATTCATAATCATGAGAAATACTAATAAACGATGAAATTGTAACATAATAACCTTACCACTTTTTAACATTTAATTGTAATACCCATGAAAGAATAAAAATAAATTAAACTTATAATATCATAGTAACAATTAAAATCATGAAATAATAATCAAAAGTGTCCATATATACACCTCATAAATATTTTTAGTGAACAACAAAATATATGTCTCAATGTAAGAAATTTGTGGCAAAATCCCTTATTGATTTTGTAATATTTTTAATATTAAGCCCTAATAATTCATGAAATAAAATGAAAAATTTAATAGAATTAGAATATTGAGATTTAGAATATTAATTCTAAATGGTACATCATATAAACCATAAAAAAGAAACGAGTGGTGAATTTTCATTTATCTCCCATTAATAAAAGAGATACTTGAAATCTATTACCTTATGTTTTTACTTACATTATAAATGTTCAAACATCATTTATAATAAATATATGTATATTATGAACCTATTTTAGAGAAATATTTTTTTATATCATTGCATATTTTTTGTAGATCTTTTTATTATCCATTTATTAATAATTCCTTATTAATGTTATGTTTTGTGTATTAAATACTTAGTTTTTCTTGTTTATTTTTTCATTTTTGGTCCTCCTACATTAATCAGGGTTCTATAATATCAATATATTTATCCCTGATAGAAATATTATATATATTCATAATATATATTTATTTATATTAATCTATAAAATTTAGTGGTGTAAAATTAAATAAACTGTTCATGGAGACAATATACCGTAAGAATGTATGGATGCTGGTTCAATTGCCTTTTTAGATTTAATGAATAAAATGTAATTGTTATATTAAAATTATCGAATAATTTTTATGTCAGAAATATCACATATTTTAATTCAAAAAAACCATAATACCTTCCATGTAATGTGTGACTGAATCATATAACTTCGTGAGGCTGGAGTCTGCTGTGCACATGAGCGACGTTACCCTATTCCAAAAAAGTGGAAATCATGAATTTATGTGTGATATAATAATTCCAAGATCATAATAATATAAGAAATATCATATATAATTAATAAAATCATCATTATGTTAAAAAAATTGAGGTGGTAGTGGATATATGATTAGCATTAGTTTGTGAGGTGGTTGTCATCCATAATTATAGAAAAATATTTTGTAATTGATTTGATGGAATTTAATATTTTAACGATAATTTCCTTAACATTAAAAAATATCATTTTATTAACGATATTTAGATTATCATCATGGTATACTAATAATTTAATGAAGAGTAGGAATAAATAAAACAAAAACACTTATTGATGAATATTACCTCTTCTTCGGGTATTCTCATTAGTTTTTTAATAAAATATGTTCTTTGTTTCGTGAAAATATAACATATCGATTCTAGAATGATATAAGAGATTTAGGGAACTTATTAGTATAGTTTTAGGTCTAAAATATTTCTTTGAGAGTTTTAAAAAAGTGAGGGGAGTGAGTGTCCTTTTATAGCTGAGGAGGGGCAACACACTACTTGAAATGCTGTTTTTCCCAACGGGTTTTTACCAACGGTTTGCTAAAACCGTTGGCCTTGAAGGACTAATAAAGCCTTTCCCAATGGTTCATTGAAACTATTGGGAAAAGCCACCCCTTTGCCAACGGTTTCTTCAAACCGTTGGTAAAGGGGTGTGTTAATCACCTTTTGCCAACGGTTCAAGAGAACCGTTGGGAAAGGGTCACCCCTTTGCCAACGGTTTCCTCAAACCGTTGGCAAAGGGGTCCTTAACATCTCTTTCCCAACGGTTCTTTAAAACCGTTGGGAATTATTTCCCCCAAATCCTGCTCTCCCCCATTCGCACAGAACCTAATTTCATCCGCTCCTCCGCTCTCCTCTGGAGAAATACCCTATCCGAAGAGGTGAAATCAGGTATATTTTCATTTATACACATATACTTCCTTATTTTTATTGTTATTGCTTTAATATTTTAGTTTTATGTTATCAATCCACCTCCACCTCTCTGCTGCTCTCTAAATCCCCCATCCGAATAGGTGAAAACCCATTTGAATCATCTCAAATCAAGTAATTTTTTCATTATAAACATATGGTACCTTGTTTTTATTGTTATTGATCTAATATTTTAGTTTTAAGTTTGGATTTTGATTTGATTTCACCGTGTAAAATAGGGAAATGAATAAATATTTTGTTAATTAATTAGTTTCCCGTGGAATATCAGTTGTGTTATAATGTCCATGCTAAATAAAGGGGTAATGTAATAAAAGACCTTGAATAAATAAATTGTGGAAGTTGGGGTATGTTGCCTCTATGAGAGGTTTTTTGTTGTGTTTCATTGTATGTTGTAGGCTGTTTTATGGGGATTGAGGTGACCAGTTGGGCTTTGTGATATGTGGGGTTGTAATGTGATGGTTAGTGGGCATGGATGTGTCATGTGAAGTTGTATGATAGTGAT
Source organism: Viscum album (assembly GCA_963277665.1). Lineage (NCBI taxonomy): Eukaryota > Viridiplantae > Streptophyta > Magnoliopsida > Santalales > Viscaceae > Viscum > Viscum album. The sequence goes on from OY728147.1 coordinate 1,793,089,819, forward strand.
GATGTGTGGTGGTGTTGTGTCGTGTGGAGGTGTTGTGTGATGAAGTTGTGGTGTATAATGTGGTGAGGTGGTTTTGGTTGTGCGGTGGTTTGTGATGTGCAATATTTTTATTGTGATATGTGGTTGTTTTGGTGAGATGGTTGGTCGATGTAACATGGTGTTGATGGTTATTGTGAGATGGTGAGTTGTTGTGTGGTGGTTTTATTAGTTTCCTGGTTATCTATGGAATAAATTATGCTGTTAAAACAAAAAAACAAGATATTAAATAAATGAGATGGAATAGAAATGGATGTGTGGTAAATGGATTTAATTAATTTAACATTAAATGAATGGACAATGTAAGTGTGAATGAAGTGTCTTATAAATGAATGTGAGAAATGCTATGTGTCTTGTGTGGTGGTGGTGTGGTTTATGTGTTTTATGGTAGTAGTGAAGTGTGTGATTATGTAGTTAATGTGAACCCATAGGTTGAGTATTTTGTGCTATCTATATATCATGTATTTTTATGTTATTTCTACACATTCCAGGGGGGTGGTATGTCTAGGTGGTGGTGGTGGGGTTGTAGGGGAGGGGGGTGTGGGCTGTTTGGGAGGGTGGGCGGGGCTATCTAGGGGGGGTACGGGGTGTACATGGGGGTACGGGGGTGGGCGGGCTGTCCACGGGGGTGGCCAGGCTTTCAAGGAGGGGTGGGCGGGCTGTCCAGGGGGGTGGGTGGGCTGATGGAGAGGGAGCTCAAGCTTCAAGGATGGAAAAGGATCACAAGAGGCCTTGGAGATTTGTCGTTAGAGCGTCAAGGCATCAAAATATCATTAGGTTATGTTCCCGGAATCCATGGTTTCTTATTTATAGGAGAAATACCCATAAACACTTCAATATGGCCGTTGGAGGGCTTCCGGAGCCATTGGGGGTCAAAAGTACAAGTCTGGTCAAAGCCCAAAGGTAGTTTGACTGGGCACACCGGCTGGCCGGTGGTGTCTCACCAGCTGGCCGGTGGTCCACCGGCTGGCCGGTGGTCATCCACCGATTGGCCGGTGGCACTAGGCAGTGGGCAAGCCTACTACCTGGGTCCTCTGGCTGGCCGGTGGGCAAGAACCGGTTGGCCGGTGCCCATACCGGCTGGCCGGTGCGCTAACACCGGCTGACCGGTGGCTTTGGCAGAATGCAATGCTTCTGCCAGAGACCACCGGCTGGCCGGTGGAAATTCACCGGCTGGCCGGTGGACTCAGAGAGTCCACTATCAGCATTCTTGGGCCAACTCCTGGGCAACCTTTTTCCTAGCATCAAAACACTTGAAAACAAGTTAGAACATGATAAGAGTGACTGTGATCATTAAAATCCAAGAGAGAGGGGTACAATAAAGGAGGGGTGGGCGGGCTGTCCAGGGGGGGTGGGTCGGATGACCACAGGGGGTAGGGGTGTCCAGGGTTGTGGGCGTGCTATCCAAGGGGGTGGGGGCTGTCCATAGGGATAAGGGGTGTCGAGGGGGGTGGGTGGGCTGTCCACGGGGGTGGTTGGGCTGTCTAGGGGGTAGGGGGTGTCCACGGGGGTGGGTGGGTTGTCCACGGGGGTGGGCGGGGCTGTCCACGAGGGTACCCTACTAATATGGTTATTGGATGTGGCATGCTCTGATGTGATAACACATTAAGTTCTTGTTGGTTATATATTTTTTCAATAACACATTAGTATGTTTTTTTCACATGTCTAGTTGATACCATGATTATTTTCTTCATTTATCGTTTACTTAAATGTATTTTCTGTTAAAGTTCAATCCTATTGAATTGTTTATGACAAAATGACTTATATGAATTTTTTTACAGAATGGACAGAAGTTGGATGTATGAAACCGATCGTATCTCAAGCGATTTTCAAAACAATTGGGAGAGCTTTATAGATTTTGCATGTCACAATGCTTCAAATAGTGGTCGCATACACTGCCCATGTTCCAATTGTGTTGGTAGACCTTGGTTGAGTCGTGAAGAAGTCAGCAACCACATAACCAAAAATGGTTTTCAAGCAAACTACTTTGTGTGGTATCACAATGGGGAGAAAATGAAATCTCAAATTGGTGATGATCGAAATGAAAGGACTGGAATGGAGAATTTGTTAGATGATCGGTTTCCGTTTATTCGTCATCATGAAAAAGAAAGGATTTCGACTCAAGAAGACGTCGATATGAGGACAACTGATGCATCTAGTGAAAATGATGATATTGATAGGGTGAAAAAAATTGAATGATGCTGCCACGACTCCAGTATATCGACAATGCGATAAAATGAAAAAGCTGGAATTTTTAATCCGATTGTTTCATAGAAAAACTATGTATGGGATTTCTAATACAGCAATCGATTACATTCTTACCCTCTTGAAGGATTTACTTCCAGATGATGCAGATATTCCCTCAAACCACTATATGTCATGGAAGTTAGTTGAAGAACTTAGATTTTCCAGAAACAAAATTCATGCTTTCCAGAAAGATTGCAGTTTATTTTGGGAAGAAACCACTGAACGAAATGAATGTATAAAATGTGGCACATCCCGCTGGAAGTCAAAATCCGATGGAACACCATCCTGCGTTCCACAGAAAGTAATGTGGCACTTTCCATTGATCCCCAGACTCCAGAATCTTTTTATGTCTGATAAAATATAAAAAAAAGAGATGGCATGATACCGAGAGAAAGAAGACTAATGATGAGTTGGTTCATCCTGCAGATGGATTTGCATGGCAGAGATTTGATGCTCGACATCCTGATTTTGCAGCTGACGTGCGTAATGTGAGGCTGGGTCTTTCATACGACGGTTTTAATCCGTTTGGGCATATGCTTACTTCGCACAGCACATGGCCAGTTTTTATACACATTTATAATCTTCCTCCATGGATGTGTATGAAAAAATCGTTCACTTTCATGAGTATACTCATATCTGGTCCTTCTGATCCCAGCATTGATATTGATTTATACATGCAACCTTTAATAAAAGAGTTGAAACTTCTTTGGGATGTGGGTGTGCGCACATACGATGCATGTTCGAAAGACATATTTCAGATGCGTGCTGCGCTTATGTGGACGATCAATGGTTTTTTGGCTTATGAAATGATGTCTGGATGGAGCACGAAGGGAAAACTGTCATGTCCAGTTTGTATGAAGAATACACGATCCAGAAGACTGAAACATCGTTGTAGTTTCAGTTTTATGGGACATCGACGATTTTTGCCAGAGGATCATCCATATAGAATGAATCGTCGAAGATTTGATAATACTATAGACACTGATGATCCACCTCAGCGTATGTCTGGAACTGATGTGCTTAATGAATTGAAAAATTTCAGTTTTTTCGTTCGGGAAGGGTCAAATGAAATCTGGAAAGAGAAAGAATGTTTCCACAGAAACCTGTTACAATTGGAGGAAGAGGAGTATCTTTTTTGATTTGCCTTATTGGTCAACCAATTTGCTACTTCATTGCTTATACGTAATGCATATTGAAAAGAATATATGTGAAATTTTGCTTTCAGTTCTTCTAAATGTCAAGGGGAAGACAAAAGATGATTTACGATCTCGACGTGACTTGGTGGATTGGGGCATCAGACCAGAATTGCATCCTGTGCGTATCAGTGAAAATAAATGGCAACTTCCATGTGCTTCTTATGTGATGACACCTACTGAAAAAAAACAATTTTTGTAAGTATTAGAGACTATTAGAGTTCCTGATGGCTATTCATGCAACATATCTAAACGGGTCAACAGAAGAGAGTTGAAGCTAAAATCTTTGAAGACTCATGATTATCACGTTCTACTGCATGAGTTGCTTCCAATAGCAATCCGTCATCTTTTGTCCAATAATGTAAGGGTTGGTGTTATTCGGTTGTGCCATTTGTTTAGAGATCTTTGTGCTAAGAAGTTGTCCAAGTATTTCTTTCAAAAAAATTTGATAGATGCCCCATTAATTTTGTGTGAGTTGGAGAAAATATTTCCCCCATCATTTTTCACATGCATGCTGCATCTGACTGTCCATATTCCAACTGAAATACTTCTCCGAGGACCTGTTTCTTTTCGTTGGATGTATCCAACTAAAAGAAATATGTTCACATTAAAGTCTTATGTTCGAAACAAGAATCATCCCGAAGGTTCTATCATGAACGGTTACTTAGCTCAAGAATGTATGGATTTCTGTTCAATGTATTTGTCTGATCTTACTACAAGAATGAACAGACCAATGAGAAATGAAGAAGAACAATATGAGCAAATTGAACCCAGTTTTCCATTACTTCCTCAAACAGGAGGAATTCCTAGATCATATACATTGAAGAAATTAATCCATGAAGAGCGGGAGATGGCACATCGCACAGTTTTGTTCAACTGTGATTTGTTCGATGACTATATCAGGTAAAAAAATTGAATATGTATATCTTACATATATATCGGTTAAACTATTCATATTTTTTTATCTACAGGGAATATAAAACAATGATAAATAGGAAGCATCGTTCTTTATCTTTGAGAAGGAGAGAGACTTTGCATAGCAAAGAGTTTTCTGCTTGGTTAAAATTGAAGGTAAAAATATTACTGTTTAAATTAATTATTTCAATATTTACTTAAGTTTAACTATCATTTATATTGCAGGTATTGAGTTTGTCTGCTGACTCTGTCTCTGAGGAAATAAGAGCTTTGGCTTTTGGTCCTAATACCGTGGTTCGTGACTGTAAATCAATTGTTATCAATGGGTACAGATTTATTGTCACTGAATGAGCCAAATACATGAGAACACAACATGATGGTATTATGGTTACTGCCACAACAGATTGTTGTGCCAGTGCATCAGATAGTAGACCGCGACTTGAAAATGTGGGTTATTATGGAGTCGTTGAGAAAATAATAATATTGGATTATTACTCTCATGGACGAGTCACAATGATGAAATTCCATTGGTTTGATTCGATGACAAGACATGGCACATTTATTGATGATTGTGGATTTCGAGTAATTAATATGACCCGCACTCTTGCAACCGAAGACCCATATGTGTTGGCATCAATGGCTAAACAAGTTTTTTATGTCAAAGATCAACTTCAACCTGAATTTGGTGTCATAGTTGAAGTAATTCGAAGACATATTTTTGATGATGCTGATGATGGAATTGACACTGTCCCTATTGCCATTGGAACCAATCCATTTATTTCTTTTGATGACTCCAATAGCTCAATTGTCAGAGTTGATTGTGAACCTGAAGTTGTGGTTGGAAATATATAGAATCATTCATCCATGTTCTCAATTCTTTTGGTTTACCTCGAGTTGTGTTGTTAAGGTCGGTAATATTCATATTTATTTAGTATTGATCACAAATATGTTTTAGCTGACTTGACCGTTATGTGAATATTCAATGTTTATTGGTTGCTGTTTTATTTGAATTGCAATTTCTAATTTGGAATTGAACTGTATTCAAACCAAATCAAACAATATTTCTAACTTGGTGAACATTACAACTTGTATGTTTTATTAAATTCATTCAAGCTCTTCTAAAACAATTGATAGCTAAATTACCAATGAATCCCCTCATTCCCTCATATATTTAGTTTTTTGGTTTACACATTAATTTTCTTTTTCTAATTAATTACATATTTGTTTTCCAATGTAGGAAATGCAGCCAATTGAAGAGAGACGAAGAAAAAAAATGGCGGAGAACAATCGTCGGATGGAGGAGATGGGCATTCCACCATTAGTGACTATAGTGAGTACTTTATTTCAAATATATATATATATATTTAAAGAATATATAATGTCATGTGATTAATTTTTTTTTAAACTTTTTTTTAGGATCCACCATTACGTCGACAATTATTCGACGAGGAGCCTAGTACTGGTCCTAGTACTCAGGCTGGTGGTACGAGGAGGGTTCGTACCAGAGGTTGACGTAGAGCTACGCATGCCCGACAAGACCCTGCCCCTCCCACTGACATTTCAGACTTCCCACATTCTGATCCCGGTGTGTCGTTAGGGACACACGGGATATTTAGACCTCCCATGTTTTCGCTACCTTCTGCATCTTCTGCCCCATCATTTTCACATCCCATGATGATTCCCACTCCCCAGTCAGCATCGGGTCATACAGCTGTTCCATCTTCATTTCCTTCTACTTCTGTCTCTCCGAGCTTTTATATTCCATCGTCTTCGACTCCTGTTCCACCAGAGGGTGTTCCATCAGGTTCTGTGGATCCGGCGCCACTCATTGATCAGACTAGCGCAGGTATATTTATAAAACCCTAACAAATTTTTATAGCAATATTTATTTTCATTATAACATGTTTTGATAAAATATTTGTTTTTCTTTCATGACAGATACATCTACTGACAAGAGGTGGGGGCGGGGCCGTACACACATGCGTTCGGTGTGGAACCGTCGCACACAGGTTATGGTGGAATATAATGAAGACAATCAGATGGTTGAGAAAACAGGGCAGTAATGTCGGAGTTTTATGGCGACGCTTGCCAAATACTCCGACATCATTCCCGTTAGCCCGATGTCGTGGAGACATTTTCCACATGAGGTCAAAGATAGAGCTTGGGCAGAGATATGGGTAAAAAAATCTGTTGTATTTAATGCCATGAATTTTTTTTGTATTTATATGAATTAATATTTTCATTTCAGCTTCGATTTAATTTTCCTGATGCTGAGGGTGCACGACTGGAACGTCTAAAGGATTTAGGCGAGCTTTGTAGAGCCTAAAAGCATGAGCTGTATATTGGCTCGTGTGCTAGATTTGGCATTGAGTTAGAGGCGGTACCAGTCGTGGATGATTGTCCTATAGAGCAGTATCGTCAGATGATTACTCATTGGACGAGTACCCAGTTTAAGGTATGAATTACATTTGAGGTATTTAAATATTAACTTTCAAGTTTTGCATTAGTATTATCCTTTGAATTATCGAATTTTATTTAGGAATCATCTGGAAAAAATAAAAAAAACATTGATGCAAAAAAATACCTCCATACACTAGGACGCACGACGATGCCGGATCATGAGAGGCAGCAGGTATGACAATTGTTTATAAGTTTTCTTTACGACTTACATTTTCTTTTGTTTCCTCAATTATTTAATTATTTTCTGAAGTCTTTATATAACTTTTGTTTTCAATGTCATTGTAGAGGCAAGTACAAAATATTGAAGGACGTGTGCCTCGAGCAAAACTGTTTTGCTCGAGTAGACGAAAAAAGGATGGAAGTGCTGTCAACGAAGCGACTCAGCAGCAGATTGTAAGTTTTAATCTGTTGATTTTATATTTTAATATCTATTTCTTAACTTAATAATATATTTATATTTGTAACAGGATGCTTTAGAGTCCCTCGATGCCCAAGAAGCAGACAATTTTGGGCCATCTGATCACTTACATCAGGTGTTGGGAGAGGATAATTCTGGCAGAGTACGCTGCCGACATAGGATAGCCCCGAAGAGGTATTGGCCTGCCTCAGGTACGAGTTGTAGTGCCACCAAGCTGCAGAAAGTTAGGGCACAGGCAGAACAGGCTGAGAAAAGGGCCACAGAGACGGCAGAACAGTCTGCTAGGGCAAACAGTGCATTTATGAAATTTATTGAAGTTCTACGTCCTACACTTCCAGCAGAGGCCAGCCCAGTGATTGATGAATACATTTCGTCGATACATTCTATATATGGTGCACCAGGTGGCAGTTCCAGTGGTGGTCAGGCCGATGTCCAGCTTGAAGATGATGATGGCGAGCAGTCTGATGCGGAAGAGGAGGGAGATGAGGAGGGCGAGGAGGAGGGCGAAGGCGAGGAGGAAGGCGCTGTGGAGGGTGAGGACGATGAGGAGGATGATGACGAGGGCGATGATGATGATGATGATGGTGATGGTGATGCTGATGTGGGACATATTGATCCGTTACATTTTTGACTTATACTACTGAGATTTTATGTTTAATCTATTCTAGTTGTTGGTTTTATCTAGACTCGTAGTATAGTATTGGAGTTGAGTTATTTTTAAATATTGTCTGTTTTTATGGATGTTGTTGTCTTTTAGTGGTTGTGTGTTTGTGAACACCCTGGACAACCCCCCTCATTGTTGGACCCTGGACAACCCCCCCTCCCCCTTGGACCCCCCTCACGCGCGTTTACGAAGCACGTGCATCACTTAAAATACGAATATTGAGCCGTACCGCGCAAACCGCACGTCCGATTGACGTGACGTCTACGCGTACACATCACGAATAATAATTAGAATGTTGCACGGTGGTTTCAGCTCAATCTGAGGTCGTCCGCTATGAATTTGACAGTTGGACGCCCGTTTTGGCCGTTTATGACACCAGGACTGCGTTGTCGGTCACCGCGGGAACACGGCACGTCCGATTGACGTTCCGTCTGCTCGACCACTTCATAAATCACTCACCAGTATTTGTCATCTGATTTCAGGCCATTCCGACTTTGTTCGGCCCGTTTGGACTCCCGTCACGCGCGTTTACGAAGCGCACACATCACTTAAAACACAAATATTGAGCCGTACCGCGCAAACCGCATGTCCGATTCGCGTGACGTCTACGCGTACACGTCAAGAATAATAATTAGAATGTTGCACGGTGGTTTCAGGTCAATCTGAGGTTGTCCACTATGAATTTGACCGTTTGACGCCCATTTTGGCCGTTTGTGACATCAGAACTGCGTTGTCGGTCACCGTGGGCACATGGCACGTCCGATTGACGTGCCGTCTGCTCGACCACTTTATAAATCACTCACCTGTATTTTTTGTCTGATTTCAGGCCATTCGGAAATCGTTCAGCCCGTTTGGACCACCCTCACGCGTGTTTACGAAGCGCGCGCATCACTTAAAACACGAATATTGAGCCGTACCACGCAAACCGCACGTCCGATTGATGTGCCGTCTGCGCGTACACGTCACGAATAATAATTAGAATGTTTCACGTTGGTTTCAGCTCAATCCAAGGTCGTCCGCTATGAATTTGACCGTTGGACGCCCGTTTTGGCCGTTTATGACACCAGAACTGCTTTGTCGGTCATCGCGGGCACACGGCACGTCCGATTGACGTGCCGTCTGCTCGACCAATTTAGAAATCACTCACCCGTATTTGTTGTCTGATTTCAGGCCATTCCGACTTCGTTCGGCCCGTTTGGACCCCCCTCACGCGCGTTTACGAAGCGCGCGCATCACTTAAAATACGAATATTGAGCCGTACCGCGCAAACCGCACGTCCGATTGACGTTCCGTCTATGCATACACGTCACGAATAATAATTAGAATGTTGCACGGTGGTTTCAGCTCAATATGAGGTCGTCCTCTATGAATTTGACCGTTGGACGCCCATTTTGGCCGTTTCTGACACCAGAACTACGTTGTCGGTCACCGCGGGCACACGGCACGTCCGATTGACGTGCCGTCTTCTAGACCACTTCATAAATCACTCTCCCGTATTTTTCGTCTGATTTCAGGCCATTCGGACTTCGTTCGGCCCATTTGGACCCCCCTCACGCGCGTTTACGTAGCGCACGCATCACTTAAAACACGAATATTGAGTCGTACCGTGCAAACCGCACGTCCGATTGACGTTCCGTCTGCGCGTACACGTCAGGAATAATAATTAGAATGTTTCATGGTGGTTTCATCTCAATCCGGAGACGTGGTGTGGCCGGCACGACTCAAAGTGTCCGTCTTTTGTTTCAAAAGGACGTTATTTTAGGTGAAAAGCATCAACTGACATACGGAAAACCGACCAAATGCATTCCGAATCTGTCGATAATTTATCCCAACAATCCATGGGTCATATGTGACGTGTACGAGCCAACCCGGGATGAATCTGAGTCACGGTGTGGCCAGGATAAGTCCAAGTGACTCTCTTTTGTTTAGAATGGACACCATTTTAAGTACATACGGAAAAACAACCAAACGGATTCGGATTCCGATGAAACATTAGGAGAACGATCCATGGGTCATATGTGACGTGTACAAATCATCCCAGCTTCAATCCGACATGCGGTGTGGCTGACACCACTCAAAGTGTCCGTCTTTTGTTTCAAAAGGACGTCATTTTAAGTGAAAGGCATCAACTGACATACGGAAGAACGACCAAACGCATTCAGATTCTATTGATACTTTAGCACAACGATCCATGAGTCATATGTGACGTGTACAAGTCAACCGCGTCTTAATCCGAGACGCGGTGTGGCCGACACCGCTCTAACTCTGTCTCTTTTGTTTAAAATGGACATGATTATAAATGAAAAGAACAACTGACATACGCAAAACCGACCAAACGCATTCGTAATCTTTTGATAATTTATCACAACGATCCATGGGTCATATGTGACATGTACGAGCCAACCCGGGATGAATCTGAGTCGCAGTGTAGTCAGGATTAGTCTATGTGTCACTCTTTTGTTTAAAATGGACAACATTTTAAGTACATACGGAAAACCGACCAAACGCATTCAGTTTCCATTTAAACTTTAGGAGAACGATCCATGGGTCATATGTGACATGTACGAATCAACCCCACCTCAATTGGAGACGCGGTGTGGTCGGAACCACTCATAGTGTCCGTCTTTTGTTTCAAAAGGACGTCATTTTAAGTGAAAAACATCAACTGGCATACGGAAAACTGACCAAACGTATTCGGATTGTGTCAATACGTTAGGAAAATGATCCATGGGTCATTTGAGACGTGTAAGAGTCAACCCCGTCTAAATCCGAGACGCGGTGTGGTCGGTACCACTCTGACTGTGTCTCTTTTGTTTAAAATGGACAAGATTATAAGTGAAATAAACAACTGACATATGAAAAACTGACCAAACGCATTCGGAATCTGTTAAAAATTTAGGACAACGATTCATGGGTCATATGTTACGTGTACGAGTCAACCATGCCTCAATCCGAGTCGCGGTTTGGCCGAGACCACTCTAAGTGTATCTCTTTTCTTTAAAATAGACTACATTTTAAATTCATACGGAAAACCAACCAAACACATTCTGATTGTGTTTATATTTTAGCACAACAATCCATGGGTCATTTGTGATGTGTACGAGTTAACCCCGCCTCAATACGAGACGCGGTGTGGCCGACACCATTCAAAGTGTCTCTCTTTTATTTAAAAAACACTTCATTTTAAGTGAAAACAACATCTGACATACGCAAAACTGACCAAACGATTTCGGAATATGTTGATACTTTAGGACAACGATCAATGATTCATTTGTGACGTGTACGAGTTAACCTCGCCTCAATCCGAGGCACGGTGTGACCGGTATCATTCCAGATGTATGTATTTTGTTTAAAATGGATATCATTTCTATTAAAAATATATGGTATATGAAAAACCAATCAAATTATGAATTGAATTCCGGATTCCACATATGATAGTCATCTAAATTTTAAAATGAATTCTAAATGAATTATGTATGTTTATAATTATGTTATGAATTCTACTTTAATTATGGATGAGTATATTTTCAGGATGCATTATATGTGTTGGTTGGTTGGTTTTCATTATTAGTATGTGTTGGTTTGTTCTCTATATGTATGCATTATATGTGTAACAGGTACAATAATTGGATTGAAAAATGAATTGAAAAGGAGGGCATAATTGGATTGAAAATTGAATTGAAACCGAGGGTGAATGCCCAAAAACCAAACCTGCTGTGCAAATTGCAGGCTGCTGTGCAATTTGCACAGCAAAGCCTATGCCAACGGTTTTCAAACCGTTGCATAGGCTCTATTAGCTGTTTTTACCAACGGTTCAAGGAACCGTTGGTAAAAACCCCTATCCCAACGGTTTCAAACCGTTGGGATACCCTGTCACATGGTGGTTTTTACCAACGGTTTGTAAACCGTTGGGAAAGGAAATTATGTGTTGATTTCCCAACGGGCCAAACCGTTGGGAAAGGCCTTTCCCAACGGTTTGGCAGAACCATTGGGATAGGTTGATTTTTTCTAACCTATCCCAACGGTTCTGTGTAAACCGTTGGGAAAAGCCTTTCCCAACGGATTACTTCCCCATGGTTTTTAGAACCGTTGGTATAACATATACCAATGGTTCTGCAGCCTTTCCCAACGGTTCTAAACCGTTGAGAAATTCTAGATTTCTAGTAGTGATATTTTTGTAAATACCCAATAGTATTTACTATTAGGAGGTCACTATTTTTTCATATTCCTCCAAAATAGATCAATAATATAGTAGAGGAATTATTTTCACATGAATCACCCACAACAGACAAATTAAACACATTTTTATTATGTCATTTCTTATTCATTATGATTATTGAATTTTACCCTGTTAGTTTTTTTTACCACTTTAACTTGTATCTTTTTATTTATCTATGTAATTTTTCTTTTAAGTATAAAATTAAAATGATATATATTAGATAATTTATTAAAAATTATTAAAAATTTAAAATTATATTTATTTCAAAAAAACCTATGTGTTTGTACAATTAGGATTAATATAAACACATGTAATGAGAAAACCCCTATTTTAACATTAATACTTATAATTAATTTTAACTGTTTTCATAAATAATTAAGAAAAAATCATTTTGAAAAAATTTTAAAATAAAAATTATTCTTATTCCAAAAAATTAATTACTTTTAAAACATTAATTAACTTAATTGGTAGAAATTAATTTAAAAAAAATCCCAGAAAATTAAAGAGAAAGAGGATTTATTAAAGGGAAAATGTTCAAAATATACAATTGTTTTATATCAAAATTCTATAAGAAATTGATTACAATGTACTAAATTGGATTAATAGATATATAATTGATTTAAGAAAACATCAAATTCAATTAATAAAATATAATTTAACATTATATACAATTTAAGAATTATGGAATTACCTGATTAAAATTCAATCTTTTCACACTTTATCAAAAAATAAATGTTTTCAAAAGATTATCTAAAATTTACCCTAAGAAAATTTTGATAATATTATTTCAAAAATAATGGTTATTTTATCAAATTAATGTTATAATTTTTTTAGAAATTAATTTTATTTTTATTTACATAAATACATATTTTTTTGAGAAAACAATATTTTTGAAATATATATTGACAATTCTAAAACATAAGTAAATTTTTAAAAATAATTTTTCGATTTTATAAAACCATTATTCATAATAATTACAAGTTTTTTATTAATATTAATATTAATATTCTTAATATATATTTTATAATGGTCTTGTTAATAATATATAAACGTTTTATTAAAACCTAGTTAAGTTTGTATTGCAAGATAACCCAATGTTGTGTGCAAGGCTAGGTTAACTCGATGTTGAGTGTAACATATGATATCAAATAAATTTAACTTATTTTAGAACAATAATTCATAAAATCTAGGGGTGTTATATTCTAAACCCCATAAAATTAATTTATCCTTGTAAATTTATCACTCTGATAAAAAAATAAGGATACTCTTGAATCATCATACCCAAAAGTTATCACGAGATTTCCTTAAACTGTTGGATTCACAAAAACAATTAACCAGATCAGTTGGGTTTTTTCATTTTATATTCACTTTATAATTAAAAATCACCACAGGTCATTCATCATAATAAATATCATGCTCCAACGGTATGAACATTGAGTTCAGTATATGTGGCATATCAGGAATGTACTTCCTCAGTAGTGATACATGAAAAAATTCTTGAACTTGAGAGGGGTTACATGGAAGATAAAATTGATAGGTTATTTCGATGATATGATCAATAATTTATAATGGAATAATATACATAGGTATTTTCATTTCTTTGTATCATAATAAAAATTCCATACAATTGATGGTCTTTGATCAATTTCAACTTAATCTGTTACTCAAAGAAATGGAAATGATTTATTAAATCCTAAATTACTAATAAATAAAAAGATCTATAATATATTGATAATTTAACCCTTTTATCTGAAATTATTTTAAAAAAATTCATTGGTTACTCAATATATATAAACCATCGTATGATGAATTAATACATTAATCTCTAAAACATCATCCAATTTTCGACCTAAAACATTTAATAAATGTTTAATCTTACGACCCATCCAAATTTTTTTATAAATAATACCACTAAATCTATCAAAATTACATATCATTAATCCCCATATATATATATTATAGTGTTTCATTATTTTAAAATACCAAAAATGTCAATTCCATGATCATGTATTCTCTTATAATAATGTAAAAAACATGAATTAATATAACAACTTATTGAAAGCATGAATGATTCATCATTCCTTGAATAAAACAATAAATTATTGAATATATTACTTAAATAAAAAAAAATATAAAATCTATCAATGATAACAAAAACACTTTTTCCACAAATCTCTATTCAATTCCACAGTCAACACTACATTCCAAATTACATTCTCCATATTAATCATCTCTTTATACAAAAACTATTATCTCACCATCAGGATCATATTACTGGAGATTTCCCATAATCAAGTGCTTTTCCAAAAAAATCACCTTTCTATTAAGTCACTTTTCTTGGTCATCTGTACAATTTAGCATATTCTTGAAAATCATTAATAACAAAAGTATACAGAAAAATTCTTATATATTTCATAATTCTTAAATTACAATACACAATAAATTTAATTATTTCACTCATCCTTAATCCATTACCTAGGTTTCATCATCATATTACTCTATACCTCTTTCTTTTCATAATCCATTTGTAGTATCTTCACTATCAACAAAAATATATTACATGTACAACCTATATGATCTTATTATTGTGTTTCAACCCTAAAAAAATTATTTTTATAATTCCTATATATTTTGTTACTATAAGATTTACCCATTGATGGTTCCATAGGAAGACCATTATTCTCAACCGTTTTATTAACTGAAATTTTATTTTAAAAAAAATTACTCTATGTCCTTGTTTTATACATTTCAAACATATTATTGTTTCATTGAGATATTCCCAGGAGTTCTTACCCAACTATTATCAACATTTAGGAAATTAAATCTTTTTCCTCCATGGTATTCACTATCCAAACTCTCAGTGAACTATATCATTTTCTTATTTGGTATGTTTTATTAGTGGTTAAGGTGAAAATTATCAATCATGTTTTGTGACAACGAATTGGGATTAATCAAAATATCATTCAATCTATTAATAATGAAATTTCGATAGTTATAATCATCATTTCTATCACATTCAATGTTTTCCCTTTTCCATATGGTTACTAGAATTGATTAAAACCAAAAATCATAGAGTGAGAAGGAAAAATAAACCTAGATAACCAAGTAATGATGAAAATAACTTGTAATATTTATAAATAATGAAAATGTTTTTAAATATATGAAACATTAGGTTTATCAATAGTTATTTATAGTATTAATTTATTTAAATCCTTTATGTTGTTTTGTGTAGAGTTTGTGATCTTACCATGAATATCCATTTAGAGTTGCAAAATAGGTGTGGAAAAATTCTTGTTGTCCTGCAGTAGGTGATGATTAATTCATGATCAATGTTACCTTTTGGAGTTATTACCCCTAGTTACCTCTTTTCTAGAGCCACATAATATTCTAGTTTCTAGAAAGGGATGTAATTTCTTCAAAACAACATCCTATTCCCTTTCCAAAATTGATGTATAGTTTCATATATGTGTAATCATACATAGATTTATCCTTAGAGACAGAGATATACATATCCATTTAAATATTAAAAGGTATCCTAATAATGTTTTCTCATCCTAGTATAATGAGGTTAAAAAACATTTCCTTTAATACCAACTATAGTGCCCCAGTATTTTCAGAGATGGATATTAGATAGTTTTTTATGAATGTCCAATAAATTTAAAAAATCAAGAGGACCATTAAAGTCATGTTATTTTTGAATCTTGTAATGAAACCTTCATTGTTTTTTGAAATATTTCTAATGTATTCCCCAAATATCCCCCTTTTATCAGTATTCTCAAACATACCTGACATAAAATATTTCATCATAATATGGGGAAAGGAAACACAATAAATAGTGAGATCAGATTATCAATAAGGGTAAATAGGTTATGTACGTAAAAATAACATGGGAATTTGGGTATGATAATGAGATAATAACATATAAAAACTATACCCTTCATGTCAAAGTTTAAAATATTGTTCCATGGAATAATTTTTTAGCAGTTTATAAGACATGAATAATAATGAAATTGAATAACATGATCCATGAGAACATAAAATTGGTATAAGACAAATATTTTTGTCCAACAAAACATCTTATAACATTTTAAATATGTAAAATAGATACATGTTCACTCCCTAAGTTATGGACATAAAATAAGGTCCTCACAAAAACTAATGGTTGTGAAACCTTGTCCATACATAACATTATGAACATGACTAAAAGTCCATGTATAATAATTTCAATATATAATCAGGTATATAAAAAATATTTTGAACATGTATTTAGGTTCATTCATAACATTGTTAACATACAATAAGGTTCATGAATAAATTTTTAACATTTAATCAACTTTAATCATAAAAATGTTAACATGTATGAGGATCCCAAATAACATATTTACTATTAATTTATCCATATTTAACCAATTAATTAGAAGGTGATATTGATAAAACACATCAAATAATAAAAATAATACATATGTGTTCCACTAGATCATAAAACATCCATCATTTGATAACCGAATAAATGAAATTCGTTCTATCACCATTTCTTCATATCATAAAATATTGAAAATATACAGGTTTCATAACCATTTCATAATTTCATAATAGAATAACCAATTGAAAAATAAGTTGATTCATAAGAATTTTATCATGGTGTAACACATGTCAATGAAATAGGTTTCATAATCATAAACTGTTCAGAGAAAGAATATGAATGACATGTTTGGATCATATCCCTAGTAAATCATAAGTATCCTCAAAATATATCATCATTGATAAATAATTATTTTGAAGGATAACATGAAAATGTTCATAAGGGAAATAACCACTAAATAAAAACAAAATTTTAAAACATGTTATGAAAATAATTTTCATTAAAAATAAACTTGATAACATATAAAGGAATATTTAAAAATCATCTCAAAAGTTTCTTTATAAATATACTCTTTTTTCTTTAAAAAAACATTTAAAAACAGAATTTAATTTAAAAATAATTCTATAGAAATACCCTTTAAAATTTAAAATTTATTCTTAAAATAAAACCATGGTCATGATGATGTAAATCACATTCATGTCATAAAAATATTCCATTTATATTTTTGATAAAATAAAAATGGGAATTTATTTTGGAAAATGGCATGATGATTCCATTAACTTTTTTTGTAAAATAAAAGGGGTTAAAAATAAATTTTTAGAAATCATAGGAGAGTAGTAAAACATTTTTAAAAGGAATAGAGAAAACATTTATTTTTAAGAGAAAGTGTTTTTGATAGAAAGGATGATTTTTCATTAGAAAATTATTTTCCAACTCAAGAGATCATATTTATAGAAAACTGAAGGTAAATAATGTATTCTCAAGAAATAATGATAGTATAAGAAAATTTATGATTTTAATGAGAGATTGATCATAAGCATTCACTTTTAGAATAATAATCTTGAGTAATCCTTAAAAAACAATGATTTTGTAACATAATAACATTACCACTTTGATAACATTAAATCATAATACCCAATAAATAATAAAATTAAACGAAACTTATAATATAATGGGAATAAATAAATTCATGATATTACATGTCAAAGTGTCTGTATATTCAACTCAAAAATAAGATATATCCATACAATAAAAAATGTCTCAACGAAGGAAAATTTGGACCAAAAATATATTATCGCTTTGGTAATCTTTTGAATCAAAATCCCAAATAAAGAATAAAATCAAATGAAACATTAAATTTAATAAATATTAGGTTATTAATGATATAACATGTAAATGGGTGAAGTATATACATTACAGAAAAGAAACTAGTGGTGAATTTCTATATCTCTCCCATAAATAAAGGAGATACTAGAAATCCCTTACCACAAGTCTTTAATAACATCGCACATGTTCAAAACTACTATATAATATAATTATGTTTATTATAAAAATAATATATAATATTATATATATATATACATATTTATGTATATATATCATATCATTTATGATTTTCTTATGATCTATTTATTAAAATTTTATTAAAAATTACACGTTAAAGGTACATATAGAGTAATAACATCTTTTCATTTCATGTAGGTTTTGACATTACATTTTTGTTCTAATTACTTCAATAAAAGTTTCATAACATCCCAAATTTTATCAATTATATTAATATCATTTATATATGAACATTTTTTAGAGTAATCTATACAATTTAGTGAGCATGAATGATCGTTCCATATTCTTATTGGATTGAAATAAAGAAATGTAAATGAAATATTAAAATTCCTTAATAATATTTTATTTCGTATATATAACATATGTTAAATAAACCCATATTTAGTACCTTTCATGTAAATCATAAAAAAATCATATTTCTTCGTGAGTCGGTAGTCTGCCGTCCACACAAGCAACACTATAGTATTCCAAAAAATTAAAAGAATGATTATATATGAAATATAATTATTAAAATATAATAATAATACAATAAATATTCTATATAAAAAATAAATTGATCATTATTTTCATCCTTGATAGGTGGTAATGGAAAAAATAATTACACTTGTTCGCATGTCGGTAGTAGGCCCTACATATGAATGATGATTATGTAACACATATGATGGAATTGGTGATGGACACAGGAAATTAACATAATATGACAACATATAAGTATATGGATTATATTAATGTAATTATATCAGCAAATTATAATAATTATTTTTAATGGTGGTGTAATTAATAAAATAAAAAATTTTGTTGATAAACATTACCCATTATTTAGGTATCCTTCTTCGGTTTTCACTAAAATCCTCCAATAGTTGGATTTATATTCATGATAAGGATTTTAGGATGATTGTAGGTAATTCGGAAATTAATTTTGGTAGGTCTTGATCAATTAAAATGGTACGGCATGTGTGAAAAATTAATGGTAGTGTGTGCCATTTTATAATTGAGGATGGATGGATTTTTTGTTAATACCCAAAAGTATTAACTATTGGAAGGTTCATCATAACTCATGTGGATAAAAAATATAACAATAATGGATTGTATAAAATATTTGGTATCAATGATTTTTTTGGTAACAATCCAAAACAAAAAATAAGAATATTTTAAACATGTTATTCATTCGTCTTTATGTTTAATCAAGTTCACCCTTTATGATTTTTTACTACATTAACTTGTATCATTTAAATTTCCTCGTTAATTTATCCTTTAAGAAAAAAATTAAAATGTCATTATTTAGATAAATTATAAATATTAATTTAAAATATGAAATCCAATTTACTGATAATAACCAATTTTTGTGTATAATTAATTTTAATAATAACAAATATAAGGTGGAAACCCTTTTTTAACCTTAATCACAATAATTAATTTTAAATTTTTCACTAAAAATTATGATAAAATCTTACGATTAAATTATCAAGTAATATAAATTATGATTATTCTAAGCATAAAATCCATTTTTACAATTTTATTTTATAGAAGTATCAAAATTAAATTTAAAATAAATCCTTAAAATGCGATAAGAAACCAAGTTTTTTAAAGTGAAAATGTTCAAATGTTTATAATGTTATTATTTCAAAATTAAATGTAAAATTAATTTAAATGAAATATATTGGATTAATATATGTATAATTTATATAATTTTACATTGAAACTAATTTTTAATATGATTTTACTTTATAAATATTTATACAAAAAAAGAAACTTCTCATTAAAATTACTTAATTTTCAGCGTTAATTAAGAAATTTATATTTTTAGAAAATTATCAAAAAATTTCTCTATGACATTTTTTACATTATAATTTAACATTTTATTCTTATTTTTAAATAAATTATCTAACATTTTTAATATTTATTTTTATTATTATTCTAAAAAATATAAAATAAATATTTTGATAAAATAGTATTTTCAATACAAATAATGTATTTTCTAAAGATATTGAAATTTTTAATCAATTTGATTTCATTGTATTAAAAAATTATATATAATATTTTAAATTTTTTATTAATAATAATATATCTATTTTTAATGTAAAGGTTAGAGAATTAGGTTATTAATATATCACAATATTATTGACACCCATTGTCACATATAACAAAATCTAACCCATTGTTGCATGTAAGACAACATTAACATAATATTTCATGGAAAAAATTAACAAAGAAATTGAATTTATTTTAACAAATCATAAATACTCAAGGTGTTACATTATACCACCCTTTAAATGAACTTCTCTTTTGAAATTCATCCCTCTCATATAAATAGATAAGGATAATTCTACCTTATCATACCCACAAGTTCTTACATTTCTTTCTCAAATTGGTGGTTTCACTATGAAATGTTAACTATTGAGTGGTCTTGTTTCATAAAACATTCTTTGTACGACCCAGAATCTCCAACACTTATTTTTCATATCGATAGGACCTTTTTGTTCAGTACACCTGATGGGTTAGGTTTGTAATTCCTCAAAAGAGATAAATGAAACAAATTTTTATTTAGTGGACCTATAAATATAAAGGCTACCATCCCAATATGTTGAAGAATTTCTAATGGTTCGATATACCTAGGGATTAATATTCCATTGTATCATAAGATAAATTTCATACTTTTGATGATCTTTAATCAATTTCCACTTCATCTCTTACTCCAAGAAATGAAAATAATTTCTTAATTCCTAAAGAAATAATAGATCACAAGATCTATAATGTAACGATGAATATTTCCTTCTATATATAGTTATAACTACTTTGTTAGCATTGATTACTCAATATAGATAAATCCTCATGAAGTTATTTCAAATGCTAATATCTACAACCCAATCTAGTGTTAAACATAAACTATTTCATAAAAGTTTAACCTTATTATCTTTAAGAAACTAAAAATTAATAAGTAAGTTCAATAAAATTCTCAAAATCACTTATCATTAATCACCATGTATCATTATGTTTCTCATGATTATCATATGAAAAACATTCCAATTCCTTTATCATTTATTCTATTGTAACATTTTAATAAACTTAATTACCATAAAACCATAAAAAATACATTCATGATTACTCATTCCTTGAATAAAACCATATATTATTGAATATATTACTGAAATTCAAAATATTTGTAAACACTGTCAATAATAACATAAACTGATTCGTCCAAAAATCATTAATCATTTCCATGGTAATCAGTACTATGAAATTTACATTATCAATATCAATCATATATTTATCTAAACACCATTATCTCAACATCAATAAATTAGTAAGTTTTATCTTCCAACAATCATGTATTTTTACAAAAAAGTATCTTTTCCATTAGATCAGTTTTTCTTAGTCATCAGTACAATTCAACATATTCATGAAAATCCATAATAAAAAAATATAATGAACAATCCTTATATATTTCTAAATTATATAATTCAAATACATAATAAAATAAATTATTCCATACATCCATAATCCATCACATAATCTTCATCATCTTATTCTTTAATACCTATTTCCTTTTATATGTTATTTGTAGTCTCCTTAACATATAAAAACATTACTTTTACCACCTTACTAATAATTTTCTTGTCATTTCCCCCATGGAAATTAATGTTTATACCTCCCAATATTTCAATATTTATAACATTCAACCATTAATTATTCATTATAGAAACCATTATTCTCATCCACTTCTTTCACAAATATCTTAATTTTTTATATGATATTTCTTACTATATTTCTTTCTTTTCCACACTCAAATATCATTTTCCCCTTTTGAGATATTCCCAAGAGTGATTATGCCAATATTATCGACATTTAGGAAACTAAATATTCATTCCTCCAAGGTCTCTTCTACCGAAATCTGAATAAAACTCTATCATTCTCTTCTTAGAAGATTTTGAGTGGTGGTTAAGGTGACTATTTTCAATCATGTTCTGTGATAACTAATCAAGAATAATCACAATATCCCTTTAGTTGAGTCATTATCAAATTGACCCAATCATTATAAAATTTTCTATCATATTCAATTTCAACCCAATTACTTCTAATTACTGCCATTAACTGAAACCAAAAACCATATTGGAGAAACACTAATTATCATGGAAATAAAATTATTAGAAAACTGACTTAAAAGATGTATTAATAATGAAAAAATATTTTCAATATATGAAACCTTAGGTTTATCCTAGGTCATTCATAGTAATAATCTATTTAAATCCTTGTTGATTGTATATAAAGAAATTCTGAATTTTCAAAGCATACCCTTTAAGAGATTAAAAAAAACTGTGAATACAGGCCAATTTTTATGCACCAGGTCATGATTGAGTTAAGATAAATACATCATTTTTAGAGTTATTACCCTTCAATATATTTTTACTAGAACCACATTTATATGTACTATACAGAAAATGATGTAATTTCTTTGAAACCACTATCTCTATCCTTTCCAAAATTCATGGGAAGGTTCTTATAATATGAATCATCATTATACATATCTTAAGAGGTATCCTTAGATGCATCATTATAAAAATACATAGGGATATCATAAATGATTTCTCATTTTAGTTTTATAGGTAAAATAATCCTTTCCTAGAACACCAAATTTAGTGATGTAGGCTTTTAATACAAGGATATTAAATATTTTTATATTAATATTTAAAACATTACAATAACTCATTATTGAGAACCACAATAGACTAGTGCCTCTAGATACATTTAAAACACCCTTTTATGTTTTGTAAAAGATATTAAATGTCTTCCATAATGATTATAGCTTTTATTAAACATCATACAAATTCTCTACTTAAAAATTTTCATTATAACATGGGGAATGGAGACATAAGAAAGGGTTATATCAAATTCTATGTAATGTTAAACAAGGGATGTTTGTAATCATAATGTTACCATAAGGGTATGATAACAAGAGAAAAAATATGAAAATCATACCCTATAAATGAAAGGTCAAAATATATTTTCATGGATTAAATATATTCATTTCTAAACACATGAAAAAAAGATGTTCAATGAGAACATAAAAATGGAATAATCCATATATGTTTTGCATACACATCAGCTTATAACATTTTAAAATGTTATAAATAGAGATAGATTCACTCATCATGTGAGTTAAATGAAATCAAGACCTCTCATAAACATATGTTCAAGAAACATGGACCACATCCAAAAATATTAAGATGAAATAATGTTCAATGCATAATAATTTGAACATGAAATAAGGTTCACACATAATATTGTAAACATTGAAAAAGGTTCAAACATAACATTATGAACATGCAATAAAGTTCACACAGAACATTGTTAACATGTAATCAGGTTCAAAAATATTTTGTTATACTTAATCATGTTAAAAAATAACATATTTACTCATGATTTGTCAATATTTACCCAATTCATTTGAGGGAGATATTGGTCCCACCCATCACATAATGAAAATACAACATATATGAGCCAAAAGATCATAAAATATTTAACATATCTAAATCCATAATATGAAATGAATTTCCCAAAAACATTATCTTATCATTAAATGAAAAAAATAGATAGGTTTCATAATCATTTTATAATTTTATTCTAGTGTATCCCAATGAAACAAATCTGGTTTCATAAGAATTTTATCATTGTATAACCTGTGGAACAAAAACATGTTTCATAAACATAAACCATTTAGAGTCAAAATAAGAATGGTATCTTTAGATCATATCTATAGTAAAGAATGAGTAACCCGAAAATATATTATCATATATGGAGAAATATTTTGAAAGAAAACATGGTATAATTTTTAATGGAAATAACATTTCATTGAAAATTACATTTTAAAAAATTTAAAAAAATAATTTTCTTTGAAAATAAAAGTCGTATAATATAAAAAGAAGAAATAAAAATCATTTAAAAATGTCCTTGAAGAAAATATCCGTTTCATTTTTATCACACACGTAAATTGACAAACCAAAACGGTTATATATGGCCTTTCCAATATGGGTGGTCAATCAATACATCACCTAGTTTGATGACCTCTGGACCGATTTAATTTAATTTCATGAAAAATATTGTAACATGATCCCATACTTTAGAATCTTGTAATAAATTTTTTTATTAATAATTATGTTCTGTTCTGCCTTCAAAAAAAATAATGAGCAGTCCTGATAAATGATTATATTATAACATAAAACCTTACCACTATGGTAAATTTTAATCCTAAGACCCTTAAAATAATTAAACTAAATGAAAAATATAATTTCATGGGAATATTAAAATTTTTAATATTACATTTCAATGTGGATATATGTACTTATCATAATGAATATTAGTTCATAATATAACATATTTCTCAATGAAGGAAAATCATGACAAAAACTCCCTTAATGCTTTGGAAATATTTTGAAAAATAATCACTAATAAGAAATAAATAAAATGAAAATCTTATTTTCATGAAAATACATTGATTAATGTTATAACCTATAAATGATTCAGTATATACACCATACAAAATAAATGAGTTCTGAATTTTCATATGTCTCATAAAAATAGAAGACAGATTAAAAATACAATACCTTAAGTCTTGACATCCATCATATACATTAAATCCTCCTATATAATAAATATAATTTCATTAAAAAAATATTATGAATCAATATTTATATATAATACTATATATGATTTTCTAATGACCTTTTATTTCCCATTTATTAACAATTCCATATTAATGTTACATGTTGGGTAATAACCGCTTTGTTTTTCATGTATGTTTGGACTCGTAATTTTTTATCCTATTAAATAAATCATAGTTTCATCACCAAAAAAATTAAAACAATAAAGTTTATATATATATATATTTACTATATATGTATTTATAGTAATCTATAAAATTTAGTGATACAAGATAAAATACATCGTTTTTGGAGACTGTAGGATGTATGTGCACATGAACACTATTTCCTTTTTTTGGAATATTAAATGAAATAAAAGTGAATTATATATTAATTACATGATAATAATAATACCATAAATATCATATATAAAAAATAATTCAATAAATATGTCCAAATATTACAGGTGGTAATGTAAAAATGACAGACATCAGTTCGTAAGGCAGTAATCCACCGTCCACACGAACGATTATCTCGTACCCCATTTGATGGAATAGTAGATTTCTATAGTTTGTTACCTTAACATAACAACATATAAGTATATTTATTATTTTAATGTTATTATATTAGTATTATATAATAAAAAATTAATGATTTGGAAGAATAAATAAAACTAAAACACACGTTGATGAATTTTACATCTTCTTCGGGTATCCTCCTTGCGTTTTCACTATAATCCTTCCATGTTTGGATTTAGGTTCAAAATAAGGACTATATGAAGAGAGTTATAAATTTTTTAAGTAATTTGGGCTTGTTTTTTTAATCCTAATCGATTGATAGGTGTGAATTAGTGACGGTAGTGAGTGCCCTTTTATAATTGAGAAGGGGTGATATTACTGTAAACACCAATATGTATTCACTATTGAGAGGTCAATATTGTCTCATTTTACAGAAAAATAGATCCATAATAGAGTGTAAGAGTAATTATTTTTGTAAACACATCCATAACACAAAAATAAACACAATTTTATCATTTTATTCATTATTCATTAAGTTTAATCAATTTTACCCATTTATTTTTTTTACATGGCAACATGAATATTTGAATTTACTTATGTCATTTATCATTTTAGAATAATATTAAAATAATAATTATTAGATAATTTTAAACTATTATTTATATGTATAAAATAAATTTTATGGAATAAAAACCTATGTTTTTGTGAAATTAAATTTAATACAAACTCATGTACAACATACAAACCTATTTTAACCTTAATCACGGTAAATTATGTTTAACTACTTTCACTATTCATTATTGTAAAAAAATAACGTTTAAATTATTAGATAATATAAATTAAAATGATTCAGAAAATGGAGTCCATTTTATCAATTTTAATTCATATAATTGGAATAATTTAATTTTAAATTCACCCCCCATACGTGATTCGAAAGAAGGTTTTTAAAAAAGATAAAATGTTCAAAATTGTTTTACATTTATAACAAAAATTATATACAAAAAAGCTTATAACGACCTAAATAGAATTAATAGAATTATAATTTATCTAATTTTACTTCAAAACCATCTTAAAATATGATTAAACATTATAAATAATTTAAATGAAATTAGTTTTTTTATTATAAGTCAATATTTTTCACTATTATTCCAAAAATTAATCTTTTTAGAAGATTATAAATAATTTAACTTAATAATATTCTAATAATATGATTTAGTAATTGAATTTTATTTATTAAAATTAATTTTCCTAAAGTGTGAAAAATTAATTTTATTACTTTTCACAAGAAGACAGAAAAACTATTTTGTGGGAAAATAGTATTTTTGAAACATATAATGAATTTTTTAAAAGTTATGAAATTGTTTTTCAATACAAATTATTTTTATAAAACCATTATGAAAAATAATAAAAAATTTGTTATGAATATTTATATTTCTAATTACAACAACCTGATTATAGTGGATACATTAATAATATATCAACATTTTTTTATAACCAAGTGTCGTGTGTAACAATGGAAAACTAAGTGTTTTATGTAACCTAATATTGAATAAGTTTTTCATGTAACTCAAGATATCAACGAAATTTAATTCATTAAAAAAATTAAAAAAAACAACCAGTATTGCAGGATCTATAGTGAATTGATTTGGAAAGAACCACACTGACTCATTAGCACATCCCAAGACAAATCTCCAACCAATGGTTCCATGAAAATCACCGAACAATTTTATTTAGGAGGAAAATACATATAAAAATTAGTTTTTAAAAATACATCCATTATAACTCTAGGTATCTATGTGAATATGTTTTGTTGGTATACTTATTTCCTGGTCTATATAGAAGCCCTAGGATACTTGTCCAAAACCACAATGAATTAGTGGAATCGTCACCAAAAACTCTTAATTAAGATGTCTATGGTATGATATGACAAAGGAAAATAAGAAATGATGTTTTAATAGGTGAATATATAAAAAAATTGAAAATTTCCTTTATATCCACAAAAAATAATATGGTGATGAAGTGGGGAATAGGGGTTCAGATCCATTATTTGTGTTCCAAAACTAAGGGAAAATGTGGGGGGTTACCCATAAAAACTATAGGGGTAATTTGATAAATTACTACCTAAAAACCACCCCCAAAAGTTATTATGGGTCAACTTTTGAGACAACGGATCACCTTCCAGTCGGTGTTAGGCCACTAAACAACTAGTGAGGTTGGTATGGCAGTAGAGCAGTACACTTTCCATCAGGTAGCTGGTGGCCACAAACTACATCCACCTTTATCACCTCCAAATCAAGATGCCTCTGATACATCTCTAACCATTTGAGACACATCTTATTTTCATATTCATGTCTAAAACACCCGTTTTAGGTACTTAACATTCTTGAATTATTATACATGTTCTGTTTTAAACCACATACCATAATCTAAATTAAAAATAAAAATCCTCTTGAACTCCAAATTCCTGAATAAATTTGTGAAAATATAAACAGTGTGAGGATATTCATTTATCGGAAGCTGGAGAAGTGGTCTATATTCTTATCCTCATTTAGGGAGACCACTAATTTAGTTACAGTAGTTTAGCTAATTTATCCACATATAGTTTTATTCAAACATTATTGAAAATGGGATCTTTTATTTTAATCATTATATTCATAACTACTCATTATACTAAAAAAATACACTAGTATATGTTGGTAAAAACCTGCATTGACATAGGAATATCATGATCATTCAACTGATCAATATACTATAGGAAGCTGACTATGCTCTGGTAGAACAAGTCGAGGAGGCCTACATGATAGTTATGTTAATTTATTTGTAGTAAAATATACTAATTAAGGATTACATACTTAGGTTATGTAAGAGGAATAAGATATATTTTATACGATATAGAAATCTCATGTTGACATCAATGTAAATCCTTTTACTATTAGAGGTACTATTTCTATATCCTCTACTTTAGTATGTACTTTATTTGATATAATTAATTCTCATTCGTTTATCTCTATGAAATTGATGTCACTTCTTCCAAATAAAGTGGAATCATTACATTCAGATATGTTCCTTGATATTTCGTCAAGAATTTGTATTTAATTAACCAATTAGTATCCATCCACTTCATTGTTCATGATTTCTTATGGGAATTTATGGGATCTTGTGGTTACAAATATGATTTCATTTGAAATTATTATACTTTCTCACTAGTTGACTCAATTTTTAGAATATATTAATTTATATTGTAGAAGGGTAACTTTCTCAACTATAGTTAGGGCATGATATAGACATTGTTGGGAGAGTTATATTTAAAATAGTCGAGAACATCTTGATTAAGGGAAAGTGAGAGTGAACACTGTATATATGTCTAGGATCACACTCAAAGAAGTTTATGACATGGATTTTAAAGAATTACTTCTATTTATGATATTTATCTTTATGTAACCCAAAGTATATATATTTTTTGGATTTCCTCTTAAGGGGTTTTCAAAGTTTATCATTGATCTTATTATTTAGACTAATAATATCGTGATTTCTTTATATGAAATATATCTAACTAATTTGAGATATTTGAAATAAATTTATTTAATATTGAGGAAAAATATATCATTAGATTTAGAATTTCACCATAGGGTGAATTGGTATAAAAATATTGGGTACAACCATGAAAGAATCTCGGGAGGAAACAAAGAAAATACAACTATATTGTTTTCCTAGGGACTTAAACCAGGAACCATGCCCAAAACCATCCCCACCCTTACCACCCAAGTTGATCATGGGGGGGGGGGTAGGTTTATTTGGTTATAATTAGGATTAATTATGATTCATGATTATGGTTGTACAAATATAATCACAAGATTTATAATAATAATCAAGAATCAATAGCCATTAAAAAAAATTGATGATATATTTGAATAGTTAATGGTATATAAGGGGTTCTATAAAATTGATACATGCATAGGTTTAAATAAAAATTTATTTAGATGAAAATACATCCCAAATAAAAATTCTAGACTCATAATGGATGTAGTGAAGAGGAGATTTCATCCCTTTTTTGAAATATTCAATGTAGTATTTTGTAATGAAATATTGATCTGTTAATAGTCTCAATAAATTAATTCTAAACATCATCATATAATATTATGATAAATTAATAGAGAACTACATTTATTCTATGTAATCTAAATTATACTTTTTAAATTTGGGAAGTGAAATTCCATGGGCATGTGATTTATAAATATTGTATTTCTATGGATCCTAGAATGGTGAAATTCTTGATGTACTAGAAATTACCTTCAAATAATTATATAATTAAGTGTTTTCTTGAAAATTTAAGATATCACCACCATTTCAATAAGTAATTATCTATTACAGCTTCCTTGATGATATTTTTTAAAAATAGAGGATATAAGTTCATGTGTATTCATCAATGAAAAGTAACTTTCCTGAACCTAAAGAAGTGTTTGAACACTAATTCGATTATACTTTTCCTTGAACTATTGAAGGTTTTGAGATATTTTTTTATATTTTTTTACATTTTTTTAATTCCCATTATAGATCATTAGAAAAATGCTTAAGGTTTAGAGCAATTTCATCCTTGTGAAAGGAAACACACTACTCATGAATCGATGTTAGCCTTTATTGTTAGTGATTTAATTTTAGGGATACAGAATCTATTTTCATAATTCATCATGGTTTTCACATACCAAAAAATACATAAATACATATATTTTTCATTGTGATTTTAATTTAAGGTATAATTGTTGGTTCAAATATCTTTGATCATTTGATTATGGTATTTTTATTCTCTTGGTAAAGGAACTTCAATTGTTGTTTCCATTAGTAGGAAGGTACTCCCTTTAAAATTTCTCAATATAAAGAAATGTTGATAAATTATTTCCTTAATAGATAAGATGTACCTAAATTAAAAGACACATACTTTTATAAAGGTTAAATTGGAGGAAATTTGATTTTGGTGGAATTTTGTGTACATTAATTTTAAAATTTTGGTTTTTAGATCATTTTCTCTAAGAGTTTAATGTAATTTTAGGTATTTTATATTAAATAAAAGGGTATATACGTGTTTATGGAGGTTTGGGGTCAGTAATAACATATTTGGGCATAAATTTGGGTTATATTTGGAATATCATTCAACCATAGGTAACATTATAGTGTAGAATAAGAGGGAATCTAGTTGTGGCATCATGAAGATTGTGGATCATTCCAAGGTCCAGTGTTGATTGGGAGATGAATTTTACCATGGGTGAAGGAGAATATTGTAACCTAAGAGTTGTTCCACATAGGATGATAGAAAGACAGGATCATTCCAAATCCTACAAACTATAGTATGAATGATCAGGGGGTATTGTCTCCTCATAAATGAGGGGTCTTACACTATGATCCTCCCAAATAAGTATCCTAGTTAATAATTGGGGAGGAGCATTGTGTTGGTGGGACTTGGGAAACACCAAAATGTGTAGATATGGGATTTTGTAGTGATACTAAGGGTTTTTTTCATAGTGATCTAATTGGTAAAATGAAAATGAAACCCTTGATGTGGGGAGTTATCTCGTAACCATTTGGGTTAGGCTTCAAGGGGCCTCCTTTCTAGTTTTAAATAAGGGGTATTCATATCTTGTCCAAGTGAGAACCCCTTTAGTTTGAGACCAAATAACTATATAGGGAGGTCTCTTTTGTCCAAATTACTAACTCATCCCTACTCTATATATTATTTTTTTTAATTAGTGGTGGTTAATTAGTGTATGTTTCACATCCATGACTTATATTCTTCTATATGGTTCCATAAACACATTAATTACTTATTGTCATTGATAAAAATTATATATTATTGGACATAACTATCCAAATAGTACTTGACTTAAAATAAATTTCATTACATAAACTACCATTATATTTTTTGTTTACTGATCTAGAGATTTAGGAAAAAATAATAAATACTAAATCTCATGTTGTTGGTATCAAAAAGAAATTGTTTGTCTTAGATACAAAACTACATAATATATAATGATCCATCAACCTGTCACAAAAATTATATCACATGTGATATCCTTATAATCATATCATGTGTATTAATTTTAATCATAATTTTTTGAAAGGATACATAGGAAATGGTTGAGATAAATATTTTTAAAGGGGAAAAATATAACCAAATATTTTAAAAACATAAGAATAATGTCCTTAATATTGCAGAAATAAATTATTTTAATAATTATACAATCAAGTAAAACAAGGAGCATTATATATCATTGAAAATAAATGAAAAACTAGATATCAATAATATTAATATAATACTAATAGTATTCATAATTTCATAACATAAAAAAATTCAATCAAGTCCTTCTTCCAAGACACTATACTCATATATGGAGAGGTATATACCAAAATCCAATTAGTTTTTTCTCTTGAGACCTGTAGATTCACCCATAAGTTGATTAAATACAATTAACTTCCCATCAGAGTAAACAATACATTTAAAATAATTAAATAGTGAACATATGGAAAATTAGCAACATGGAAACATATATATTGAAAAATAAAAAATTCAAATACATAATCAACTCACATTATCAATCAACAATAGTCAAGAGTTTAAATTATTTTCCCCATGAAAATAAAATTGAAAATATTTTCATTACCCATCCATAGGAAAAGTGGGATGGGTAAAAATACATAGTCAAATTTCGAATAATAATGCATAGAACTCCAATACATTTCCCCATGCTAATGGAATAACAATCTTTTTATGTGAACATCATACAATCTAAATTATGTTAAATGTGATATTAATACCATATATAGGAATGAGTATATAGATAATTCAATACTATAATATCATGATAATAATAAATCTAGAGTAATAGGTGGTTTTATTCCATATCACATATACCTATGTCAATAAAGTAATCATTGTAGGGGGATCGCATAAATGAAAGAACACTTACAAAAAGGGTTCTTCAAATGGTATCACAAAAGAAGGGTTCCAGAATTGATTTTTTCGATATCATTAGTTAAATAACCCTATATACATATATTATAGTATAAGTAATTTAACATAAAATACATGTGGGTAAATCCTTCTAAATTTTATAAAGAAAATGTAAGCAAAAAACATAAATGATGTTTTTGAAAACATTTTTACCATGGATGTTAAATAATAAATTATATGACGATTTAAAATAAACCATCTAAAAATTGTTATGGATGTTTTTCAGAATA
The DNA here is from genome assembly GCA_963277665.1 of Viscum album. Lineage (NCBI taxonomy): Eukaryota > Viridiplantae > Streptophyta > Magnoliopsida > Santalales > Viscaceae > Viscum > Viscum album. The sequence continues at coordinate 1,793,122,286 of OY728147.1, forward strand.
CTTAATTTTAAAAATAATCTCCCATAATGGTGTCACTAAAATAGTTATTCTTTATCTTGGAGAATTGAGGATTGGAAAGAAAAGATATGAAAGGGAATGAGAAAACCAATTTTATTATTTTCAGAATATAGTTGTTATAATAAACATTGTTAAAAGATTCGCAAAACATTAATTTATATTAAAAAATAAATTCCCCATGTATAATTATAATGTACCGTATAATAATATATTAGGGTGGGATGTAAAAAGAATGGAAATGAAAATTTCATGAAGAAACATTATAACTAAATGAAGAAAATTTTATTTATCTATATCTATTACATGAAAAATACTCCATAAATCATAAAATATTTAAAAAGGGTTTTATGGGATAATGAAATGTAAAATGTGAGAAAATAAAAAATAATAAAATTAAATTATAGATTTTACCTAGTATATGTGAAATAATTTTAAGTGAATGATCAATACTCAATGAATGAAAATTGAGTTACAAAAAACTCTTCCGATGGAGGTAACACTTGGTTTGAAATACATTTGATGAAATGAACTTGTTTTTTAATATTTTATATCCTCAATTAATATGAAATAAACCATATAATGTTCATGGGATAATATATCAATAGAATACCATACAAATGAAACATGGTGTATAACATTTAACATTACTCAACGAATCGGAATTTAGACCAAGAAAACCCTTACAACATAACTTATTTTTTTAATAAAAATCCATTAAAATATTGAAATTCTAATAAAACATTAAATAAAATTATTCAAATATATTTCATTATATTATATCATAAATATTTAGTATATACACCACATAAATGAAATTTGGGGCATAATACCCAACATGTCTTAATGAGAGGATTTTGAGATGCGAACCATTACATTAGTCCATATTCATTATGAACATCAACCAAATATATTGAATAACTAAATTAAGTTCATTAAATACATATTATAAAACATTATTCATAATTGCAACCATTTATACTAATCATTTATAATTATTAAATTTATATATTTTTTATTTTTTTTATAGATTTTCAATCCTATGTATAAATAATAATTACCCCTTTAAACAAGTTTCAAGAATGTGGCATTGGTATATTTTATATTCCTAAATTCCATTATTATTAGATAATATAAGGTACTAAAATAAATGATATAATATATTTTATAAATATATAGAATAATTTCATCATATTTTTAATGACCAATGAGGTTTAAATAAATGGAAAGAATTTGATACTATTTATTAAAGAACAAAGGACGATTTCATTATTAATGAGTTGTGTATTTATATGACATTACAATAAAAATATTATCATATTATACTAATAAATATGTTCTCATATTTATCCATTTAAACATCCATGTATTGTTCAGATGTACTAAAATACTGATGCTCTTATCTTTGTTTTTGTCCTCTGGTCAATTTCATGTTTTTCTTTTCATTATAGTTTACTTTAGTTGGTATGAAGGTTCATGGTTGAGGTATTGTTTTTTTCCTGTTTTCAAGAGTTATCTTGGGTGGTTGGGGTATTCGATAACATGAATATATATCTATAAGGGGAATTGGTATTCTATCAGCTTGACAGTGAGGTCCATTGGAAAATTGGTAGAAGTACAGTATAAGGGATTTCTTATAGGTATAAAAATAGATAGTTTTTGGATTCCAATTGTCCCACATGTTTTTTATATTTTAGTAAAATCATACTACTAAGAACCACCATAAATTTTTTGTGATCCCACCATCCATCCGGTGGGCCATCCAATATCTTTTACATATCTACAGAATCCAAAAGACCTATGAGGGCCGCTATAGGCAAGCAGGTAGTAGTATTCTGTAGTAGAAAATTATGGGGTAGTTTCTTATTTTCACAACCCAAAATTAAAATTTTAATTCTTAATCATTATCCTTCAACAAAAACTTAGTTCATTTGAATTTGATTATATCTTATGTTATTCTGGAAATTCACAACTCAATTCCTTGGTAGAATGATATACTGAGGAAATCCATAGACCTTTATTGGTATGTTGATCTCTATTTCAAACATGGATCTCCTTATTCTTCCAATTCCTCTTGTTTCTACCTATAGACCGAAATCATCAGTGATGAGAATTGTTGGTTTTGTGAATAAAATATTTTTCTTTATATATCCATTACATAATTGAGGGATCTTGATAAAAAATTCAATCCCCATGGTGTGTTGATTGAGAATTATGATGTTTTGTGATCCTTTTGGTTTTTCTTCATTCTAAAACATTCTAATTTTTGTATTTATGATTCATAGTTCTTATTTATGGTCTCTTCTCAATTCCAAATTCTTTGAATCATCATGAATTTCTTTTAACCCGCGTATGTTGACATTCCATGTTTTTAAGGTATGGGGTTCCATGATTTGACTTTTTGTTATGAACCTATCTTTCATCCTATTATAAATTTATCTCATAATTGATCTAACAAATAAACTATTTTTAATGAAATATAATGGTTTTTGATATGGTTTTGAAAAATGAACCCCCTTGATTGTTTTTCATGGAAATGGTTCTAAATAATGATATGAATGGTTTCAAAAAAATCCCATAATTATATTATTATCATTATAACAAACACGATCAATGATTATGTAGGTAATTTTTTAGAGTATGAACTCTTTCCCCCCTAAATATTTAATTATAGGGTTATTTGTGAAGATGGTTGTTTATATTGTAGAAAACTTCCACTCTCAGGAGTGTATTCTACCCCATAGACATATTCTACTAGTGTAATATGATAACTAGGTTTCTAATAATCATAATAATGTTATTCTATTATTAAATACATTGAATGTTTTAATCAAGGGTTTGATTTATCTATTAGTTATATTGGAATTTTTTTTTTAATTTTTTTACTAAAATTATTTCAACACGTATTTATATGAATGCTTTTATAAATTATAATATGCTTATTTTACCAAGAATTATGTTAAATTTTATATAATTACTTTTTTTAGGTTTTTTATGAATAATTGGTTTATTTTTTAAAGTCTTATTATGAAACACATAGTGGGATATTAGTAGGATATTTTACTCAAACACAGTTTACACCATTTGGTGTATATGGACCTATTTATATCTAATGTAGTAAAGGGAAAGTTCTAAAAAAATGAAAAAGGTTTTTATTATTATTATGGTGTAGGAGTATGATGGTGAAATTATTTCATATGGAGTTTTATTTTATATCTTTTTAGTACATTATTTTTTGATTTACCTTTAAAATAGTTTTTCGCGATTATTGTATCCATATTGTATTTTCTTTTTTTGGAATACCAACAGTTTATATAATTATATAACCTTGTTTCATATTTCTCATGAAACAATAATCCCTAATGGTAGTTCATGAATACAAGTCTCTTTTTACTTTCCTCTAGTTATATAGAAATCCGTTTTGGACATATCATGGATGATTTTTGTTATGTTTGGTTTCAGTATTCTAGGTTGTTTCAGAAAACATTTGTACTAATGATAGGTTTCCCATTACATTTTTCATTATTCACATTGCGATTTCTTGCTTGACAGGATACTGGACTATGGTAAGTTAACTAGTAGATTTTGAGTGACTTCTTGACCAAATCTCAGCATGATAAGACTTAAGATGTGACATATTTTTTTGGATATGAGCACTTTAGGATTTGAAATTTTTTAATCTCAATATTTATTTTTTATTTTCAATTTAAAATTCATGTTGGTTAATGTTATTTGGGAATTGAATTAATTCATGGATATAATGTTTTTGTATACATTTTTCTATTTATGTATAGTACCATTCAATCAAGAATATATCCAATGATTCTTGAAGAGGGAAAATATAATTAAAAATTATTGTGAAATACTCTATTTGATTTGAATTTGATGTAATATGTGAAACAAATCATCTATTATATGGCCCAAGTTGTATCCCCTAACCCTATTTTCCTAGAGAGGGGTAACCGTATAGGGATGAAGGAAGTTTCAGGTTGAAGAATTTAGTTTCCAAAAGTCACCATATGGGAAAATTGATCATTAAGATGTGTAGGATTAGTTGGAAAATCATGAGAGTGTTTTTGAATTCATGAAGACTCTGGACTTAGTGAAAGTGAAGTGAACTATATTCAATCTTAATGGTCTAAGTAGAATGTTGTGGGAATAAATTATCTTATACTAGAAGAATGATGTATTGGATTGTAAGGACTTAATGGTCATTTATATCAAGAAATAATACCTATAATATATTTAAATGGAGAAATTCATGGTGTTTCTCAACCTACATCAAGAAAATCAATCAGTGATAAAGTTTATTTATTACAATATTGACCTCGATGTATTTTATTATAATGTAGAATATATTTAAAAGATGAAGGCTCAGAGTTTTTAGATGGGTCTTCTACCTAATATCTTGTTACAGGTGTTCTTGATATATTTTAATACCTATGAAATTTTTTTGGATATGGTCTTGATGAAAAATATTCACCTAGTAGGTAAAAAATAATTTAATGAAGTTTGTCTTCCCTCTGGTGCTAGATAAAGTGGTCCTTTCGAGTGTAAAAAGAAGAGAAACGTGTTTCCCAAGTTAAATAGTAGTGGTTCTTATATGAGGTCCTATATTATACCATCATTAATATAAAGTTTATTGATATGGTACTAGTGCTTCTATATGAGATACATAAAACACTTTTGGGACAATACAACTAATGGTTTACAACTCATGAGGGTGTAGTGGTAACCTGCTGAATTTCTGTTGGGTTTTATATTCTCCTTCCTTAGGCATATAAAATTAATAATCTATAGGATCTAAAGTGTAAATAGATGATTTATTGACTACATGGTTTCATCCATTTTCCTCTATAACAATATAGTTACAAGATGTTGGGGAGTTTCCAGCAGAGGTTGATATGGGTCCATTAATTTCGAGTACTACCATTTCTATTGCTTCTATATTAATGATCTTTTTATTTGATATTAGTGCCTCCAAATCCATTATATTAACTCATATTATTTATCATTTTAAACTGAAAAATGGAATTAATTCCATTCATTATGGAATTAGGTATGCCTCTAGGAAAGATGAGGGAGAAGGGATTTGGTTTCCCTCATGCTCTAGAGATGATATGATATTTCTTGTTTCTCATCTTGGAACATTATTATTTTAATAATAATATCAATTATTCAATTACTCAAATGTATTAGATTTATTGTTTCCATTGGTGGGTGTCCTTCACCACTTCTGATTGGTGATCCAATGTATTCCCAGGATAATTGTATCAAAGGGCTAGTTGGGTAGGATAACATCTTAAAAAGAGAAGTAATTTTTTTCTTATATAAAACTATGTTGGAATTGAAATCTTTTCGAATTATCCTTCCTAAGGTAGTAATTATTTTACTGAAGTGTTTCTGAATGACTTCTCAGGTTTTCCTGTATAAGATGAGGTGGATTTATTGAATACATTACTACATGAAACCCAACCGTTATAGATTCCATATTACCATATGAATATAAATGAATAAATGAATATAAAAATGTGATTGGATGATTTAGGAGACAAGGTATTTATATGCTGAATTGTATCTCATTAGGAAGCCCCCATGAATTTTTCCCAGAGGGTTGATTAAAAACCACACTCATGCATCAGTTACCAGAATCTCAATTGAGTGATGATAAAGAACTAATACCTCTTTCCATGAAATGCTTATTTGTTAAAACAATTGATATAGGATATGCGGTTTTCTAAAATTGATAATTGGTTTGTATTTAAAAATAATATAATTAGGGATTCAGATAACAATTTCAGGAAAACTTATGGCTATTTTGAGTATGTAATAGTTTCATTTTCCAGGACTAATGCTCCTAATGTATTTATGGAATTGATGAACTGAATTTTCACGGAGTTTCATGAAAAACATTCATAGTGTTTATGGATGAAATTACAATGTACTAAAATTACAATTAGGTTTATGTGTACCCCTGGAGGAGTGTTTTCTGAATTATGAGGGATATATATCATTTTACACAATTATAAAAGTTTCAATTCATGATTTGAGGAATTATGTTCCACATAAATGTAATATCAGAACATGGTTTCTCAGTTGATACTGAGAAGCAACCACATGTTAATTTTTGGGGAGACCCATATATTTTATTTTATATATGGAGAATATGGGACTTAGTTGCATACTATGGATATTTTTTATTTTATTTCTGACATATTTTAATTAATTAGAATGATCTCACCAAGAAGGTGATGATTTTCTTGTTGGGCATGATGTATTATAAATCTTATGAAGAACATAAGCATAATTTAACCTCATAACTGATTCTATCTTTTCCATTTCCTTGTCAGGGTGATATTGTTTAATGGAACTCTTCATGTTTATGTTTGGGATGCTTTATTTTTAAGGGGAAGAATGATTTCACTTATATCTCATGTCATATTTGGTCTCATGAGAGGAATTACACAACTCATGATTTAGAACATTCAATATTTGTTCATTCCCCCATATGTTTTCATCCCAATTTTTTAGACAGTAGGTTTTAGTATACTATAACAAAAAAAGTACGAATTATTCCTATTATAAAAGTGATTTGAACCCATGATAGTGCATATGGGGGAATTTTTAGAGTTTTTATACATTGAAATTTCCTATACACTTGGAAACTGTAACATAGTAACTATCACTCTAAATAAGAAGTTATCCTCTAAGGATATAAAGTAGGTAAATGATTAATGGAACTCTGGAAATTTTAATTCAAATATAGTTGGGATTTACATAGGAGGTGTTTGGAAGTGTTTTGGAAAGGTTCATTAGACATTATCATTCCTTCGTATGATTATTTAGGGAAAACAACAAGATGTATAATTAAAAAATATTAGGGAATATTTATATGGTGTGGAGACCATCGGTGAGTGTTCTATTTACTCAAAGTGGATCCTTTTCATTAGGACATTATTTTTTTGTCCCTTCAGCTAAAATATTGAATTTTCTATGATATTTTCTTCATTATTTGTGGGATATCCACCAAAGGACAACAAATATGTTCCCTAAAATAAAATTTTAGTTTTGCTGGCCTGGTATAAAATAAAACATATCTAACATTGTATATTTTTTATACTACACAATAGATTAAGGATAAGAAATAATACCCTTTAATAATTCTTAAAACTCTTCCCATTACAACATAGTGGTGGAATGAAATTTTAAGGGATTTCATTGTTGGGTTACCTAATAATCCATGTGGTAAGTTAACTATTTGGGTGGTTATTGATTGAATGACCAAGTCATATTAATTTATATAGATCCATGATAATAGTAAATTAGATGACCTATGAGTCTATTATTTCCATGATATTATAAGGATTCAATGGAATACTTTGTAAATTTTCTCAAATAGGGACCATTTTTTCACTAAAATATTTTGTAAGGTCCAGTCTGAGGAAATGGGTACACATATTAAGATCTACATGACATATCATCCTCAGATAAATGGTTATATTGAAATGGATAATTAGATACTATAATATATTATTATTTCATAGATAATTTACTTTAACGGATGTTGGGATAACCATTTGGGGATAGTTGAATTTTTTATAACAATAGTTAGAGATCGGCCACTAAAATGAAAAGATTTTAGTGTTTGTATTGTTTTTCTTACGGCCCACCTCTTTATTAGTATAATGATGGAGAAGATTCATTGGTTGGAATTTTTTTATTTATAGGAAAATGATGAAGATGAATTTCATCAGTTAGAATTTGGAAATGGATTTGATCTAGTATAAGTCTTATGCATTTTGAATCCATTGTTCTTTAGAGTTATTAGTTAGTGAAAAATGTTTTTTAATATATATTCCCTATTGGGTTACTAATGGATTGAAACAAAATGGAATCACTATCCTAGGTATGTAAGACCATTTTTGTTTATGGAACAACTGAGAAAGATGGAATATCTCTTAGCCTTACTACCATAGTTATCTTCAACATATAATGTTTTCAATTTTTATGAACTCAAAAAGTATTAGTAAAACATGTATTATTTTTTTAATTAGGAGGGAATCAACATAAAACCTGATATGTCTATGACTGAATAACCACTTTGGGATGCTGATACTTAAGTGAAGGTTCTACATGGGATGTTGATACAATTTGTTTGAGTGTTTTTTAAAAATATTTCTAAATCTCATGAGAGTTGGAAATGAGATTATTTGATACGGGAGTAGTGGACTCAACTATATAGAGGAAAAAAATAATCATCATAGCTTTAATTCAATTGAAATAAATATGATGGGGAAAATTGTAATATCCTCATATCATATTTAGGTACTAAAATACCAATTTTATTATCTGTTTGTTATTTATACTTTTGATATGTCAGTATTTTTCTTTTTTTATTATTGTTTTGAGTTATCATGAAGGGTTGGGAGTGAGGTATTGTTTTATTATTGAGTTTTTGGGTAGTTTACAAGGTGTTTTGTTTAAGTTTGGGCATTAACCTACATTTATAATAACTATTGGTAGTCAATAATCTCACTGGGGATGGACACTAGCTAGCAAATGGAAAGTTAGAAAGAAATAATATACAGGAATACCACCATCCGACTTATGGGGTATTGAGTGGTGTAGTTATTCCCTCTAACACCAATAGGAAACTAACAATATCCCATATAGTAGTTCCATCTTCATATCTATTAATTCCACCAACCACCTATTTCCTCTACTAGATAGCATATGGTGTTGTTTTAGGATGGGGAATTAAGGGGAATATTTGTATTTCCCCCCACAAAAAATGATCATTATAATTATTATTCTACCTCTTTATACCAAAATTTAGTTCATTTGAATTTGAATATTTCATGATGTGGTATTGGATATCTTATCATAATTTCTTTTTGGACAAAATCCCTGATCATAGCCATATACCAATATTGTTATATTGATCTCTATTTTAATCATGAATTATCTTATTATTCTAATTATAATTGTTCATATCATAATACCAGCTTTATTAATGATGTGTATTATTAGGGTTAATAATCTAATAATGTTATTCGTAAATACATTGCATAATTGAGGGGTCATGATTAGATCTTCAATCACCATGGTGTGTTGAACATGAATTTTGTGAGAATGTAATATTTTTCGGTTTTTATCATTATAGGACATGTAAATTTATATATTTAGGACTGGGATTTATTTTTCTAGGATAACTTATCGATCTCTATAGCCATTAATCATATTGAAATATCATTTACACATGGGAATTGACATTAAATTTGTTTCATTGTAGGTGGTTTTAATATTATTATTTATGTAGTGAACCTTTCTATATCACTCTTCTAAATTCATTTCCAATGTTTATTAAGGGAATGAGAATGGTTTTAATGAAATATACTCTATTAAAATTTTATTTATATAATATATTCTCTCCTTCATTTATAATGGTGATGGTTTTAAAGAATAATGTGAATAGATTCAAAGATGATATTACAATTGGTTATATTTTTTTGGTAATTCTGCACTCGGTGGATGATGACGCATGCATCCATCATTAAGGGTTAACACTTTCCCCCCAAAACTATTCTTTTAGTGTTATTTTTGTTGTAGGATTCATAAGATGTGACATGGATCCAGTCTCAAATGTGTAGTACTAACCCATAGATTTATTTTTCTAGGGTAATAGTTTAATTCATGTGGGTAATTGATCATTATATTGGTACAAGGATAACTAATAATCTAGAATTATTTTCATTCATTGTCTTTTTTTAACAATTGGTTATCTTGGAAATTATTTATTGATATGGAAAAACAAATTATTTTAAAACCTATTTCTTATAATGATTTATTATATTATTAAAGGAATGTTTTAAAAATCATCAAACATTATCATAGGCATGTATTTAAATTATATGGTAATAATTTCACACCCCATAATTTCATTGTACGTTATCTCTTTGAAGTAATTCTATAGCTTTCACCACACGCAACACTGAGTTTGAGCACAACACGACTTACCAATCCAGCCATTCAAAAAGTGGTTATGAATAATATTATCTGTATTATGAATTTTATATAATTCATATAAATTTAACAACCATATTATGTGTTTCTTAGACATAATATAATAACAAATTCAATTTTTCAGATAAAAGAAGTATTTTCTTAATAAATGCAGTTTTACCACCTTATAATGGTGAACCTTTTTAAATCCTATATTTGAAACTTTTATATTTTTAATTTGAAAAATAAACATCCTTTTTAGAATAAGGATATAAAACTTTATTTTGGATAATTTTTTGGTGTTTTTTCGGATAACTTCCATATTTTTATGAAAAGTAAAAAAATACCAAATTTTAACTGAAAACAACTTTTTAAATAAAAATAATTTATTGTGTTAAATTATACATTTTAAAGTTGTTTAATTATAATTAGATTATATTATTATAATTTACTCTAATTTTGGACATTGGAAATAATTTTTCACTTAAATTAGACATAAAAGCATATCAATCTTTTGATAGTTTTTACTTCTGAAAAACCACTTTCTTGTTTTGACAATGAAAATAAATATTAAACTAATTAATGCAACTTTTATGTTTTTAATTTCATAAAATAGACATAATTTTTGAATTTGGAATATCAAAATTATCTTTAGGTGAATTTTTGGTATTTTTTTGAAAACATTCAATTTTTTATCAATATTGAAAAACACTACGTTATTGATAAAAACCGATTTTTTCATTTAAGTAATTATTTATAAATTTATCTTAAAGTAAAAATAGATACATAATACATATATTCGTTCAATTTAATTTATTGGAGTCAATTTATAATAAGATTATATATATAGAATTTTATTGAACTTTGTAATGCATTTTACCCACCTTTTAGGCATATTTGAAATTTTGCATAAAACGTAATTTTACCGCTTATGTGAATTGAATTTCAAAAAATCTGAGAGATATGGTTGACATCAGTAAGTAAAATGTGTTTCAATCGGATGAAAATATTTTTTTTGTGAATAGTAACTTTTAAATTTTATTTACCACGATTAAAAGTAAATAAGGCAATTAAAGGTGAAAAGAATATTATAATTACCCCAACAGGTGTACTAATTCTATTAGATAAGTTTATTTAGACCAAAATAAAACTTAGAACAAAAATAATATCCTTTTTTATCCATTTGGGTTTGGTCAAGACATTTATTTTATTTTATTAAAAGATGAGTTAAAATTGTTGAATTCAATGTTTAATAATTAAACCATTTTTAATATTGGTATAAACATAATATAAATCAATCTATAAATATTCATTATAAAGATAATAATATTTCATATATCATTTTATTTTATTTATAATTTTTAGGCATTAAATAATTAAATTTATTTGTGAACTAATGATGATATAGTAATTACCTTATTAATGAATTGTTAAAAAAATTGATGTTATAAATATTAAAATAAATTTAAATTGAATCTTTTTATGTCATCCACGAATTTTATAGAGAAAGATTACATTCTAGGGTTGATTCCATGTATTTTTTTCAAAGGTATCAAGTTTTTATTTCTTTCACAAAATCTACAAAATTGTTTTAAAAATGACATAAATTAGTTTTTTAAAAAATTCTATATTATTAAATGATTTAAGACTCCTAAAAATATAATGTTAGGAAAAACTTATATAATGTTAGATATTTCATTAATTAACCACTTTAGGTAATCTAGTATTTTTATAGTAATTATATTAACCAAGTAATATAAAAATACAAGAAGACATGGTAAACGATAAACTATTTAACTAAGAGTAAAATCTAAAAGATAAGGTTAATATGGTGACCTGAACATGTGAAAGTCCTTTTTATTGAGAGTATTTCGTCTCATGACCTCATTATTCTCTAAATAAATCCATTTGGAGGTATTAGAAACCGAAAATGAGTTTATAATAAATTAATATTTCAAACTTTTCCTAAAATTCCCCACACCTCTCTTATAAAAGGGGACTTCCCCTTCTCTTAAATTAACACAAAAATCCATTTGGATCTGCCAAAACCTGCTCCAATATCCTCCCAAAAACCCTCACATAAATATATAGGCCTTACATTGATCATAAAACCAACCTAATGAGCCCTTTTGTTCAAATCAATTGGAAGAACCCGAAAAAGAAATAATTATTTCATCACCTCATTCAAAGTTCTTTTCTTCTTCAATTCCTCTTTATTTGTTGTTTCCATAAACAAATGATAACTTCATTACCTTATATATACTTAGATGTTATTATAAATATGGTACAACCATATTCATTATTCTATCCATCCTATGAATGACAATGTCACCATATGTGCATACATACGACTTACCGTCTCCACGTCGTGGTGTAGTTTGTTATTCAACACATAATTATTTGGATGAGTATAATAATGAGTATAATTTATGTAAATAATGAATATAACATATTAATGATAATTTATATATAATATAACATCCAATTAAATATTATTTAACCATCAATAGATTGATATCGTCGCTCGTACGCACATACGACTTACCGTCTCCACGACGCGAGGAGGTTCATTTACACGTTCACCACTCAACGATGATTATAAAAATATATATTATCAATATGAATGTAAAATATGGCCTAATAATGATACTGGATATATATGCTTGTGTTTATTTACATATATCTTATTCACTTACTTCCATTAAATATGATATCAAAAAGGAAACAACATTTATGCGTACATACGACCTACCGTCTCCATAAAGGGTGTATTCAATTTTATATATCTATATGATATACATATTTATATTCTGAATATATATGATACATAAATATTTTTTTATATTCTATGAGAAATTAAATCAGGATATAAGTGATACGATCTAGAATTAAAATTTAAAACACGTACGATAATGAATAAAATTATTACCGAAAATTTCATTTTAACATAGAAATTATTACTACATGGGTAGTATAAAGCCATAAAAAATCAAGTATGATATCATAAATATGAATATTGTTTTGTTATAATTTAATAAAATACTATGGTCCTTTAATTCTTCAATCTCATTATTATCCGAGATTGTTTATGTGAATGTTTTTACTGGGACATATTCATTATCCATGTCTAAGATTCATAAAAAGAGTTTTTAAAAGGGTTATTTTTAAGGGTCTTTTTAACTAAAAAACCATTTTAAATGGTTTAAATATTTATTCATCTATGTCATTCTCATTAAATTCCATGTTTCCAAAATGGTTTTAAGGATTTATTCATATGGACATGTGTCACGACCCACCCCCCGGGGCACGTGCCGTGACTACCCCAAGCACGCCTCCCTTATGCCAGGGGCTGGCGACTAGCACCAAAAGGCATATTCTCTAAAAAAGGGAAGGCATTGCCTTCATAACCTGTAAACTCAAAAAACTAAGGAAAAAGTAGGATAAAAGACCAAAGTAAAACTATAAAGTAAACAGGTTGTGTACAGGAAGAAAAAGGGGCCAGAATACAAGCCCAAATAAAAAGTACAAGAAAACTGGGAAGTACAAGAAATCTGGAACAACTCCTTTGAACACCAAACAAGGATCCTACCTGAAGGGAAGGTTCGGATCTCGAACGGTCATCAATGTAGTACTCCTTTTCTAATATCCACATTCAAGCTACCTTCAGTCCTCGTACCCTCAGCACTGGTCAATGTTAACCATCGTCTGCACCAAACACAGTAAGGTGCATGCATAGGCCGTGCAAGGGTGAGTATAACGATACTCAGTAGGGACCCCGAGACCCTAAATGGTCTCACAAGATCCAAAAAATATAAAAAACAAAGCGTGAAAAAAACTGACAACCCTACTTAGGTACACTCCCATACATATACCTATATTGTCAAGTAAACCCATCACAATCATGAGGAAATACAAGGCCCAACATGAATGCCCAAAGCTCAACTGTCCCATGTAAGAAAGAATACCACGAAGGTAAGACCACGAAGGTAAGTACAACAAAGGTAACACCACATAGAATAATACCAAAAAGTATCACCATGAAGGTAAGTACCACATAGGTAACTCCACATAGAAGAATACCACAAATGAATAACCCCAAAGGTATGTACCACAAAGGTACCACCACACATAAGAATACCAAAAAGGTATCACCAAAAAGGTATGCATCACAATGGAACACAACACAGATGATTACCACATAGGTAAAGACTCATATCACACTTGGTATGACTTATGTATGGTATTAAAGACGATTAGATTCATCTACAAAATCATCTTACTCTGTTGAGAGGCCGACCCACGTAGGATCCTAAATCCTCATACCCATGTAGAATCCTAGTACAATAGACCCACGTAGATTCCAAGAGTAATCCCAGGTGGATTCGTTGAGCAGATCCAAGTGGAATACTGAAACACAAACCCACATAGGATCTCAATGCACAGACGCACGTAGGATCCTAAGGCACATACCCACATAGGATCTCTTTCTAATCATACAGCTAGCCACAGGGTTCCTGCACTAAGCTCGCTTGATTCCAACAGTGTCTGCTCCTCAATCCACATGTCGATACTCCAACAACCGAAAATTCCCACTAATAATCATCCAAATGGACCACAACATAATAGATATCTCCACGCTATAGACGGTGCATCAATCATATTCCCGATCTGTAAGTTATTGTCCTTTTAGTCTCGAGGGCCTCGTAGGATTTGTGTCTGATCCAACCCAGACATACACCAACATTATCCAAAACTCATTTAGGGTATACCAAAATGACCATGTCAATCCATGGTTTCTGGCGCCGCAGACAGTTCATCAAATGGATTCCCGAAGCTCAAGTTACGACTGAAAGAGAAAAATGGGTCCAAGCTGGTCTAGGTCCAGTCCGACTCGGCCCGACCCGGTCCAACTCGGGTCCATCCCTTGGTCCAAACCAACGAGTTAGATCCAGCCCATCCTGCCAACACAACTTGACCTGTGATGGGCAGCCCACACAGGGTGGCCCGTGACTGGTTGGACGTCCAACCCTCTTCCGCGGCGCAGTCGCTCGCCGCACCCCCACCGATTGCCGACAGTGAGCCCACAACCCTCGTTCACCACCATGGCCTCGTGCCATAGCTCCTGCATGTCGGCCCTGAGGATGTATGCTGCCATCACCCATTCACATGGCTGGCCATGCGCTAGATTTTTCCTCTACTATACCGTAGCCGATGGGCCGTGGCCCTCCACCGGTAGCACGGTTGCGCCGCCACCATCTTCACGGTCGGCCAGTGTGCCGACCGTCACTCCCGAGTCTGACCGGTGCTGGTCGCTGGTACTAGTTTTTGTCCCCCTCCATTGCAATGAACGCATCAATAACCAAAAAGGTTGCAGAGTGGTCAGGCCATGTTCGTTTGGCCCACACCATCCACATTAGATTGTTAGCAAATGGCTCATGGAGAGAGATTCAACGTAAAAGAAATTAATGAAGATCAATCAAATCACACCCCTACCTTGTCATTCATTGGAGGATTCGAGAGGTAGAAGATGAAGTCGTTGAAGAACGTCGGTGTTTGTTGCTTCCGCAAAGTGCTTCCGATCTGGGCTTGAGTTCGGTTCCTCATTCTTCCTTAGAGAGGGCGTTCTTCATTGGAGGAAGTGTTTTCTAATGTTCTCCCCTTTTCCAGTGATTTCTCCAAGGAAATGAGGATCCAGAAAAATAAAAATGTTTTTCAAATTAATTTACATTGGCCTTATTAAATAATAGGAGACTTGATAGGTTTTCCCCCATTAAGAGGGGTTCGAGTGGTCCCCACCACCATGAATTCAAATTGGGAGGTTTTTCTAACTTGGGTGATCCCCACCTCCATAATTTCAAAAGAGAGGTTTCAAAAGAAAAATAAATAGTAAATTATTTTATTTTTCTTCTTACACCAAAAAGTGAAAAACTATCTTCCACCCTCGACGTACTGCGATCGAGGTGACAGACTCTTTAAGAGAATATCAGCGATGTGAGTTCAACAGTGTCCTTGGATTTTAATTTCAAGCACTAGTTCAAAAGTTATAAAAACCCACTAGCACATTTACTGAACGTACTTAAATAAAAGATCTGAAATTCATTCCGGGCACTCCCGAACTCAGAATCATGCACCGTTAATTTTCACAGACTCGAAATATTCCCATATAATTAAAAATATTTACATGAAAAATCTAGGTCATTACATTCTCCCCACCTTAGGGCTTTGCATCCCCAAAATCCACCCCACAAAAATAAGAAAAAATAGTTGGGGTACTGAGAACAAATCTGAGAATCCTGCTCCCATGTGCTCTCCCGGAGGTTCCCATGCTACCAGCGCACACACACCAAAGGTATCAATATACAATGAAGGAATCTCTCATATCGATCCTCAAACTCCACTAGAACCTCTAAAAATGTCACGCCATCGTCGATGTCCAGCTCGCCCAGTCAATATTGTGTGAAGGGTCGTGCATGTATCTCCTCAGCTGGGATAAATGGAAACGTCGTGCACCTAGTGAAAATGAGGGGGAAGTGCTAGGCGGTAAGCCACCTCACCAACATTGTAGAGGACCTGAAAAGGTCCGATGCCACCCCTGCCAAATCTCAACAAACCTCGTCAGGGAGAGAACCGTAGAAATCCATGGTCACCACCCTCGAACTCCATGGGTCTCCATCTCCTATTATCATAAGACTTATGCCTACTATATGAATTCTTCATCTACTCCTGGAAGATCTGCACCTTCTCCGTGGTATCCCATACCATCTCTGGTTCCACAAGTGCTGATTCCCCTAGATTATTCCAGCACAAAGGCGACTTGCAAGGTCGGCTATACATTGCCTCAAATGGTGACATCACAATGGCGGAGTGGTATCTATTGTTGTATGTCTTATCCACCAAGGGTATGTGATCCCCCCATATGTGACTAAATTCAAGGATTCAAGCACGCAACATGTCCTCGAGGGTCTGAATGGTCCGCTTAGTCTGGCCATCCGTCTGAGGATGGAAGGCGATGCTCAAAAGAAGCTGCATCCTGAATGCCTCATGTAACCCCTTCCATATCCAGGAAGTGAAACATGCATCACGATTAGAGACAATATTCAAGGGTGATCCATGTAGATGAATGATCTCCTGCACATAGAGGAATCCTAATCTCTCTACTGAATCCTGCTCTCTGATCGGTGGGAAGCGGGACAGCTTGGTGAGTCAGTCGACGATTACCCAGATAGAATCGTGAACCCCAGATGTACGTGGCATTCATGTCACGAAGTCCATTGATATTCCATCCCACTTCCACTCCAGGACCACTAACGGCTAAACTAATCCTACTGGTATCTGATGGTCCCCCTTCACTTACTGACACGTGAGGCACTGAGAGACAAACTACGCTACTGCATTCATCATTACTAACCACCAGTGATGTCGTTTGAGGTCCTAGTACATCTTCTCCACTCCTAGATGTACCGCTAGAGGGGATGTGTGGAACTCCCTCAACACTTCCTCGCGAAGCGACAATGGTACCAGGGTACATCCTCTGAAAAGGTTCATGTGCTCCCCAACTTCAGAAAATCCATAAGGTGTCTGTCCTGTGGATATTTGAGCATGTCACGCCTCACAATCAGTGTACCCACACAACACCTCCCTTACTCACTGAAGGAGTGGGGGAGTGATGATAAAAGACTGAAGAAAAGCTTCTCCATATCGATCCACAAAGGATATCTGCCAAGCGGTCACCTACTCTGTCGCCTCACCTAGAAACTGTATACCAGATCTCTGGCTGAGTGCATCTTCTACAACATTCCCCATCCCAGAAGTATAGACTATCTCGAAGTCATTGTCTTAGAGGAACTCACGAAAATTCCATTGTCATAGGTTCATGTTCTTCTATGATAAGATATACATGAGACTATAGTGATCAGAGTAGATCGTAAAACACTTACCCATCAGATAGTGTCACCATATCATCAAAGAGAAGACCACTGCTGCAAACTCAAGGTCAGGGGTAGCATAGTTCTTCTCATGATGTATCAGAAATCGAGAACCATATGCGATAAATGATCACTCCTGCATCAAGACACATCTGAGTATGGTCCCTGATACGTAATAGTAGACTACGTACCCAATGCCCACCTCCAGAAGCCTCAAGATGGGGGCACTATTCAGACTCTTCCTCATCTCCTGAAAACATCACTGGAATCTCTCTGACGAAACGAATGGTTTCCCCTTCTTCATCAATGCTAATAACGGTGCTGCAACTCTTGGGAAATATGGCACAAATCTTCCGTAGTATCTGAACAAACCTAGGAAACACCGTACATCCTTCACACTCCTCGGTGGATCCTAAGCAAGTATCACCTCAATCTTTGTTGGATCCACTGCAACTATAGCCTATGAGAAGACATATCACCTAAAGTGAACCTCTCAGATCCAAAATTGGCACTTCGAGAGCTTACTATAAACCTTGTTCTCTCGGTGAGTGTCCAGAACTACCTACAAATGATAGGTATTCTACTCCTCAGTTGCCGAGTAGATCATAATGTCATCAATGAAGATGATTACAAATTGATCAAGGTCTAGCTGAAAGATATTTTTCATGAGTCCCATGAACACTGATGGAGCATTGGTCATGCCGAATGGAATAACAAATAACTCATAGTTTCCAGAAAGACATCTGAAAGTTGTCTTCTGCACATCCGGTAACATCCCAAGTAAGTAATTAATAATAGATATTTTTATCTATGTCTATTAATGAACTAGATAGTGTTATAGAGGCTTAAAATGAAAATAAATACAATCTTATGCATGGAATACACTAATATTCTTAAAAGATTGTTTTACTGCCATTTGATGGCAAACCATTTTTAAATCTATATTTTGAAAACTTTATAAGCTATGTTTGTCAAGATAAACTTATTCTTTATTATTGGCACATCAAAATTTACTTTGTGTGAATTTTTGGTATTTTTCGGACAATGTTCATTTTTTAATGAATAGTGAAAAATATTGCATTTTACATCAAAACTGCTTTTTAATCTAATTTATTTATATGATTAGATTATCTTTTGAATTAGTTTTAAAGTTATATTAGAATATATTTTTACCATTTTATCCAATTGTGGTCATTGTAATCAATTTCACTTTGAAATTAGACTTAAACTGGTGTCAATCTTTTGATACTTATTGTTTTATAAAAACACGCTATTTGCTATGACAGCGGGAATTAATTATTAAATTAATTAATGTGACATATATATTCTGAATTTTGTAAAATAGACTTCATTTTTTAATTCGTAATATCAAATATATCTTAGGGTGAAGTTTGGGTAATTTTCTGAAAAACTTCAATTTTTGATGAATAGTGAAACCACTAAGTGGTACTTATAAAAACTGATTTTCCGTTTAAATGAAATTTTGCCATCATTGTGTTTTGAATTTCAAAAATCCGACATACATGGTTGTCATTAATATGTACAATGTGATTCAATGAGATTAAAATAATTTGTTGGTGAATAGTAACTTATTAAGTTTTAATCGTGATTAGTGGTAATTAGTGTAGTTTAAGGTAAAATTAATGCTTTAATAAAATAAGACGAGCTTGACACATATCCTACCCTCATTGGTTGTGTCATGGCCGACCAAGAAAAGCCATCGGTCAACTTGGGGACCCCATGGATCCACTTTGGTTGGGAAATGACATAAATAACTTTTTATTTAATGTAAAAGTAAAAATGACACAAACATAATATGTTTTACGAAAACAATTTTTACATGGGGTTATAAAGATCCTATTTTTGATTATAAATAGTCATTGGAAAGATAAAAAGATTTTCTACATCATAGTATTTGTTTTATAATTTTTAGACTTTAAATAAATTATATTATTTATGACATCATGATGATGCAGCGATGACCTCATTATTTAACGATTTAAATAAAATGGAAAGATAATGAAAAATATAAAACCTACACATGGCCAAAACAAATTGGATGAGTGGATTTAGAAGCCTTATCACCTTATCCTATAATTATAGCAATTTTGGACCTTTTTAATCCGAAACTCTTTTTAAAATAAAGTAACTTATCTTTACTTTCCAAAAGTGCCCCTCCTCTCCTCTTATAAAAGGCCCCCACCTCTACCTCATTTCACACACACCTCAAGCCTTTGGCTCGGCCAAACCCTACCCATTTACTCTCTCAACATCCCTCTCCTCATCCTAGAGGATTCCTTTTGGTCATAAGCCTTTCAAAGGAAGCCTTTAGGCTCAAATAAAAAAGAGTTACACTTTTAAAGGTAATTCATTCTCTCATGTTCATTTGTTTTATTTTGCTTCTCCAACCCCATAAACTCTTTTTATTTACTTCTTTTGTAACAAAACCAGTATATTCAATATACGAGGATGTTGTTATAAGATTTATTTGAGCTAAACTCTCACACAACTACATCAAATGGTTAAAGAACATATGTTTTCCGTGGATGGCGAAATTCTGCCTCCCGAAACGATGATTGTTCAATACTCATTTAACACCTTCAAAGGTGGCCATTATGATTTAACTATTTTTATATATGATATATAATATGTTTATTCTTTCCATAAGCTTCTGTATTTTTCATTTATGGCATACCATTATAATTTCCATTATGGGTAAACACGATATCTTCATTTTAGGAAGTGCGGACTACCGCCCCCTGAAAGTGATTTGATTCGTTAATATCATATGTGGGATGTGTAAAGGATAAAGTTAATGATATTATATATGTTATTATACTAGAATTATAATATACTCTTATATCATTATGATTCCATTCCAAAAAATACGAAATAGAAATGGAAGTAGCGTTCATGCGTACGTACGGCTTACCGTCTCCATGAACGGTGCATTTCATTTCTTACCTCTAAATGTGATGTAATATTATAAATACATGTATATGATGAATATATATGATTTATATGTTATCCAAATCATTAATATCATTCCGGATATAACGAACCTTTGACCAAATTAACAACATGTAAGTGTAAGAAGTCTATTTCTGACTTAAGAACCAAATACCGAAAAAATGAACATTATTAAATTAAATGATTACATGATGTCCCTAACATGGTATAAAAGGAATAATGAACTTGAAAAAGGTTCTTAAGAAAGTAGATATTAATTCAAGTTTATTATTCAGGAGATTAAAGAACAGTCGGGTCAAGTCGGATACGAGGTATGGGACTTCGTCTCAATCTCCTTTTATTAAGGCATATTTTGTTTTATACACAACCTTTTTTTTATACGGTGTATAAAACCCTTTGACTTTTACGTTTATTCAAAAGGAATATTTTTATATGAAGCGTTTACTAAACGAAAAAAGGGAATGTTTTTGTCGTACGTATGCGGCGACAATGACTTCTCCGCCGTCGTGACCGTTATTTGAGTTTCGACTTCCTCTACAAGCCATTCCTTCTTTTAAAAAGGAAAAATAAATACCATGTTTTACTTTTCTTTTATTTTGGTATTGAAAATGGTTTTCATAATATTTTTATATAAATGTTTTGTATTGATATATTGTGATTGAAAGGTGGAAATTTTATGTTTCCTTTATGCCTGTTTTATGTGATACGATTATGTTGAGGTTCTTGGGCATTATTATGAAGACGGGTGGTTCCGTGATAAACTAAGGGCGGGTGAGCCCGATATAGATCTCCAATGCATTGGGTAACGCGAAGGATTGAAACGTTAAGGTTTGTCCGAAGAGATTTAGGGAATATACTGTGATGGGTATTCCAAACGTAACCAAGAGGGTTACTCCCTACGTAAGAATGTTATGAATGCCTCAAGTTACCTTTATGTCTTATGATTTCAATGATTTACTCATGATTTGATGAGGTATGTTAATGTGCTTATGTTTTATGGGTAAAGTATGATTTAACTCTTATGTATATATGTACCCATGTTTCCTTTCCATATTTTTATAACCCATACTGAGCTTTTTATGCTCATCCCAAGTTTTTTTGAAATGTTTTTCACAGGTCAAGGGAAAGGTACATGATATGATGATAGTGTCAAGGAAGTGTCAAGAAATAATCCATGTTTTATTTTAAATGTGTTTCCATTGATGGGAATGAAGAATACTATCTTTATCTAACCACTTTGTTTATAAGTGGAATGTAATGCAAGTTTTATGATCTAATTCTCTCAAACTCTAAACCCGAAAAGATCCTCAACGTGTAATCTTGTAATAACTCAAGATTAAGTAAGTTTTAAGGATGGGGCCTTATAGTTGGTATCAGAGGTCGGTTTAGATAACTTTAGGAGTTAGAATTCTATTAAATGATTATCCAAAAGAAAAATTTAAATGATATAGCATTTGAAGATTACCATGATGCTTCATCCAAGATATGTTTGTTTAGAATGGTTTTCCTTAGAGGAAACAGGGAAGCAGTGCTAGGAAGGCATACAGAAGGAAATAACCTTCCGAATCAGCATCCAGAAATGGTCGAAATTGGAACTGAACAGTTTGTTGCAGTAATGGCGCAGTTGACTCAAGCGATAAATGGTGGTGGTATCCATGCACGAGATCAGCCAGACCAACCGCAGAGGAACATGTCAGTGGTGGAACATTTCATGAGGCAACATCCACCATCATTCAGTGGATCATCAGACCCTGTGCTAGCTGAAGGGTGGATTAAAGCACTGGAGAAAATTTTGATGTCATGGGGTGTTCAGACAATCAAAAGGTTAGTCTTGCTATTTACTGTTTGGAGGGTGAAGCAGATTAGTGGTGGTCATGGTTAAAAATATCAGGGACGCCGATGAGATTGATGCTCTTGACTGGGATGAATTCAAAGGTATGTTTCTTGAGAAGTATTTTCCTAAGGCTATTCGACATAGGATGGAAAAGAAATTCTTGGAATTGAGGCAAGAGGAAGACTCAGTGGCTGCCTATGAAGAAAGGTTCACTCGATTGGCAAGGTATGCTCCAAATTTTATCCGAGACCATGATAGTAAAATCAATTGTTTTTACTCAGGATTAAAGCCAAAATATCGAAGGGCATTAGCTTCTCGTGAGTTTAAAAGTTATGAAATGCTTGTTCGATGTGCTGAGAAGGTGGAAATGGAGTTTGCCGATGACCAAGTGTTCTATAACAACATGCAGAAGAAGAGACCGAGGTGGCAGGAGAAAGGAAATAATTTTTAAAAAAAGTCTGATGGTAAGAGAACTAAGTTTCCAGTTTGTGATAAATGTGGCAAAAGGCATGCTGGGGAATGTCTTCTGAATTCTGGAAAGTGCTACCGATGTGGTAAGATGGGACATAAGGCTCGTGATTTTACTGAAAAGGATCAAGGTGAAGGTAAGAACAAATTTGATTTACAGTTAGTGAAATATTATAAGTGCAATGAGATGGGTCACTATGCAAATGAGTGTCCGGCAAAGAGCTTGAGTGATGGGAAGCAGTTAGACTACAAGCAGAAAGGGGTGGTGAAATCCTTTGCAACTACTTCAGCAGTTGTCGGGCCATCAAATTAAGTTGTATCAGGTACTTTGTTTGTTTTTTCATTTTATGCCAGTGTGTTGTTTGATTCGGGGTCTACACATTCTTTCATCTCTGAAACCTTTTCTAGTAAAATGGGAATACCATCTCAAGAAATGACTCCTAAACTTTTGGTAAAAACACATGGGGGAAATGTTGAGGCAAAAAGAATTTATAAGAATCTTCCTATCCTTATCTGTGGAAAGAACCTACTTTCAAACCTTATTGTTCTACCTCTAGTAGAGTTTGATGTTATCCTGGGTATGGATTGGCTCTCTATTTACCATGCTAAGATTGACTGTAGAGATAAAGAAGTTTCTTTTCAGAAAGACTTTCAGTTTGTTTACAAGAATGAACCCTTACTTTTGATAACATATCAAGAGGCCGAGAAACTTGTAAAAGATGGAAATGAATGTTACCTTGCACACGTCGTTGAAAATAAATAAACTGTTCAGATTAATGATGTGCCAGTGGTAAATGAGTATCCTGATGTTTTTCCTGATGAGTTGCTTAGAATAATACCAGATCGGGAAGTTGAGTTTACTGTTGACTTAGTTCCTGATGCTAAGCCAATTTCAAAACCCCCTTATCGAATGGCACAAATTGAACTTTTAGAGTTGAAGGAGCAATTGCAAGATTTATTAGAGAAAGGTTTCATTAGACCTAGAACATCACCATGGGGTGCTCCTGTTTTATTTGTTAAAAAGAAATATGGTTCTATGAGACTTTGCATTGATTATAGAGCCTTGAATAATATCACTGTTAAGAACAAATATCCTTTGCCTCATATCGATGATTTGTTTGATCAGCTCCAGGGAGCTCAGTTTTTTTCAAAGATTGACCTGAGATCGGGGTACCATCAGCTGAAGGTAAAGGAGCCAGATATTCTGAAGACCGCATTCCGTACGAGATATGGCCATTATGAATTTGTAGTAATGCCTTTTGGGCTAACCAATGCACCTGCTGTATTCATGGAATTAATGAATAGAATTTTCCATGAATTCTTGGATAAGTTTGTGGTGGTTTTCATTGATGATATTTTGGTGTTTTCTAAAAGTAAAGAGGAGCATGAAAGACATTTAAGGGTTATCTTACAAACCTTAAAAGAAAAGAAACTGTATGGGAAATTCAGCAAGTGTGAGTTTTGGTTGCAACAAATTTCTTTCCTTGGTCACATTGTTTCTAAAGATGGAATAACTGTTGATCCTGCAAAAACAAAAGTTGTGGAAGAATGGCCAAGACCCACAAATGTAACTGAGATTCGTAGATTCCTTGGTTTGGCGGGCTATTACCGAAGGTTTGTTAGAAATTTTTCACGGTTATCTAGTCCAATGACTAAGCTAACTCGGAAGGGTGTTATGTTTATCTGGACAAAAGAATATGATGATTGTTTTCAGAAATTGAAAAGAAGATTGGTGAATGCTCCAGTTTTGGCACTACCTTCCAGGAATGGTGAGTTTGTTATATATAGTGATGCTTCATTGAAAGGACTTGGTTGCGTCCTAATGCAGAATGATCAGGTAATTTCTTATGCTTCATGACAGTTGAAAACTCATGAGGTAAATTACCCTACACATGATTTGGAATTAGCTACTGTTGTTTTTGCTTTAAAAATTTGGAGGCATCATTTGTATGGAGTAAAGTGTGAAATATATACCGATCACAAAAGTTTAAAGTATATATTCACTAAGAAAGAATTGAACATGAGACAAAGGAGATGGCTAGAATTAATCAAGGATTATGATTGTATAATTCATTACCATCTGGGAAAAGAAAATAAAGTGGATGATGCTTTGAGTCGAAAAAGTAATGCTTCATTAACAATGTTGCATTTGGAACGTGATCCTTTGGTTAAGGATTTGATGAACTTTGGCATAGAAGTTGTTGGTGTAGGGAGTCCTTCTGCTTTGTTTCAGGTATCAGTGAGATCATCTCTATCAGATATAATCAATCAAGCACATAAGCAAGACAGTGAGTTGCAGAAAAAGGTAGAGCTTGTTCAGAAAGGTAAGTTTCCTGAATTCAACATTGATAATGATTGTGTTTTGAGATTTGGGAAGAGATTGTGTGTGCCTTGTGATTCATAGTTGAAGAGAGAGTTGTTATGTGAAGCTCATAGTTCTCTGTTTTCAGTTCATCCGGGCAGTACTAAGATGTATAGAGATCTGTGGGAGTATTACTGGTGGGATGGAATGAAAAGAGATATTGCTGATTTTACTGTGAAGTGTTTGACTTGTCAGCAGGTTAAAGTAGAGAGGCAGTTACCGAAAGGGACGCTTCAGCCTTTACCAGTTCCAGAGTGGAAATGGGAGAATATATCCATGGACTTTGTTGTTGGATTACCAAAGACATCTCGAGGTAATAATGCAATCTGGGTTATTGTTGATCGCTTGACCAAATCTGCTCATTTCCTTGATATACGAGATACTTTCTCTCTTGATCAACTTTCCCGTTTGTATCTTAAAGAGATAGTCAGGTTACATGGAGTTCTTCTCTCCATTGTATCAGATCGTGATCCCAAGTTTACTTCTAACTTTTGGAAAGGCCTTCAGAAGTCGTTGGGTACTGAATTAAATTTTATTACAGCTTTTCATCCTCAATCAGATGGGTAGTCAGAACGAACAATTCATACATTGGAGGATATGATATGAGCTTGTTCTATGGATTATCAGGGAAGTTGGGACCAACATCTTTCTTTGGTTGAGTTTTCATATAATAACAGTTTTCATTCCAGTATACAGATGGCACCATTTCAGGCATTATATGGGAAGCGATGTCGAACTACAGCTTTCTGGGAAGAAGTGGGTGAAAGAAAGTTGATGGGACCAGAATTGGTAGAAGAGATGGCAGAAAAAGTTCAGCTGATTCAGAAACACATGAGAACAGCTCAGAGCAGGCAGAAGAGTTATGCAGATAACCGGAGGAAGGATCTATCTTTCGAGGTAGGTGATCATGTTTTTTCTCAAGGATTCTCCTTGGAAAAGTGTGATGAGATTTGGTAAGAAAGGAAAGTTGAGTCCAAGGTTCATTGGACCATACGAAATTCTGGAGATAGTTGGATCAGTTGCATACCGTGTGGCTTTACCTCCGAGTTTATCTCAAGTACACAATGTTTTTCACGTTTCGATATTGAGAAAGTATATGCCAGATCCATCTCATGTTTTGAGTCCAGAGGTAGTTTAGTTGGAAGAGAACCTATATTATGAGGAACAACCGGTCCAGATTCTTGACCAGAGGGAGAAAGTGTTACAGAATAATTTGATTAAGTAGGTAAAGGTTTTTTGTAAAAACCACACGATGGAAGAGGCAACATGGGAATCTGAAAATGCAATGAGGGATAAGTACCCCCATTTATTTGATAAGTAAATAAATTGCGGGGACGCAATTTTCTAAAGGGGGGAAGGATGTAACATCCCAAGTAAGTAATGAATAATAGATATTTTTATCTATGTCTATTAATGAACTAGATAGTGTTATAGAGGCTTAAAATGAAAATAAATACAATCTTATGCATGTAATACACTAATATTCTTAAAAGATTATTTTACTGGCTTTTGATGGAAAACCATTTTTAAATATATCTTTTGACAACTTTATAAGCTATGTTTGTCAAGATAAACTTATTCTTTATGATTGGGACATCAAAATTTACTTTTTGTGAATTTTTGGTATTTTTCGGACAATGTTCATTTTTTAATGAATAGTGAAAAATATTGCATTTTACATCAAAACTGATTTTTAATCTAATTTATTTATATGATTATATTATCTTTTGAATTAGTCTTAAAGTTATATTAGAATATATTTTTACCATTTTATCCAATGGTGGTCATTGGAATCAATTTCACTTTGAAATTAGACTTAAACTGGTGTCAATCTTTTGATACTTATTGTTTTATAAAAACATGCTATTTGCTATGACAGCGGGAATTAATTATTAAATTAATTAATGTGAATTATATATTCTGAATTTTGTAAAATAGACTTCATTTTTGAATTCGTAATATCAAATATAGCTTAGGGTGATTTTTTGGTAATTTTCTGAAAAACTTCAATTTTTGATGAATAGTGAAACCACTAAGTGGTACTTATAAAAACTGATTTTCCATTTAAATGAAATTTTGCCATCATTGTGTTTTGAATTTCAAAAATCCAACATACATGGTTGTCATTAAGAAGTAAAATGTGGTTCAATGAGATTAAAATAATTTTTTGGTGAATAGTAACTTATTAAGTTTTAATCGTGATTAGTGGTAATTAGTGTAGTTTAAGGTAAAATTAATGCTTTAATAAAATAAGATGAGCTTGACACATGTCCTACCCTCATTGTTTGTGTCATGGCCGACCAAGACAAGCCATGGGTCAACTTGGGGACCCCATGGATCCACTTTGGTTGGGAAATGACATAAATAACTTTTTATTTAATGTAAAAGTAAAAATGACAGAAACATAATATGTTTTACGAAAACAATTTTTACATGGGGTTATAAAGATCATATTTTTGATTATAAATATTAATTGGAAAGATAAAACGATTTCCTACATCATAGTATTTTTTTATAATTTTTTTACTTTAAATAAATTAAATTATTTATGACATCATGATGATGCAGTGATGACCTCATTATTTAACGATTTAAATAAAATGGAAAGATAATGAAAAATCTAAAACCTACACATGGACAAAACAAATTGGATGAGTGGATTTAGAAGCCTTATCACCTTATCCTCGAATTATAGCAATGTGGGACATTTTGAATCCGAAACTCTTTTTAAAATAAAGTAACTTATCTTTACTTTCCAAAAGTGCCCCTCCTCTCCTCTTATAAAAGGCCCCCACCTCTACCTCATTTCACACACTCCTCAAGACTTTGGCTCCGCCAAACCCTGACCATTTACTCTCTCCACATCCCCCTCCTCATCCTAGAGTATTCCCTTTGGGCAGAATCCTTTCAAAGGAAGCCTTTAGGCTCAAATAAAAAAGAGTTACACTTTTAAAGGTAATTCATTCTCTCATGTTCATTTGTTTTATTTTGCTTCTCCAACCCCATAAACTCTTTTTATTTACTTCTTTTGTAACAACACCAGTATCTTCAATATACGAGGATGTTGTTATAAGATTTATTTGAGCTAAACTCTCACAAAACTACATCAAATGGTTAAAGAACATATGTTTTCTGTGGATGGCGAAATTCTGCCTCCCGAAACGATGATTGTTCAATACTCATTTAACACCTTCGAAGGTGGCCATTATGATTTAACTATTTTTATATATGATATATAATATGTTTATTCTTTCCATAAGCTTCTGTATTTTTCATTTATGGCATACCATTATAATTTCCATTATGGGTAAACACGATATCTTCATTTTAGGAAGTGCGGACTACCGCCCCCTGAAAGTGATTTGATTCGTTAATATCATATGTGGGATGTGTAAAGGATAAAGTTAATGATATTATATATGTTATTATACTAGAATTATAATATACTCTTATATCATTATGATTCCATTCCAAAAAATACGAAATAGAAATGGAAGTAGCGTTCATGCGTACGTACGGCTTACCGTCTCCATGAACGGTGCATTTCATTTCTTACCTCTAAATGTGATGTAATATTATAAATACATGTATATGATGAATATATATGATTTATATGTTATCCAAATCATTAATATCATTCCGGATATAACGAACCTTTGACCAAATTAACAACATGTAAGTGTAAGAAGTCTATTTCTGACTTAAGAACCAAATACCGAAAAAATGAACATTATTAAATTAAATGATTACATGATGTCCCTAACATGGTATAAAAGGAATAATGAACTTGAAAAAGGTTCTTAAGAAAGTAGATATTAATTCAAGTTTATTATTCAGGAGATTAAAGAACAGTCGGGTCAAGTCGGATACGAGGTATGGGACTTCGTCTCAATCTCCTTTTATTAAGGCATATTTTGTTTTATACACAACCTTTTTTTATACGGTGTATAAAACCCTTTGACTTTTACGTTTATTCAAAAGGAATATTTTTATATGAAGCGTTTACTAAACGAAAAAAGGGAATGTTTTTGTCGTACGTATGCGGCGACAATGACTTCTCCGCCGTCGTGACCGTTATTTGAGTTTCGACTTCCTCTACAAGCCATTCCTTCTTTTAAAAAGGAAAAATAAATACCATGTTTTACTTTTCTTTTATTTTGGTATTGAAAATGGTTTTCATAATATTTTTATATAAATGTTTTGTATTGATATATTGTGATTGAAAGGTGGAAATTTTATGTTTCCTTTATGCCTGTTTTATGTGATACGATTATGTTGAGGTTCTTGGGCATTATTATGAAGACGGGTGGTTCCGTGATAAACTAAGGGCGGGTGAGCCCGATATAGATCTCCAATGCATTGGGTAACGCGAAGGATTGAAACGTTAAGGTTTGTCCGAAGAGATTTAAGGAATATACTGTGATGGGTATTCCAAACGTAACCAAGAGGGTTACTCCCTACGTAAGAATGTTATGAATGCCTCAAGTTACCTTTATGTCTTATGATTTCAATGATTTACTCATGATTTGATGAGGTAAGTTAATGTGCTTATGTTTTATGGGTAAAGTATGATTTCACTCTTATGTATATATGTACCCATGTTTCCTTTCCATGTTTTTATAACCCATACTGAGCTTTTTATGCTCATCCCAAGTTTTTTTGAAATGTTTTTCACAGGTCAAGGGAAAGGTACATGATATGATGATAGTGTCAAGGAAGTGTCAAGAAATAATCCATGTTTTATTTTAAATTTGTTTCCATTGATGGGAATGAAGAATAATATCTTTATGTAACCACTTTGTTTATATGTGGAATGTAATGCAAGTTTTATGATCTAATTCTCTAAAACTCTAAACCTGAAAAGATCATCAATGTGTAATCTTGTAATAACTCAAGATTAAGTAAGGTTTAAGGTTGGGGCCTTATAAATCCTCATCTCGTAATCTGAGCTGGTGATAGACATATCTCAGGTCTATCTTGGAGAACCACCTTTCTCCCTTTAGGTGATCAAAGAGGTCGTGAATCCTCAAAAGTGAATACTTTTTCTTCACGATCACATGGTTTAGGAACCGATAGTCAACACAAAGTCTCAAGTTCCCATCCGCCTTCTTGGCGAAAAAAATCGTGGCTACCCAAGGAGAAACACTGGGCCAGATGAACTCCTTCTCTTATATGTCCTCCATGTGTACCTACAACTCACGATGATCTGTGGGAGCCATCTGATATGCTGGTGTAGATATCGGTGCCATCCTGGGGAACAATTCAACATAAAAGTCCACATCTTTGTGAGGAGGTAGACCCGAAACATCATCCGGGATGACATCCGCATACTAGTCCACCACAACAGGATAGCTCAGCCTCTCCACATCAACCTCTATGAGGGTAAGGCTAGCCAACTAATGAGTGATCAGCTGCACTCTCCTCTGGGTAAGTATAACTTGTGCTGAAAAGGCACATTTCTCTCTAGTGAAGGTACACCTAGTCCCATCGGTGCAGACACACCACACTTTGGGCCTAATGCAGTTGATATGTGCATGGACTGTAGACAACCAATGAATACCTAAGATGAAGTTTTAAGGCCTTGACGCTGCTACTAGAAGATCCCAGCTAAAGCTCTATCCTCCTAGAGTAAAATCAAAATTCTGACACCAGTGTGTAATCATTGAATCCTTTTCCGTAAGAGTCTCTAGCTATAAGGATTGAGCCAACGAATCCACCAAAATCTCTGAGCTCAAAATGAGGGTAGTGGTAAGAAGAGAATGACTGGCACCTATGTCTATAAGTACTATAGCTAAGGTGGAGTAGACATAGATCATACCTCATATCATCTCCAAAGTTCCATGGTCGTAGGCCTCAGCTTCCTGGAGTTGAGTTCACCCATGTATGCCTGCTCCCTGTGGACGGGGTGGACCACCTGGTGGTGGTGGAGGTAACACCTCAAACTGTCACCCACCGTCAGCTACACGACCAGCTCTTGTGCCACATCTGACTGCTCCCTACAGACCACCTCTATAGAAAATCTGTGTCTACCTAGGTGGTCCTTAAACCATTTTTTGATCATCCGCATGTCATGTCAGGTTTTCATGAGCCATGCGACCCTACCCACCGCAAGTGTAACACTTCCTGCTCCTCACTTTACTGGCTCTGTCTCGGGTGCCCTGCACAACTAACCCTGAATCCTACGGTCATCCACCTATAGGTATGGTACTTTTTGACCTTTGTGACATCTGAATTCTGCCATCTACAGAATAATCCCCTACGTGATGCCCGATGGTGGGTCACACTACTGGTGACTGATTAGTAAGAAAACTCTTCACTAAGAAGGATTTTTCTAACACCCATACCTTTGTCAGAATGCTGATTGAAATCATTGAAGAACTGAACTCCCGCCTTAGTCCCTGCTCGAAGGTTCGGGCCCTATAGAATGGGTCCCGCACTATATCAGTGGTGTAGCATGAGAGGTCGGAGAACCTTGCTAAGTATTGAGCCACAGTCATGATGCCCTACTATAGATGAAGAAGCTCCTGTATGCGCAATCCAGAAACAGTCACTGGGGGAAACTCTGCCCGAAACCAGATCTCAATGTTTGTCTAGAGAAAAGTCACCTTCTCATGAACTTGGAGCACCAAGATCCACCATTTACATACTAATTATTGTAGAAGACTTTTGGAAAGGATCAACATAGATCAGCTGGAGTCCTTATCAGTTGAAAAAATCTCACTATGGCCGATAGCCAATCCTCTGCCACCTATGGGTCTGTCTCACCTGTGAACCTGGGTGGACTCTGGCACTGGGACTTGTGAAATGTGCTCAAGCGACATGCACTCTATGCTGCTGGGGCTGGTGGAATCAGTAGACCAATGGGTAACGATACCGATGGTGCCTCAGCTGGTGCCTCTATTGACAAAGGGCCCTGTACCGAGGCCTCATCACTCGGCGGGCTGTCATTGCGTACTATACCATGAACCCTAGATGGTTTTCAGCATAGAGGCATTATGAAATGAAATAGGTGCACCATAGTTAATAAATTATACCTGGTGAGATGACTCAAGAAATCACAAAGAAAACTTTTCAAAACACACGCGCAATCAGTGTTTTTGTGCACTAGGTCAGAAATTAGAAGTCAGGGTCCTGGTGTATGGATACATCATCCGTCGCACCAACACAAGATTCCCTAAACTAATAACCACAATCATAACACTTATCACTATTTCTGGTAAAAGACCAGAGTACAATGTTCTAGGGTAGAACAGATTCCTCTAATACCAATTTGTCATGACCCATCCCCTGGGGCCCGTGCCGTGACTACCCCAAGCCCGCCATCCAAAGGCCAGGGGATGGTGGCTAGCACCAAAAGGAATATTCCATAAAATTTGGAAGCCATTTACTTTATAACCTGTAAACTCACACAATGATGTACAAATCAAGATACAAGCACAGAGTAAAACTATATAGTAAAAAGGGTGCATTCAGAAAGAAAAAGGGGCCAGAATACAGGCCCAACTAGAATGTACAAGAAAACTGGGAAGTACAAGTAATCTAGAATAGCTCCTGTGAACACCCACCAAGGATCCTACCTAAAGGGTGGGTTCAGCTCTCGAACAGTCATCACTTTGTTATGCCTCGTCTAATGTCCACCTCCGATGTACCTCCAATCCTGGTACCCTAAGCCTCGATCAATGTTGTACATCGTCTACAACAAACACAACATGGTGCGGTTATAGCCCGTGCAGGGGTGAGTATAATGATACTCGGTAGGGACCTCGACACCCTCGAAGGTCTCAGAAAATCCACAAAGGATAACCCACAAAGCATGAAAACAGCTGACAAAATTACTTATGTACATGGCCATACATATACCTAAGTTGTCGAGTAAACTCATCTCATTCATGAGGAACCCAAGGCCCAAATTGAAATCCAAAAGCTCAATTGTCCCATGTAGGAAAGAATACCATGAAGGTAACACCACGAAGGTAAGTACCACAAAGGTAAAACCACCAAGAAAAATACCACAAAGAATCACTACGAAGGTAAGTACCACATAGGTAATGCCACATATAATAATACACCGAATCTATCACCACGAAGGTAAGTACCAAAAAGGTAACGCCACACAAAATAATACCACTAAGGTATCACCATGAAGGTCTGCATCACAAAGGTAGGCCACACAGATGATTACCAAATAGGTAAAGACTCAACTCACACTAGGTATGACTTAGGTACTATTGTAAAGATTATTAGATACATCTACTGAGTTGTCTTACTCTGTTGAGAGGTAGACGCACACAGGATCCTAAATCCTCAGACCCACATAGGATCCTAGTACAAGAGACCCAAGTAGGATCCTAGAGTAATCAAACTTGGATTCGTAGAGCTGATCCAAGTGTAATACTGAAACACATGCCCACATAGGATCCCAAATCATAGACCCACGTAGTATCCAAAGGAATAGACCCACATAGGATCCCTTTCTCATCTTACAGCCAGCCACAGTGTTCCCGCACTATGCTCGCTTGATTCTGGGAGGGTCCGCTCCTCAAGCCATAGGTTGATATTCCGACTACCACAAAGTCCCATGAATAATTATTCCAAAGGACCACCAAGTAATAACAGTCTCCATGCAACAGACAGTGTGTCAATCGGATGCTCGGTCTGCATGTTATTGTCATTTTATCCCTGAGAGCCAGGTTTTATTTCTGTCTGATCCAACCTGGACATACCCCAACCTTATCCAAAACACAAGTGGGGTATAAAAAAACGAAATTTTGATGAATCCGGATTGGTCTGACCCCACTTGTGTTTTGGATAAAGTTGGCATGACCCGGGTCTGGCCCTGGCCGGCTAGATCCGGCCCGGCCCACTGGGCGGCTTGCGAAAGGCGGGCTATGTTGGGCGTCCCGCGGTGCGCGGCCCGCTGGGAAGCCCACGACTGGCCGAATTTCCAGCACTCCTCCGCAGCGCGGTCACATGCCGCACCACCACCGGGAATGGGCATTGAGCTGGCTACCCCCATTCACCATTGCAACCTCGTGCCGCGGCTCCAGCACACCAACAACATGGATGCGAGCAGCCGCCTCCCCTTCACATTGTCAGTCGTGCGCTGGCCGCCGCCTTTTCTCCACCGTGGTCGATGTGTCACGACCCTCCACCAGCGGCGTGGTCGCGCCGCCACCATCTTTGCAGATGGCCGGTGTTCCAGCCACCCCTCCCGAGTCCTACCAACACCGGTCGCCGTTACTAGTCGTCCTCCTCCCCCATCACGATGAACGCATCAAAAACCACAAAGGTTGCAGAGTGGTCGAGCCATGTTCATTTGGAATACACTCTCCTGGTTATAGTGGTAGAAAACGACTCATGGGGAGAGATTCAATGTAATGGAAATTAACGAAGATCAATCAAATCACACCCCTACCTTTTCATTTGTTGGAGGAGTTGAGAGGTAGAAGATGAAGTCATTGAAGAACGTCTGCATTTTTTGTTTCCGAAAAGCGCTTCTATTCCAGGCTCGGGGTCGGTTCCTCATTCTTCATTGTAGAGGGAATTCATCGTTGGAGGAAGAGTTTCTCTGAATTTCTTCCCTTTTCTAATGATTTCCCCAAGGAAATTAGGATCCAACAAATTAAAATTGGTTTATCAAATTAATTTACGTTGGAACAATTAAAGTTGGCACTAATAAATAACACCATTAATTAATTGGAGAGTTGAGATATTTTTCCCCATTAAGAGGGGTTTAGGTGGTCCCCATCACAATGAATTTAAATTGTGAGGTTTTTATAGCTCAGGTGGTCCCCACCTCCATAATTTTAAAAGAGAGTTTTTAAAAGAAAAATAAGAAGTTAATTATTATATTTTTCTTCCTCCATGAAAACGTGAATAAATATCTTCCACCCTTGACCTAATACAGTTGAGGTGAAGGTCTCTTTAAGCGAATATCGGTGCTATGAGTTCAAAAAAGTCCTTAGATTTCAATTCTGTGCACTGGTTCAAATGTTATAAAAACCTACACGTACGTTTAGAGAACATACATAAAATTTTTTAGAAATTCATTCTGGTCACTCCTTGCTTCGGAATCATGCACCGTCAATTTTTGCAGACTCGTAATATTCCTTATATAATTAAATAAAATTACATGAAAAATATGGGTCATTACAACATGATTGTTTTAAAAGTTTAATTCCTTTTAAAATTTTCAAAGAGGAATGGGAAACTTGGATTAAAAAATTTATTTTAAATGTCTTCCTTTCTAAATTGTGTGACTTTTAAATGATTTCATGAAAAATTATATTTCACTCAAAGAGTTTTACTTATCATTTTCAACTATTTAAATATCATTTTCATGATATTATTTATGATTGAGGTTTATTTATTATATTACAATGTTCTATATTGTATTGAATGAGTTTTGATATGGGTTATTATGGATGTGTTGTTTTTACTCCCAACATGGTTTATGGTTAAAGTATAGACATTTTTTAAGTTAGTTTTAATATGAATGTTTATGTTATGTTTCAACCTTTTCATATGAGGAACACATTGGACTTATTAAGTGACAGGTAGAGCCTGCTATAGCTCCTTGATGCATCAATATGTCTCATGATTCAAACTAGTGTCTTGTAACAAGGCCTTGAATTTTTTTATTTGTAGTCTTTACCAGAGGCCTTGACCATGTGGTTATGATGTATAGGATTATGTATTTCCTCATTATGAAATCGATTATTACATGTGATTATTCGACTACTATAATATCCATGTGAATTTTTATATGGTAATTTTTAACTTAATTATAGTATATTATGTCCATGTTTTATGTTTAGAAGTCCTCTGTTTTTATTAAACATCTTTTCTTAAAGGTTTATTGCTTATGCAAAAATATTTACCATTAATAGGCATATGAGCTCACCCCTTTATTATGTTTTATTTTCCAAAGATTCCAAAAAGTGTATTATGATAGATATACATGGTTAAGCTAGGGGAATAATGGCATTCTAAAAGGACTATTTATGTTGTGTTTTATGTTTGAATGGGTAATGTAACGTTCTTCTATGTAATATTTTTTCCAAGACATCTAAACTGACCGGTCCTTCATGACATGACTCCTTGTAATCATGCCAATGTATTAAAATAATGTCTCGGCTCTGGGGTTCTGGGATCAGGAAATTACAATTGCTATCAGAGAAAGTTCAGCAACAAACATGGAAATAGATTTAGATAAACTATGATTAGGAAACATTATCCTAAGAAATCCATTTAGGATTAGTATATAAGAACATCCAAAAATTGTGTTAATGTATATATTATGTGGGTTTTCCAAGTAATACTTCCTTGTTTTGATACTACTAGTGGATGTTGTTCAGGGAATGATGTACATAGGAGTGAAAACTCTGATAAGGAGTTCTAGGCGTGACCTAGGGTATCATAGTATACGACAACGGGCCTTACTGCACACTTGGTTTGCAAATTCAGTGGGACATGCTTTGGATAATTCACATTTTCATTATAAACCATTATGGAAGATTTATGAGTAAATATGTCAATAAAGAAACCAATATTATGATTATTAGAATATATGTGTGTAAATATTCAATTAATGATGAAATTTTTGGATTATAAATTATTATATTCTCTAAACTAGTGTAAGTATTCATTTAAAAATGGTGCACAGTAGAAGGAAGGCGAACTCCAACAATACCCATGATCCAATGAGTAAGATGGATCATATCTTTCATGGTCTTAAGGCAACATTTAGAAGCGAAATATTCTCCCACTTATTCTCATCATATGAAGAAATAGTATCATGTGTTAATAAGATAAGTAATAAATTATCACAGTCCAATGGCATTAAAGGGAATAAATAGAGGAAGATGATGGCAGAGAAAATGGTGGATAAATGGAAGAAGGGAAAGAAATATTTTCCCACACGTGATAAATGTGGAAAGAATCACCTTGGTAAATTCTTTAAGGGAATGAGAGGTTGTTATAACTGTGGAAAAAAGGACACAATGTTCAGGATTTCAAGGGTAAGAAAAAGGATTCAAATGTACTACATTTAATCTGCAAGGAGTTAGGACACTACACGAATCAATTTCCCAATAATCAGAGTGTACCCAAAATGATGCTATTAGATAATAATCAAGTTATGATACTACCAAAGATGAAGAGGAATGATTAGTTTTCTTATGTTTTTTATAGAATTATGTCATTTTAGTGTTGTATCAATTATGTACTAGTTATATTAATTAAGGAAATAAATATGGATTTTACTACAATGCTATTTTATTGTGGATTGGATATTGTATAGTACTAGGAAAAGGGACTCAATAGAAAGTTAAACATTTTGGAAAATATATGGTCGGAGAAAATATAACCCCTAATATGTTTCTGAATCTGAAATAATGATTTTATAATAAGATATGATTGATTTGGACAAATTATGTTTGATATTTTTGACTACCTTGAAACTAATAAATTGTTTGTTTATTACATCATTGTTGGAGTTTACAACATTTTTGGAAATAATGAGTATATCCACTATTATATAATAAATAAGGGAGCATGAATAAGGTTTATTTTAATTAAGGGTGTTACCATGTAATAAGAGAATACATGATGAAGGTATTCACATGTTATTACGTGGAAAAAGAGATCTTCAATATGTTTAACTTCCTTATAAATTTTGGACTGTGAGTTTAAATAGAAGTATTTTGGATAAATATAATGGTTGGAATGAATTAATATGGACATTGAATAATATTTTTTATGGTTAAAATATTTCATACGATTATCATTGGATTATTATAAAAAGGGCATCCCGAAGGTCGGGCGATAACCCGTCACGTCCGGCAAGGCAACGAGACTTGTACTCACAATTGATGGGAGACAAGGGTGCATCACCTACTACATGACTACGTGTTTTCCTAGTGTGTATAATGTAGTTTTTTAAAATGGCATGAAATATGCGATATAAATTAATTTTTTTGAAACCCTATACTATTAGGTTTAATAGAATATTTTGGAGTTCTATTATCTTTTGGAGTGAAATATGAGTTTGTTGTAAAAAAATTTAAAGGATGGAACTATACATGCCATGTATTATTTTTTCTTATTCTATGAAGAAATTAATTCTTAAAAATTAGGGAAAGGAACTTAAAAAGATGTGTTATACTAATACCTTTTATTTTTTTGAAATGATGATATTTTAAATCATCATATATTAATGGCTTTGAGGCCTTCAATTTTACATTTATTGTACACTTGTTTGTGATTGATGACCCCAATCACTCTCTATAAATATTTATGTTTTTATCCAATATGTATCTCAAATTACCA
This sequence comes from Viscum album, assembly GCA_963277665.1. NCBI lineage: Eukaryota > Viridiplantae > Streptophyta > Magnoliopsida > Santalales > Viscaceae > Viscum > Viscum album. The sequence goes on from OY728147.1 coordinate 1,793,161,191, forward strand.
CCAATGTTCTCCTATTTGAAATCCTAAATTGGTTGTGACTTTTTCATTTCCCTTTCACCCTTATTAAGATTAAATTCTAGTAAACCTATTTCGGATGTGGGTATTCTACAAAAGTATTTTCTATTTTCGAAGATAATTTTAAAATTGCGAGGATACAATTTATTAAAGGAAGGGAGAATGTAACAACCCAGGATTTCATACTACGTTATCTTTTTAAAGTAATTGAATAGCTTGTGCCACACACATCACCGAGTTTAAATACCGCACGACTTACCAAAATAGCTGTTCAAAAAGTAGTTATGAATAATATTAACTGAATTTTAAATTTTATATACTCCATATAAATTTAACATCCATTTTATGTGTTTCTTAGACATAATATAATAATAGATTCAATTTTTCAGATAAACAATGTATTTCTTAAAAAATGCACTTCAACCGCATTTTAATGGAAAACCTTTTTAAATAAAATATTTGACACATTTATATTTTAAATTTGGAAAAATAAACTTCTTATTTAGGATCGGGATAAAAAATTTAGTTTGAATAAAATTTTGGTGTTTTTCTGATATCTTTTATATTTTGATGAATAGTAAAAAACACGAAATTTTAATTGAAAAAAACCTTTTTAATCAAAATAATTTATAGTCTTAAATTATAATTTTGATTGGTTTTTAATTATAATAAGATTATATTATTATCATTTAATCTAATGTCGGTCATTGGAAGTACTATTTCATTTAAATTGGAGATAAACACACATCAATCTTTTGATAGTTTTTACTTTTGAAAAACCCGCATTCTGGTTTTTACAACAAGAATTAATTTTTAATTAATTAATGAAACATATATGTTTTGAATTTTGAAAAATATACCTCATTTTATAATTTGTAATATCAAAATTATCTTTAGATGATTTTTTTTATTTTTCAGAAAACATTAATTATTTTATGAATAGTGAAAAACACAATGTTGTAGATAAAAGACAACTTTTTTATTTATATAATTATATTTAAATTTATATCAAATTAAAAATAGATACATAATACATATATTAGTACAATATAATTCAATACAGTCAACATATAATAATATTAGATATATATATATATTTATTGAACTTTTAAACGTCTTTTACCCACCTTCTAGACACATTTGAAAATTTGCCTAAAATGTAATTTTATCGCTTTTTTGAAAATAATTTCAAAAATTAGAGAGAAATATATTACATGAATAAGTAAAATTTGGTTCAATAGGATTTAAATAATTTTTGGGGAATAATATCTTTTGAATTTTATTTACCATGGTTAAAATTAAATAATACAATTTATGGTAAAAATAATATTACAATTACCCCAAAACATGTGATAATTCTATTGGATAAGTGTATTTGGACCCAAAAAAACTTAGGACAAAAATAAGATGATTTTTGATCCATTTGGAATAGATTAAGACATTTATTATATTTTATTTAAAGAAGAGTTAAAAGTGTTAAATTCGATGTTTAATAACTAAACAATTTTTAATATAGAGTTAAACATAAGATAAATTCAACTATAAATATTCAATAGAAATCAAAAAATATTTTCTACATCATATTATTTTATTTATAATTTTTAAACATTAAATAATAAAATTTATTTATGACACAATAATAATGCGGTAATTATCTTATTAATGAATGATTAAAAGAATTGATGTAATAAATATTACAATAAATATAAATTGAAACTTTTGATGTTATCCACAAATTTTATAGGTGAATATGACTATTTTGGGTTGCATCAATGTATTTCTTTCGATGTAATCATGTTTATATGACTTTCACAAAAACCAAATACTAAATAGTGTTAAAATTAACATAAATGAGTTTATAAAACAAATACTATATTATTAAATGATACAATATTCTTAAATATCTAAGATTCGACCGAAGGACTAATATAATTTTATATGTTTCATTAATGATCCACTTTAGGTTATTGTGGAACTTTAGAGTAACTATATTAACCATGTAATATAAAAACACAAGAAGACATGGTAAAAGATAAACTATTTAACTAAGAGTTAAATCTAAAAGATAAGGTTAATATGGTGACATAATATTATCTAAAACCTATTGGTTGAGAGGTTTTTAACCCATACCCACCTTATACTCTATATAAATCAATTTAAAGGTATTAGAAACCGAAAATGATTTTATAATAAATTAATATTTGAATCTTTTTCTAAAGTGCCCCTAACCTCTCTTATAAAAGAGTACATCCCATTCTATTAAATTCACACCCCAATGCAATTTAAATCTTCCATACCCTGCTCAAATATCCTCAAAACTACCCTCACATAAACATAGAGTCCTAACATTGATTTAAAAGCCTTCCTATAGTTCCCTTTTGTTCAAATAAAAAGGAAGAACCTGAAGAAGAGGTAAATCTTTCATCACCTCATTCAAAATTCTTTTCTTCTTCCACTTCTTCTTTATTTGTGGTTTCCATACCAAAATAATAACTTCAATACCTTATATATAATAAGATGTTATTATAAATATGGTACAACCATATTCATTATTTTATCCATCCTATGAATGAAAATTCCACCATACGTGCGTACGTACGACTTCCCATCTCCACGTCGTGGTGTAGTTTGTTATTCAACACTTCATTATTTGGATGCTTATAATAATGAGTATAATTGATGTAAATAATAAATGTAACATGTTAATGATTCTGTATATATAATATACCATCCAATTAAATACTATTTCACCATCAATAAAATGATATCGCCGCTCGTGCATTCGTACGACTTACCGTCTCCACAACGCGATGAGATTCATTTCCACGTTAATCATTCAAAGATGATTATAAAAATATATATTAACAATAAGTAAGTAAAATATGTCATAATAAATCTACTGTAAATATATATATATATATATATATATATATATTTGTGTGTGTGTGTGTATTTACATATATCTCATTCACTTACTTCCATTCAATATGATATGAAAATGGAAACAACATGTATGTGTACATATGGACTACCATCTCCATAAACGGTGTTTTCCATTTCATATATCTATCTATTCAACATATTTATATCCTGAATATATATGATACATAAATAATTTTTTTATATTCTGGAAGTAATTAAAATAGGATATATGTGATATGATTAAGAATAACAAGTTAAAACACGTACGGTAAAGAAAGTGATTATTACCCAAAATATTATCTTAACATAGAAATTATTACTAAATGGGTAGTATAAAGAAGTAAATGAATCAAGTATGATATCATAAATGTTTATATGGGTCTTGTATAATTTAATAACATACTATGGTCATTATACAAGAGGTTAAACGTGCACTCGACTAATGGAATATACAAGGTAAAGGTTAATTCCTCAGTATTATTATTATCTGAGATTATTTATGTGTAATTTTTTACTAGGAAATATTTATTATCCATGTCTATGTATCATAAAAGAGTTTTCAAAAATATTCTTTTGAAGCGTCTATTTTACTAAAACATCATTTTAAATGGTTTAAATATTTATTCGTCAAAATTATTTTCATTAAAGTCCATGATTTCAAAATGGATTTAAAGATATATTTTTATGGACATGAATGTTTTTAAATGTTAATTTATTTCAAAATATTCAATGTGTTATGGGACACTCTGATTCAAAAATTTATTTTAAATGTCTTCCTTTAAAAATTGTGTGAAGTTTAAATGATTTCATGAAAATGAGATATTTCTCTCAAAGAGTTTTACTAATCATTTTCAACTATGTCAACATCTTTTATTGAATATTATTCATGATTGAGGTTTATTTATAGTAATATCATGTTCTACATTTTATTGAAAGAGTTATGATATGTTTGATTATGGATGTGTTGTTTTTATACCATTCATGGTTTATGGTTAAATTATTGACATTGGGTATGCTAGTTTTAATAGAAATATTTATGTTATGTGTCATCTTTTTTATATGAGGAATGAATTGGAATTATTAAGTGATGGGTGGAGCTTGATATAGCTCCTCGAGGCATTAGTAGGTTTAATGAGACAAACTAGTGTCTTGGCATAAGGAAATGACAAAATTTTTATTCGCAGTCTTGGCATGAGGCCTTGATTATGCAGTTTTGATGTTTGGAATTATGGATTTCTTCATTATGAAATTAGTTATTACATGTGATTATTAGATTAGTATAATATCCATGTCCATGATTATATGGTAATGTTTGACTTATTTAGAGAATATTATGTCCATATTTTTTGTTTAAAAGGTGACTGTTTTTATTATACATCTTGCCTTAAAAGTTTATAGCTTCTGCTAAATTATTTACGCTTACTAGGCATCTGATCTCACCCCTTTCTTATGTTTGGTTTTCACTAGATTCCAAGAAATATATTATTATTTATATGAAGGGTTAATCAAGGGTAATAATGGAATTTTAAAAGGATTATTTACGTTTTTTTATGTTTGAATGTCTAATGTAACATTCATGTATGTAAACTATTTTCCAAGACTACTAAATTGATTGGTCCATCGTTAATTGATTTATTGTAATTATGCCAATGTATTAAAATAATGCACTGGATCTAGGCTTCGGGGATTGGGGCAGTACTCATAATTGTTTGATTTTATAAATAATTCTTTTGAATACAATGGCGGGATCCTAGCGGACTCCTTTTATTACACCCATGATATACCATTAGGTGTATGTTGATCTCTTTATATCTGATTCATGTAAGGTAAAGGAGCCATAGAAAGGTGGTGATATATTCCACTAGTTGGGTGTGAGAGTTTGGCGGTGACATCATATACCATAGTGTCTGGTTTTTCATTTTTGAGTACTTTGTTTTTTTGTACCTTAACACTTATTTGCATAAGAATTTAACTTATATACCAAAAATATTTATTAATGCCCAGTGTCTTATCACCACCCTATAGGGATTGGGAATTCCCTTCAATCCATTTTAGTACTATTTTGGGTTATTGATTGTTTGGGTAATCTGGGTTCATCCATATCATCCATGATATAAATGCATAGTATTTTTCATGTATGTGGTTAAACCAACCCCAAAATTAACCTTCATAATTAATGGGTGATTATGATGTGGTTTTGTTGGTAATATATTTATACAAGAACTATATGAATCTTATTTGATGATTATTAGTTTTACATAGAATAATGTTAAAGAATTAGGAAGAGGATATAATTTACAAAATGTTATGAATTAGAATGAATAGACAATTTCCCCCTGTGTACACTCATTTTAAAATATTAAATTAATGATAATAATTTGTTTATCATATCATGAATTGGTTATCCCTTTTTTATACCATAACATTAATGATATCATAAAAATAATATTTATCAATTAATCTCATCATTTTGGAAATTCATTTAATGTGGTGAAAGAAAAAAAATCAATCATTCCATGGAGGCAGTAGTCCACAACTATGAATTTATGATTATTTCATTTTCCATATAATGGGAGGAAGGAGTAATATAGTTTATTATTTCTGAATCATAAAAATGATATTAATTTCATAAATATTTATTAAATCATTATTTATACAATCCATTTAATGTGGTGAATACAAATTAAACATGTTGTATCATGAAGGCTGTAGTCTACACGCCACATGAATAATGGTTTCATTTTTTAAAAACTAAAATGGAAAAGGTCACAAATGGTTATTCCCTTAACAAAATTAAATATGGTATATCTAAAATTATAATTTAATTAGATAGTGATTTTAAATTTAAAAGAGAAAAAAATGAAAATAAATAGTTTTTGTAAAAATGATTTCTCACATAGATCACAATGATATTTCCTTGGAATATCACTTGGGAATGGATAAAATACTATAACATCTTGGATAAAAGGTATTCTATACAACTTTTTAGAGTGGTTTTATTAGGTTTATATAGAATAAAGAATTCTTTTGTAGCATTTTAGGAGAGCAGAAGCTTGGCACTAACTATAGGGAATATATAATGAAAAATGATAAATTTTTGCTTTAATGGGTCATGGGGGACAAGAGGGGAAAAAGTCTTGTAGTTAAGTCCATTTAAAATTTGAAACCTGTTTTGAAATCATAAATATGTCAATGGGGATTTTTTTTACATGGGGTGATGTGTTTTTTATTATACATGTTTCAAGGGGATTTTACAATATTAAAACATGGTTTATGATGAAAACCACTTATGTGTAGTAGGTTTTGTGGAATATAATTTGGAATTCTAAGTCATTCAAAATTTTATCCTTCAACAAAACCCTTGGCCATTCTAGGTGATTTTGGGTGTCTCTTCCTCTTCTATGTCGCTTTGTTCGATGCATAATCATCATGTTGTTTGTGTCAGTTATCTCTGGGTTAGAGGCCTTTATAAATCATTTATAATATTGTGGTTTTGGATTTGATCTATGTTTTTTAAATTGTTGATCATATGATGATGATTCCTAAGTAAAAATTTATAGATTCATTGTGTTACCTTCTCCAAGAGGACCACCCATGTATTTTTTTTTGTGGTGGAGTGGATGTTCTTCTCAATGAATGTTTTATCTAACCATTATGTAGACCACATCATTAATGGAACGTGGATATAAGATATTAGAATCATTACTAGGGACTCTATTTTTTCCCTGTATTCTATCTAGTATGGTGGATCCCATTTTTAGTAGTGTTCAAACCTTGTTTTAGGTAGTTGGTTCGATCTATATCTTATGTTGGTTAAATCGTGTTCCACCATTTTTAAAAATATTATAAAAAGTGAATAGTCATGATTGTTTTTTATGAGTAATTGGATTTGTCATAATGGATAGTTTTCCCATAGTTTTGAGTAAAGTAAAAATGTTTTTTTTTTTTAAATTAAATTTTTTGTTAATGGAATTTTTGAAGCTTATTTCAATGAAATAAAGGTTTTTGGAATTGTTCTGGGAATATAAAACCTTTTGAAATGATTTTAGAAATAAAATACATGGGAATCCTTGGTTACATCGCTGAAATTTAATGCATGGGTCCATCAATTATTTTATTTGGGTTGGTGTTAAATCACTAGGTGTCCCTATGTTCCACAATATTATTGTTCTAGGGAATTTGTTTGATACTGTCAAAGGGTTAACCCATGGGGTGTTATTATGATCCCTTTGTTTGTTTTCATAGGGACTTTATTTCTCATTAATTGTGAAAATAGTTGGATGTTATCCAAACATGATGGTATCGTTGTCCTGTTTTCTATTTTTATTCTCTTTTTATAGTTATAGAATATATATATTCTTTGTATTTATATTATGGAATTTTTTCTTGGAAACTGATTTTAATGTACTCATTTTAGAGTTGTGTAATAAAAGGAAAATATTTACTATGTTTCAATTTAAAATAGATTAACTAATTATCATGCCATATTATCTTTTAAATAATCAAATTGGGATTATTTGAATGGATTCTTGTTATGGAATATCTTGGTGGGATCCTACTCATCCTATTTAGCTCACACCCTATGCAACCCTTTGGTAATGTGTATACCTTTTTTATTTCGATGTTGGGAAAGGAAAATTATTTCAATATGGTTGAGATTTTTTTATAAATTGAGTTTGGGTAGCTAGTGGTGAGATGTTGGGATATTTTCCGCATATCATATGAGTTCTAGTAAACCATTTTTTTATTTTTTTGGCCATTTACATTTTATTTCCATAGATTTTAGAGTTGTATCACTACCACTAGTTTGTTTTAGTTATGATGTATATTTTTGTTATGGTTTTTATTCGATGGTTTATTTTTTTCTATGTATACATTTAAGGTCATCTGAATTAGTTTGGGTGAAATAATTCCCAATAGTTTTTCATTGTTTCTTGGGTGAGAGCCCCCAGACCATAGGGATTTAGAATTCCTTTCTGGTATGTAAAGGATATGGTCAGTTTCCATTTTTGAGAGTATCCATGGTAGGTTCGTAATAAATTATTATCAGATCTCATTTTATCCTAAAATTTCGTTGACATGGGATGTATAACAAATAATAAATAGGATAGTCATTACTTATGAGTTAGGTTTTGGTGAGTGCAAGACAAAATTTTACCATGATGAGTCTCATGTTACCATGGGATACTGGATGTGTGTCTCATATGTTGAGTTACTGATCATGATCTTAGTTTCTACTAGTGATTTTTTGGTTAGAAATATGATTATATGATTGTGAAGTAATTTTTATATTTTTTTATAAGTATGACTTTGAGACGTCTTCCATGGGTTCCATAAGAGGGTGAATTAAATGATCCTAAGGGGGATCTTCCATTCAGTCAAAATATTATCGAGTCTATTGTGTGCATATTTCATTCCACGAAACAAAATATAACACAATTCAAAAGCTTATTTTTAAATTAATAATCAGAGGATTCAAAAGAAATAGAGAACTCATGAGGGTTCTTATGTGTGAAGCCCCCATATTTTAAAGGTGTGAATTAACCCTCTGAAGAAGTAGAATTTTTAGAGAATATTAATTAGATCATCATCATACTAAATAAATATGTTAAAATAAACATGAACTGCATATTACATTGGACAAAGTGTCCTTATAAGAGATGGTAGTATTATATATTACTTACAGATAAACATGTGAGATTCAATTGGAATGGGTTCATGATGGTTTTTGTTCAACAGTTTTACCTAAAGTCTCTGATGGTGGAAAATTCCTTAGAGTTCCAACATTTACAGCATGGAGAGGGCTCAATGTTACAATATAGCCACTATTTTCTAAATCTATTTTGTTATTCTATATAGGTGGTAAAGAATGATCATCTGAAGGCTCAAAAGTACATTTAGGGTTTGAGACCAGATTTTAGATCATAGGTATTTAGGTTTACGCTTTATACTAATATGGATATACAAGATAGGGAAATAATGGATGTTATGGATCGTAAAGAAATAGTTTCTATTTTGGAAATTATATTCCTCATAGTGGCATATTTAGTGGTGAGAGTGGGATATATAGAATGTGGTATGATCATCACAAGAGTGGTGTAGGTGGTTCTCCACATTAGGCCTTCTCTACACAACCAATCACGACCATTAGTGTGCGCCAAATAATAAAACAATGTGGAAAAGTAAGGAATAATAGATGTACTTTTCGTGTTTCTTGAAATACTTGTAATTAATGTGGATTCAATATATATGTATATAGGTTCATCCTATTTATGTATAAACCTCATTATGGTTAGGGATCGTCAGAACCAAAGGGAACTGTAGTGAAGTCATAAGATTCAAATTCTATATGGCTCTAGCTATAGGCCTCAATGGTGATGAACCTTAAAACAATGTATGATTCTCTAGTAATGGATTCCATTGGTTTAGTGACATCGTGAGGTATCATATTTTTATCATACTCAATAGATAATTCTTTGATAGATATAGGTTCCACCCACACAATTATATTTTACAATTTTTTTATTGTGCTTAATTTTTCAACAGAGCTAATTTTCTTTCCTATAGAGGGATAAAAACCTTGTGGAAAAAGGAAAGGGTAGTTATTTTAGTGTTAGTATGGTTATTTATTTTTAGAAGATGTGGAGTTATTGTGTGACATTCTCATTCTCGATCTGGATCTATTTTAAATCATTATTAAAACTGATTTTCTTGTTTCTCATTATGTTGATTTTGATTGTTATCATCAGTGTGTCATGTTCCTTTCTACCGATGGACGATACATGTGTTTCAGAAGGAGTGTGATCTAATATTTTTCCATGAATTAACATCCAATCGAGATATCATTAATGTTTTCTCTTAATTTTCATTTGATCCCAATGTGATTTCTATTCATGTTGATATTTCTATAGTTGTTCCAGACATAATGTATTCCATTATGACATATAAAGTATTCATCCATAGAGAGAGGTGGTGTTTTTTTATTGATCTGGTATTGAGAAAAAAACCAAATTCACTAACCTCTTATCATATGGCACCCATAGATTTGAAATAAATTAATAATTAGTTGGATGATTTGATGGAGAAAAGTTTTTTTCTTGAAAATTTATTTCACCGTGGCAAGCCCCATCGATCTTTTCCCAGAAGGCTGACAGTTCACATATTTTGTGACTGTACTATCATAAGTCTAACCTGATAAGGGTTATGAATATAAAATTTTTAATGTTTGGATATTTTTTTATTTGTTCTAATGGTAAAAGTGGTTTTTGAAGATTGACTTTTTTTTCAGGTTATCATCAAAATATGGTTTGAGAGTTTGATATTTTTATTAAGGGGGTATGGAATAGTTATGGACATTATGAATATATTATTATTCCTCCTAGTATGAATTTACACCAATATAGATTTTATGACTCTAATGAACAAGATATTTCATTAATATCATGAATGTTTTTTTATTTTGAAAAATATTTTTTTTATTAAAGATCCAACCATTAGAATGAGCACTATATGAATCTATTTTTTTTTGATAATCTTGTAAAATTACTAGCTTTATGGATGTAACACCCCAATATTTCATAGTAAGTTATCCCTTAAATGTAATTCAATAGCTTGCATTAAACGCAACACTGAGTTCGAGCACACTACGACTTACCAAATTAACCGTTCAAAAAGTGATTGTGAATAGTATTAACTGAATTTTTAATTTAATATACTTCATATAATTTTAGAATCCTTATTATGTTTTTATTAGACATAATATAAGAACAAATTCAATTATTTTAGATAAAAGAAGTATTTTTCAAAAAATGTAATTGAACCACTTTTTAATGGAAATCCCTTTAAAAAAATATTTGACACTTTTATATACTCAATTTAATGAAATTAAATTCTTCTTTACAATCGGGAAATAAAAATTTGTTTTGGAAAATTTTTTGGTACTTTTCTATTAACTTTCATATTTCGATGAAGAGTGAAAAATACTAAATTTTAATTAAAAACAACTTTTTAATCGAAATATATTACAGTGTTAAATTATAAATCTTAATGGCTTTTAAGTATATTTAGATTATATTTTTATCATTTAATATGATTTAGGTCCTTATATGTAATTTCATGTTTAAAATAGACATAAACCAGTGCCAATCCATTGATAGTTATTATTTCTTAAAAACACGCTTTTTTGATTTGAAAACGAGAATTAATTTTAAATTAATTTCTTCCACTTATTTATTTTGAATTTAGAAAAATTGATTATAAATTTGGAATCATGAGGTTCAAATTGTCTAAAAAGGTAACCTTTATTTTTATACATTATGAATATTTAATTTAATAAATATTATAATTACCGTGGTTAAAGGGGTAAATCAGGTAAATAAGGGTAAATATATATTATAATAATAATAAATTTCCATAACATGTGTCCTATTTATATTAGTTTATAAATTTCCCACCATGGTCATCCTTGGGTCTATTTTGGGACCCCATGGAGCCACCTGAGAGTGATAATGACACTTTATATTGATTAAATTAAAGTAAAGACAGAAATGACAAAAACATATATCTTTTAGTAAAACAATTTTTACATGGGGTTATATGAGTTATCTTTTCGACAATAAATAATCATTAGAAACTAAAAATATTTCATACATAATCGTATTTTATTTAAAAAATTTAGACTTTAAATAATTTAATTTATTAATGACACAATGATGATACAGTAAATACCTTATTAATTAAATATTTAAATAAATGATATTATAAATATTAAAATAAATATAATTTGAAGGTTTTGATGCCATAAAAGAATTTTATAGGTGAATATGAAATTTTATTATTGAATCAATGTATTCTTTTCTACGTAATCAAGTTGTTATGACATTCACAAAAACCAAAAACTAAATAATGTCAAAATTGACATAAATGAGTTTCTAAAGAAATTACGCTATTACTAAATGATATAATAGTCCTAAAAATCTAATGTTCTACCAATAGAATTATATAATAATATATATGACATTAATGAACCACTTGGGGTTCGATTGGAATTTTAGAGTAAGTTTATTAACCATATAATATAAAAATACAAAAATACATGGTACATGTCAAACTATTTAACTAAGAGTTAAATATAAAAGATAAGGTTAATAGGGTGACATAAACATGTATAAAACTTATTGGTTTAAGGGTTTGTGACCCATACCTAGATAATCCTCTAAATAAATCATTTTTAAACACTTAGAAACCAAAAATAATTTTATTATAAAATAATATTTCACGATTTTCCTAAAGTGACCCTCATATCTCTTATAAAAGGGCACTTCAACTTCTCTTAGGTTCACCCCTCTAAAGCCACTTGGCTTAGAAAACCCCTTCCCAAATATCCTATAAACATCCCTCACATAAGTCTAGAGTCCTTACTTTGTTCACAAATCCAACCTAAGAATACCTTTTGATCAACTCAAAAGGAAACACTTGAAAAATATGTAATAATTTCACTACCCTCTTTCAAGTTCTTTTCTTCTTCCACTTCTTCTTTATTTGTGGTTTCCATACAAAAATAATAACTTCAGTAACATATACATACTAATATATTATTATAAATATGGTAAAACCATATTAACTATTCTAATCATCCTATGAATGAAAGTGTCACAATACGTGCGTATGTATGAGTTATCATCTCCATGTCGTGGTGTTGTTTGTTATTCAACACTTCATTATTTGGATGGGTATAATAATGAGTATAATTTATGTAAATAATAAATGTATCATGTTAATTTTTCTGTATATATAATATACCATCCAATTAAATACAATCTCACCATCAATAAAATGATATCTTCGCTCGTGCATACGTACGACTTACCATCTCCACAATGCGTTGAGATTCATTTCCATGTTCACCATTCAACGATGATTATAAAAATAAATATCATTAATAAGTATGTAATATATGAAATAATAATTCTACTGGATATATATATATATATATTTACTTACATATATTTTATTCACTTAGTTCCTTTCAATACGATATGAAAATGGAAACAATGTTTATTCATACATATGGCCTACCGTCTCCAAAAATGGTATTTTCCATTTCATATATATGTCTATTAAAAATATTTATATTCTAAACATATATGATATATAATTCATGTTTTATATTCTAGAATTATTTAAATCATGATCTAAGTGATACAACCATGTTTAAAAAGTTAAAACACGCATGATAAAGAAAGCTATTATTACCGGAAAAGGTAATTTAACAAGGAAATTATTACTAAATAGGTAGTATAAAGTCATAAATGAATAATTTATGATATCATAAATATTAATATGATTTTTTATAATTTAATAACATACTATGGTATTTATACAGGAGGTTATGCATACCCTGGACTAAAGGAAAGTACAAGTTAAGGGTTAATTTCACAATCTCTTTATTATCTGAGGTTTTTTATGTAAGTATCTACTAGGACATACATATTATTCAATTCCATGTTTCATAAAAGACTTTTCAAAGGGATTATTCTTTTGATTCATTTTACTAAAAAATTATTTTAAATGTTTTAACGATTTATTCTTCTAAACCTTTCTCATTAATGTCCATATTTTCAAAATGGTTTTAAGGATTTATTTAAATGGACATGAATATTTTAAAATGTTGATTCAATTCCAAAGATTCAAAGTGGTATGAGACACATGTAAAGACCCGCAAATTTCAATGAAATTTTTTTCTTAATTTTCTTTGGAATTTTACAAGAGCGCAGCTTCAGACGGCACCTGATTCCGAGGCCCGGTGTGCCCGGAATCAATTTCCGAAGTTTGGCTCGGGTACGTTCAGTGAACGGACGAGCGGGTTTTTCTATCTTTTGAACCGGTGCCCGGAATCAAATTCTGAGGGCACCGATGAAATCGCAGCGCCGGTATTTGCTTAGAAACGCCTCTTCCGGAGTTGCGTTTGCTCAGACGTGATTTTTAAATTTTGGGGCTTTAAGTCAGAAATAAAATAAAGTTTGTGCGACAACTTTATTTTATTTCACTTAAGCTGCTTGGAAGTCACTTGGAAGTCACTTGAACTGAGTTAAAGCGGATAGGATGCTATCCAGAAATATCCTACCCCCTTGTTAGGATATTTGTGAGGCAGGGCCCGCACGAGCCCCGCCGTTTCTTTCGCTAAGTAACGCACCCGCGAAAACCCGTCAAATAAACTGAAAAGTCAACCGACGCGTTTCTTTAATTCTTAACAGACCATTTAATTGGGCGGTTTCTTTCGTGAATTAAATGGGCTGTTTCTTTCGTGAATTAAATGGGCTGTTTCGCTCGTTGAATTAATTCAACGAATTATATGGGTCGTTACTTACGCGTTTTACGTTTGTTGGCAAAATAATAAAATAGACAAACTTGTCTATTTTGGAGGATTGCTATCGTTGTGCAATTCCTCTGAGCCTCCACACTCTCCGCGAAGAACGCGAAGAACGCGAAGAACGCCGAACCCGGAAGTCGACGACGCCTTCGCCCGAGACGTTCTTCCGATCTCCGATCTCCGATCACCGACCATTCGAGGTGAGTGCTTTCGGATTTCCTCTCAAGTTCTTTTCTTTGGTTTTAAACGAAACACAGATTTAAATATTAATAATTTAAATCTGTTGTTCTTGATTCGTTGAGCTCGCCGGCTCAACGCCGGTTTCCGCGACGACGCGACACCTTCCCGCGACGACGCGACGATCGATCTCTTCCGCGACGATCTCTTCCGCGAAGAACGCCCGCGCTCGACGATCATCAAGGTAGGGATTTATTTTGGAAAAGTTACCCCTTTTTAAATTTTCTCGTGAACGTTCTTGAAAATTTAAAAAGCCGGTTTCAAACGAACAATTTTATCTTTAAATAAAATTGTTGGATCATGTGTTGATCATCTTTTTCTTTTCTCCCGTTGATTATGGCTAACGCGGAGGGTGCGGGTCTAACGAACAAGACCCGGCAACCCTCCGCCGATCTCTTTTGTTGTGCGGATATGGCGGACGACGACAAACCACGCGGCAGGGGCGATCCGTTGATTCCGCAGTGAAGGTCGGCATCCGGGAGGGGCATCGGCGCAGACGGGAGGCAAATCGGGCCACCGGAGCATCTCCGGCGGCCCGCGGAAG
The DNA here is from genome assembly GCA_963277665.1 of Viscum album. Taxonomy (NCBI): domain Eukaryota; kingdom Viridiplantae; phylum Streptophyta; class Magnoliopsida; order Santalales; family Viscaceae; genus Viscum; species Viscum album. The sequence continues at coordinate 1,793,176,280 of OY728147.1, forward strand.
GAGGCGGCGGCGCGGGTCGCCGGCGCCTGGCGCGCCGCCGGAGGAATCCGCCGCGGCGGCGGCGAACCAGCGGACCCGCGGTCCGCGGGTCCGGTCCACCCGGTCGGGACGCGGCAATGCGCCGCGTCCGTTGACCACCCGCGCGGCCCGCATGCGGGCCGCGGCTCCCTCGACCGCGGGCTGCGCCCGCGGCCTTCCACCCGCGCGGCTGGCCAAGCCGCGCCGGCCGAGCCCAGGCCGGACCGGACCCAGCCTAGCCGGGCCGGGCCGGGTCGGGCCGACCCGGTTCGGCCGACCCAGGGGGGGGGGTTCGGGCCGGGTCGCCCCGGGCCCAGAACCCCCGTTTCGGGCCCTCTTCGGTCTTTCGCCCATATCTTGGGCCTGGGACCTCCGATTGACGAACCGTCAGCGGCTACGCGATCCTTGGATCGAGACGGTCGTTTCGGTATATTATACTCAAGGTTTCGGAAGACTTTGGGTTCGGCCGGGTTGGTTCGTACACGAAACCAACCGGGCCCTCGGAGCGGAAACGCTCATAACTTGAGCTACGGACGTCCGATCGACGTACCGTCAGCTGTGGTAGTTTCCTCTAAGTGAGACGGATCTTTTGGCATGCTCCGCCCGAGGATCGGATACAGGCGGAGTACGGTCGGGTTGGTTTTGCCCTAAAAAAACCAACCGGGCCCCTGGGACGAAAATGCCAATAACTCTCAGACCGGGCGTCCGATTGACGCGCCGTCTGTCACGTTGAGATCCTGTTGTCGATACGGAACTTTTGGATACATCAACTTCGGACTACGTGTCAGTTGATGTATCAGCCCCTCGGCTCGTGGAGCGGACCCTCCTAAACGAGCTCGCTATGTGCGGGAACCCTAGCGCTGGCTGTGACTTCGACGACAGAGCAGAGATCCTCCGTGGACTGCGACGACGGCAGAGCAGAGATCCTCTGTGGACTGCGACGACGGCAGAGCAGAGATCCTCCATGGACTGCGACGACGGCAGAGCAGAGATCCTCCGTGGACTACGACGACGACTGTGCAGAGATCCTCAGTGGACTGCGTCGACTACTGCACTCAGCGATCCTACGTGGATCAGTGCTACTGGTTCTGTGTGAGCCACTGCCTTCAGGTTCTGTGTGAGCCACTGCCTTCAGGTTCTGTGTGAGCCCGATCCTTTGTGGGTCCTTACTACAGGTTCTGTGTGAGCCACTGCCTACAGGTTCTGTGTGAGCCCGATCCTGTGTGGGTCTTTTGCGGGGGTTAGTACCTATCGATCCTTCGTGGGTCCGACGACTTAGATGGATCAGTGATCATCTTTGACGTCATCTGAAAAAGTATACCTAGTTGAGCTGAATCTTATGTTACTCTCCTTTGTGGATTGTGTTGAACTATCCCATGTGGATTTATCGTTTACTCTCCTTGTGGATTTGAGTCTTGCTTTCCTTTGTGGATTGAGTTTTTCTTGAGCTCGTGAGCAGAGCTAGAATTGGGGACTTAGGTATATGTATGGGCATATACCTAAGTCGAGTCAGATGTTACTTCGTGATTGCATCTTTCTTTTGTGCTATATCCTTTGTGGATTTCGGGAGACCTTCGGGGGTCTCGGGGTCCTTACTGAGTAGCTTGTACTCACCCCTGCACGGGCTATGCCCGCACCTTGTTGTGTTGGTTGCAGACGACGGACAGCGCAGATTCCGGTTGGGGCGTGGAGCAGGTCGGTACCTGGAGGTGGATCACTGGGCGGGACGTGCTCGGAGCGGACGTGGGACCCGAGGAGCCTGGAGGCTATCTGTACCCACCCTTCAGGTGGGATTGTCGGTGGACGACACGAGGCCGCCGTCTTTTCTTCAGTTGTTGTACTTTACTTTTCAGTTGTACTTTACAGTTGGGCTTGTATTTCCGGCCCCCTTTACTTTTCTGCACTTTACTTTCCGCTTGCTGACTCTGTGTGGTTGTTTCTTATAAAGGCAATGCCTTCCCTGTTTACTGGGATTTTACGCCTTGGTGCTAGTCGCCAGCCCCTGGCCTATGGAAGGCGGGCTTGGGGTAGTCACGGCACGGGCCCCGAGGACGGGTCGTGACAAATTGGTATCAGAGGTGGTCGGTTCTACCGCAAACTCTGATCGTCTTTTCTTTCTATATGAAGCAATAGTGTTTAGTGTATTGAGTGTGGTTATCAGTTCAGGGAGCCCAGTGTTGGTGCGGCGGCCGACTTATCCATACACCAGGACCCTGACTCCTGATTTCCGACTTAATGCATGAAAACATTGATTGCATGTGTGTTTCAAGTTTTCTTTGTGATTACTTGTGTCAGCACACCGGGTTTACTGATCTGCTTTATGAAAGTCTCAGGTTTTCCTTGTGATTACTTGTGCCAGCTCACCAGGTATACTGTTCTGACTATGGTGCTCTTGTTCTCCTTTTCAGGATGGCCCCGCGACGACAGCCAGCTAGGGTTCCGAGTGTAGGGCGCGACGGCAGCCCACCGAGCGACGAGGCCTCGGTGCAGGGCCCCCTGCCAGCAGTGGCACCGGCGGTAGCTTTACCCGCCGAGCCACCGATGCTGCCAGTACCAGACGCTGACGATGCACGTCGCCTCAGGGCACTGCATGAGTTTCAGAGCCAGCGACCGCCCAGGTTTCGTGGTGAGGCGGACCCCCAGGCCGCCGAGGACTGGCTAGAGGCGGTGGTACGGATCTTCAGGCTAGTGAGGACACCAGCGGATCTCATGGTGATTCTCGCAGCGAGCCTCCTGCAGGCGGCGACATGACGATGGTGGAGCCTGATGCTCCAGGTTCACGATGAGGCATCCTTGCTCTGGGCGGACTTCGAGAGCCTCTTCCGCTCTGAGTTCGTCCCGGCCACCCTCCGAGCGGTGCGCATCCAGGAGCTTCTCCAGCTGCGCCAGGGCAGCATGACGGTCGCTCAGTACGCGGCGAGGTTCACGGACCTATCTCGCTACTCGACCGACATGGTACGGGACCCCTTCTTCCGGGCCCGGACCTTCGAGCAGGGCTTGCGACAGGAGATTCGGGCGTCGCTGATCTCCCTCAGCATTCCGACCCAGGCGGGAGTGCTAGAGCGGGCCCTTCTGATCGAGAGCTTCCTTGCTGAGTCTACACCAGCACAGAGACCCACCGCAGGGCGGCACATAGCGGAGTCTTCGGTAGCAGGTAGCCGACAGATGACTCAGGGTTCCAGGCAGACCAGACCTACCAGTGGCTGACTGCACGACTCAGGCTCAGTTGTGCGGGGAAGCCAGGGTGGAGTCAGAGCCAGGCGTGCCGAGAGTGGGCAGTGTTACTCCTGTGGCGGCATTGGTCACATGGCTCGTGACTGCCCGACCCGCCATGCGGGGGAGCAGAAGACGGTTGAGGAACCACCTAGGCAGAGGCAGAGGTTCGACCGTGGCGGTCTGCAGGGAGGAGACGGACGAGGTAGAGGAGCTGGCCGAGCAGCAGGTGGTGGACGACGCTTTGAGGCTCTACCACCACCACCACCAGGAGGTCCACCCCGACCGCAGGGGAGAGCTCAGCTTCAGGCAGCCGAGGCCTTCGATCATGGAGCCCTGGGAGCTGATGGACAGGAGTAGAACTAGTGGATACATCCTTTGTACTTCTTGTTCCTTGTTGCTTTTGTGTAGCGTCTTGTAATATGAGCGGCAATAATAAAAGACGCATACCTTTGTGATATTTTTCGTTCCTGTCCTCTTTCGTGATGTTACTAGGAGATTCCGGTTTTGGCTGTTGACTTGACCCTCACTTGTGAGACGTCTACTGGAGGAGACCCAGTTACCACACACTGATGCCGACAGTGTGACTCAACCCTTGGAGGCGAGAGTAACGGTTGAATCTCTTAGTAGTAGCGTCGAGGCCTTACTACGTCATCCTTGGTATGGATTAGTATCATCCATGTTAGGATTGACTGTTTTAGGAAAAGAATGTGGTTCATCCAGGGGATGAGACCAGATTTCTCTTTTCGGCAAAGAAGAAATCTTGCAGCTCTTGTGGGACCTGTGACGGTCCAGGCCACGACAGAGAAGTTCCAGATCATCCAGGAGAGGATGAGGACAGCTCAGAGCCGGCAAAAGTCATATGCTGACAGGAGGCGGAGGCCACTGGAGTTCGAGGATGGCGACCACGTCTTTTTGCGTGTCTCACCTCGACGTGGTTTACGGAGATTTGGCCGAGGCAGCAAGTTGTCTCCACGCTTCATCGGGCCTTTCCAGGTCCTCAGTAGGATAGGAGAGGTGGCTTATCGCCTGGCTCTACCACCTCAGTTGCACCGGGTGCACGACGTCTTCCACGTGTCTCAGCTGAGGAGATACGTGCACGACCCGACGCACATCATCGACTTTGGGGAGCTGGACGTGGACGATGGGGCGACTTTTGCGGAGGTCCCAGTGGAGATCGAGGATCGACAGGAGCGGGTCCTACGTGGGCGGTCGATTCCTCTTGTGCGCGTCAGATGGCAGCACGGGAACCTCCAGGAGAGCACTTGGGAGCGGGAGGCTCAGATGCGTGCTCAGTACCCCCATTTGTTCCCCTAGTTTTTGATGTATCTTTACGGGGACGTAAAGCCCTGAGGTGGGAGTAATGTAAAGACCCGAAAATTTCAAGGAAATTTTTTTCTTAATTTTCTTTGGAATTTTACAAGAGCGCAGCTTCAGACGGCACCTGATTCCGAGGCCCGGTGTGCCCGGAATCAATTTCCGAAGTTTGGCTCGGGTACGTTCAGTGAACGGACGAGCGGGTTTTTCTATCTTTTGAACCGGTGCCCGGAATCAAATTCTGAGGGCACCGATGAAATCGCAGCGCCGGTATTTGCTTAGAAACGCCTCTTCCGGAGTTGCGTTTGCTCAGACGTGATTTTTAAATTTTGGAGCTTTAAGTCAGAAATAAAATAAAGTTTGTGCGACAACTTTATTTTATTTCACTTAAGCTGCTTGGAAGTCACTTGGAAGTCACTTGAACTGAGTTAAAGCGGATAGGATGCTATCCAGAAATATCCTACCCCCTTGTTAGGATATTTGTGAGGCAGAGCCCGCACGAGCCCCGCCGTTTCTTTCGCTAAGTAACGCACCCGCGAAAACCCGTCAAAGAAACTGAAAAGTCAACCGACGCGTTTCTTTAATTCTTAACAGACCATTTAATTGGGCGGTTTCTTTCGTGAATTAAATGGGCTGTTTCTTTCGTGAATTAAATGGGCTGTTTCGCTCGTTGAATTAATTCAACGAATTATATGGGTCGTTACTTACGCGTTTTACGTTTGTTGGCAAAATAATAAAATAGACAAACTTGTCTATTTTGGAGGATTTCTATCGTTGTGAAATTCCTCTGAGCCTCCACCCTCTCCGCGAAGAACGCGAAGAACGCGAAGAACGCGAAGAACGCCGAACCCGGAAGTCGACGACGCCTTCGCCCGAGACGTTCTTCCGATCTCCGATCTCCGATCACCGACCATTCGAGGTGAGTGCTTTCGGATTTCCTCTCAAGTTCTTTTCTTTGGTTTTAAACGAAACACAGATTTAAATATTAATAATTTAAATCTGTTGTTCTTGATTCGTTGAGCTCGCCGGCTCAACGCCGGTTTCCGCGACGACGCGACACCTTCCCGCGACGACGCGACGATCGATCTCTTCCGCGACGATCTCTTCCGCGAAGAACGCCCGCGCTCGACGATCATCAAGGTAGGGATTTATTTTGGAAAAGTTACCCCTTTTTAAATTTTCTCGTGAACGTTCTTGAAAATTTAAAAAGCCGGTTTCAAACGAACAATTTTATCTTTAAATAAAATTGTTGGATCATGTGTTGATCATCTTTTTCTTTTCTCCCGTTGATTATGGCTAACGCGGAGGGTGCGGGTCTAACGAACAAGACCCGGCAACCCTCCGCCGATCTCTTTTGTTGTGCGGATATGGCGGACAACGACAAACCGCGCGGTAGGGGCGATCCGTTGATTCCGCAGTGAAGGTCAGCATCCGGGAGGGGCATCGGCGCAGACGGGAGGCAAATCGGGCCACCGGAGCATCTCCGGCGGCCCGCGGAAGGAGGCGGCGGCGCGGGTCGCCGGCGCGGCGGCGCCGGCGACCAGGGGCGGCGGCGCCCGGCGCGCCGCCGGAGGAATCCGCCGCGGCTCGGCCGCGGCGGCGGCGAACCAGCGGACCCGCGGTCCGCGGGTCCGGTCCACCCGGTCGGGACGCGGCAATGCGCCGCGTCCGCTGACCACCCGCGCGGCCCGCACGCGGGCCGCGGCTCCCTCGACCGCGGGCTGCGCCCGCGGCCTTCCACCCGCGCGGCTGGCCAAGCCGCGCCGGCCGAGCCGGCCGGTCCGGTCGGCCGGGCCGGGTCGGGCCGACCCGGTTCGGCCGACCCAGGGGGGGGGGGGGGTTCGGGCCGGGTCGCCCCGGGCCCAGAACCCCCGTTTCGGGCCCTCTTCGGTCTTTCGCCCATATCTTGGGCCTGGGACCTCCGATTGACGAACCGTCAGCGGCTACGCGATCCTTGGATCGAGAAGGTCGTTTCGGTATATTATACTCAAAGTTTCGGAAGACTTTGGGTTCGGCCGGGTTGGTTCGTACACGAAACCAACCGGGCCCTCGGAGCGGAAACGCTCATAACTTGAGCTACGGACGTCCGATCGACGTACCGTCAGCTGTGGTAGTTTCCTCTAAGTGAGACGGAACTTTTGGCATGCTCCGCCCGAGGATCGGATACAGGCGGAGTACGGTCGGGTTGGTTTTTCCCTAAAAAAACCAACCGGGCCCCTGGGACGAAAATGCCAATAACTCTCAGACCGGGCGTCCGATTGACGCGCCGTCTGTCGCGTTGAGATCCTGTTGTCGATACGGAACTTTTGGATACATCAACTTCGGACTACGTGTCAGTTGATGTATCAGCCCCTCGGCTCGTGGAGCGGACCCTCCTAAACGAGCTCGCTATGTGCGGGAACCCTAGCGCTGGCTGTGACTTCGACGACAGAGCAGAGATCCTCCGTGGACTGCGACGACGGCAGAGCAGAGATCCTCCGTGGACTGCGACGACGGCAGAGCAGAGATCCTCCGTGGACTGCGACGACGGTAGAGCAGAGATCCTCTGTGGACTGCGACGACGACTGTGCAGAGATCCTCAGTGGACTGCGTCGACTACTGCACTCAGCGATCCTACGTGGATCAGTGCTACTGGTTCTGTGTGAGCCACTGCCTTCAGGTTCTGTGTGAGCCACTGCCTTCAGGTTCTGTGTGAGCCCGATCCTTTGTGGGTCCTTACTACCGGTTCTGTGTGAGCCACTGCCTACAGGTTCTGTGTGAGCCCGATCATGTGTGGGTCTTTTGCGGGGGTTAGTACCTATCGATCCTTCGTGGGTCCGACGACTTAGATGGATCAGTGATCATCTTTGACGTCATCTGAAAAAGTATACCTGGTTGAGCTGAATCTTATGTTACTCTCCTTTGTGGATTGTGTTGAACTATCCCATGTGGATTTATCGTTTACTCTCCTTGTGGATTTGAGTCTTGCTTTCCTTTGTGGATTGAGTTGTTCTTGAGCTCGTGAGCAGAGCTAGAATTGGGGACTTAGGTATATGTATGGGCATATACCTAAGTCGAGTCAGATGTTACTTCGTGATTGCATCTTTCTTTTGTGCTATATCCTTTGTGGATTTCGGGAGACCTTCGGGGGTCTCGGGGTCCTTACTGAGTAGCTTGTACTCACCCCTGCACGGGCTATGCCCGCACCTTGTTGTGTTGGTTGCAGACGACGGACAGCGCTGATTCCGGTTGGGGCGTGGAGCAGGTCGGTACCTGGAGGTGGACCACTGGGCGGGACGTGCTCGGAGCGGACGTGGGACCCGAGGAGCCTGGAGGCTATCTGTACCCACCCTTCAGGTGGGATTGCCGGTGGACGACACGAGGCCGCCGTCTTTTCTTCAGTTGCTGTACTTTACTTTTCAGTTGTACTTTACAGTTGGGCTTGTATTTCCGGCCCCCTTTACTTTTCTGCACTTTAGTTTCCTCTTACTGACTCTGTGTGGTTGTTTCTTATAAAGGCAATGCCTTCCCTGTTTACTGGGATTTTACGCCTTGGTTCTAGTCGCCAGCCCCTGGCCTATGGAAGGCGGGCTTGGGGTAGTCACGGCACGGGCCCCGAGGACGGGTCGTGACAACACATTTATTCAAAATTTCTATAATTTTCTTCCTTTCTAAATTATGTGACTTTTAAATGATTTCCAAAAAAAAGAAAGAGCTATTTTCTCAAATAGTTTTGATTTAATCTATGTAAACATCCTTTTATGGATTTTACACTTGTTTAAAGTTGATTCATTATGATACAAATCATCCATATTTTATTGAAGGTTATTTGATATGTTTGACTGTGGATGTGTTATTTTTATACTATTCATGGTTAATTGTTAAAGTATTAACATTTCGTATGCTAGTTTTAATACGAATGATTATGTTAGGTTTCAACCTTTTATATGAGGATTGCGTTGGACATAGTAAGTGATGGGTGTAGCCTGCTATAGCTCCTCGATGCATTGTTTGGTCTCATGAGACCAATTAGTGTCTTGGCACAAGGACTTGACCAAATCATATTTGTAGTCCTGGAAGAATTCAATGACTATGTGGTTATGAAGTATGGAATTATGCATTATATCATTATGAAATTGGATATTGATATTACATGTGATTATTCGACAAGTAGATTATCCATGTGAATAATTAATTGGTAGTATATTATTTATCATTGCCATATTACGCTGAATTATAAGTTTAAAAGGATTTTTGTTTAGTCGTATACATTTTCGTAGATGTTTATGCTTATTTATGAATTTTTCCGCAATATTGTTATCCTTACTGAGCATTTGAGCTCACCCCATTCTTATTTTTTATTTTCCTAGTATTCCGTGAAGTTTTTTAAGATTGATAAGAAGATTTAAGATAGGGGATTAATGGCTTTCTCAAAGGATCATTTATGTTGTGTTTTATTTTATAATTTGTGATGTAACGTTCATGTATGTAATCTTTTTTCCAATACTGCTAAATTGATCGGTCCTTCGGGACTTGATTTCTTATAAACATGAAAATGTATTAAAATAATGCACTGACTCTGGGTAACTAGGGTTGAGGCATTAAAATGGAAATATTAAAATATATAGTTTCAAGATTCAAAATTTATATTTCATGGGACATGTGATTTCTAATTATGTTTTATCCTTCGATCATGAGAAGGTTACTTCTTCTTTTTTATAGAAAAAATCCCAAAATTTATTTGATATATAGATCTTCCATGTTATTTCTAAAAACAATCAATGGTTGCTCAAGTATTTATCAAATTTGGTGTTAAATTTTACTACTCATAATTGGAAAGGGGTGAAATTCACATGGTATTCTAAATGATATACTTATTTTAATGATCTGATATTTCTTCTAACATTGAAACATATTTTTATCTTACCAGATCCTAGTAAGGGGTTATTTGTGTATTGTGATGCTTTTAGTGCTGGTTGGTGTTGTATTCTTATGAAGGATGATAATGTTGTGGAATTTGGTCCTAATCAGCTTCAACCACATGAGAATAATTTCCCCACTCATGATTTAGTTAATCCAAAAGTATTTCATGGGATTATGTTTTGGTGGAAATATATTTTTATAGTGAAATTCACAATATTTCAAATAATAAGGTTCTAAGTGTATGATCTTGGTTTTTCTTTTGAGGTTTAAACCATTTTATTTTCATATTAAACCATATATTATATTTTCTTTAATGTGATTAAGATTGTAAGGAAGTGTTTGGGAGAGTCCATGGTATTTTTTGGATCATGGAGATCCCGTTTTTGGATGAAGAGGGTGAGTTTTATGGATACAACATAGTAAATGATAACTATGTAACTAAAACATGTGGGATATGGAGGAGGTCACATAGTTTTTCAAAAATGCATTAAATTTCACACATTTTGTAGATTTGTTTTATGGGATTTTCATTTTTAGTAATGTAGTTACCCTAACTGTGTTTGTGTGTGTGTGGGGGGGGGGGGGGGTTGACTCCATTAGAAAGTTCTATCACATGGTTAGTTCATGGTTCGGAAAACCATATGAAAAAAACATGAATCCTCTTAAATGAAGGTAAAATTAACCTTTCCCCTAAAATGTTTTAAAAAAACTGACCTCATTTTATCATTACTCTCCATGAATAGAAGCTTAATTATATTATTGGGGTTCTCCATTTTCCCTCAACTAAGAGATTGGTCTGTCTCTCTCATATAGACTTCACTTGGACCTCCTCCTGTCACTTTAGTTAGCCAATTATATGCGATACAATCCAAAATGTTAATTTTTTGGATTATCTCATCATCTTTGATGTTATTTTGTCAAATGATAATATTCCTTATTTTAAGTTATTTTTCTATTTCTCAATTTTCTATCATTCTAACCCAAATGCGAGGGTAATACTGAATGAGTGTTCCTATACATCCATAAGGAATGTGGTCTATACAATTTTCATTAATTTCTCACTAGTTTATAAGTGTTTTCATTTTACACATACCATAATATCCTTGTGTTTCCTTTTTTATTTTCAAATCTATTAAATTAATTGGGGTAACTATGACCTAGACCACTTATTGTACCTTTTGACCTCGATATAAGCTGGAACATCACCCATGATAACCAATTTGGGTGAGTCTTTATTTTTTTTCCTTGAAACCTATTTCATGTGTTTTCTTGGATTTTAGAAAACATTTATTATGTAATAGTTTATGACTAAACGTTATATATCTTGAAAAGTAACTCCCACTTATCACCTTGTTGATTATGTACATGGTAACTAAAATACCACAACAACATTATACATCATTTTTATTTATAAATGAAATGGATATGTTTTGAGTTAAATGGAGTGGAAAAGAGGCATTTATTAATGAATGTACTACTATTAATTATAAATGGTTTCAATTTATTATTGGCATTTTCTTATTAAATGAGTTGTTAGAGTTGATCCCACCTTGGATTCCAATGGTAATTCCCTGAGTACTTATAGGATGCCACCTTGATTCATTGAGCCTATTTCCAAGGGATATACCCACCTAAGAAATTTTTTATTGTATTAGTTCATTAATAATTTATCATAGTATCGATAATTAATTCGATTTATATCTATAAATTAGAATTCCTTGGACAGTGTTCTTAGATTTATCTAGATGTATTTATAAATATGAAACATTGTATCATAACCATATGCTCTGGTCATGATTAGCCGACGAATTAATTTTGAGTCACTCTAAGGCCTCAATTAGATATTTTATGCATTTGGAATACCAAGGGTGTGTTTCCATTCAATTAAACATAGATCCTTTAGCTAGGCTACATTTTTATTTACTATAAGATGGTTTAAACGTATAAAGTCAAGGATTTCTTAGTTTCACCTTGGTTTCTACATCATTATACTATTATATGGTTATTTTTTATATATTCATGGGTCCTGACTTTTCAAAAGTTACTTATTCAGAGATATACAACCGTGGAAAAACAGGTGTGGTAGGATTGGAATTATATGAGAAACCAAATCCTAATAGGGTTACTTAATACTTTCTATTAATATTTTTAGTTTAAATTTACCTACAAATTAATATATTTATACTCATCAGATGGATTTGTATAGACGATGTTGCTAGTGGCCCACTAAGTATATCTCACACCCTTTTTGACGCACCAATTGGTACCTAGATATACATCATGATTTCATTTTAGGATAAGTAATAGGGTCTGAATATAGAAGCTTATTCATGTGATATGTTGGTGTGTTGGAGAAGAGAACAAATTTTAGGCATGGGAGGATTTTAGAGTTTATCTTTTTGGTTTTATATGTATTTCATTATATAGAATTCAGTAATTTCTACTTACTTTTGGATTTCTGTATAGTATCATGATATCATCATCATTGTATATGACTATGAAAATTTCCTTTCTTATTAATTTTTCATTGTGGGATGGTTCACTTATTCTCTTTTTATCATTTATTCTACATCCTCTACTTTATATTTTTTATGTTACTCTAAGTATTTGGTTATCTATGTACTATTCTATTATGCTACACATTTAAAAATGGATTAGTCTCCCAAAAAAACACCTTAGTCCTTTCCTTCTAGTCATTAGCCTCTAGATTAGGGGGAGTCACATTTGAGTCCATGTGGTTACCCATTTTGGGCCATTAGTCAATTGATCCTGAGATAAGATGCTACAAATTGGTATAATGTATTATTTTCATTTCCTTACTTTTTGGATTATTAGATACGATACAAAGAATGTGATAGAATTCTGTAATAACCATTTTATAGAGTGTGGATAACCTACATACAGGGGAAAACCAAATTTCATGGGATAGTACATATTGTTATGTATTGTTCCACTTATATTTGTAATGATTGGACCATTGGATGAGGGACATGAATCGGAATTTTTACTATTATTATAGTTTTTCTTTTAATTATTTACCTCATATGGTATGTAGGTAGTGTTTCATGCATCGGTATATAAACATGGAGATTCACATGTCATGTATATTTCATTCCATATTTACTTTATACTATACATTCACCATAGCATGTGTAGTCCCTTGACTACTATGTTTATTATTATACAAACATTTCGTACATGGATAAGAATAATTAGATCAGTTAAAGTGTTTTCCTCAACCTGAATGGTGTTTTACCATATACTAGGAGGGTGTAACCATAAATAAAAAATTATTACTTTTTTTATACATGAGCCATTGCTTCTATTGGATGGAACGGTAGTTTATTTGGATTACATAAACTACAATTTTAGTTTATAATACATTTACATCAATAAGAATGTAATGGTGATTCATCTTTTTCAATCACCATATATTATTTGTTACATTCTTATACTATGTGTAAATATTTTGTTGTATATACATGTAGTATTATTTTCAACTTATATATTGTAAATTTTTTCTTCTTCAGAATAATAGACAAATGTAACTAGAAATTGATATATATATATAGAGAAATAATTATAAATATTTTTGTTCTAAATTTAATTTGAATTGGTTAGCATTAAATATGGATCCCAATTAATATTTAATGGATTTTTTCTTATATAACCTATATTTCAATATACTTATATTGTAACCACGATGGTGTACATTTAAAATTTGACCTATAACATAACAATAGATTTGGGTTGTTGGGTTAGTATATCCTCGGTGGTAATACATTAGCCATGTGAAGATATGTAATGTAAAAATTTATACAAATATTTTAACTCTAAGGAATATGGTTAGAAATTGAAGAAATGCGACTCTATATTGGCCTTGTGTCAAGAACTAGGATGATGGTGACAACCATGCTCTTGAAGTGGTAGGACCTATCCCATTATAATTAAAACCTAAAGAACCTTTATCTGTTCATCCTATTATTCCCTACACATATATTGATTACCAGTTTCATGATGGGTTTATATTCTTAGTGCGCACTATGAGGGATACCCAACACTTAAAAAAACTATGTTAGAGTTTATGTGGGAATTCCCATAGAAAAACCTATAAATATTCACTGGGTTAGATGGGCCCCAAGATGTTGAATCATGGATAGAATACATTTTATCTATCCTTAAGCATCTATAGATTCCTTAAAAAATGAGGTTTAATCTCACAACTTATATATTTCTTTTATTTTACAAGAGTTAGCGGGACTTGGTTGACTAGAATGATCATTATCAAGGTACTGTTTGGTAGATTTCCAATCTCTCTTCCAATAATAATTCATTCCCAAGACACTGAGAGCCGATCAAGCTAAAGTGTTTTTATGGCCTCTACCCTGTAAGTGGTTTTCTCATTTTGGTTTTATGTATGATTTTACCCTTATTTGAGTAATATTTTTTGGGTATAACATGGTTTGTGTTTGGGTGGAATTTTGATAAAAATGAATGAAAAAGGGGATGTACACAGTCAGGGCATGATTATGTCAAATCCTACACCCCATCCCAACTAACCATGCGAACCTTGGTAGAATGGAATTATAGAAATGGAAGGCGGGTTTGAAATACATGTGCTCTAAAATAATTAGCCATGTAATCTTTCATAATAGGTTCATGGTTGTCTCACTATCAGGGAAAACCATGCACCCCTTCCCAAAAAACCGTGCATGATAATTAATTAGGACAAAAAATTATGTTTTAAATTTCGTAAGCCCCTAAAACTCACCCATTTGTACCACCATTCATCCCAAGGAGGTGTTTCAAGATTTTGGATCTCTCAAGATGAGTTGAAATCCTTTAAAAACTCAGTTCTTCATGATTTGAAGCCCAGATCGAAGATATTCTCTGTTCTCGGAAAGTGGGTCCTATATTGTTGCTTTCTCTTTAATGTAATTTTCTAATCTCATTATTTTTATGGGAAGTAATAATTTTTTTATAGATCTATATCTATATTTTGTTAATATGGATATAGGATTGTGGATCATGATTTATAACTAGGATATATTTTTTTCATTAATCCTAATTTAAGGTATTGAGATTTAGTTCTAGATCTACATCATTGTTTTGCTCAATTTTTAGGGATTTCTATTTGATAATTATCCATTTGTATATTGATGTAGTTGGTATAATATTCAATTAACATTGTTTTGATTTAGATACATGTATAAATATTTTTTAATTTCAATCATTATTGAGAAATTTGAATTCCAAAATTGGGTTAATCAATGTTGAAAATTGATTTATTGAAGTATTGTTGAAATAGGTAATTAATTGGAAAATTAATTGTGATATATAAAGGATTTAGAATTATATAATTAATTGGGGGATTAATTAAGATATTTAGGGATTTTGATTTAAATAAGTAATTAGGGAATTAATTATGATACTTAAAATTGGTATAATTTTGAAAATTAATTTTGGGATTAATTATTTGATATTGATATTATAGACTTAGATAATTAATTGTGTAATTAATTATGAAGAATTTATATTGATAATTAGATATATAATTTTGGAATTGGTTATGGGATTTGAGTTTTTGAAACTTGATTAATTATTTTTTAAAATAATTAATTAATTTGATGAATTAATTAATTTGTGAATTAATTAAGGTTAATTATGTGATAAACTAATTAAAGAATTTGTAGTGGAATTTACGTGAATAATAAAATTATGAATTAATTATGTTTTTATGAATGGGAACATGATCATTCATATACGAATTAGAAAATGGGAACAAGGTCATTCTATTGTGTTTTTATGAATGGAAATACGGTGATTCAAGTATGAATTAAAGAAGGGGAATAAGGTCATTCTAATTTGTGTTTATGAATGGGAACATGGTCATTGAAGTATGAATAAGATAATGGTAACATGGTCATTCTAATGTGTGATGAATGAATGGTAAGATTTACATTCAAGTATGAATTAATGAACGGTAACAATGGTACTATGAGATATGACATCATCGGCGAATACTTGAGGCTCTAGGATGGTACAATGTAGGTATTGAGATATGATATCCCCTTTGAGTACATTAGGCTACCACATGAGATAAATTAGTCATTAAGATATGATATTAATTACCAACAAAAAGTTAGGCTCCGACATGAGTTGATGCTAGCATGAGGTATGGGTGTCCACCAGAACATTAGAGTAAATGTGGTTAAGTAAAGAATAAATGAAAATGTGATAATTGTTTATATATGAATTTTAATTATTTATTTCTAGAACAATAAATACTATTATATAATGGGATATTGTTTTTAGTACCATTTGTTGTGCCATTCTTGGTTGTACTCACACCCTACTTAGGCTGCATGATCAGTACTCGACTAGAATTTATTATTGCGGGAAAGGTTATGGGAAAATTCCCTAGGTCAGATGACTAAATTTTGGATGGAGCTTTAATGATGGAACCTGATGTTGTTTATGACCATATTTAAATTTATCAGTGTCTATATTTTTATTTATCATTTTAGATACTTCACATTTACTTTAGCATGGAATGTTTTCTACATTATTTGGTTATTGTATGTCTTACTTGATTTATCATGAGATATTGGTATTGATTATGGTAATATTTTATTATTATTATTTTATTTTAGATGGCATATTAATATGATCAAATAACATATATTCTATCCATTAATGACTTATCATACCCTCACTTCTAGTCAGAAACTTCTGTTGTGTGGGGAGGCGCACTTGAGGCCATGTGACCGACCAGCTCAGGACACAGGTGTGTGGAACCCATGTCGATGCGTTATATGGTTGTATAAGAGAGATTTTATTATAATTTTAGTTTGTATTAATTTTTTGGAAAATTTTATAGGGGACTAGTAATATTTGGGTCTTTTTAATTTTTACATACATGGGAGTTGAAAATCCATGTATGGGGGGAAACCTAAGTACCCATGGTAAGATTATTAGTGTTTCTCATTTCTATTACAGTTAATTATTATTTCACCTTAGGTGATGCAATTTTTTTGTGATGTGATTTTTTTTGACGTTTTATGAAAGTTGACTCATTGGCCAAAAGTGGAATGAGTGTTGAATTTTCATTCATCATTATAGGAACTCATGATTATTTTGTTACATGCATCATTTTAGGCATACTGATAAAATGGGTTTTAATATGTCATTAAACATAATATCTTTTTCATTACATGGTAAATTGAATAGAAAATAGTTTCTAATATGAAAATGGAATATTCAAATTGATGTTATAATGTGAGTAATTGGGTGTCTAATGATGAACTTGGTATGAGAATGAAAATACTGTTAGATAACCATGACCTAGGTGTAGCATTATTAAGGGTTGTGATAGTGCCTCATTTTTTACTACATTATGAGTTTTGTGGAAACGAATTATTGTGATTATTTATTAATTATATGTGATAATGTTGTTCTATGAGTCCTAAGAAATATGTTTGTAATTTAATATATATTACTTTACTATGAATCATTTTGATAGGATGACAATAGGTTATGGCTGGTAACACTCTACCAATAGTGGAACATGAGGCACTGATGGTTCCTAGGGACGAAGAACAAAATATGTTCTAAGATAACATCTCATGATTAATGAAATTAAAGTGAAGATAATCAGGGTGGCTTCAGAAGATCATGTATAAAATGATGATATATTTTTAGTTACATAGACCTCTTAATTTTAATGGACTGTGTGGATAAGAGGGAGTTGAGTTCTAGGTTGAGTCAATCGATATGATACATTTCTATATTGAGATTCATACTAAGTGGATGACCAAATTTTCTAATTATAGGCTCTGAGGATCAGTGAAGTGCTTGTGCGGATTTCATGCATGGAATGGACAGACGAAAAATATGTTATGAATGGAAATCATGGAGAGGCTCTTGGAGCACTTCTATATAGAGATGCTGAGGTAGGAGGGCGAAGTGGATTTCATGCGACCGACTTGGGGGATTATTCCAATGATGGATTTTTATGGTCATTTTAAACAAATTCTATGATGCTCTCCAGTGTTGGTAGGGGATGAAACAACTATGGTGTAAAACCTTTGTGATATAATTAAGTGATAGATTAGGTACCATGTTAACCTATTTCGGTTAAAGAAGTTGGCTGAGGTGGTGGAGTAGGTTCTCATAGTTGAGGGGAACCTGAAGGAGGATCCATGTGATGGATAGATAGTTGTTGTTGTTCAATCAAGAGGAGTGGATTCAAATATCATAAAGAAAAGTCATTATAATTTTATCCAAGAAAGTTGATAGATTATAGGTTATAAAATATGTTCAATTTCACGAGACCATACAAGAGTGATCTTTGATCAGTGAGGAAGATTGGGCCATTATTGTAGAATCTGTAGGGACCCCTAGTAGAGTGTTATTGTTGTGGAATAATGGAAAATATATAGATGTTCTATAGGACACATAAATTGAGAGTCACTGAAGATGAAGGTTGATAGAGTTAGCATGAACTAAAGAGATCTTCTACTTTATATCATCCACGTTGTTGGAGTTATGCTAGACAAGGTGGAAGGGGAATGCATGAGGTTCTTCAGAGAGAGAAAACCCATTTTTTTAGAGTGGTCAATCATAGTGGATTGAGACTAATTCACATAGAAGATGGATAGAAACACTACATGCAGTGGAGACTACACTTGTTGATGGTAAGGCCGAACCATCAACAATGAGAGGTACTATTCTTGTAGCTTCTATATTAGCTCATGTATTATTTAGTACTTGTTTCTATCATTCCTTTATATATAAAAATTGTGATAATGGTTTGAGCTGGGTGGTGGATTTTGTGAGTAGGGTTACGACTACATATACATTGTTGGTAGTACGGGCTAGAGACATCTATATATGCATGTTATTTTTTTCAGATGATATGGACTATCATTATCAGTGGGATCACTATATCTGTTAAATTTTAGGATTTAGCCTAATTATGGGTATAGATTGGCTAGTCACATTCCAAGACCTTATTAATATTTATTGAAGGATAGTGAATTTTAAAAATCGTATGGGTGACTATTATATTGACAATGGGGAGTGAGATATCCATGTATGAAGAACCAGGAAAATTAACCAACAACTAAGAGAGCTCACAACCCAGATTGCTAGTTTATTGCAGGATGGTAAATGCGTAAAGCATGATATCTTTCCACCTGTGGTGGAATAGTTTCAGGAATATTTCCCTGAACTCTTATCTGTGATTCCACCTAGGAGACATGTGGAATTCACTATTGATATCATGTCGGTGGCTAATCTAGTGTCTATTACACCATATATAATGGAATCGACAAAGCTTAAAGAATTAAAGACTCATTAGGAGGAGTTATAGAACAAGGTATTTATCCATAAAAGTATGTCTCCATGGGGACTATATGATTTGTTTGAAAATAAGGATGATGATATATTAATCTTATGTGTAAATTATCAGATGTCATACTAGATAATAGTAAAGAAATAGTATCTTATAATATTTATCGATGATCTATTTGACCATTTGAGAGGAGCTTATGTGTTTTGAATGATTTACTTGAGAACATGGTAACACCAGCTGAGAGTTCCGACTTCTAATATACCGAGGAATATATTCATAAGTAGGAGTTACCTTTAAGAGTTCATTAAAATGCCATTTGGGTTGACGAACACGCCATAAATTTTTATGTCCTTGATAAAAAAAATCTTCCATATGTATGTTGATCAGTTTGTGGTAGTGTTTATGGATGAAATCACGGTGTACTCCAAGACTCATGATGATCATGCCCAACATGTTGACGCCACCCTATGTACCCTGAGAGAGAATCAATTAAACTCCAAGTTATCTAAGATTCAATTTTGTATTGATTAGGTACACTTTATAGGACATGTCATCTCGGAAGATGGTGTGTTAGTGGATCCTAAAAAGGTTCAGGTAGTTGTTTCTTGTGATCAGACCAAGAACATAATTTATAACTATATAATTTTTGTATCATATGTATATTATTTATGATTAATCCATGAATTTTCCATTTTGGAAGCATTTCATTGGAACATTACCAATAAGGAAATAAAGTTTGACTGGTCAGAAGATTGTGAGAAGGCATACTAGGAGTTGAATAGTAATTTAAAGAGGCATAAATATTGATCCTACTTGATCCATGAGTGTTTTACACAATGTATTATTACACTATTAGGATTTGACTCGGATCTGTGTGGATGCAAGGAGATAAGTTTGTGGAAAAAAAGGTCATGGATGATGGGGAAATATGAATTAAACTACCATTAACATAACCTAATGCTTATATTAGTGGTTAATTCTCTGAAGAGTTAATAGATAAGTTTACATTATTGACGGATCACAAGAGCTTAGTGTATATCTTCTCACAAAGAGATTTGAATATCTGGTATTGGATATGGATCAGGTGATGTAGTCATTCAAATTTATGGTAGAATACATGTTTGGGAAAGGAAACAACGTTGCTGATTCTTTGATCAAGAATACTCAAATGTATGTAGTTAGGGATTCTAATGAATAGTAGAAGATGATGACTCTAATATCTATGATGAATATGGTGGTTTAGGGGAGTCAGGATAAGATGACTATGGTATAAGTTTAAGTGGATTTTACACTTTTTGAGCTGGGTTAGGGACATGCAGTATGATTATCCAAAGTTTTTGGAGTATGGGGAAAGCCTTTGAAGGTGGGGGTCACCTTTATATTGGAGCATAGAGAAAGATGAGATCATATATTTAAGGAATTGGTTTATTGTGGCTATGAGGATGTGAGGGGAGGTGATGTGGGAGTATAATTCCATGAAGTGGGTGGTACATCCAGGGGTGAGAAAAAATTTAACATGCCCTACCATAACATTTTTTGTGGCTAGTAATAAAAAAGGACATATTAGGGTTCATGACATGATGCTACACCAGTCAGTATGTTAAGGTAGATCATTAAAGACCATGAGTTTTTCTATAGATATTAAACATTCCGGAGTGGGAGTTTGATGAAAATAATATTTATTTTTTTGTGGGATCTCCCGAAGATGCCAAAGATGAATGACGATATCTAGGTTATTATGGATCGACTAATGAAATTAGCACATTTCATGCCTATACAAGAGATTTTATCCATGGAACAAGCTATGGTATTTGTATGTTTGAGAGATAGTTAATATTAATAGGGTACCATAGACTATATTTTCAGATCATGACTCACATTTCACATCATGTTTTGGGAAGGGTTTATAGAAGGTTCTTGGTACACATGTATTTTCTCTATGGTCTTCCACTGACAGACAGATGGGAAGTCAGAGCATACTATATTGGCACTTGAGGATATTATATGGGTGTTTATTCTTTACATTGGTTGGTATTGGAAAAATTTCATGGATTTATTGGAGTTTTAAAATAACAAATGTTATATTAAAATTAAACAGATGTCACCATACAAGTCTCTTTATGGTCGGTCATGTAGATCATTGCTATACTGGATGGAGGTTGGCGAGTTTGAGTGGTTTGGACTGAGTATTGTGTAGGAGATGATAGAGAATGTTTGGAGGATTCAAAAACATATGGATATATCCTAGAGTACAAAGAAATCATATGTTGACATACAGAGACAACCCCTAAAGTTTATAGAGGGTGATTATGAATTCCTTCGAGTGTCACCTAGGTTAGGTCAACGCATGATACAGAAGCAAGGAATATTGGAACCTAGGATCATTGGAACATTTTATATAGTATATATAATTGGACTAGTGGTGTACCAATTGGATCTTAAATATAAATATAGTGCTATGGAAAACATTTTCCATGTGTCCCAACTATAGAGGTTTCATCCCAACCCTTCTCAGGTGATCGATGTTGATCTTGAGATAGATTCATCCTTCGAGGACAATATAATACATGTGTTGGATCAAAATAAGAATGTGTTGTGGGGAAATACTATGCCAATATTACTTAAATTGTGGATTAATGGGCATGTGTTGGGGGAGACATGGGAATTGTAAGAAGATATGCGTGATTATTGGACCAATTTTTTTGTCTCGGAATCATAGAGAATCACCAGAGTGCATCTCAAGGATGAGATGTTATATGGTGGTAATATTGTATGATATGAACCTTTTAAGAAGTCATATCAATAAATTTTTTAGGTGCACTTTTTTCTTTATTTGTGTACATTTTGTTTTGGTATATCTTTGAGAGCTTTTTTGTGGGATTTTGAGAAAAATGAAATTAAAAGGGGAAGTGAATGGTTGTTACTTGGTTAGGTCAAACCACATGCCCCAGACCCACTAACCATGAGAACCGATGAAAATGATATTCTCATTGCTGTAACATAGTTAAGAAAAAGGTTCACCCTAAAAGGGATAACTATGTACCCCTATAGAACATTCACATGATTGGTGCATGGTTAGGGAATATTTTTCACCCCTTCCTAGTGAACATTGTTTGAGAAATAATTATGCTCGAATATTATTTCTAAAATTCCCCGTGCCCCAAAAATTCACCCATTTTGACCCCCATTAGACTCTATGTGGTATTTCGGAATGTTGAAGCTTTCTGGATGAATTATGGGCCTTCTCAACCTCCATTATTTGTTATCTAAATCCTGAATCAATGCTATTTTCTAGTACTGATAAGTGGATCATATCCCGTAGCATTCCCTTTCATCCTCTTTACTTCTCTCATTATTTTAGTGGGAAGTATTATTATAGTTTTTCAAGATCAAGATATAGATTTGGTTAATCATTATCTAAAAATATAGAAATATATTTAGACTTGATAGATCTTGTTTTCTTTAATCATGATTTAGGGTTTTTAGATTTTGATACAGATCTACATCATTTTTCTGCTCAATGTTTCTGGGATTTTTGATGGGTGTTTATCCATATGTGAATATATATAGGTGATCAAATTTTCAATTACCATTGACTTTATTTTGTTACATGTATTCAAATTATATAATTTTTATGCATTTTATGAATTTGAATTCCAAAATTGGGTTAATTAATGTGACCTATTGATTTATTGAGAAATTTTGGATATAGATAATTAATTGGAGCCTTAATTTTTAAATTTAATGTATTTACAATAAGATAATTAATTGGGGCATTAAATATGAGATTTAGGTATCATGATATAGATACTTAATTAGGGAATTAATTATGAAATGTTGAATTTGTTTAGTTGAGATAATTAATTATGGGATTAATTATGTGGTATTGATATTATATAATTAGAAAAATAATTCTACAATTAATTATGAAGAATTGAGATTGTGAATGATATAATTAATTTTTGGATTAATTATGGGATTTGGATTCATGATTCAGGATTAATTAGTTTTTAAATTAAGTAATGGGTTTGATGACTTTATAAATTGGTGAATTATTTAGGATTAATTATGAGATAGACTAATTGTTGAATTAGTAGTGGAATTAATGATAATAGTTATTTGTTGAATTAATTATGTATTCATGATTGGGAAAATAGTGATTTAGCTATGATTTATAAAATGGGAACATGGTCATTCTAATTTTTCTTTAAGAATGGGAACATGGAAATTCAATAATAAAATAGATAATGGGACATGGTCATTCTAATGTGTGATATATGGATTGTAAGATGGGAATTCAAGTATGAATTAAAGAATTGTAACCAAGGTACTACCATATATAACATCAGTTGAGAATACTTAGGGCTCTAGAATGAGATCAAGCATGTATTGAGATATGATATCACCTTTTAATATCTTAGGCTCTGGTAGGAGCCAAATCATGCATTAAGATATGATATTACCTAGGGAAACATTGAGATATGGAATGTGTGGAATCTAGAATGATGTATCAGTGTCCTCTGAAACCCCATAGTTACTATGGTTATGTAAAGAATAAATAAAAATATGATAATTTTGTTCTTATTCATTATACATATTTCATTGTAAAACTGCATACACTATTATATAACTGAATATTTTTTAGACACTATTGTTAGTGGCCTAATGTGTTATACTCACACTCTACTCAGTATGAATGATTAGTACCTAGAGATAATTTATTGTTTCCATACATGTTAATAAAAAATATTGGGGTTAAATGGATAAATTTGGGATGTTTCTTGACTGAGGGAAACCAATGTGGTCTGAGACACTATTGGGTATTGTTAGTGTCTTTATTTTTAGTTTTCCTTTTACACACGTGGTGCATACTTTTGCATGAAATACTTTATGATTTAGTTGGATATTGTATTTTCAGATTTATTTATCCTAATATTTTGGTAATAAATACTTCCACTATTGTTTTCTTATTTCTACTTGTTTATTACTCTGATAAAAGAGGTTATAGTCTCCCCATGAATGACTTATCAGACCCTCACTGGTAGTGAGAAACCTCTGCTATATGGAGTGGAATTCTTGAGGTCATGTGACCAATAAACATGGGGAACTAGTGTGTGGAACCCAGGTCAATACATTACATAGTTCTGCAGCAGGAGAAGGGAACTATATCCATCATATACTATTTTACAAATTCAAACAACATATGTTATTTGGGACCATTTATTCTTTTGTTGAATTATCTAAATCGAGATGTTTTTATGATGGGATAATGTTTTCCAACCGATATCAGTTAAATATATTTTTAATGTCTATCGTTTCAGAGATACTGATCATGCACTAATTATTGATCACAGAAATAGAGATGTTTAAGGTACATGGATCAAAGGTTCTTCTCTAATATAGGGTAGTTAATCTAATTGTAGGATGTGTTTTCTAGAGGATTATCAATAGATAAGTGGAAGTTGGGGTATTATCATGGGTATTACTTTTATATTTCGTCAGTTTGAAAAAAAAACAAATAAATCCTTAATGTAACTAAGAAACAACGGGCATTCGATCCTAAAAAAATCAGATATCCTCAGTAATTATACCAATACTTCCCATATGTTTTAGTGGGAGGGTATCTACACTTTCAAAACCTTTTAGAGTTAGATCAACAACATTGAGTCTTGTGATACGTTTGAGTATTACCAACAATACGAGCCGAGGAGAGAGTCTTGGTCGATGAGTCTAAACTCATGATGTGTAGTGCTAGCTGAGTTGACCCCCTTTGGGTAGTTAGGTTTTATCTTAGGATCAAGGATCATACCAGATATATTTATCATAGACAATACTATAGGAGAAGGGTTCCAAAACATATACAGTGATATGCATGATCTTAGTAGAATCCACCAGGGTATCTTCTTTATTTAATAAAAGTGCCTCATACTATCTAATTTATATGTGTATCATATAATGTCGTGGTATTGAGGCTTTTTACATAGATGGGGTAAGGAATTTTGATATTCTATCGTGAGTGTAATTAGAATGTTTATTCCAATGATGATAGTCCCACCTTGATGTTGGTAGTTTTCATTTCCAATTGGACCTCTTCAGCCTTAAGATGATAGGTTCTACACCATTCTCAGGATAGACTAGTTCATTCCCTGTTGTGATTATATTAATTATTGTCACATAAGGGAGTCATTTACATCACCTGGGGATTGTACTTATATTCAATAGTGTGAATGGGATATGTAGGAAAATTGATCTTCACCTAAGCATTGGGGGCTAGGCAGATTGATAGACCATGTTGTTAGCCTTTATATGAATGGTTAGGAAACTAGTAAATATGATTTTCATTTTTTAGTATAGCGTATCAAAAATTTATTCCCTAAAAAGTTCAATGGACTACCACTTAAGAGAGAGGTAGAGTTCACTATTGAGATAATTCAAGGAGCAGCACCGATATCCATTCCACTATATAGGTTGAATACTCCAAGTGATTATTTTTATTTTAAATATAAATAACTTTTAGGTGTTAAATGATACCCTCATAAAAATCTTATCTGAATCAGATAAAATCTTCCAACAATTAAATTCAAGTATTGAGTTATATGAGCTAAAGATGTAGCTAGTAGACTTTGATTCTATGTGTTTAATATAGTCCATTACACCACCATAGGATTCACATGTTCGTTTCACAATGAATTTGGATGGTACCCTAAATATTATTTATGGATTACTACCTATTGAACCAGCTTACGGTTATGAACCATTTTCCACTACAAATTATAGATGACCTCTTAGACTATATTTGAGGAACATGGGGTTTTCTCGAACATCAATTTGAGTTTAGTCTATCATCATGTATAGATAATGACTTATATTATACCTCATATAGTTTTATGAATTTGGTGTGAAATTTATGAGTATTTGGTTTTTCCATTCAATTTGAAAAAACATTCACATCATTTTTTCATCTCTGATGAATCATGTTTTTCTCCCGTATATAGAGTCATTTGGGGTGTTCTTCATGGATGACATCATAGTGTATTCTTATACTTTACCTGAACCTTAAAAAACTGTATTTATAACTAAATACATAGATAGGTAACTATTTGATTTCTAATCTCACCGAATTCATATTTTGGAGTGACAAGGTACACTTCCTTGGTCGCATCTTCTCATTGGAAAGAGTATCAGTTGACCTAGAGAAGGTGAGAGACATGGTTTCATAGAAGCATCCAAGGAATTTAATTTGAATATGTTGTTTCATGGTGAGGTATGGATTTTATAGGTACATTATTTAGGATTTATCATGTCTTAAATCCATACTCATATTCTTGAACTAGAATTGTTTTGAGTTCATATGGTCTGAGGTATGTGAGGAAGCCTTTCTAGAGATGAATGCGAGATTGAATTATGCTCTGATCCTAATTTTTCCACAGTAAGGAAGATGTTATATATTTTATTGTGATGCATTAAGAATCAATATTAGAGTATTTACGAAGTAGGAATATCAATTCAGGACATATATTTATGGTAAATTGAGGAAAACATGAGAGGAATTACCTGATGCATGATCTTGAACTAGTATCTGTTGTTCACACATTATGTTATTGGAGGAGTTACATTTTTAGAGAGTGGATTTTGTTGATTACAGACCACGATATCATTAATTAAATATTCATGCAGCGTGATTTGAACTGTATGTGGATAATTTGGGTTGAAAACCTATAGTACATCAATTTTTAGAATTCCTATATTCCTTGTAAATGTAATGATGTTTTTGATGCTATATGTTAGAGGAATATGAAATAAGAAATTAAGGAGTCCATTAGTGAGTAGAAGTTGATGGCCTTGTTTTTGAGATGAACATTGTGGTCTAGGAGAATCACAAAAAACTTATCCGTATGTCATTATCAATTTTATCTTTAGTTCTATAGAGAATGATGATGGTTAAAATTTTAGACCCCAAGCGATTAGACTTAAGGGAGATTGTTTCAGTTGAGGACCCACTGCCAGGATGGATCATTAATGAGGACAAAAAATTTCACTTTCACACGTGAATATAGGCTTCCTCATAAATATGGTAAGAGATAATGCATGATTCTCATGCCTCTATTTGGGAAGTACATCAACGTGATACAGAAACATATTAACACATATTCCATAAGTATTGGTCCCTATTGGTGAAAAGGAAGATACCTTGTTTTATTACAAGGTGATCCAAATTTGAAAAGTTAAACATAGAACACAAATTACTAGTAGTTCATTTATACTCATTTCCCATTATAATTTTGAAATGGAATTCCATAACCATTGATTTTTTGACTGGATTACTGATATATTCTCAAGGAAATGTTTTAGTATGGGTGGTCATTGATAGGTTAACGAAGGTCACTAACTTTTTACCTATTAATGATACCATTATAGTTGATGATATCATGAGAGTTTTCATATGAGATATTATACACCTTCCATCTATTAACTATTATATTGAATTAGATAGACACACTTGGTTTCATTCGTGGATTAGGAAGGGGTTGAAAATGGGTCATGGTAAACTGATACATCTAAGCATTCCCTTTCACTAACATACGAATGGAAAATCTGAGTGTAGAATTTATATATTAAGGGACTTGTTTAGTGAATTCATCTTTCATTTTAGATGTTATTGGGATTAAAACATCTATATAGTTGATATTTCCTTAAATAATAGTTTTTTGATTATGATATATATGGATCCTTATGATTATTTATATGGTTAGTCACTCCATTCACTCATATATTGGATAGAGGTAAGATAGGTTGTGATATTAGGACACTGTCTAATTCAAGATACTTCAGAATAGGTACAATTATTCTAATTATTATGCCTAAAACACAGTATTGTAAGAAATATTAAATTTATCATCTTCGAAGACATTTAGAGTTTTAGGTCGGGGATCATGTCTTCTTTCATGTTTTACCATGGTTGGGGTATAGGTGCCACCAATGATAGGAAATTTTATCACCTCATTATTAAGGTCCATCAAAGATATTGGGTTGAGTTAGGAAGGAATAATATCAGATAGCCATTCTGTAGAGCGATCAGACCATGCACAACATCATCCATGTTCAAAGCTTCACCATTACTATTCATAACCATATCATGTTTTGGATCCTAATGGTATTTAATTAGGAGTTGGTGATTCATTTAAGGAGTATCTGATACATATCATCAACCATATCACGAAAGATATATAATGAAGGTATACTCCTCTTATATATGTTCAATGGAATCACGACCAAATATAGGATCAGTCCTGGTAGTAAGATGTCGAAGTAAGTGTCAAGTGGCCTGAGATTTTATTAGATGATGATTTAATACTATTATAAGTGAAATTTATGGTTGAGTGTTTTTAAGGAGAGGAGATTGTAGGACCCTATTTTTTGAATTGTGGTATTAACCCTATTATTATAATTATAATAATCTTTTTTTATTCTATTAAATATTATAAAGAGATCCAGCATTGGTTAGTGAGTGTCTAGGCCTTTTTTGAATCCCACAACTCTAGTTTTTGGAAGAACATGTTGAGGCCAAGGTTGTCGCACAATTAGTTCTAAGCATACACCTCAACTATGCGCACTATGGATTTTTTGTGGGTTTTCAAACCATGTGAAAAATTGTAGACACATTATAGAGGGGGGTTTTTGGGCTTCACATGGTTAGTAAAACCTTGCGCCTAACCAGTTTAGGGGTGACCTCCTTGGATAGTGTGGTTGAATAGTTTTGACAATCATGTGGCCAAACCATTATCCCTCTAAAAAATGGTAAAATTACCCTTTTCCGTCCACTATTTTAAAACGATTACCATATTTTTAATTCTTCTCAACGTAGAATGGATCCTTTATCCCAATGGTTCTCCCTTTATGGATTCAACCTAGGCATTAGGCCATCTCCATTATCCAGAAACTAATAATACCACCATTTGTCATGTTGTTTTCAACAATAAGTTCTAAAATCCATTACATTCCTTTATCAATTTATCTTTCCATATATAGAATTATTTTGGTGAAATATAATAAACCCTATTTTAGGAAATTATTCTATTTATCCATTTCTCTTATTCCAGACCAGATCATTTGTCGATATTGGATGAGTGTTCATATACATCCATAGGTTAGGTGGTATATACCACTTCCCTCATACTCTCACAAATTTAAAAATGTTTCTCGTGTTCCTCATCAAAGTATCTTCATGTGTTTCCTTTTAATTATTACATGTATAAATTTATTTTTGGTAACATTGACCTAGACCCCATATAGTACACCTTGGCCTTATTAGAGGTTGAAACATTATAATGACCCGAAGCTTATCGTACATGGACATTACATTACTTTTGCGGAATACTTAGTATATAACAAAAACACACACACAAGGATCGTAATAGTTTAGTGTCTTTGGAAACTCGGAACGTAATCTTCTAAACGTGGTGAAAGATCTTCAATATCTCCCATAATGATCTTCCCCTTTTTTTTACCTAAAACCTTTCTTTATATCCTGGGGAAAGAAAACAAAAAAAGGGTGAGCTCAAATGCTCAGTAAGGGTAAACAAAAGAAATATCAATCACATCATATACATAAGAACGTAGCTTTTGGAAATCTTGACCTGCAAAAGGGCTCATAATATCATAACATGGGATAAATCATAGAATTGAAAATGAGATCCCCATAATCATAACATAAAACTTGAAACTTTGTGGCATGCACACATAATCATGGAAAATCATTTCTTGTTAGTCATGACTCATTGCCAAGACTATCTTAGTGGACAAAGTCCCTTTCTGAACCGAGTTCACTCCTCGTTTCAGTCCTGTATCACTGAACCGAAATAACCTTCCGTTCCAGCCATGTCTATCTCATGAGATATAAAATCTTTACCCAATGAATTAGAGGGAGATATAGGTCCCACCCATCTTATAATGAATCCTTTCTTATGTGTGCCACATAATCATAAAACATACATCATCGCATAACACATGTAACAAAAATGGGATTCTTGAAACATCATGACATCATAAATCAATTCATATAAGATAAAGGAATTCATAAACATAATTACATAACAACATAGTCAAATCAATGTAAAAATATGGATAGAAACAGAACCCTTTATTATCTTAGATGGAAAATAATTTTGATAAAACACTTGAATTGAATTCTTGAGGAAAATATCCTTTCTTCTTCAAAATCAATTTCTTTTCACAAAACATCATGCAATTTTAAAAGAAAGAGATTTTATTGAAAATAGTCATGAAATCTTTTAGAGTAAGCTTCATGAAAATAAGGCTTTATAAAACAGTAGAAATCCGTTCGTGCCGTATAAGTTAAAAAAAACATTCTTCGTACTTTTGTCGGAAAAGTCAAAAAGCACCTCGTACGAAAAACGACAAAAGATTCCTTTCATACGTATTACTAAAAACTCACCGAAGGGTAAAAATGAATTTAAACAATTTTAGGTGGATGGAAATAATATTACATATTGAGTAAACATGGATGTGGATGATAAAATACACCCCAGTAAATACTTACGAATAAACAATCTCGGATAAAAATGAGATTGTGATATTTCCCTTACCTTAGGTCCGATTTGCTTTGTTCGTGTCCGAAGCTCCTGTATAATGGTTTAAATAATGTTATTGACTTATTACAGAATCATATTCATTGTTATGATATCATATATGGTTCACTTATGACATTATATTACCCGTTCTTTTGTAAATTCCATGTTAAAGAAGCGTTTTGGGTAAAATCGTTTCATTTATCGTAGGTGTTTTGACTTGTTGTTCTTGACATCATTATTACTTATATCATGATTTACTTACTTCCAGAATATAAAATATGATTTATATATCATATATATTCAGTATATATATATATATATAATAGGTAGATAAATAAAATGAAAAACACCGTTCATGGAGACGGTAGTCCGTACGTACGCATGAACGCTGTTTTCCTTTCCTTATTGTCTTGAAATGGAAGTAAGTAGATGACATACATATGTATATATATACATAAATCCATTAGCATTATAATGTCATATATTTCATTATTATTTCTTATATATACATTATAATCATTCTTAAATGGTTAACATGGAGAATGAATCTCATCGCGTCGTGGAGACGGTATTCCGTACGTACGCACGAGCGATGATATCATTTCTATAAATATTGAATTGAATTGGAGTGGATTATACAATATATCAGAATCAATATGATGTTGTAATAACTATGTATAGTTATTCTTTACACCATTATACCCATCCATGTAAGGTGGGGGTGGAAAATAGATTACACCACGGCGTGGAGACGGTATTCCGTACGTACGCACGGGCAGTGATTTCTTTTTCCGTAGGATGGATAGATGGTGAAATAGGTTTGTTTCATACTTATAATAACATATCAGTATATGAGTGATACTTATGTTATTACTTCATAATGAAACAACCTAAGAAGAAGAAGTGGAAGAAGAAATAAAGATGAAAGAATTGGTAACGGTAATTACCTCTTCTTTGAAGTGCCTCTTTGAGACCTCCTCTTAGGGCACTAAAATTGGTCTTGGAGGAAGACCAGAACCTCTAGGATGTTGCTAGGGAAGTGGAGAGGAGAAATTGGCAGGGGTTGGCCGAGCTTGAGTGCTCAAATTGGTTTGAGGAGGAGGGGGAGGAGGTGTCCTTTTATAGGGGAGGAGAGGGGCACCTTAGGAATATCTCAAAATATTATTTTATATTAAAATAAAAATCGGTTTAAAATGGTTCCAAAGGGTCTTATTTCGAAGATAAAGTGGGGATGGGTCGAAATCCTATCAACCAATAGGATTTAGACAAGTTTAGGGTATTATGTTAACCTTATCAATTAGATTTAACTCTAAGTTAAATAATTTAACTTTTACCGTGTCTTTTTGTTTTCTTTCACTATGTGGTTAATAAACTTACTATAACATGCCAAACGAACCCCAAATTGTATATTATTAATACATATATCCTTATCTAAGCCATTTGGCCGAACCTTAGATTTTTAGGAATAAAATAACAATTAATAATATAATATTTGATTTAAAAACTATTTTGTGTCAATTTTGACACTATTTGATATATTATTTTTGTGAAAGTCATAACAGAATTATATGTTCGAACCAAGTTGATTAAATCAACACTAATATATCATAGTAACCTAGAAAATTAGTGGAATTCATAAAAAGTCTTAAATTACATTTATTTTGGTATTTATATTATCAATTATGTCAATATTTCATTAATAAGATAATTACTGCATCATCTTTGTGTCATAAATAAATTATATTATTTGATGTCTAAAAATTACAAATAAAATACCATCATGTAGGAAATCTTTTTAGCTTTCTAATGAATATTTATAGTCTAATTTATCTAATGTATAACCCCATATTAAAAATGATTTACTTATTAAACTTTGATTTTAACTATTTTAACCCTTCTTTAAATAAATTAATAATAAATGTCCTAATCTAATCCAAGTGGGCCTAAATGGTCATAGTTTATTCCTAAGATTGTTTTTGGTCGAATTACACTTCTCCAATAGAATTAGGACATGTGTTAGGGTAATATTAATATCATATTTACCCTTAGTTACCCTATTTACTATTAACCGCGGTAAAAATAGTAAAAAGGTACTATTCACCAAAAATTTATTTTCATCTCATTGAACCAAATTTTAGTCCTTGATATTAACCTTGTCTCTCTGATTTTTGAAATTCCATTCACAGAAGCGGTAAAATTATGTTTTATGCAAAATTCAGTTTTTAACCTACCACTTAGTGGTTTCACTATTCATCAAAAATTGAAGTTTTTCAGAAAAATGCCAAAATTTCATCCTAAGCTATATTTCATATTCCGAATTCAAAAATGAAATCTATTTTACCAAATTCATAACATAGAAGTTGCATTAATTAATTTTATAATTAAATCCCGCTGTTAAAATAAATAGCGTGTTTTTAGGAAACAATATATATCAAAAGATTGACACTTGATTATGTCTGGTTTAAATGTGAAATTACAACCAATGACCAACATTGTATTAAATTGTAAAAATATATTCTAAATATACTTTAAAACCACTCAAATTAATAATTTATCACTATTAATTATTTCGATTAAAAAAGTTGTTTTTAATTATAATTTAGTAATTTTCACTATTCATCAGAATATGAAAGTTATCTGAAAAGTACCAAAATTTCACCTTAGGCTAAATTCGATACTCCGAATCCAAAAATGAAGTTCATTTTGAAAAATAAGATTTACAGAATTTAAAAAGTGGTTATTACTATTCATAACGACTATTTTTAATAATATTTTAATAGAATATCGTTGTTTAGTGAAACTCAGTATTGCGTACTACACACGCTATCGAGGAAGGTTGTGATTGCGTGTAATGCAAGGCAAGTCAAGGATGCGTGTTGTGCAAGCTCCTTTTGGTGTAGCGTATAACACAAGACATTAGTGAAATTAAAAAGAATATTTTTCATAAAATCTTGGGCTGTTACATTCTACCCCCCTTAAAATGAATTTACCCTCGAAATTCGTCGGGGTTATAAATGTTTTACTATTCGAAAGTTTCTTTAATAGAAACCCACATCGTAAAAGGGAATACCAAAACTTGGCTTTAAAAACTAATGTATGAAATGTAACGATTACCCAAATAAACTAATCACTGGGTTTCCACATAGGTGAAAATATGGATATGGAAGAGAAATCTAACCATCATGTTCTGATGGAGAGTGGTAGAGAACATGGCTATGGAAAAGCCAGTAATCACAAATCCATAAATTTGTGACGATCTAAGGTACCATCTGATTCATCAGGTATAAGAGAACTAGGACAACATTTTTGGTTTTCAAGATCATTTCCCTAAAGTTGAAAATTTGCTTAGAATAAATACTTACTTTATTTTGGTACAATCTCACTTTTGTTCGTGCCTTGAACAATTTCTACTTCATCTCTTAAATAAATGAAGTTGAATTTGTTATTCGTGAAGTGTTAGCAGATCATGTGATAGAATGACGGGTCATTCCATCTGTTTCAAACAAAAGGTTAGCAAAAGTTATTAAATATACATAAGTCATTCTATAGTAAGATGAATCATATATGGTTCCTAAAATGGACTTATACTTCATATATCATACTGCTTAATATAATAACACTAGTTTCTACTAAACAGGGACTTCCTGTAGGTCAGTGGTAGGCGATAAAGGCCAGTCGCACTTCGGTTGTGGGTTCGATTCCTACAGCCTTGTCCGAAGCGATGGGCTGTCGCCCGTCCTGCAGGTTGTCCTTTTTCTAAAACTCCGTTACTATAACATCCCATCAATAATATCGAAAATCTTCTATCCTTAAACAATACTAACTTATGTCCAACATAATCCAGTCTAATCTTTAGGCTTATACATAATACTGCAGTCCACTCTCATAATATAGTGACAACGAGTACCAGAGATTTAATACTGTCGTTGATCCCCACATATCATAAGATATGTCTTGTTGGTCACATTCCAATCATTCAAAGTCCTTAATCGTGTATTCTCTTGAATACCTTAGTGAAAACATGAGTGCAGTTAAAAGTTAACACTTTCCACATACCAAAATCCTCAAAATTCTATATACTCAAACCATGATATCACTTAGTCCTTATATCAATCATGAGCTCATGAATACTATTAAACATTTCATTTTCTCGCATATCATCTTATTTCCAAAAAAATATCTCAATCACTTTGAATACCACATCAATAAATATTGCAATACTCAATGATACAACATTATTTTGGAATCCCATTACATAAACACTTAATCATTCCACCACATCGTTGTCATATTCAACATTTCCAATAGTGATCGCATGTGATTTCCCTTTGTCCTTTGCCTTCAGTGGTTGCTCATGTTGATCATCACTAACCCTTGGATTAGGGCAATTATTAGCATAATGCCCCATTTCCTTGCACTTGAAGCATTGAAGTGTTGGCGGTGCGTTCTCTGCAGTGTTTTCTTTATTCACATCATTAGAAACCCTTTTTCCATTACTTCGACACTCAGCTGCTCGATGACCTTCTTTTCCACACTCAAAACATTTTCTAGTCCCTTTAAGACAATCTCCACCATGCTTCTTCCCACACTTTGTGCATAAGGAAACATTCATCTTCTTTTCATCATTATTCTGAGATTTCTCCTTGAACTCCTTCTTTCGTTTCTTGTCAAAACCATGAGATGGATATGTAACACCAACTTCCATTTCTACCTTGATAGCACAACGCACAATTTCTTCATAGCTACTGAAGTCTCTTATAGCTAATTCCCTTCGAAGACTTGGTTTTAAGCCACTGAAAAATCGATCAACTTTACTTTCAGGTTGGATGATAATTCCAGAAGCATACCTTGCACATCTTGTAAAATTTGCTTCATAGGTACCAACAGATTCATCGTCCCTTTGCTTCAGTTCAAGAAACTCTTTCTCCATCTTTGTTCGAAGAATACGAGGGAAGTACTTACTGAAAAACAAGTTCTTGAACTCGTCCCATTCCATGGACTCAATTTCATCTCTTGGCCTCGTATTCTTGATAAGATTCCACCATTGATCAGCTTCACCTTCCAAACGATATACTGCTAAGATGACTTTATCATGTTCAGAACATTGAAGAACTGAAAATATCTTTTCAGTAGTACTAATCCATTGTTCAGCAACTAATGGATCAGTAGACCCACTGAAAGAAGGTGGACGTTGCCTCATGAAGGACTCAATAGAATATTGTTCCCTTCTCTGCTCATTTGGAAGTCCAGAATGATTCATAGCTTGTGTAAGTATAGCAATAAGATTTTGCACTCCATCTCCCATAACATTTGTTTGTTCAGGAGGGCAATCATTGCATTGTCCATTGCATTGATCAACACGGTTCCTTCGGGTTCCAGCCATCGTCTAAAACCCAAAAAGAATAGTGTGAGAGGCAAAAATCATGCTAGGGAAAACAACATAATAAAGGGGGAGTACCTTCAATATCCAACATCTTAGGTTTAATTCTATGATCGTTAGCGTAATTCTATTACTATAACCTATACGTATACTTATCCCTAGGGACATCCCTAGACATACCTTAGAAATATCTCTAGGGATCTCACTAAAGTTCTCGCATCTTAGTTTCCAAAGGTTGACTAAACCTTTCCTCTGATACCAACTATAATGACCCGAAGCTTATCGTACATGGACATTACATTACTTTTGCGGAATACTTAGTATATAACAAAAACACACACACAAGGATCGTAATAGTTTAGTGTCTTTGGAAACTCGGAACGTAATCTTCTAAACGTGGTGAAAGATCTTCAATATCTCCCATAATGATCTTCCCCTTTTTTTACCTAAAACCTTTCATTATATCCTGGGGAAAGAAAAACAAAAAAAGGGTGAGCTCAAATGCTCAGTAAGGGTAAACAACAGAAATATTAATCACATCATATACATAAGAACGTAGCTTTTGGAAATCTTGACCTGCAAAAGGGCTCATAATATCATAACATGGGATAAATCGTAGAATTGAAAATGAGATCCCCATAATCATAACATAAAACTTGAAACTTTGTGGCATGCACACATAATCATGGAAAATCATTTCTTTTTAGTCATGACTCATTGCCAAGACTATCTTAGTGGACAAAGTCCCTTTCTGAACCGAGTTCACTCCTCGTTTCAGTCCTGTATCACTGAACCGAAATAACCTTCCGTTCCAGCCATGTCTATCTCATGAGATATAAAATCTTTACCCAATGCATTGAAGGGAGATATAGGTCCCACCCATCTTATAATGAATCCTTTCTTATGTGTGCCACATAATCATAAAACATACATCATCTCATAACACATGTAACAAAAATGGGATTATTGAAACATCATGACATCATAAATCAATTCATATAAGATAAAGGAATTCATAAACATAATTCCATCACAACATAGTCAAATCAATGTAAAAATATGGATAGAAACAGAACCCTTTATTATCTTAGATGGAAAATAATTTTGATAAAACACTTGAATTGAATTCTTGAGGAAAATATCCTTTCTTCTTCAAAATCAATTTCTTTTCACAAAACATCATGAAATTTTAAAAGAAAGAGATTTTATTGAAAATAGTCATGAAATATTTTAGAGGAAGCTTCATGAAAATAAGGCTTTATAAAACAGTAGAAATCCGTTCGTGCCGTATAAGTTAAAAAAAACATTCTTCGTACTTTTGTCGGAAAAGTCAAAAAGTACCTCGTACGAAAAACGACAAAAGATTCCTTTCATACGTATTAATAAAAACTCACCGAAGGGTAAAAATGGATTTAAAAAATTTTAGGTGGATGGAAATAATATTACATATTGAGTAAACATGGATGTGGATGATAAAATACACCCCAGTAAATACTTACGAATAAACAATCTCGGATAAAAATGAGATTGTGATATTTCCCTTACCTTAGGTCCGATTTGCTTTGTTCGTGTCCGAAGCTCCTGTATAATGGTTTAAATAATGTTATTGACTTATTACAGAATCATATTCATTGTTATGATATCATATATGGTTCACTTATGACATTATATTACCCGTTCTTTTGTAAATTCCATGTTAAAGAAGCGTTTTGGGTAAAATCGTTTCATTTATCGTAGGTGTTTTGACTTGTTGTTCTTGACATCATTATTACTTATATCATGATTTACTTACTTCCAGAATATAAAATATGATTTATATATCATATATATTCAGTATATATATATATAATAGGTAGATAAATAAAATGAAAAACACCGTTCATGGAGACGGTAGTCCGTACGTACGCATGAACGCTGTTTTCCTTTCCTTATTGTCTTGAAATGGAAGTAAGTAGATGAAATACATATGTATATATATACATAAATCCATTAGCTTTATAATGTCATATATTTCATTATTATTTCTTATATATAAATTATAATCATTCTTAAATGGTTAACATGGAGAATGAATCTCATCGCGTCGTGGAGACGGTATTCCGTACGTACGCACGAGCGATGATATCATTTCTATAAATATTGAATTGGAGTGGAGTGGATTATACAATATATCAGAATCAATATGATTTTGTAATAACTATGTATAGTTATTCTTTACACCATTATACCCATCCATGTAAGGTGGTGGTGGAAAATTGATTACACCACGGCGTGGAGACGGTATTCCGTACGTACGCACGCGCGGTGATTTCTTTTTCCGTAGGATGGATAGATGGTGAAATAGGTTTGTTTCATACTTATAATAACATATCAGTATATGAGTGATACTGATGTTATTACTTCATAATGAAACAACCTAAGAAGAAGAAGTGGAAGAAGAAATAAAGATGAAAGAATTGGTAACGGTAATTACCTCTTCTTTGAAGTGCCTCTTTGAGACCTCCTCTTAGGGCACTAAAATTGGTCTTGGAGGAAGACCAGAACCTCTAGGATGTTGCTAGGGAAGTGGAGAGGAGAAATTGGCATGGGTTGGCCGAGCTTGAGTGCTCCAATTGGTGTGAGGAGGAGGGGGAGGAGGTGTCCTTTTATAGGGGAGGAGAGGGGCACCTTAGGAATATCTCAAAATATTATTTTATATTAAAGTCAAAATCGGTTTATAATGGTTCCAAAGGGTCTTATTTCGAAGCTAAAGTGGGGATGGGTCGATCTCCTATCAACCAATAAGATTTAGACAAGTTTAGGGTATTATGTTAACCTTATCAATTAGATTTAACTCTAAGTTAAATAATTTAACTTTTACCGTGTCTTTTTGTTTTCTTTCACTATATGGTTAATAAACTTACTATAACATGCCAAACGAACCCCAAATTGTATATTATTAATACATATATCCTTATCTAAGCCATTTTGCCGAACCTTAGATTTTTAGGAATAAAATAACAATTAATAATATAATATTTGATTTAAAAACTATTTTGTGTCAATTTTGACACTATTTGATATATGATTTTTGTGAAAGTCATAACAGAATTATATGTTCGAACCAAGTTGATTAAATAAACACTAATATATCATAGTAACCTAGAAAATTAGTGGAATTCATAAAAAGTCTTAAATTACATTTATTTTGGTATTTATATTATCAATTATGTCAATATTTCATTAATAAGATAATTACTGCATCATCTTTGTGTCATAAATAAATTATATTATTTGATGTCTAAAAATTACAAATAAAATACCATCATGTAGGAAATCTTTTTATATTTCTAATGAATATTTATAGTCTAATTTATCTAATGTATAACCCCATATTAAAAATGATTTACGTATTAAACTTTGATTTTAACTATTTTAACCCTTCTTTAAATAAATTAATAATAAATGTCCTAATCTAATCCAAGTGGGCCTAAATGGTCATATTTTATTCCTAAGTTTGTTTTTGGTCGAATTACACTTCTCCAATAGAATTAGGACATGTTTTAGGGTAATATTAATATCATATTTACCCTTAGTTACCCTATTTACTATTAACCGCGGTAAAAATAGTAAAAAGTTACTATTCACCAAAAATTTATTTTCATCTCATTGAACCACATTTTAGTCCTTGATATTAACCGTGTCTCTCGGATTTTTGAAATTCCATTCACAGAAGCGGTAAAATTAAGTTTTATGCAAAATTCAGTTTTTAACCTACCACTTATTGGTTTCACTATTCATCAAAAATTGATGTTTTTCAGAAAAATGCCAAAATTTCATCCTAAGCTATATTTCATATTCCGAATTCAAAAATGAAATATATTTTACCAAATTCATAACATAGAAGTTGCATTAATTAATTTTATAATTAAATCCCGCTGTTAAAATAAATAGCGTGTTTTTAGGAAACAATATATATCAAAACATTGACACTTGATTATGTCTGGTTTAAATGTGAAATTACAACCAATGACCAACATTGTATTAAATTGTAAAAATATATTCTAAATATACTTTAAAACCACTCAAATTAATAATTTATCACTATTAATTATTTCGATTAAAAAAGTTGTTTTTAATTATAATTTAGTAATTTTCACTATTCATCAGAATATGAAAGTTATCTGAAAAGTACCAAAATTTCACCTTAGGCTAAATTCGATACTCCGAATCCAAAAATGAAGTTCATTTTGAAAAATAAGAGTTACAGAATTTAAAAAGTGGTTATTACTATTCATAACGACTATTTTTAATAATATTTTAATAGAATATCGTTGTTTAGTGAAACTCAGTATTGCGTACTACACACGCTATCGAGGAAGGTTGTGATTGCGTGTAATGCAAGGCAAGTCAAGGATGCGTGTTGTGCAAGCTCCTTTTGGTGTAGCGTATAACACAAGACATTAGTGAAATTAAAAAGAATATTTTTCATAAAATCTTGGGCTGTTACAAACATCAACAAGGATCACCCCTTTGCATGGATCCTTATATTGGAACATAACTTTTACTTGGACCCTTGTTTCTTATTTACATGATAACTACAATTTAGGAAAGACCTTATGAACCTTTTTAATTTATAAATGAAAAGGAGATGTTTTTTATTAAGTGGAATAGAAAAGAATCATGGATTAAAACATAGGCTATAATTATTTATAAATGGTGAAAATTTATTATGACCCATTTTATTATCAATAGATTGGTCAGGAATAATATTTCCCTAGATTCCTTTGGGAAATACTAGGGAACTCAGAGAATTATACACTAAGTCATTGTGTCAGATTCCAAGGGAGATACCCAACATAAATTTCTACCTTCATCTTAGAATATGAACTGTTCAACAAAGAAATGTAAATTCAATCGTTTTATATTTGAAAAATATAATTAATTGGAAAATATACATAGATTACACTTGATAAATTCATACACATGATGAAATGGATCATAATATTGGAACATGATCATTCTTATCCCAACATTTACTTTAGAGTCATCTATGGAATCAGTTTGATATTTTTTCCCATTGGAATGCCAAGGTTTTATCCATTGTATTACATTGGGATCCTTGGGATTGGATGTATGGGTATTTATTATGAGCTAAGCTTACCATGAAAGGTTAATAATTCCTTTCATTCACCTTGGTCCCTCTATAATTATAATATCATTTGGTTACACTTTTTATATTCTTGGGCCTTGACATTTCATAGGTCACATATTCCTGCACACTTAAATATCTTTATTGATGGACTAGATTTATATAGACTCTATTGGTTGTGTCCTTTTGAGTATATCTCAGACCATGTTTGTTTCATTGATTGGTACCTTGATAGAAATCATGATTCCATGTTAGGATAAGGGATGGGGTTCGACATTGAATATTTGATGCATGAGATAGGATGGTAAATGGGTTAAAATGACTGATAAAAGTCTGGGATGATTATCGAGTTTAGCCTTTTGGTAATTATATTTATTTTACTTTTATAAAATTTAGATAAATATACCTGCATATTGTTTTTTTTCACAGTACCATGAATTAATCGTCATGGTATATTAATTAGATATTGTTTTTTCATACCAATTTTTCATGGTTGAATGATTTACTAATTTGGCTCTAGTCATTTCTTCAACCTCAACTGATTTATATTTAGTTTGTAGGTATCACATTTTTGTTATATATTTATTATTATAATATGTAAAAATATGAAATGAGAAAATAATATCCATATATACACCCCATAATACATCACTACTATTTAGTATCCTATAGTTTATGAGGAAGCTTTCTTGATTTTATATGTCCAACTGGTTCAAGGAATTGGTTAGTGGCTCCTAGTTGGGACATAAAACTAAGTTATTTATTTTATAAAAAATACATGGATATAATATATTTTTGTTTTCTGTAATATCATTAGACATTTTATTTCAACATCATCTGAACCCATGGAATGTATAATTTCATAGATGACATGTTCAATAGGAATGTTCCATCAAATGTAGTTCTAGAATCATAATAGGAGTGGAACCTGATGGTTCTCTTCACTTTGCTGCATCTCTATGGTAAAGAGAGTGCTTTAATAATTTTTATGACTAATATTAAATTATCATAATATCTCCTAGAGTCTATTATGAAGATTCAAATGTAGGATAATTATTTTTAATGGGAAAACAATTTATGGTGGGGGGAGTATTTCTAGTTTGACACACCCTTCTTATGTTATTCTTAAATTTAGGGATCACCTTTTTATCCCTATATCTATAAGGATTTGAGTTTTATTTAACTAAAATAGATATTGGTTGAGAATTAATAAAGTATCAATGTAGATTTATTATGGAATTATACGATGGTTTTGGTGGGTGATTATGAAGCATTAAATTTCTTGTTTTGGTTCTGAGTTCTATACCTGCCCATAGATAATGGAATAGTATCTAAAAACTTCTAATATTTTATATCCACTAAGTATAAAATGATAAAAGGATTATATGGTCTATGTAGTTGGATTGCCTTGGAATCCCCTTGGGGAACATATTAATTTTGTAGTGTTTGATCGTTTGATGAAATCAGACATTTTTATTCTAATCTAGGACTCCACTAAAGATGAAGACATATGTTTGTAGTCTATGTACCATACAGTTATGTTACATGGTGTTACCTCTACCATTTCCTAGGATTGGGATCCTAGGATTACCTTTCATCTCTAGAGGATTTTCTAAGAGATGATGGGGACTCAGGTCAGGTTGATTATAACTTATCATCGATAGATAGATGATCAGAAAGGAATTGTTATTCAAATCTTAGAGGATATTGTATCACCCCTTGTTTCAGGTACATTACCCTTTATTTCTTTTAATTGAGTTTATATAATGTTGAGGTTAATTATATGGTGTATTTGAGGGGATTTGTCATATTTTGGAGGCTTTTATTGAGGTTCATGGTTGTATCATGGATAGTAAAAACCCTAAAAACCATCAATGAATCCATGCATATTGTTCTAGGAGGGATAGTAGCTCCACACTATGTGTGAATGGTTGGAAAAAACCATTCATATGCCTATGTTAAACAAGGCATATTTAAACAAAATTAAATAAATGATGGGTACATGATTTTTCTAAATGTTGAAACCCACAGTCATGGTTTGGATTTTAGGAAGTATCACCACACAATTTCCACACGAGTTTCCAAACTATGTGAATTAACCATGAAGTGTATAGGTGGCCCTCCATAAAGACGATATAATATGAATTATATCATTAATCAATTTTTACCCTTAATTATCCCATAACATTAATTCCATGTTTTCTCAACATGTGATAGATAATTCCCTTTTGTACGAGAGCGATCCGTAGGTGAATCTATGTGCATTGGAGGCCCAAATTCCTTGGTATGTTAATTTTATTCATTTTTATTCTCTGTTATTATAATATGAGATGTTATTATCTCTCTCATAACCATAGATTAATCCCGTTATGGATATATCTACGTGTTATATAATGTTTTATGATAAATTCTTGTCAGATCTAATGAAGGGAATGAAGTTGGTGATCAGATATATAAAATTAAAATTTATTTATTTATTTTCACTAACTGTTGTGTGGTAGGGTGGATCTATCTTAAATCCACATGATTTATATATTTAATTATTATCTTTCATTAAGTTAATTTATTGAATTTATTGTGAAATGTTTTTGTGATTTCTGAGAGAAATCTTTTATGTGATTGTTGATGCACACCAAATAGGCATAAATATTTATAGAATTGAGGAAATAACTTAATCATGTGAATAATTATCTATTAAAAAAAATGGAAGTAATATCTTCATTTTATGTGTTCAAATCATGTTGATTTCATAACCTTTAAAAGAAGAATGATCACATGACCTTGAGAAGGTCATGCAAACAAATCACAGACCAAACATGATTTTCTTTTGATCATGTGAATCAATTATGAAATATCATCTTATTATTGTGAATGAATATAAAAAGGTATTGATGACCATTCATAGGATTCTATAATAGTTCCTCCAATCATTAAACTTTTCATCTGAGGGATGCGTGGAAATAATCCAAAACCCCTTATAAAGTATAGGTGGAGAGAGAATGATATAACACCATGTGTTTTTATAAACCATTTTTCATGAATAATTTAATTTTACTTGATGTATTTCATTTAAATCTACACTATGATAAAATTATTTAAACTCTATAAAAATTTATGCTTATTCTATATGAAACACTTACTAGGATTGCATTACACTAAACGTTGAGTTTCAACGAGACAACATTTTATTATTAAAATTATTTAAATGGGATAGTTATAACATAGTCATCAAACATAGCAATATGAATAGTAATAAATAATTTTAAAATATTATTTATAATGAATATATATATATATAGATAAATCATATTGATAATAATACATAAGTTTTGGAAATGTGTTTATGTGTTTAAAAAATACTATTTTCTTAATAGATTTGATTTTTATGTCTATCTGGGAAAAAAAAAATTATTTTTAGAAAATTTTATTAATTGAATTTGATGAAATAAATTTATTTTTTTAATTCATAAATTCTAAATTAACTGAGGTTAAATTTTAGTGATATTTCGAAAAATATCATTTTAGGATGAATAGTGAAAATATGGAATTTTAATTCAAAACTTATTTTTATCTAAATTATTAGTTAAAAAATTATATTTTTTTAATGTGTAATGAAAATAAGTATACA
Organism: Viscum album; assembly: GCA_963277665.1. NCBI lineage: Eukaryota > Viridiplantae > Streptophyta > Magnoliopsida > Santalales > Viscaceae > Viscum > Viscum album. The sequence goes on from OY728147.1 coordinate 1,793,220,815, forward strand.
TAAATTATTCTAATTTAGGACATTGGGACCAATTTCACATTGAAACTTAATTTCAAATAATTCTAAACATGTTAGCATTTTTACAAAAAACCCCATTGTCAGGACATTTATATGAGATTAAATTTAAAATAAGTTCTTCCAATTTTGTGATTATAATTTTGAAAAATTGATTTCATATTTAGAATCATAATAACTTATAATTTCTAATAATGTGAAATTTTTTTTCTCTAAAACAATGAGTTCATAAGATTAAAATTCATTACATCTAATTAGTGAAAAATTATCTTAACAAATGACTAAATCTTATATTTAGGTCGTAAAATGACCTAAAAACTTGTCCAAAATCATTTGTATGTAAATATTTCAAAACTATACTATTTATTAAAATATTGGGACTATTATTGGAGCTACATCTAATTGGAAAAAGATGGTGCGAGTCCCTTTTAAAAAATTTACATGAATACCACTCCTCATGAAATATAAAAAGTTACTCAACCCTCCCACTTATTGACACCACAAGATCCCTTTGGATGAGAAACAATATTCTAAAAAATCCTCCTAAAATACGTACCATTATCCTAGAGGCCTCACTTTGGGTAGAAATCGATCCAAGGAATCCCTTTGGATCAAACCAAAAGGAATTACCTAAAGAAGAGATAACATCCTTTATCAAACTCTGTTTTTTTACATTCACTCTCAACCTAATAAAAACATAATATTCCATTATTATTTAACATTATTAGTTTCCTAAATATATTTATATGTATTTTTCAGTTTTTTCAACCTACAGTTACACATACTTCCATATAAAGGGTAATGAACTTACCAATCTTGTGAACGGAAAACTATAACACCATTAATCATTGTTGTTTATTTTTACCTTAACGACATATAATGGTTTATAATTATGACTTAACTATGTTTCTATATGATATATATGGTAGTAAATTTTTATTTATACTTCTATAAATATTATATAACACATACAATCAATCTTCCAATTTTTTATATGTACGATAATTTTGATTGGGGGTGTGTGGACTACCTCCTCCTCAAAGCGATGTAATTAATTCACACTCTACATAGAATATAATAATAATAGGTTTAGAGATATTATATGATATATATGAAATAATAATTCTAGAATATATACATACATATATTTTATTTACAAACATTCATTCAATATGATAATTAAAAGGAAATAATGTTCATGCATATTTACGTCCTACCATATCCATGAACGGTGTATTCCTTTTCATATTTATATCTTTAATTTATTATTATAAATACACATATAATGAATATAAAATATATTTATATAATGTTTTAAATTATTTAAATCATTATATAAGTATCATGAATATAAATATAAAAAATTAATACTCAAGTGAAAACCAAAGTTGATATTATATGAAATGTGTCCTTAACATGGAAGTCTTAATATGAGGAAAATATAAATTCATATATGGTATTAAATATTAGAATATGATTCTATGTTATATGTATATTGAACTTATATTTATTATTTTGGAGTATTTAATGATTACAATGATTGTCAAGAAATAAGGTAAGGGGAATTCTAGTCTAACTTTTATATAAGTAAGATTTGCGAATTATTCACCCCTAATTCCATTTGTGTGGTGTATGTACTACCCATGAATATATTAAAGTTTTGTTAACCTTGAAATTATGGGCATCTAAATATCCATTTTATAGTCTCTCTTTTTTGGTTTCATGTTTCCAAAGTTACCAAATCAGAAAAGTAGGTTTGTTTCAATTTGCATTCATTGAGACACATGCCACGATCTAAAAAGACCATGTTTAAAAAACATGTATCGAAAATGATATTAATTCATTTAAATTTTTATTTTTAGAGATGATATTTTAATCTCATATTAATGAAAAATTATTCTAAAAATGTTTTATGGTTTTTAAATATAACTTTATACGTTTTCAAATTATTTTCAATGAAATGGTTATCAAAAATGTTTTCAGGACTTCATTTTATGTTTTCAAATAAGAAGGTTTTAAACATTATTTTTGTTTTAATGAAATTTTAATGAATAAAGGATATTTTCATGATGAAATATTTTTAAAAAGATATTTCCAAAATATTTACCTTCTAAGATGACATCCATTGGAGTTACTCATGAATTTCATGGAAATGCTCCAATGGTCCCATTCAAATTATTTCCCTAAATGGTTTATGTTTTTATGGAATGATTTTTATGAAACCTGATTCAATTTCATGCGTTATATGTTTATGAAAACCAATTATTTTAATCAGTTATGCTATATTGAAATGATTATGAGACCTTGCCTTTTCCATAGGATAAAATATGATTAGATTTTTATGACACCCATTTCATTTAATGTGTTATGATATGATAGTTTATTATTCTATGTCACATGTATATATGATTTTCTTTATGATATGGTTGAGACCTATATATCCCAACAATGAGTTGGGAAAATAATTATATCACATTAGATGATGATAGGAATCATGTCGACGGGCTTGATCCACAATGGGAAGATGGGGAAACCTGATCCATTATAGGAAGATAGGGAAACCCAATCCATGATGGTATAATTGGGAAACCTAATCCACTTTGGGAAGTAGGGGAAATATAATCCACTATGAGGAGATAGGGATACCCAATCCACTATAGGAGGATGGGAAACCTGATACCTTATAAAAAAGGACTATGACTAAGGATGTTTATTTGTCCAGCCCAGTAGGTGTAGTCCCCACAAAGTTCCCTAAAAAGTTCTAACAATGTGTCATGAATTATAGGGAATGATATTACATGATTATGTGTCTAAAACAAGTCAAATCCTATGTCATTATTTAATAGATTATTCTATTTATTATCATATGATTTCTGTCTTATGAAATTTCAATATTTATGGCATGATTCATGTTTATGATCTTTGATATGTAGGGTATGATATTATAATGTCATGATCACATTATTATCCCCTAAGGTCAATGTTTATTCTTACATATCTCCCATTTTTACCCTTACTGAGCATGTGAGATTTCCCATATTTATGTTTCCATTCCCTGGGTTATGAAGATATATATTATGTATGATATGTATATGATGGTTTCTAGTCGTGAAGAACCTAGTGGGAGATAATTTATATCACTTATGTATTGGCGTTTACGATACCATGTTTCTAATGGTTAGAGACTAATATAGTGTTTGGGAGTCTCTTTGTGTAATTTTTAGAGTGTTGGAAAAAAATGATGCAATGTTAATGTATCAAAACTGAGTCACTATAGTTTATATCAGAGAGAGGATTAGTTAACCATTGGAAACTAGGATCATAGAACATTATTTAGAAATCAATGCATGTGTATAAGGGAAAGTATAATAAGAAGAAAATGTATAATAAAAATTCATGGAATTTTGCTGAAGGATAGAGTGACTAGTTTCATAGAAATGCATCCCTATCTTGTTACTACAAGTGGATGTGGTTCTGGCACATATATACCTAGGATTAAAATATATGACAAGGTATGGTGAGACTGAATTAGGATTAGACTAGTACATGACAAGGATCCTTACTTCACACGTTCTTTGACACTCGTTGGGAATATTCATTAGGAATTCAAAAACTATTCATGAACCATAATAAAGGATTTAAAAATAATTTTTTGATGAATAACTTATTATAAAATGAGGGTATAATAGATTATGGAAGGTGTCATAATTTAGACATCATATATTTGGTTTATCATGATCATGTAGTTCATCATAATGAAAAATGTTCCTTTATGTTTGTTTGGTTTTAGACAATAGATGGAACCCGATGGAACCAGATTAATGAGGACTGAAAAAGAAAATGAAATGGTTTTTCTCCAGGTTATTTGAATTTTATGGGATTTTTAATTCAAAACCAAATTTTTATGATCAAAAAAATTTCTCAAGATATGAATCTTACTGAACATCCAAATGAGAAAATTAGGGAACCACATTCTATTGATTCCTTAATGATGCAATTTCCAAATTCATTCTTCAGGTATTCTGATCAACTTGTTATTGAAAATTCGATCAGTAACATTGATAAGATATTATATATTATCCAATGTTTGGATCATTATAAATTCATTCTTGATGTTTATCAGTAAGAAGGTGATGCATACCAGGGGTGGAGTCTGAAAAACATGAGGAAGCTATATGAAATTGAATACATGGATCAAGAGAAGTTTAAAAACATATTCATTAATAAGTACATTCCTTATTTAATTATTTAAAAAAATAAAAATGAGTTACATGAGTTTATGTAAGAGGATTATGACCACATAGGTACTTATGAGGATACTTTCACTAGTCTTGTGAGGTACTGTTCTGGAACTATCATCCAACCCGAAAGTATAGTTGATTGGTTCTTTAGTGGCTTAATGCCAATCCTCAGAACAACGTTCGAAATGAGATACTTTAGTAGCTATGAAGATATTGTGAGTTGTGAAATAAAATATGAATTAGAGGTTCAAGAAACATATCAATATTAATTTTTTGACAAGAAAAGAAAGATTGGGTTCAAAGTAAAATATAAAGACCATGGAGAGATTAAGATGATCCTTACATTGAAATCTTATTGTGGAATGAATCATGGATGGGATTGTATTATGGGGTGTAATAAGTGTTTTATGTGCATAAGGTAAGGACATTAGAAAATTTATTGATGCACTGATGGTATGATGTTTTCCAATGATGAAAATAGATGAAAATCTGCACATAATGAACCTCCCACACATCAGTGTTTTATGTGTAAGGTGGATTGAAATTATGATAACCAGTTCCTAATCCCAAGGTACACTAACCATACTCTCTAGAACTGCTAATGTATTATTTGATTCTGGATCTACCCACTCATTAATATCTAAGGAATTTTATAAGGGAAAAAAGATTCCATCCAAATGATTAGATATATAATTTATAGTTTATACCCCTAATAGTATGATTATTTCATCTCAAGACTATGAATCCAATCCATTTGATGTTTGTGGGTATGTAATTCCTACAAATCTTTTCACTCTTCCCCTCATCGAATTTAATTTCATCTATGAATGGATTTGCTTTCATTGCATAAATCCAAAAGCAATTTTCTGGTAAGGGATGTCATGTTTGATATTACAAACCAACCTATGATCATATATCAATGTGACAATAAGTATTAAGTTCCGTTGGAGATTACATCCAGTGTATGGGTCTTTATTTCCATTTAGAAGGGGTGGTTTTCTCAAATGGATTGGAAAAAATCAGCATCGAGGACATTACAATTTTTCATGAATTTATTGATGTGTTCTAAGAAGTGTGTCCATGTATTACACAAAAATGTGATATTTAGTTTCTTATATAACTCACACTTAGTTCCACACCATGTTCAATGTATCCCTATATAATGGACCCAATTGAGTTGTTGGAATTGAAGAAGAAACTCCAAGAAAACCTTGATAAGGGATTCATTAGGAAATGTGTGTTACCATGGGGTGCATCTGTTCTATTATTGAAAAATAAAGATGGATCATTGAGACTATAAACTGATTATCACGAGTTGACCATTATCACAATAAAGAACAAGTATCATCATCCCCTTATTTATTATTTATTTGATCATCTACATTGAGCTTAATACATATAAAATATATACCTTTATTTTATATATCACCATTTTAGCTTCAAGAAAGATGATATAATCAAAGAAGGTATTTCATATAAGGTATGAAAACTCTGAATATATAATGATTATATTTGGTATTAGTAATTCCCCTACTATCTTCATGGATTTTATAAATTGAGTCTTTAGATATTACCTCGATCATCTTTGGGTAGTGTTTATAGATGACATTATTATGCATTCATTGTGAAATGAAGAGTATGAAGACGCCCTAATAATTGTACTGAAGAACCTGAGGAAGGATAAAATGTATGAAAAATTTATAAATTATGAATTTTGGATAAAAAAGGAATCATTTTCATGTCAAATAATATCAAGGTATGGTTTAGCAGTAGATCCATCAAACACAAAGGCTATGGGATGTTGCCATAGACCAACCACTATTAATGTGATTTACAGTTTTCATAGATTAATAGGGTATTATCGATGTTTTATGAAAAACTTCGCATGAGTATGGAATCCTCTAACCTTGTTAACTCAGAAGGGTTCTAATTCCACTGGGTAGATGAATTTGAGAAAATATTGAAGGAACTAAAGAGAAACACGATCAGCACACTTGTTCTTACCTTACCCTATAATGTAGAATAAGTTGTAATCTATCGTGTTTCATCCAAGAATGGATTGGGATGTGTTCCAATACATATTTAAATGGTTATATCTTATTCATCACAATAACATAAGATTCCAAAGAAAAATTACAGAGCTCGATATTTGTATTTAGTAGCGTTAATTTTTGTATTATAGATATGGAGGTATTATCATTATGGGGAAAAGTGTGATATATATACCAATTATAAAAGTCTAAAATATATATTCACATAAAAAGAGTTAAAAGTGGATAATAGAATATGGTTACATCTAATGAAGGATTATGAATTATCAATACATTAACATGATGTAAATGTGAACAATGTGGCTGATGATTTGAGATGAATGGATCATTCAAGCATATCCATGATAAGGATAACAGAAGATCCAATATATTCAGATTTGCAATGGATGAATCTAGAAATCCTAAAGGAAAGTGAGAAATATTATCATTATTAGTTGAATGGTCAACCCTCTATCCATGTGAAGATTAATAAGGCATAGAATGAAGAGTTAGAGCTATGAGAGAATGATAGAAATGTTTTTGAGTTTCCCTTGAAAAAAATGAAATAATAAGGTTTAGGAACCATTTTTTGTCCTCTATATATTGGATTTAAATAAGGATATATTAGGTGAATACCATAGTATTATTATTCCCAATTCATACTGGATATATGAATATGTATAGATATTTGATGGAATAATTATAGTGGGATATAATGGAGAGGTATATCACAATGACTCTATCTCGATGATTGGTATGGCATAATGTTAAGTAAGAGAGAAAAAATTTTAAGGGGATGTTTCATCCATTACCCATGAAAGAGTGAAACTTTTAGAACATCACTATAGATTATGTCATTGGAGTCCCAAAAACCTTTAATGGGTTTAATTCTAAATGGATGTCAGTTGATCTTATTACTATATTAGTGCACATTATTACTATTAGAGAAGACTTTTATCTGTATCAGCTTTCCATGATATACATTAAGAATGTGGTAAGGTAACATGGAGTACCACATTGTACTATATTTGGTTGGGATCCAAGGTTTACCTCAATTTCTTGGTGAAGTTCTAAACATGTACTTGATACAAAAATTATTTTTAGTATTGCTTATCATCCTTTGACTGGTGGTTATTTTATTGAACAATTCAAACCCTAGGGGATATTTTTAGATCTTGTTGGTTAGATTTTAAAGGTAGTTGGGATCAAGACATTCCTTTATTTTAGTTTTATTTTAACAATATAATTAACTCAACAATTTAGATTTATTTTTATGAAGGCTTCTATCGGATAAAATGTAGATCCCCAACTTGATGGGATTAATTTTTAGAAAGAAATATATTGGAAACTAAGATAGATGAAGAAATAGAAGATATGTATAGAACCATTCCGCACCATATCCAGGAACCTCAAATTTGGTAGTAAATTTATGATGAAAACTATCAGTGTGACTTATAATTTAATGTTGGTGAGAATATATTTCTACAAATTTCACTATGGTATCAGATTAAGAAGTATGGGGTGAATTGGAAACTCAGCCCTCTAGATTTTAGTCCCTTTGAGATTATTGATTATATTGGAATAACAACCTATCACTTAGATCTTCCTCCTAATATCTCTCAATTACATGATGTGTTTCCCGTATCTCCCCTATGGAATTACATTTCTGACCATAAAAAATTACTAAACTCAGAAGGTATACCGCTAGAGCAGGATCTTTCTTAGGAGGAATAACCCATTTAAATTATGGGTTGTACAGATACAGTTCTACGAAACAAGACCACTATCCTAATAATTTTTTTGAGAAATAATGATTTTGATAAATAAACATGGTAACTTTAAAATATAATTAGGAAGAAATGTATATATATTTTTTGTATCATAATGGTTAATTTATTGGGAGAAATTTCTTTTAAGGGGGTTAGAATGTAACACCCTGAGTTTTTATAAACCTTTTCATTAATGAAAAAATAAATTTTCTTAAATGTATTAAATTTCATAATAAAATAAGTTAAACATTATTTATATGATATACTAAGAAAATATTGTGCCACATGAAACAATGAATTGGCTTGCATTACTAGCAACATTGAATTTGTGGAAAACATAGCTTGTTATTATAATTATTTAAATGGGATAATTTTAATAAAGATATTAAACATTGTAATATGAATATTAATAACAAATTCTTAAATATTATCTATATTGGTTTTAAATGGATAAATCATATTTATAATAAGACATATAATTTTTAGTAATTTCTTTATATGTTTTAGAATACCATTTTCTTAAAAGAATTTCTTTTTTAGGTAGGTTGTGAATAATAATGAAATTAATTTTAGAACATTTTTGAAATTTAATTTGATAAATATACTTATTTTTAACTCATAATGTCAAAATTATCTTTGGGTGAATTTAAGGATTTTTTCAAAAAAATATCTATTTATTAATAGTAATAAATATGGAATTTTAAATCAAATATGCTTTTCATATAAAATATTTATTTATTAAAGTTATATTTTATTTTTTTAATGCGTAATAATATAAATTTTACATATATTAATAAAATTTAGGTAATTTTAATCAATTTCACATTGAAATTTGATATTAAAAAATTCCAAACATTTAAAAAAATAATTTCTAAAAAAACCTATAGTCACAACGCTCCTGCTGAATTAATTTTAAACAAATTTACCTCAATTATTTGATTGAAATTTTGAAAAATGGATTCCATAATTATAATAAATATAATTTATAATTTATAATAATTTCAACTTAGTTTTTTACGAGAAATATTATTGAATGTGATTAAAATTAAGTATAGTGATTAAGATAAACATTAGCATAACAAGTATTACATCTTAAACATAAGCCAGAAAAAATCCTTAAATCTTATCCAAATGCCAATTTATGACCATATTTAGACAATATACCCCCATGGTTCAGATTTCAACCATTATTGGTGCCACATGACCTAGTAAAAATATGTGGGGAATTACCTTTTAAAAAAGTTACAAGAATGACACTCCTCCTCAACTATAAAAAGCCACTAAACCATCCCACTTATTTACTCTTATAAAGACATTTTCTCCAAAAAAACGATGCCTAAATCTCCTCCCAATATCCTTAAATCCATAATAGAGTCATCTATTTTTTATGAAAGAAAACCAAGTAATCCCTTTGGTGAAAACCAATATGAGTTACCAAAAGAAGATGTAACGTCCTTACTCAATGTTTATTGTCATTATAAACACCCTCAACACATAATATTTCATTAAATATTTTCAAAAAGGGTTTTAAATAATTTCTTTTAAAAAGTTATTTTATCATATTTTTCAAAGAAAAAGTAATTTAATTTTTTATGGTTTTTAATGTTTCCTTTATATGTTCTCAATGTAATATCAAAGAAATGTTTTACCAAAATTTGTTCAATATTCATTTTCGAAGAAATGTTTTTCGAAATGATTTAAATTTTATTTTACATGTTTTTAAGGAAAATAGTTTAAAAATATTGATTTTCTTCTATTTTATATATTTAAAAGAATTTATGTTTTAAAGTATTTTTTAGAGATAAAATGATATTGTACTCAATAAAGGTTTCAAAAAGAACATTTAAAAATTATTTTCCATCTATGATGACATACTTTACACTTAGTCATGCATTTATAGAAAATGATCCCAAGGTTCTATTCAGATTATTTCTCTGAATGGTTTATGTTTTGAAGACATGAATTTTGTGAAATCCATTTCAATTTCATGTGTTATATATTTTTGAAACCCTATTATTTATACCGTTTATGCTTTGACTAGATTATTATGGAACAATATTTTTTCCACAAGTTATGAAATTAATACATACTTATGAAATACATTTCATTTTATTAGGTTATGATATGATTATTATTATTATTTTCACTAGTATGTATTATTACATTATAAGATGGGTTTAACATATATCTCCCTCCAATGAATTTGTTAATGATTTATATCATATGAGATAATGATGGGAATAAAGTCGACAAGATTGATCCACTATGGGATAATGGGGTAAACCCAATCCAATATGGGAATATGGGGAATCCAGATCCACATTGGGGTGACAAGGAAACATGATCCCCTATGGGAATATGAGTAAACCCATTCCACTACTGGAATATGGGGACACCTGATCTACTATGGGAATTTGGGGAAACAAGATCCCTTACAAGGAAAGGACTATGACTGGGGATTGTGGTGGGTCCCACAGAGTAGGTTTATTCACTATGAAATTCCTAGATAAGTTTCAGTAATTCATATTTACTTCTAGGTAATGATTTTAAATGTTTATGTGTATGCCAAAATAAAATTCCTATGTTATGATTTCCTGGATTTTTCTCTTGATTCCCATATAAATAATGTCCCATAAGTTTTCAATCATTATGCAATGATTCTCGTTCATGATCTTTGATATGTGTGGAATGATATTCCAATGTCATGATGATTTTCTTATACACTTATTCTCATGTTTATTCTTACATATCTCCCTCGTTTACCATTACTGATCATCCAAGATCACTCTTTTTTATGGTTTCATTTCTGAGGTTATAAAGATAGGTATTATGTATGATGTGTATAAGATATTTTCTAATCATAATGAACCTTGTGGGAGATAATGCAGCTCAAATATGTACCCATTTTTATGTTTCCATGCTTACTATCTCACAACATTAATACAGTCTTTAGGCATATGATTTTGTAATTTTTTAATTATTATGAAAAAATGATGTAATGTTAATTTATGAAAAGTGAGGGTTTCATTAGAGTATGTACCATGTAGTGGAGAGTTATGTTGACCTTCAAGAGGCATGATTATGAGATTAAAAATAACCCAAGGATCCCCTAGTGAAATTTGGACCTTTTCATGTAAGGACATTATGGTGTGAAACCTTCATCATGTGAGGGGACCTAGACACGCCTATTTAACCACATTACACCCCTTAAGGTTCCTTGACTTGTAGAGGGATTATGTGGACAATGCTCATGGGCCATCATAAGGTCTACATTGATCATATAAAACATCACATATGGGAAGATTGATTGTCCATAAAAATTTTCACACAACATAATGAGATCACCTATTCATGTAAAATAAGGGAAAGAATAAAATGAGAAAACAATGAATCCTCTCATAAAAGAAACATACATTGATTTTCATGGGAAGGGGATATGTACCTCATGCGATCAGTATTAATCATTTTAAGAGTACTGTAAAAGATATATTGATCTTGTGATGGTCCATTAAAAATCCATATGGATCTCATGATTTTCTTCTGAAAAGCAATTTAGGTCTTCTGAAAGACCCTGACTAAGTCATCATCGATCATACGATATCCATTATGTGGAAATCATGACCCTATGTAGACTTAATGAAATGTCAAATAAATGGTACATAGTCCATTTAACATGTAAACATGATTATGAGAAATCCCATTGAAAGGTTAGGTTCTAATAAACATGGCGATGAGGAAGTGTACTCATGGTATTTGAATATCTTTTGATGCCATTGATGTACCGAAAAAGGATCACGTGAAGAACTTAATTGGATGATCCATAAGGTATCACACATCATGAATATGTGTTTCACATGATCACCCTATAGTTTATGTGACAGACTTCTGGCATGCGGAATGATTACATAAAGGGGTCTCCACATGTTGAACTGGTCATGGAAGATCTAAAAATAATAATCCAAAATGAACTTTAATGCACATATGAAATAATGAATAAAAAATATAGGCAACATATGTGAAGAAGTATACACTGAATTTCATTTGGAGGCACCCCACACTTTTCACGACATATAAAAATCATCAGAAGATTGCAGAAAATGTTGATATTGTCTTAAGATGTCTTGTAGACAAGTCAAACAAGTCAATAAAAACCCCATCCCCATACCCAAAATATTCCATCTAGATCATGTGATTTAATTTGAGAATTTGATTTGAGTCTTTCAAAGTCCTGTGGACACGTCAACTAAGTCATGCAATGTCCCCGATACATATCGATAAAATCTTGCGATGTCCTTTGAACATGTCTCCCAAGTCTTGCAGTTCCCTCCATACATGTCTACCAGTTCATGAGATGCACAGAGTACATATTCCCCAGGTATTGAAACATCTCTTAAACATTTCTCCCATGTATTGGGACTTTTTCTAGACTTGTCATCCTTGTAACATTCTAGGAAAATTAAAATATGAAATTTTCATAATTATTAATATTTGAAAATTAAATATTAATTTTAATTGAAATGGGATGCTATGTTTGATGGTTTATCCAACACACAATAATAGGTTTATCTGAAATCACATGTTGCACACAGGGCTTAGTCATACTGAAAAACTAATAATAAAATATTATTTTGAATAGTAGTTAACATCTTGCTATTGAATTGGTAAGAATGAATAGAACAAACTAAAATATGATTATACATGTTTGTTAAGTGTCTTTACATTTATCCAATAAATTTTTAGGCCAAAAATAAGAACTGATAAAATTTTATGCCTGAAATACTCAAATATTTTTTAAAAGGTCGATTTACCGCCTTTTGATGGAGAAACCTGTTTAAATCTAGTTTTTGTCACATTTAAATGTTTTATTTGAAAAATTAAGCTTCTTATTTAGAATAGGGACATCAAAATTTACTTTGAATTAAATTTTTAATTTTTTGAGAGATTTTATTTTTTAATTAATAGTGGAAAATGATGTATTTTAATTCAAAACTACCTTTTAATCAAATTAATTTACATGGGTAGATTATCTTTTTAATTGGTTTTAAAGTGTAATTAGATTATAATTTTACCATTTAATCCAATTTTTTTCATTGGATGTAATTTCCATTTGAAATTTAACATGATCAATTTTCAATGTTTTGATAGTTATTATTTCTTAAAAACACGCTTTGTTTTAACAAGAAATAATTTTAAATTAATTTCTGAAATTTTTTGTTTTTAATTTAGAAAAATAGATTCCATATTAGGAATCAAGAGGTCCAAATTTTATAAATATGTACCTTTTATTTTCATACATTATGAATAGTAACTTTTGTAAATATTTTATTTACCATGGTTAAAGGGAATATCTGGAAAAAAGGGTAAACAATAATATAATAATAATATTAAATTACCCTAAAAAGTGTACTGATCATTTTTTATGATACATGTCCAACCATGGTCAACCATGGGTTGATAATGGGACCCTAGAGAGACAATTGTAAGTGAAAATGAAACTTTATCAAAATTAATTTATAGTTTGGAAAAATGTAACATAAACATATATCTCTTAGTAATTTTTTTAATAATGGGTTATATAAGTGATATTTTAGACAATAAATAGTAATTATAAAGATAAATATATTTCCTATATCATGGTATTTTATATATAATTTTTAGACATCATATAAATAAATTTAGTTATGACACATTGATGATTTAATGATTACCTCATTAAAGAATGATTTAGATAAATATGATTATAAATATTAAAATAAATTTATTTTGAAAGTATTTAGGTAATACGAAAATTTTAGAGATAATTAGTACTTTTTTATTTTAATTAATGTTGGTTTCTTAAAAGAATCATGTTGGTTTCGATTTTTTATTAAAGTCATTATATGAATAGTATATAAATTCAGATAAATTAGTTTTTCCAATCAAATATTTTTTTATTAGTTGATATAATAATACTAAAAATATAAAATTTAGAAAAATGACTTAGGTAAGGTTAATAATGTCATTAATTACCCACTTTTGGTTCGTTTGTCAATTTTGTGTTAACAATATTGACCATATAGTATGAATATACAAGAGGACATTGTAAAAGTTAAATTAGTTAACTAAAGGTTAAAGGTAAAAGATAAGGTTAATTTTATACCCTAAACTTGTCTAAAGAATAGTGGATGAGAGGATTTATAACACTACTCACGTAATCATTGAAATAAATTAGTTGGAGACCTTTTAAAATCGAAATTTCACTTATAATAAATTAATATTTTCAAATATTCATAATGAGCCACTCCTCCCCCTTATAAAAGGCCATCACCTTTAACCCATTACTCACACCTCTCAAGCCTCTTGGATCATCCAAAATATGATCAAATAAGCTCCCAACATTCCTATATTCTAGATATAAGTCTTAATATTTGCAGAAGAGAATTAAACTAATCTTTTTGTCTCAAACCAAAGGGAGTTACCGATTTAAAGGTAGTGTCTTCTCTCAAGTTCTTTTCTTTTATTTTCCTTCTCCAACCCTCTAAAATCTGCTTATTACATTGTTTTATAACAATTATAGTATCTTAAATATAATATTATGTTTTTAAGAGAAGTATTAGAACTAAATTTACACACACCTCCATCTAATGTATACGAACATACTGTTTCTATGGATGTCGAACTATTTACTCACAAAACAATGATTGTTCAATTATCTCCTACTGCCTCTCATGGTGACCATTATGATGGAAATGAATTTATACGTGATATATATATATATATATATGATTTTGAATTTTTTATTTATATCATACCTTTATGGTTTACAGTATGGGTAAACACGATAATTTAATTTGAGGAAGTGCGGACTACCACCCCCTCAAAGTGATATTACTTGTTTATACCATATGTGGAACATATAAAGGATGGAATTAAAGAAACTACATATTATATTATATTGTAATTTTAATAATCCTATGTAAAATTAAGTTTTCATTCCATTAAAAACTAAATATAAATGAAAGTAGCATTCATGCGTACATGGTGTCTCCCAAATTTACCCATGTTCTAATGGTTAAGAGGTCACTTATAGTGTATCTTGGGTTGTCGAATCCTCAAAAACCTAAGAAGATCCTTAGACACACAATATTAAGAGATGGATTTTTGGCTATGAATTAGCCAAAATGTGTTGATTTTATATGGTTTTAAAAGAGCACTACGAGATCAATATGAATTCAACTTATGAGAAATGAGTTTATCCAATGTTATTGCTCAGGGTGGACTGGATGAATTAGTTTTTTTTAATTTCAATTTCATTAACATGAGAAATTTCCT
The DNA here is from genome assembly GCA_963277665.1 of Viscum album. NCBI lineage: Eukaryota > Viridiplantae > Streptophyta > Magnoliopsida > Santalales > Viscaceae > Viscum > Viscum album. The sequence goes on from OY728147.1 coordinate 1,793,236,181, forward strand.
GCAATGAATTTAAACTAACCTCGTCACTTACTAATTAAACAACTTCAAAAACACATGATAATCACATAGACACTTGTAGGATCTTTTTCATGAGAACTTCAAGGTAAAGGAAGTGGGGTGGATATACTAAATAAGGAAGAGAAAGAGAGAAAATAATTGAAGGAAAGAAACTAAAAGAAGAAATTAATAAAATTTATAGAGTGATAAAAAACATTCAATACATACAACTTCTACTCCCTTGTATCAATCCATAAAATAGTTATCCCTCCATTGATGACCTTTTGTCAATGGGATCGGGAATTAGACTTACAAGGGTGAGATTGAAGAAGTAATAACAACAAAATAACTATCAATTCATTGTTGTGTGAAAACAAATCACAAGGCCTGCTGTAAAAAATTTCACACCTTGAGGAAACGATATCAATGTGATATTAATAAGAACCAAATAAGAGAATAATAAGAACATTTATTGATATCTAAGGTTATTCGAACAACTTAAATGAGAAAGAAGAACATTACAAAGCCAAATTGGAATAATAACATTACAATGAAAAGAAATATCCATGATCTACAAATCCACCACCACTACTGCCCTAAATAAGAATTTAGGAAGACTTTGGCCGAGACCCCATCTAACCATGTGTCCTTAATTATTTGTGATGGGCCTAGGTGGGTGGACAATTAATGTAGATGAGACTTTTCCACTCTTCCCCCGAAGTGGCTTCCAACTTCCATCCAATGAAATGTTTCACCAAAAGGACCTTCTAGATGGATGAATAAGAGTTGGACATATGAGGGTAAAATGTAGACCCTGATTTCTCCTAATATCCTGTAAAACTTGACCCCAAAATAATTTTCGGTTCGAGAGATATGATTTAATTGGTGGGCTGTTTTCCTAGGCCTCAGAATCTGGCCCAGAATGTCATCCTCAAATTGGGACACCTATAACACCATTAAAACATCTGAATTAGCTTGGGACACTGTTTAATGAAATGTTTCTCATAATATACTATATGTTCATATAAAATTACAGAGTCATTGGTCTTGAATCCTATCTTCTATAGTACTTTTATTGGGCTGCTGTCCAATTCTCTTCACCCAGATCCGTGTTGGTTCAAGGCCAACATTAGAGGTCATTCAATTTGAATCTCCAAGTGATGAAAAATAATTAATTGGTATATATATCATGGGATACCCGAAAATAAAATATGTTAATAAAATTATGAATATTTTTTGTTTTATGAGATGTTCAAGAATGTACCATGTAATAGTACATTTTAAAAAGGAATTACAATCATAATGTTAAATAAGGTTCAAAGTAAAAAATGAACTAGTAATTGTGTCTATGATTAATAAATCACATGAATATTATATTATAAAAAATGAATATTAGCCTCTTTTAGGGGTTAATTACACCCCGCAACATGAGTTTTTATAGTCCCGAGAAAAATGTATCTCAAAAATATGAAATTTGAATTCCCATGTCAAAAAACATTTTATTACACATTTCTCACCCAAAGAACTCATACCAAACAATTATGAAACCTATCAAAATCATTTAATACAATAAATGTCTATAGGCATATCCCAAGCCCAATCTCATTCCTTTGTACAAATTTATTCCCATATTTCATCCAATTTCAATTAAGCATGATGAAGTGTTGTGCATCACAATAGACATGGGGTTTCATTTTCATTCGAGGGAGAAAAGATGGAAGTACTATGAGGAATCAAAATTTAATATTAAAATGGGTATTCATTTTTTGAATTTTTTTTTCAATTTTTCCATGATAATTGAAATTGAACTCAATCGAGTCAACCCATGTAGAAAGACATTACCGATGACTCCCAAGTTAAAAGACCTTAGGGAACCAAGTGAAACTCACATACTTGGGCATCATCTCGAGTTAACTCAATAAAAAAATTCAAATTACCACAAATAGAGATACAATTCCAAACTATGGGTCACAAAATTACAGAGTCCCGATCCCTAAGTGCCGAAATCCACACATTTGGTCAACCCATTTTTCTATGCACAATTGATTTTTTTGAATACTCATGTCAAAATTAAAATGATTACCAACCCTATGCAATTTATTATGGACCCCAAGAACACAAACTAATACCCCACAGTTTAGAGGACATGAATTTTGTTTTTTAAATAAATTTATGAAAATATAAATGGTGAAAAATCACACCGGAAAACCACACTTTCCAAAATCTATGCACATTAAATTAAACATGAATTATAATCAGAATCAAGGCATGCAAAATTATTTGATATCTAATTTCAAAGTTTTCAATGTTTGTTATCATATTAAAGGTTAATGAAAATTTTCCTTCCACGCATTTTATAATGAAAACAAAATTAATTATTTTATTTCATATCCCCCTAACATAGAATAACATTGTCTCTAGTGTTTATGGAAATGAAATCATAGAAGGGGTTGGATATAAGTTCAATTAATACATTGAAAATGAAAATAATGGAATGAAGTCACCCAATGGTTTATGTGGAAAATGCTTTCCCCAGTCTCCCTTCAGTTCTAGTTCAAGTCCCAACATCTTATAGGGTTGTGAAAGGATTTTCCCCATGACTTACGACATGTGTTTTAATTTTTTTATTATATAATTTTTTTTATTTTATTAACCTAAAAAAAACATTAAAAAAAATAAAATAAACTGATGATACATTGTCTTCTCTTAAATTTCTTGGTAAGATATTACACAGGGATCACACCATGTGACATGGATGAATATAGTGCTCTCATTTCATACCCTTCATTACATATAAAAGAATAACAGTTCAACAATCAAAATTATTGTTATTTTTTTATTTTTATTTTATCCAAAAAAATATAAAAAATAAAATGATGATACATTGTGTTATCTTAATGTTCTGGGTAATGTATTACTCATGGATCACAATATGTGACACTGGTGAATATGGCTCTCCCCTTTCACACCCATCATTAGTCATAAAATAAGATCATGTCAATATTCTAAGGATTTTTTTTCTTTTTGTATTTCTTCTTTCACATAAAAACACATTGAAATAAAACAAACTGATGATACGTTGTCTTTTCATATATTTCTGGGTAAGGTATTACTCAAGGATCACACTACGTGACATAGATGAATATGGTTCTCCCCTTTCATACCCATCCTTACTCATAAAAGAAGAACGTGTTAATAGTCTGAGGTACTAATTAAATGAATGGAAACATGAAAACCATAGGTTGCTTCACGTGAAGTGCTTTTTTTTAATGTTGTTATCTTGACTTAAACCCATAATTGTTTAAGTATTTTCCTCATCTAATATTTGTTCACACAAGTCTTAAATAACTTCTTATTTTTTAAATGTATCAGCGAATGGTTTGACTCTATGGCCATTAACATTAAAGGTTTTACCATTGGTAGGATCTTAAATTTCTACAGCCCCATGGGGTACACCTTATGCACTATGTATGGGCCTGACCATCTGGACCTCAACTTTCCTGGGTGTAAATAAAGATTAGAACTCAAAAAAGGAATAGGTTTACCTGGTACAATGTGATTAGATTTTATATTTCAAGATTGGTAGCCTAGTACTTTAGCTTTATTGATCCTTGAATTCTCATAAGCCTCCATCCTATGTTCCTCAAGTTCATTGAGATCTTATTTCCTTTTTGTTTCATCTACTAAGAGGTCATAATTCATTTACTTAATTTCTCAAAATGCCTTGGGTTAAATATCCACTAGAAAATGGAATGATTTTCCATAAACCAACATATATGGGGACATTACTAAAATGGTTTTAAATGCCGTTCGATAGGCCCAAAGAGCATCTAAGAGTTTGTTTGACAAATATTTCATAGACTAATTAACTGTTTTATCTAGAATTGTTTTGCCTTATTGATTGGATAACTCAACTTGATAATTGGTTTATGGGTGTTAAGAAGTTGAAACTATGTGAAAAATGAAATACTTTTCCATGAGTGCTAAGAATGGATGATTGCAAAATTTAGTTCCAAGGTAACTAATGATAGCCCTAGGAATTCTAAATCTAGAGATGATGTTTTCCTTGATAAATCAAATCATAGTTTGATGACCATTAGATTTTGTAGGAATCACCTCAACCCCTTTTGAGACATAGTCAACAGCTAAAAGAATGAGCAAATACCCCCTAGAGTTTAGGAAGTGACCTAAGAAATCGATTCCCCAGCAGTCAAGGATTTCAATCACTAAGATGGGAGTGAGTGGCATTTGATTCTATTTTTTGATAGAACCCACATATTGAAACCTCGGTCAACTTTGAAAAAATGGGTAGGGGTCCCTTGAAATGGTAGGCCATAAGAGACCACTCTGAAGAACCTAAGAAGAATTTTTATTAGAAAACAAGTGACCTCCATATGCCTCACTATGACAAAATATAAGGATGGAATCTTGTTCATATTTTGGGACACAACTCTTATTGGCTTGGTCATGGTAAAACTTATAGAGGTATGGATCATTAAAAACATAGTTCCTGACATTAGAACGGAATTTCGTTCTATCTTGAGTCCCTATGAATTTTGGAATGACTCATGTAACTAAGAAGATAGCTATGTCGGCATACCAAGGGCAGTCACTCACAACGTATAGGTGTTCATTAGGGAATGAATCAGACACATAAAGGTGAGACAATTTGGAATTAAATTCTTTCCTATAGTGATGATCAACTACAAAATTTTCAACCCAGTTTTTTTCCTTAATTCTGATGTCAAATTCTTGTAAGAGAAGGACCCACCAAATTAGTCTAGCCTTTGAATCTTTCTTCAGAAAAAGATATTACAGAGCAGAATAGTTAGTGAACACAGTTATGGGGGATCCTAAGAGGTAGGACCACAAAATTCCGAAGGAAAATGCAATAGCAATTAACTCCTTCTAAGTGGTCATATAGTTGATTTTGGGATCATTTAATGATTTTCTTGAATAAGAAATTACATAAGGAGTTTTATCAGAACGTTTTCCTAAAACAGCTCCTAAAGAAAAGTCACTGGAATCACACATGAGTTCAGAAGGAAGGTTCCAATTTGGAGATTTCATGATCAGGGGAGAGGTAAGAGATGATTTGAGGGTTTCAATTGATTTTTTATAGCTTTCTGTCCAAACAAATGTATCATCCTTTACTAAAAGACCACAAAGGGGACGAGCGATTGAACTAAAGTTCCTAATGAATCTTCTATAAAAACCAGCATGTCCTAAGAAGGACCTCACTTACTTGATAGTTTTGGGGGATGTAAGTTGAAGAATGATGTAAACCGTGGATTTATCAACTTCAATTCCCATACACAAGACAAGATGGCCAAGGAATAGTCCCTCTTTAACCATGAAATGACATTTTTCCCAATTTAGGAAAAGAATATTTTCTTCACATCTTGACAAAACACTTTCCAAATTCCTTATACATCCCTCAAATGTATCCCAAAACACAACGAAGTCATCCATGAATACCTGTAGAAAATCCCATAGCATGTCTGAGAAGATTCCCATCATGCTCCACAGGAAGGTTCCGGGGGAATTTCATAACCCAAACGGCATGAGTTTGAAGGAAAATGTGTCAAATGGATAGGTAAATGTAGTCTTCCCTTGATCCTGTAGGTATAACTCAATCTGATTGTACCCTGAGTACCCATATAAGAAACAGTAGAAGGAATGACCTTCCACTCTCTCAAAAACGTGGTCAATGAATGGTAAGGGGAAATGGTCCTTCTTGGTAAATGAGTTGAGCTTTATATAGTCGATTTAGACACTCAATCCACTACTCACCCTTGTTGGGATAGTCTCTCAATCTTTATTGGTTGTCACTATGATTCCAACCTTCTTTGGAATGACATGGATTGGGATGACCCTCTCACTCCCAGCTATGTGATAGATCATACCAGCTTTTAACAATTTCGTAAGTTCTTTTCTCACTACTACCATGATATTAGGATTGATTCATCACTAAGGTTGACAACATGGATTTGAATCAGATTCTAGAATAATCCTATAAGTCTCGATAAGTGGGATAATCCCAGGAATATTTGATAGGTAGCATCCAATGGATTTATTGTGTTTCCTAAGGACGTGTATATGAATCCTCTCATGATCAACATGAAGAGAAAAATAAATTACAATAAAGTGTGTCCCATTTTATCCTAAGAAGACATAATTAAGTTCCGTAGGATGTTATTTCAATTCAAGATCAGGTTGGTTCAATATTTTAGTAGAACATTGGGAGATTGGCTCAAGATCGATTTATTTTTTTAGAGATTCATGTATGATTGATTCCCCATGTGTAGATGTTTCGGCTACTAGATTGGTTTGATCAGTTTCATGGAAGAGATTTGGAGTGGTCTCAATAAATGTGGTTTTCTGAAAGATTTCACTAATTGTTGGTCTTGAGATTTCATCATAGTAGTAATCTGAAAGTTATTCTAGGAAATGGGATAAACATCCTTCATTTGAACAAAGAAAATTAATCTCATCCTAACTTAAAAATTCCACAATTATTCCGTGATGTTCTATGGATTCATTATCAACGTATCCTATCATGTTTACGTCATGAAGATCCTCATCATCCCCTATTTGTGAGATTGCATTATAGATGTTCAAGTCTAGACTCATGTTTCCAAAGGTGATATTCATGTTCCCATTTCAGACACAGATAACATATTTGATTGTTGTAAGGAAGGAATTACCAAGGATGATTGTGGTTTGTTCCTTGTTGCCTAAGTTTTCATTACTGTCATGGTCAATTAATTCATCAGGGTAAATAAAGTTTTCCACTTTTACCAAAACAACCTTTAATATCTCCTTAAGAACCCTAATTCTATGATCAACATGTTGAAGTGTGATAGATGTGGGATGGATCTCCTCCAAGCCTAACTGGAAATACAAAGCATAGGGAATGATATTGACACTGGAACCTTGGTCACACAAGGCTTTTACAACTCTGTTCTCTCCCAGTTCAACATTTATGTATGGGAATCCTAGGTCTTTTATCTTTAGGGGAAGGGTTCCTTGGAGTGTTGTACTAAAATTTATTGCCATAATGACTTGGTTATTAATTGAGAATTTAATTTTAAATGTGTAGAGGTCCTTTATGTTTTTTGAGTATACTGGAATGGTTTGAATAGCATCGAGGAGTGGAATGTTCAACTTGACTTGTGAGAATATTTCCATCAATGTTTCACTCAATTCAGGATTTGTTTTCCTCTCATACATTGTGGAAAAGGGGAACGTTGGGGGATTATTTGTTTTAGAGTTGTTTCTTTCACATTTTTATCAGTCTTCTCAGTTTGATCATGTGGTTCACTTTAATTTTCATTAGAGTTTGAAGCTTCAGATGTTTTATGAATTATTTGTTCAGGTTTCTCAATTAATTTACCACTTCTTAAAACTATAAAAACCATTAGTTGTTCATGTGTTTTTTGAGTGAAACATGACTCTACCCTTGATGTTTGTTGTGGAATGGCCTGTGTGGGAATGTATTCCTTCCCAGTTTTTATCAATTTAAGTTTTTTTATAAGGGAAGAGACTTAAGTGTTCATTTTCTCTATTAGTTTACATAACTGTTCAAGGATTAGAAGAGGAACGGATTGGGTTGGGTCTTGTGTTGGTTGGATTATCCTAGGAGGATACATTAGTTATTGGATGGGTTTCTAGTATTGGATATAAGGATGTTGATATTGGACTAGTTTTGGTTGTAATTGGTTATGGATTTGAAAAATTTGTGTAGGGTAGGGGTTTGGTCCTTGTGTTGGGCTACGTTGTTGGTTATCTCTCTAGAAGAAACATGGGTGGTCATTATACCTTTTGTTGTATGTGTTTTGGTATTAGGGATTTTGAAATTTTAGGTCATTGACATCAGTAGGTGGTCCTCCTAGAAGAACATACTTGATGGATGGAATGGTTTAGCAGTTGTCTGTTTTGTGGTCATGTTTGTCACAAATTGTGAAAACAGGTTGTACAATATGGATTTCATGGATTTTTATTAGGTCTATCTTTTCAAACTTTTCATTGAGTGATGAGAGTTTATCCATGAGGATTTCCTCTTCTCTAAGTGTGTGCATTATAGTAGTTCATTGTTTCTTTTTAGAAGAAGGTGTTTTTTCCCATGATTGGTTTTGTTCAGCAAGGATTTCTAGATACTCGTAAGCATCATATGGGGATTTGTTTTTAAAGGTCCCATTACACATCATGTGACTAAATTGTTTTTTCCTTGGGCCCAAACCTTAATATAAAATTCTCACTTATTTAGGAAGAGAAAAACCATGGTGTGGAACTATGTTTAGGGTGTCTTTGAACCTGTCACATGTTTCATAGAATGAATCTCCCTCTTTTTCAAAAATGTTTAGGATACTCTTTTTAAGTGATATTGTTTTGTGGTGGGGAAATTATTTTTTGTATAATTCTCGTTGTAATTGATCCCAAGAGTTGATGGATGATGGTCTCAAATTTATTAGCATATTTTTAGCACTATCCTTTAATGAAAAAGGAAATATACTCATTTTAGCTGATTCTAGTTGATGCTGGGGACACATGGTTTCTACAATGTCAATGAACTCATTAACGTGAAGGTATGGTATCTCAGACTCCAATCCATTGAATGTTGGAAGGTGGTTTTGGACATGGGGTTTAAATATGTAGTTGGCATATCCTAAGGAATTATGTCTAATTCATGAGGGGAAATTGGTCCAAGATGGAGTGATTCTGTCATTCAGGGTTCGATCAATTACATTCCTTATGTTTGGAGCATCTTGGTTTGGGGGTCCCATCTGATCCCCCATAGGGTATACCATTTGATTTCTTTGAAGAACATCTATTGGAATTTTTTTTAATTTTTGAATTTTGAGTTTTAAGAATATTTGGATCAAATGTAAACAATACCTTAGATGAACTTGAATCCACTATCCTAGGAGTTTCCACCCTAACTAATCTATTTGAGTTATCGCATGTGTAGGTGGACATGCTCCAAAAGAGAAAAAAAGAGATAAAGGGAAAAGATAAGTGAATTTGGGTGATAATAGAATAATGGGGGTGATAAAAAAAGGTTTTTGGCATAAGGAACTTACTTGGTCCCCAGAAATGACTCCAAAATTTGGTGTCGCCCAAATTTACCCATGTTCTAAGGGTTAATAGGTCTCTTGTAGTGTAGCTTGGGTTGTCTAATCCTTAGAGACCTAAGAAGATACTTAGACACACAATATAAATAGATAGATTTTTTCCTATGAAGTATCCAAATTGGTTTGATTTTATATTGTTTTAAAAAAGAACTAATTGATCTATGTGAATTCAAATAATGAGAAAATTAGTTGATTCTCGGTTCTTGATCAGGGTGGATTAGAAGAATTTTCTTTACAATTTCAATTTAATTATCTTAAGAAGGATTCATGCAATGAATTCAAACTAAAATAATCACTTACTGATTAAACACCTTCAAAGACACATTCTAATCACCTATACACTTGTAGGATAATTTTCATGAGCACTCCAAAGTAGAGGATCTAATTAGCGCATAAAAGTGGGGGGAATAAATTTAGTAAGGAAGATAAAGAGAGAAAATCATTGAATGAATTGAACTAAAATTAAAAAAATTAATAAAATTTAGAGAGTTATAAATAACATCCAATACATCCCCTTTCAACTCCCTTGGATCAACCCATAAATGCGTTATCCCTCCATTGATGAAATTTTGTCAACATAAGTGGGATTTAGACTTATGAGGGTAGAATTGAAGAAGTGAAAACTAAAAAATAATGATCATTCCACCATTGTGTGAAACAAATAACAAGGTTTGGTGTGAAAAAAGTTCACACATTTAGGAAACTATATCAAGGTTATATTAATAAGAACACAATAAGAGAATAAGAATAACTTTTATTAAAATCTATGGTGATTTGAACAACTTACATGAGAAGGAAGAACGTTACAAAGACAAATTTTCATAATAACATTACAATGAAAAAAAATCTCCAAGATCCACAAATACTCCACCAATACTACCTTAAATAGGAAATTAGAAAGCCTTTTTCCAAGCCCCCATATTCCCATGTGTCTTTAATTAATTGTGGTGGGACTGGGTGGGTGTACAATTGATATAGATGAGACTTTTCAACTCTTCCCATGAACTGGCAGCCCGCTTGAATCCACCAAAAAGTAGTTCCATATGGTCATTCTAGATGGACTCATTAGAGTGGGTCATAGAAGGATAAAATGTATCCCCGGAGGTCTATTAATATCCTGTGAAATTTCAGCCCAAAATAATTTTTGGTTAGTGCGATATGAGTTAAATAGTGGGATTTGTTTCTCGGCCTCAGAATCTGGCCCATAATTTCATCATAAACTTGGGCTACCTGGAACACCATTAAAACATCTAAATTATCTTGGGTCACTATTTAATTTAATATTTTCCATAATATCCTATATTTTCATATGAATTTCTTGAATCATGAGGCCTGAATCATGTCTTCTACAATACTTTTATTGGGCAGTTGTCCAGTACACTTAACCCAGAACCTTCTTGGTTGAAGGCCCACTTTAGTAGTCTTCTAATTTGAATCCCCAAGTGCTAAAAAATAATGAATTGTTACTTATATCATTAGATACCTGAAAATAAAATATGAAAATAAAATTATGACCATTTTGTGTTTTATGAGATGTTCAAGAATGTACCATGTAATAGGGAATTTTAAGAAGGAATTACCATCATAAAGTGAAATAATGTTCAAAGTGTAAAATGAACTAATAATGTTGTATATGATTAATAAAGAAAATGGATATTATATTATAAACTATTAATATTAGCCTCTTTTTTGGGATAATCATTACGTACAGCTTACCATATCCATGAACAATTCATTTTCATTTCCTTATCTCCAAATGTTATGTACTATTATAAATAAATATATAAACAAAATATATATGATTTCTAAATCATGAATATAATTCTAGAGATAATGGGATTTTTACCACATGGAAAACTTTTAATTATAAGAAGTTCATTTTTTGACTCAAGTACCAAATATCAACAAAATGATGGTTATTAACATAAATGATTATGTAATGTTTATAAAATCTTAATAAGTATTATAAATGGAATAGGAAACATGAAAAAGGTTCTTAAGAAAGTAGAAATTCTCTTTAGTTTATTATTCACGAGATTAAAGAATGAACGTGTCAAGTCGGACATGATGTAAGGGACTTCGTCACAATCTCCTTTCACTGAGGCGTAGTTTGATTTATACACAACTTTCCTTTATACGGTGTATAAACCCCTTTTACTTTTAATTTCATTCAAAGGGAATATTTTCCCTATGAAGATTTTTAATAAATGAAAAAAAGAATTTTTCTTTTTAATGTTCATGATGACAATGACATTTCTGCCACTGCGATCATTATTTGATATTCGGCTTCCTTAACAGACCGCAATGTTTTTAAAAGAAAACTAAATACCATATACTCATTTTATGTATTTTGGTATTGAAAATGGTTTTGAGAATGTATTGATTATGTAAATATATTGTAATGATATATTATTGTTGCAACGTGTAAATGTTATCATTCTTTTATGCTTGTGTTATTTGTTATGATTATGTTATGGTTCTTGGGAATTATTTACTTATACAGGTTGTTCCCTGATAAACCTAGGTTGGGAGAGCCCGAGATAGCTCTCCAATGCATTGTGTAACATGACGGAGGTAAACATTAATGTTTCCCTAAGTGATTTAGGCAATATACTATGATGGGTATTCCAAATGTAAATCCCTATGTAGCTGTGAAAGATACAACGTATATATGTTATAGATTCCACAATTACCTTTATGATTTGTGATTACGATGTTTTATTCATAAATATTATGATTTCATGATGTGTGTTAAAGATATTATGTTTTGTATGTATTGAAGGATTAATGATTTCATTCTTTATTTTATAGCCTTTGCTGATCTTTTTATGCTCATCCCATGTTCTTTAACTGTTTTATACAGGGTATAAGTTAGGGTAAGATAAAACAAGAATTCCAAATTATTTATATAAGGAAAGTAATTCTTGTTTTCTTTTATGAATTTTAATTTTATGAAATTAATTGACACTGAATATAAGTTTTTACTTTGTAATATTTGAGATGTAATGTAATAGTTATGTCCTAATTCTCTAAAACTTTAAACCTGAAAAGATACTCAATGTGAATTATTAGCTTAATTCACGATTATGTAATTTTTAAAGTTGGGGCCTTATAGTTGGTATCCGATGTTGGTTTAGAAAACCATAAGAGTTAGGGTATTGTTAAATTAATATCCATAAATTAATTTATGATGATATTGAATTTAAATAGAATTTACTGATTACCATTTTGCTTTACCTAAGATATTTTGGTGTTTGGAATGGATATTTATAGAGGAAATATTGCAGTTATGCAGGGAAGGCATACATTGGTATATGACCATCCAAATCAGAATTCTGAGATGGTCAGAATTACGGTTGAGCAGTTTGTTGTGGTGATGGCTCAGTTAACTTAAGAGATAAACTGTGATTTCTTTTATAGATGAGATTTTAGTATATTCTAAAAGTAAAGAGGATAATAAAATCCATATAATGGTTGTCTTTCAAAGATTAGAGGAGAATAAATTGTATGGGAAATTCAAAAAGTTTGAGTTTTGGTTACAAAAAATTTCATTACTTGGTGTTATTGTTTCAAAAAATGGAATAACTATTTATCCCACTAAAACAAAACTTGTTGAAGAATGGCCAAGACCAACAAATAAAGCCGATATCTATAGTTTTCTTGGTTTAGCAGGTTATTACCAAATGTTTTTTTGAAATTTTTTCACAGTTATCTAGCCCAATGTCTAAGTTAACTCAAAATGGTTTTATGTTCATTTGGAAAAAATAATGCGATGATTGTTTTCAGGAATTGAGAAGAATATTGAAAGTTCTCCAGTTTTGGTATTACCTTCTAGAGATGGTGAATTTTTTATCAATAGTGATGCTTCGTTGAAAGGACATGGTTGTGTGATTTTGCAGAATGATCAGGTGATTGGTTATGCTTTACATCAGTTGAAATATCATGAGTTAAATTACCCTACACTTGATTTAGAATTAGCTTCTGATGTTTTTTCATTATAAATTTGGAGGAATCATCAGTATGGAGTAAAATTTTCAATATATACTGACCGAAAAATATTGAATTATATATTCACTCAGAAAGAATTGATCATGAGACAGAGGAGATGGATGGAATTAATCATGGATTATGGTTTCACAATTCATTACCATCCAAGAAAGGCAATGAAATTGTTTTATTTTTGAGTCATAAAAGTAATTCAACATTAACCATGTTACATTCGGAACAAGGTCTTTGATTAACGATTTGATGAACATTGCAATAGAAGTTGTTGGTGTAGAAAATTCCCCTGTTTTGTTTCACGTTTAAGTAAATCAATCTATGTCAGATAGAATTAAACAAGCATATAAGGAAGACACTACGTTGCAGAAAAAGGTATAGTTGGTTCAGAGGGGTAAGTTTCATGATTTTAACATTAATGATGATTTTATATTGAGATTTTGGAAGAGATTATGTGTTCCATGTGATTCACAATTGAAGAATGATTTGTTATGTGACACTCATTGTTCACCATTTTTAGTTCATCCTTGAAGTACTAATATGTATAGAGATATTCAAGAGTATTACTGGTGGGAGGGAATGAAAAGAGATGTTGGTGACCTTACTATGAAGTGTTTGACTTGTCAACATGTTATTGCAGAGTGGCAGTTACCGAAAGGGATTAATTAGCCTTTACCGGTGCAAGATTGGAAATGGGAAAATGTGTCCATGGATTTCATCATGGGATTACCAAATAAATCTCGAGGTAATAATGCAATATGGGTTATTATTGATCGATTGACTAAATATGTCCATTTCCTTCCCATTTGAGATACTTTGTCTTTAGATCAGCTTTCTCAGCTTTATCTTAAAGATATTGTTAGGTTTCATGGAGTTCCCCTCTCCATTGTATCTAATTTTGATCCCAATTTTACTTCTAACTTTTGGAAAGGCCTTCAGAAGTTGTTTGGTACTGAATTAAATTTTAGTATAGCTTTTCATCCCTAATCAAATGATAAGTGAGAATGAACAATTCAGACATTGGAAGATATTTTATGTGCTTGATCAATGGATTTATAGGTATTTTAGGATCAACATCATTCTTCAGTTTAATTTTCATACAATAATAGTTTTCATTCCACTCTACATATGGCTCCATTTTAGGCATTATATGGAAATCAGTGTCGAACTGCCCATTTTGGAGATAAAGTAGGTGAAAAAAAGTTTATTGGACTAGAATTTGTAGAAGAGATGGCAGAAAAAGTTCATTTGATTATAATCACATGTGAATAGCTCAGATCAGGCAGAAAAGTTATACATATAATCAGAGGAAGGATCTTTCTTTCGAGGTAGATGATCATGTCTTTCTCATAGTTTCGCTATGGAAAAGTGTAATTGTTTTGGTAAGAGGTAAAGCTGAGTCCAAGGTTCATCAGACCCTATTAAATCCTAGAGAAAGTTGGATTAGTTGGATTCATAGTGTCTTTACCTCCTTATTTATCCTAGGTATACAATGTTCTTCATGTTTTAATGTTGAGAATGTATATACTAGATCCATCTCATGTTTTGAGTGCAGAGGTAGTTTAGTTGGAAGAGAATCTCCCTCATAAGGAAAAACTAGTCCATATTCTTGACCATAGAGAGAAAGTGGTGCAGAATAAGGTAATTCATCAGGTAAAGTATTTCTTGAAAAACCATATTGAAGGGAAACATGGGAATATGAGAATTCTATGAGGGATAAATACCCCCACTTATTTGATAAGTGAATAAAAATTGTGAGGATGTAATTTCAAAAAGGGGAGAAAGATGTAACATCACAGGAAAATAAAGAATATAACATTTTCAAATTTATTAATATTTGTGAATTAAAAATTAATTTTACTTTAATGGGAATTCTATGTTTGATGGTGTACCCGACATGCAATAATGGGTTTCTCCGAAATCTCATGTTGCACACAAGGGTGAGTCTTACTGAAAAAATAACAATAAAATATTATTTTAAATGGTAGTTAACGCCTGGATGTTTTAATGGCAGGAATGAACATAACAAACTAAAATATAATTATACATGTTTGTGAAATATATTTACATTTATCAAATAAATTTTAGAGGCTTAAAATATGAAGTGATCCAATTTTAAGCATGAAATACTTTAATTTTCTTTATAAGATCGATTAACCTCCTTTTGGTGGAGAAACCTTTTAAAATCTAGTTTTTGTCACTTTTTATATGTTCTATTTGACAAAATAAACTTTTTCTATAGAATCAGGATATCAAAATTTACTTTGGATGAAATTTTAGTATTTTTCTACTAAAGTTCATTTTTAATGAATAGTGGAAAATACTGCATTTTAATTCAAAACATCCTTTTAATCTAATTTATTTATATGGGTATATTATCTATTTAATTTGATTTAAATTTTAATTAGATTATATATTTTCCATTTAATCCAATTTTGGTCATTGTATGTAATTTCACATGGATATTGAACATAAACAAGTCTCAATCTTTTGATAGTTATTGTTTCTTAAAAACACATTTGTTGTTTTGACAATGGGAATTAATTTTAAATTAATTTCTGCAACTTTTGTGTTTTGAATTAAGAAAAATGGATTCCATATTTGGAATCAGGAGTTCCAAATTGTATAAAGAGGTAACTTATTATTTTTAGACATTATGAATGGAAACTTAATTAAATATTTTATTTACCATGGTTAAAGAGTAAATATACTAAATAATGCTAAAAAAATAATATAATAATAAAATTAAATTACCCGAAAATGTGTCCTAATCCTATTGGATGATAAATTTCTGAATATGGGCATCCTTGGGTCGATTTTGGGACCACATGGAGCCACTTGTAAGTGAAAATGAAACTTTATAAAAAATAATTTAAAGTTAAGGGAAATGTAATATAAATGTATATCTCTTAGTAAAACAATTATTATAATGGGTTATATAAATGATAATTTAGACTATAAATATTAATTAAAAATATAAAACTATTTCCTATATAATGGTATTTTATTTAGAATTTTTAGATATCAAATAAATAAATATATTTATGACACAAATGACGTAATGATTACCTCATTAATGAAAGATTTAAATAATTGAGATTATAAATATTAAAATACATTTATTTTCAAACTATTTATGAAATCCCTGAATTTTAAATATAATTATAACTTGTTTTCTTTTAATTAATAATATTTTTTCGAAATAATCAAGTTGGTTTGGATTTTTATAAAATTCATGATATGAATAGTATATAAATTGACATAAATGAATTTTCGAAACAAATATTATTTTATTAGTTGATATAATAATCCTAAAAATATAATATTTAGAAAAATGTTTTAGATAAGGTTGATAATTTAATTAATGAACCACTTGTGTTTCGTTTGGAATTTTATGATATCTATATTAACCATATAGTATGAATATACAACAATACATGGTAAAAGTTAAATTAGTTAACTAAAGGTTACAGGTAAAAATAAGGTTAATTTTATGCCCTAAACTTGTCTAAAACCCTTTAGCTAAGATTATTTAGAACAATACTCTCCTTATCATTGAATGAAAAGTGTTTAGGACCTTTTGATATTGAAATTAATTTCATAATAAAATAATATTTTCAAATATTACAAAAAGAGCCCCTCCTCCCCCTAATAAAATGCCTTCACATCTAATACATTACTCACAACTCTTAATCCCATTCTATCATAAAAAATATGATCCAATAAGCTCCCAAAAACCCTCTATTTCACTTAAATTCCTTAATTTAGGAAGAAGGCAATTCGATTAATCCTTTTGGTTCAATCCAAAGGAGTTGCCTGATTTAATGGTAACGTCTTCTATAAAAATATTTTCTTTTATATTTCTTATCCAAACCCCTAAACTCTCTTTATTCCATTATTTTATAAAAAAATGTGTCTTGAATATACTAGGATCCTTTTATGAGAAGGATTCGAACTACATTTCTAGACACCTCCATCTAATGGATACAAACATACTGTTTATGTGAACGATGAACCACTGCCTCACAAAACAATTATTGTTCAATTTGTTGATTCAATAAGGTTTCCTTATGAATTTTCCATTCTATCATGTTTTGAAAATAAAAAACACTCCATATTAAGACAAATTTATCCTCACCATGTTTTCATTGTTCATATCAGATTTTCTCAAAACCTAACTCATTTTATTTCTATGTATAAAATTCAGTTTAGTAACTAAAACTTCAGAATCTTATAAATACATAGATATAGAGCATTCTATTATCCGGATCCAAATTTAGGTTCTGAATTCCTTGAATTCAGACTCTGATCTTTTTGAGTTTAAAATCCAAATTCTCAAAATTCAGACTCTGAACATTATGAGTTCAGATTCCGAATTCTATGAATGAAGACTCCAAATTCTTATGAATTGAGACTCTGAAATCTATGAATTCAGACTTTGAATTATTATGAATTTGGATTCTGAATTCTATGATTTCTGACTCTGAATTCGTATCAATTAAGACTCTGAATTCTCTGAATGCAGACTCCGAATTCTTATGAAATCAGACTCCAAATTTACCTGAAATTCAGACTCCAGAATTCTATAAAATATAGGTTCCAACTTCTTTTGAAGACAGAATCCAAATATTCTTGTATTATAGACACCAAAGGGTTTTTTGTTCAGACTCTGATGTTTAATTTTTTTAGACTCCGAAAAATGAATTTGGTTAAGAAATGATTTTTTTACTTACTCTTGTTTGAGTTATAAAATGATGTCATGCATTTTGTTACTAACTAATCATTGTTTGAGTGACACGTGTATAGGTCCCACCTAAATTCAAGGAAACATATGACCGTTGGAGGAGGGAGCCGACTGTTATAGATGTTCCTATAAATAGGAGTTCATTTGAATGAGCTCATAACACATGTTGATCAATCTAGAGATTACATGCTGAATTGATTTCTAGGGAGAGACTCTCATGCTTTGTGCATAATAAACATCATGTTAAGAATTTCTTCGTGCGACTCAGAATGTTAATGAGTATATTCAAGGGCTTCCGTGGATATGAAGACAGAGGTGTTGACTACCTTGAAGACGGAGGTCTTGCGGGGATAGAAATATATACTTTGATATTCATATCGAGGGATTACCATAGTGTGGGTAAGATAGACTTTCTTGAATTTATAAATTAGGGGACCTTTTTCCAATGTTTGCAGATACCCTTCTTTTCAGGTTAAAAGATTTCTTATTTGTTACTTGTATTGTTTCAAGTTTGTTTTCCACTGTATTTTGATTGATAAGTAAAGTATAACTATCTTATAATTTCTTATACTTATACTCTGATTAGTAAGATTCTATATGCTTTAAGGTGGAATCATTATCTATGTAAACTTTTCATAAGTTTTAATTTCAGAACCACATTTTCAGAATCATGAAAGTTTGTAGAACTAAGTGGTCTTGTGAATTTAGCTTGTTTAACTTTGTTAAACATTACCATATTTAAAAGTTCTAAAGTATTTTTTTAAAGTATAGAATTCACCCCTATTGTATATTGAGAATCTACAGTCATCATTTTGATCCTACAATTGGTATTAAAGGAGGTCTCTGAAATACATATATTCACATATAAGTTTTCTTTCTCAAGTTTTCATTGTTATATATTTTCCTTTCTTAGTATATTTATATCATTGTTTACAAACCGTTATTACTAACAAGACTATTTGGAAAGATATTTTCTTTGATATGGAAGGAATGAATGTTACTTCGATTGACAATCTTAATCCTACTACACCACCTATTTTTGATGGGAATGATTATGAATATTAGAGAGATCTTATGGAGACTTTTTCGATTAAAACAAGGGTTGAAAACTTTGTTATGCTGACTGGAGATTACAAGATTCATGAAAAGGAAGTCAGAACATTTACAAATCAAGAGAAGTCGGAATATCAACTAAACAATAAGGTACACAATACCTTGTTGTGTTCCATGACCAGGAATATATATATCCCAATTTCTTCTTGTGAAGTTGTAAATTGTGTTTGGAAGAAGCTTTAAGTAACACATTTTGGAACTTCCAAAGTTATTGAAACTAGAAGAGATATTCTTAGGGTTGAGTACCATGGTTTTTTATTTCCATTCGGATAAACTATATGTAAGGTACAATAGAGATTTATGAATATTGTCAATATTCTACAATCCATGGGTTAGAAATGTTTGGATTATGAGGCACTTGTAGACAAAATTATAGACATCATGCATATTGAGTGGGAATCTAAGAGGACAACTATATATGAGAATAGGAAAGTCTCACAGATCACCCTTGATGAACTTTTTGGAACTCTTCTTCAACATGAAACTTGAATGAAGAGAGATACTCAAAATGTTAATAAAAGGAATGTGAATGGAATTGTTGCTTTTACAACTACTTCAAATCATATGAAAGCCACGACTCCTGAGAGAGTTACACGATCTATGTCTAAGAATGTTATTGTTCTATCTGAATCAAGTGAAAGTGAAAATTTTGAGAATGAACTAGCTAATCCTGATCAAAGGATTAAAAAGATAGTTGGGAATAAAGAATTTCAGTATAGATATAAGAAGAAAGACAAAATGGATAAGAAAGACACTGATCTCACATGTTATAAGTCCAAAATAGATGGACATATAAGGCCATATTTTTCTATGTTTAAGAGAAAAGATAAAAGGAAAATCATTCCAAAATGAATATAAAGATTTACTACAAAGATAAATCTAGGAAAGTATTGAATGCCAATGATATCTAGAGTTCCAATGGTGGAGACTCTTATTATGAATCCTCAGAATACGAATCTTCTAGACAGAAGAATATTGGTTTACTTGCCAAGTGACCTATTGAAAATCATTGTTTAATGGATAAGGTACACAATGACGAATACATAACCAATGTATCCATGAATGGTAATTATAGTGATAGTAAATATTATGAATCCTCTGATGAAGAATCATCTTCTGGTGAAGATAATTATTTACCTACCTATGAAGAAGTTTCTCGGTTTTCTAAGCTCCATGAGAATGACAATTCTAATGTCAAGAAAAATACTGATAAAAAAAAATTCTATAATTTATATTCTTACTAAGGAAATAACATATCTTTCTAAAGATATTGATTATAAAACCCTTGATTTTGAAATTATTTCAAAAACTCTTGAGGAAGTTAATTTTGAGAGGGATAAACATTCTAAAGATCTAGAAAAAGTAATTTCTATGAAAAATGTTTCCGAGCATAACTATTATGATAAAACTAATATTTTAAGGATAATACCTTAGTTATTAGACTAAAGTTATAATTTTTTCCATGAAGAAGTGTTTTTCAAACTTTACCATAGGCAAGGAAAACTTTGATAAGATGTATTCTCAAATTAAACCTCTAAGGAATAATTCTGGATTTGGTTATACTAGTTCAAAACTGATTTTTAGTATCAATTATTTGGTTCCTCAATGTGCTCCATTATAAACTAAGTGTCAGTGTGGTGGGAATTGGGAAAAAAATTGTCCTTTAAAAAAAACTCAATCATTAGGATTTCATAAATCTTATTTTTCAAAGAAATTGTGGATTCCTATAATTTTGTTTTCTGATGTTTTCAGATCCAAGATTGTTTGGGTTCAAAAAGTATAACACACTTATTTTTAGGAAAATAAAGATAGTACGAGTAGCTATACATGGTACATGGATAGTGGATGTTCCTGGCGTAGTACTGGTCACAAAAACAACTTTGAAAATATTATCAAGATGAAAGGAGGAAAAGTAACATTCGTAGATAATTCTACGAGAGAAATTATTGGTATAGGTAACATTGTTTTTCTTGAAAAAAATTTGATTTCAAATGTTTTATTTGTTTAGGGTCTTAAGAACAACCTCATTATCATAAGTCAATTATGTGATGAAGGTTACATTGTAAATTTTAGGAATTAGAAGTGTTTAGTACACAATTACAAGGAATATTTTATTCTTTATACCAATTGGAAAGAGAATGTATATAGACTAAACATAGAATCCCTTAGGAGAAAAGATCTACCTTGACTTAGTGAAATGGAAGATCATTCTTGGTTATGTAATAGAAGATTAGGTTATATTTTCTTATGTAAAAACTCTGCAAATCACTCTTGTGAAAAACACATAGATATTATGCATCACATGCTTATGTATCACACACAAAAAGGAGATTTCATTCTTCATTTTATCAGAATACATGATCAAAATGCTGATATTTTTACAAAATCTCTACCAAATGATAGATTTGAATACATTAAACAGATGTTAGGAATGATAACCATAATGTAATCTTCCATGTTAACTTCCTATTGAAACCAATCTACTTATAGTAAGGAACTCCTTTTCATAGGGGGAGTACATTTGTTTGTTAGATTTTAAATGTTTTTCGAAGTATAATTTTTTTTAGAAGTGTAAAATATATCATAGTCTAAAATGTTCATCGTAGTCTAAATTTTTTCATAGTCTAAAAGTTTTTCATAGTCTAAAAATCTATTCGTATTCTAAAATTATTTGTAGTCTTAATTGTTTTTGTAGTATAAAATTTTTTTTAGTCTAAAAACTGTTTGTAGTATAAATGTTTTTCGTAGTCTAAACTTTTTCGTAGTCTAAAAGTTTCTCTTAGTCTAAAATTTTTCCTAGACTAAAATTTTTAGTGGCCTAAATTTTTTTTCGTAGTCTAAAAAGATTTTCGTACATAAAATTTTTGTAATGGAAATTTTCTTATTGAAATTTTACATAATCTAATTTTGGGATATCTAATGTTCTTCAAGAAAGCCTTTCCTCATTACGAATAATCTTTCTAGAAATATGAAAGGTATGTTTCCTTTTCCAAATTTTCATAATCATATTTAACTTGTTAGTATTATAATTAATTTTTAAACTTTTCATATTCACTTTTCCATAAATCCAAATTTTTTCCTTTAAAAAAACCTCAAAAGATCTAAATACATCAAAATTCTTCCTCAGTCATCTTTTTAGTCGTCAGATCTGGACAAAAGGTTTTTCAACTGATGGATTTAGTTTGGAAGCTGAACAGTCACATCAAATGCCTATATAAATATCCCCCGATGGTTGTCCCACATCAATCTCAAAGCTCTTGCTTGCTGAAGCTCTACCCTTCCTACAAAATCCTATTTCGAACTTTTCATATCTTCCTTACTTACAAATGTTTTCCGAAGTCTCTTCCCAGAAAGAAATGTCGATTATCAATCCAATCTTTAAATGGTAGATATATAGAGAAAGGTTAGTTGATCCAATGTTTTATGAAAAATATGACTCTATCGTTTCCAAGAATATCAAACATAATGGTGGGAGAGTGTTTTTATTTCAATACCAAAATCTCAGAATTTGGTATTTCCAGAGTTGTTAGAAGAGTTCTATTAGTCAGTAAAATTCATTAAGGAAGAAGGCATGAGTATGTTTTCTTTAAATTGTTATGGAAAGACATATTCACTTTCATACACCATGGATTCAAGCTATGTTGGTGTTCCTTATGAAGGGGAAGCTGAGTTCTGTACTCACAAGCTACATGTTGTTCATGGATGTTTTACTAAGGGAAAATCCATGGCTTGTCTTGGTCTCTTTGAAGTAAACACTCCGAAGATTCTTCACCTATCTATAAAATTTCATATTCTTGAATTGTGGGTTCAAGGATTCATTATTCTGAAAAAAGGTGATAAGGATACTCTAAATAAGATTGAAATATATATTTTGGATTTCATGGTGAATCTATGGTAGATAAATTGTAGGACCCCGTGACACCCAGAGAGGGGAGGGGTGAATCAGGGTGACAACTTTTTTTTAATGTTATGGATCTTGTTCCCACGTTGGTAGGAACTTGTTGAACCTGTAAGATGAATATGATCAGAAAGCAAACATTCACATGCACAGAGAAGACACAACACCATTTTTACTTGGTTCACCACTAAGGGATAAGTCCAAGGAGCATACACCGATAAGTTCTCTGTCATACCCAATTCCATTAATCGTCACTAGTTTTGTATTACAAAGGTTGCTACATAGTCACTCTGTCCCAGGCTCACTGACTTTACAAAGGTTCAGGGATAGCTTACTGCTTCCCTCAGGCCACTCCCATTGAATCCCCCTGGCTCACTGCCGTTGGTGAAATCCCTCTAAATTTATGGACGTGAAGGTCTCTTCAATAGATAGACTTGAAGTTCTTTGTCTCCTGTTCAGCATGAGACTTTGCTTGCATCAGAGTCCTGAGTTGATGCTATGTTAAAGTCCAAATTTCATCCACTGATGAATACCTATTTTTCCCTTGTCCACTGGGCAAACAAACTTTGGAAAGGGCCTTCGCAAAGTACCCTACTGCGCAAGGCCCCAATTTTGAAAACCTCAACCAAGCCTTCGCGGAGTCCCCGCCTTTTCGCGAAGCTCAATCGTGAAGCACTCTCGCGATGCACAAGCCTTCGAAATGCTTGGCTATCACGGAGATCCTACCTCTTCGTGAAGCTCACCGAACCAACGTGGGGTGCACGACTTTCCCGGAGCTATAATAGCCGCCGCGAAGCTCCTCTTTTGCGAAGCACACTGCCTTCGCGAGTGACCTTTGTGAACCGAGAGAAACGGATTTTCGTTGGGAGCTCTCCCTCCTCCTCTCGAGGGGGTAGACCTATATTTATAGGTGATTCCACCGACCATCGACCCTTTCACGCAAAGGCAGCACCATGTCAGCTCAAATCACGAAGCTCCAACGTTCCCGCTGAAATTCTCTCAAAATTGCGATGAACTACAGAAATTTTCCATTCACAGAGCTCGTCAAAATCGCGGAGTGTTCCGTCATTTCATTCGCACCTTCACCGCGAAGTTCCCTTGCAAAGAACTTCGTCGCCGCGATGCTCTTCATCCTCTACCATTCGCGAAGCTTTGACGTAATCTCGAAAAATCACCGCCTCCTTAATTTTGGTCTTCACGAATTCTAAACCATTAAGCCACTCTTCTTGAAATTCATGCCATTGCCATATTTAATTATTCTCTTCATGGAAATCCTATTTTCGTGATTCTCACCAACATCCAAATTTTGGACCCCAAAAATTTGGCAAACACTGGGAAACGACGCCACCTTCAATACTGTTGTCTTCTTGAATGGTATGATCTCTTTGCTGGTACACGTTCCGAAATTCCATTGAGGATTGACAACAAACACAAACCATACTCCAAATCATGCATAGAAGACCACGGTTCCAACAATATCCCCCTTTGGGTTTGTTGGCAATCAGAAAATAAATTCAATAGATCTTGATCTATGTGAAAACCAAAAACGCAGGAATCAACTCATCCAACACTCTAAGTCTACGTGAGCAATGATCGATGTAGAAAACAAGAGAGGAGGCTTGAATTGGGTTCCACTGTTTTCCTTCTCATTCTTCTCATCACAGAAGTTGCCTGAATTTATTCCTTTCTCCTTTCTCCCCCGTTGACAATAAATCCAATGACCAGTAATTTGTTTAACGTTCAGCTCAAACCATACTCCCCCTGGATAGTATCTCCCCCATAAACCTTCTTCATAGCCATAAAAAGATAAAAACTGTTATCACAAATGGGGAGAGGGGTATTGCGTAACCTCCTTATGCACTGGGAGGTGGCTGAACACCGATGTTCAACCGATTCTTCTCAAACACTGCCGCAGACAGTGTCTTGGTGATGATATCAACCACTTGCTCATCAGTTCCCACATGATCCATTCTAATCACCCCTTGTTCAACTTTTTCTTTGATAAAGTGATACCTAATTTCAATATGTTTCGTACGGGAATAATGAAGATGATTTTTCGTAAGATCAATTGCGCTCTTGTTATCATAGTAAATTACCATTGGTTGCTTTACCTCATCACCAATATCTGTTAATTGTTGATTCATCCATAACAGTTGATTGCATGCCTTTGAGGAAGAGAGATACTTAGCTTCAGCAGTACTAAGAGAAGTACTTTCTTGTTTCTTGCTCAACCGGCCAACACATTTCTGCCCAATATAGAAAGCTCCACCACAAGTGGACTTTCTTTGTACTATATCACCAGCCCAGTCAGCATCAGAAAACACTGATAATTCACTTTTCCTACCTACAGCAAAAAATAACCCGAAGTTATGTGTACCTTGAATGTACCTCATGATTCTTTTTACTGCCGCCATATGTTCCTCCTTTGGATTACACTGAAAGCGGGCCGGAAGGCATGTGGCAAAGGCAATATCTGGCCGTGTCACTTCCAGGTACAGTAGGCTTCCAATTATCCTTCTATACATGGTGGGATCAACAGAGTCCCCATCCTCATGCTTTCCAAGTTTAGTTCCAACTGCAATCAGAGTTGACATTGGTTTGGAGTCTTGCATATTAAACTTCTTTAGCATCTCTCTTGCATATTTTTCCAGAGAAATGAATGTGTATTCCTTCTTTTGAATCACCTACAGCCCCAAGAAATATGTGAGCTCCCCAATCATAGACATTTCAAATTATGATTTCATGTGGTTGGAAAATTCGTCCACTGATTTCTGCCTGCTGCCACCAAATATGATATCATCAACGTAGACTAGAACCATGAATTGATCATTTGGAGAATTCTTTACATAGAGATTGTGATCAACTCCTCCTCTTTTGAATTCCAGCTTCTTGAGATATGAATCCAGCTGTGAGTACCACGCCCGTGGTGCCTGCTTCAAACCATATAGAGATTTCTTTAGTTTGCAGACCTTTGTTTCATCAGTACCCAAAACAAAGCCCATTGGTTGTTCAATGTAGACTTCTTCTTCAAGTACACTATTCAAGAATGCTGTCTTGACACCCATTTGATATAATTTATATCCTTTTTGGAGTGCCATGGCAAAGAAAATCCTGATTGACTCCAGTCTAGCCACTGGAGAAAAGTTTTCTTCAACATCAATGCCTTCAATCTGGGAGTATCCTTTACATACCAATCGTGCCTTGTTTCTGATGACACATTCATGCTCATCAAACTTATTTTTGAAGATCCATTTGGTAACAATCACATTGTGAACTTTGGGTCTATGGAAAAGATCCCATGTTTGATTCTTGTCAATCTGATCTAATTCATCATTCATGGCTTTCACCCAAGATTCATCATTTGCAGCTTCGTCGAATAGGATGGCTCTACAACTGATAAAAATGCAGATTGCATGTTATTCCTCATCCTTCTTGTTTGAGTGGGTGCACTCCTCTCCCCAATTATGTTGGATGGATCAATATCGTCTCTTTGATTTCTTTTGCAAGGTTCCGTAGCATTCTCTTCAGCCACAATTTCTTCTTTAGATTCTTCTTCTGAGTCAACATCATGATGTGAATGCTGAGTGTTTTGAACAACTTCCTATATTTCTTCATTTGTATTTTCTTCATGCTCACTTTCTTCCTGAATTTCTATCACATCAGCATATGACTTCCTTAAAGCATTTGTGATTTTCTCTTCTATGATATTAACATCACTGCTTTCCACAATCCTTCCTAAATGCTTGTTGAAACATTTTTAGGCTTTGCTGTTCATCGAGTAACGGAGGAAAATTCCTTCATCTGTAGTGTTTCCATATTTCCCTTGATTTTCTTCTTTGTTCTTAATGAAGCATTTACTTCCAAAGAAATGAAAGTATTTTAAATAAGGCTTCCATCCATGCCACAATTCATATGGTGTCCTCATCTCACCCATATATAGTCCTGTTCGATTCTGGATATACACTGCAGCTTGAACAACCTCTTTCTAGTAATGTTGTGGAATACGACTCTCAATCAGCATAGTTCGTGCCATGTTGTTCACCTGTCGATTCCTATGTTCAAAAAATCCATTTTGTTGTAGAGTTATCACAGATGAAGCCTCATGCTGTATCTCATGATTCTACAGACATTTTTCAAATTCAATGGATGTGTATTCTCCTCCATTGTCAGATCGCAACACTTTTATTGTTCATCCAGTATCATTCTCGGCGATTCGCTGATATTTTTTCATGCAGTCAAGGACTTGTTGTTTCCTATGAATGACCATAACACATTCCATTCTACTGTAATCACCTATGAAAAGGATAAAGTACCTTTCTCTATGAGTTCTAACAAAATTTATCGGCCCACATACATCTGTATGAATCAGATCAAGAAGGTGAGATGCCCTTTGCTTCTTTAGCCGATATGAACTGCATACTAGCTTCCCACGAATGCAAGCATCATAATATTTTTCACACTCACGTTTCAGGTTCGGAATGTCCATGCAAATTCTTAATTTTGATATTTTCTCCATGTCTTGTTGATTTATGTGTCCCAGTCTCCAATGCCACAAATTTCTTTCTTCTTCAACAGTCATGTAACATACATTTTTTTCACTATCAACCTGATACAAGTTGCCTTCTATTCTGAATCCCTTCATAAGTGACTTGCCTGTCTTTACCTTGATAGTGCAGCCTTTCTGATTAAAAGTAACTATAAGTACCGAGTCACAGAGTAGACTCACGCTGAGGAGATTATGACGTAATCCATCTACGTAAAGGACTTCAATCCTCTTTAGTTCTCCATTAGCTAATTCGGTACTTCCACTCCCTTTGATTTTTAGAGCCCCATCATTACCAAATTGTACTGTACCATCAATCGTCCTTTTGATATCTGTTAGCAGGCCCGCATTACCTGTCATATGAGATGAACAACCGCTATCCAAAATCCAGGTGATGTTGTTCATTGTAGCATTGAGGGCCACCTCTGCAAGGTTGGATTTCTAAATATTCTCCCTTTCCTTCCATGAGACATTGGATTGAGTATGTAGTACTGATGTCCTTTTAATTATCTCTTCTGCATACCCAGGTTCTTCATAATCAACATCTTCTTTGAGAGGAGAAAACCTGTTTGAAAGAGAAACACTATCTTGCTGACGATACTTGACTTGTCTTGAACTTCGGTATGAGGTATCCATGTCCCTTATCTCCCTGCAATTAGTAGCCTTATGACCCAAGTTAGAACAAAGATAACAATATCCATAGAAATTGTTTCTTCTATAAGAATTAGGATATGAATTTGTTCTCCTTTGTTGAACTTCTATATCTTCTCCATTCAGATAGATTTTTTCCTCTTCGCAATAAGACATGGTATGGCCCAGATAGCCACAGAACTGATACTTCATCAGAGGAAATGTATTCTCACTTGAATTTATCTTCATACCTTTTTCCTTGGGAGAGAAGTAAGACTATCTATTATTTCTGAATGTTTGAGGATAATTTTCAGTTCTCCTTTTAGTTTGGATTGAGGGTTCCTTTTTAGGCACTTTAGGTAACATTTCAACATGTTCAACTTTCATCTTATCTTTCTTTTGGATCTTTTCACTTCCAGCAATTGATGTCTCAGCATCACAACCAATTCCACTCATTCCCATGAAAGTGAGTCTTTGATCACTCAATATTTTCCCAACCCCATCTGAACCACACTTGGCTGTAGATAGTTATTCTGCATCTGAGAATCTTCCAAACTGTATTTTCTTCCTCAATTCTTTTGGAATTGATTAAGTCTCAAGTTTACTCCGTAGAGTAACAACTTCCTCTTCAAGACCCTCAGCAGTCTTGGATTTTTCATCAAGTCTGGAGGTGAGGTCATTGATGACCTTTGCCTGCTCTTCAATTCTCAGCTTCAAATCCACTACATCATCATTGCTTTCAATTATTTTACACTGTACCTTCACAAATTCTTCCAGTCATTCAATTTCAGCTTCATGTTGATCAACATATTCAGTTGATTCTTCTACAATTGATTTAAACTTATTGAAACTCTTAAATTTAATCTTAAGCTTACTAACAACATCCTTAAGTTGCATCTCAGGAACTACACAAGTTCTCAGTTGTTCTTCTCCACCAGTATCTTCTGACTTATCAACAGTGGCCATCATGGAAGCATGGTTCTTAGTTTTCAATTCTGGTTCTTCTTCATCACAGAATTCATTATCATCTGGTTCCTCTTCACAGACAAAACTCTTCCATTTCATTTTCTTTCTAGATTTGAAGTCTCCCTTTTTGATGAACCTTCTCCGATTTATCTCCAAGCATTAATCTTCACAGTCTTCATCATCGATCTTTCTTAAGCACTGAGAGGCAATGTTCCCATCTTTTCCACAATGGAAACATGCGAGAGGTAACTTCCCTTTGAATTTCCCTTTCCCCTTATGGAACTTATTTGCAATTAGAGAAATAATTTCTTTTTCTTCTTCATATTCACCACTTCTATCTTTTGAGAATTTCAGTTTATCCATGGCCTTGAATGCCATTTCCTTGCTCACACGAGTCATATAATCTTCTGGTTTGACTCTCATCTCATATTCTACCAAACTTCTATGTATATTATATAGAGAAAGTTTTGAAAGATCTATTTCCTCAAGGGCTGGAACCTTTTCATTGTAAAAAGGTGGAAGTCTTCTTAATATTTTCTTTAAAAAATCAATGTCTTTGATTTCTTCACCTAGACCCCGAATTGCTCCAACCACTTCAGTAATTCGATTGAAGAAAGAGTCTGCATTCTCGTCTGGATGCATCTTCAGATCATCAAACTGATTGTACATCACTTTTAGTTTCGCCTCCTTCACTTTTCTATTTACTTCAAAAATATTCTCGAGTTTATACCACATGGATTTTGCTGAGGTGCAATTCATCACCTTTAGGTAGATATGATCAGAAAGGGCTGCAATAAGTTCATTTTTTTCTTTATCATCTTCATCAAGAATTTTCCTGTCTGTTTCAGTCATAGCCAGGCTTGTTGGGTCAGTGACTTGTATTCCTTGAATAGTAGAAAAGAAAACATCCATTCCAAGATATCTTAGATGAGATCTAATTCTGTTCTTCCAGATCAAGAAATTACTTCCATCGAAGTGAGGGACACCCTTAACATTGAATTCATTCTCCATGATGAAAAAAGGATAGATTCAACACCAGAAACCTCCCTCTGATACCACTTGTAGGACCCCAGGACACCCTGAGAGGGGAGGGGTGAATCAGGGTGACAACTTTTTCTTTTAATGTTATGGATCATGTTCCCACGTTGGTAGGAACTTTTTGAACCTGTCGGATTAATATTATCAGAAAGAAAACATTCACATGCACAGAGAAGACACATCACCTTTTTTACTTGGTTCACCACTAAGGGCTACGTCCAAGGAGCATACCCCGACAAGTTGTCGATTGTACCCAATTCCACTAATCTTCACTAGCTGTGGATTACAAAGGTTGGGGAATAATCACTCTATCTCAGGCTCATTGCCTTTACAAAGGTTCAGGGATAGCTTACTGCTTCCCTCAGGTCACTCCCATTGACTCCTCCTGGCTCACTGCCGTTGGTGAAATCCCGCTCAGTTTATGGACGTGAAGGTCTCTTCAATAGATAGACTTGAAGTTATTTGTCTCCGGTTCAACATGAGACTTTGTTTGCATCAGGGTCCTGATTTGATGCTCTGTTAATGTCCAAATTTCATCCACTGATGAATACCTCTTTTTCCCTTGTCTACTGGGCAAACAACCTTTGGAAAGGGCCTTCGGAAAGTACCCTTCTTCGCAGGGCTCCCAATTTTGGAATTCTCAACCAAGCCTTCGCGGAGTCCCTGCCTTTTCGCGAAGCTCAATCGCAAATCACTCTCGCGATGCACAAGACTTCGCAATGATTTGATGTCGCGGAGCTCCTGCCTCTTCACGAAGCTCACTGAACCAATGCGGGGTGCACGACTTTCCCAGAGCTAGAATAGTCACCGCAGAGCACCTCTTTCGTGAAGCACACTGCCTTCGCGAGTGACCTTTGCGAACCGAGAGCAAAGGATTTTCGTTGAGAGCTCTCCCTCCTCCTCTAAAGGGGGTCGACCTATATTTATAGACAATTCCACCGACACTCGACCCTTCCGTGTAAAGGTAGCGCCATGTCGTCTCAAATCGCGAATGTCCGAAGTTCCCACTGAAATTCTCTCAAAATTGCGAAGCACTACTATAATTTTCCATTCGTGGAGCACGTCATAATCGCGGAGTGTTCCCTCGCAAAGATCTTCATCGCCGCGATGCTCTTCATCATCTTCCATCCACAAAGCTTTGACGTAATCGCGAATAATCACCGCCTCCATAATTCTGGTCTTCGCGAATTCCAAACCATTAAGCCACTCTTCTCGAAATTCATGCCATTGCCATATTTAATTATTTTCTTCACGGAAATCCTATTCTCGCGATTCTCAACAACTTCCAAATTTTAGACCCCAAAAATTTGGAAAACACTGGGAAACGACGCCACCTTCAATACTGTTGTCTGCTTGTACGGTATGATCTCTTTGCTGGCACACATTCCGAACTTCCATTGAGGATTGAAAACAAACACAAACCATACTCCAAATCATGCATAGAAGACCATGGTTCCAACATAAATTTGGTTAAGTAAATTCTGTTTACAATTGAGAATATCAGGAATGGAAATTTGAAATCTCAAATTCTTATTTATCTAGCCATTATGTCAAAGATGATTGTTCGGTGTCTAGAATCCTTCAAAATTTCTTACAGTTATACATTTAGGAACTGCAAATTCATGTTGTTGATTGGTGATACTTTGAGAAGGATGAAAATTGGTTTCTCCAATGAATCCAAATAATTTTATGATTTTCCTGAAGATGAAGTTAAAACTTTTTCAAAGAAACATAAGGTGGATGAAACCTCTAAAAAGGATGGAAGGAAGAGGAAGATGAAATAAGTATAAGAGAATGAAAAAATCCCAACGGCTAAAGAAATTCATTCAGCACCCCCAAAGCCAATGAAAAAAAAATCTTATCCTGATGAAGTAGTATAAAAGTGGAGAAAAGATAAGAAAAATAAGAAATAAGGGGAGGCTAATTTTGTCCTACACCTTACTGAGGACAAATCATTGAAGGAAAAAGCAGCTGAATATATTTACAAGAAATAGAAAGAGAAGAAGAAGAAGAAAAAGTTGTATAAGGCAGAGATAGTCCAATCACTTATGAAGGCTGCTGAGAAAGCATATGAGAATATTTCAGTACTAGAATCCTTTCTGATAGATCCTTTACTAGAGACTCCGAGAATGATGTTTGTGACTCTAGAAATAGTTCAACAAAAGGAATTGGATGAAGAAGAAAAATAAGTAAGTGGTGTTACTGATGATTTGATAAAGAAAGTTGATGATTTTCAAGAAAAATAAATCCCTTCTGAAAAATTAACATTCCAAACCTCTGAAGCCGAGTCTTCAAAACATTCTACCCTAGTGAATGATGAAAAAAGTGGAAAATAAGTGAACAAAGTGTCTAAAGAAGAAATCTCCAACCCCAAATTCATTCAACCAGAGGATGTTGAGGCAGGAGATGAGAAGGAAGAGGTAGATGAAGATAAAATTATGGAACAACTTGATAGTGAACACGAATCACAAAATCAGGAAGAGGTCATTCCAAAAGCTGATAAGGGAAAACAGGTGGTTGTTGATACACCAAAAAAAGCAGTGGTGAAGAAGAAAGAAGTGAGTTCTTCATTAAAGATGAAAGCTGCTGATATAGAAATAGAATCCTCACCAAGAAAAATCGATGATTCAAAATCGTCCTCTCTTGGATATGATTTTTTGTTCTAGTCATTGAAAAATCTTATTGAAACAATCCCTCTATCTACAAGCATAGAATATAGATGACAGATGCTTCATTATACCTTAAATCAAAAATCGGATTTAGTATCCATGGTGATGGATAAGTGTGTCACACCTGAGGCTGATTTCAAAACCTTTTTCATAAGCCACGATTGTAACATCCCCAAACGATAAAGGGTTAAATGACTAAATGATATGACTCATGTCAACAAGGTGCACCTTCCTTTTCGGGAGCCTACCTGATTAGAACTCCACAGTTAAGCGTGCCTGGCCTGGAGTAGTGATCAGGATGGGTGACCTCCTGGGAAGTTCCCCAGGGTGTGTGTGAGTGAGGACAAAGCACACTGGAAATGACATGTGTTGGCATGTGGGGACTATCATATTAGTCAGATGACCCGTTCGGGCACATGGGTGGACCCTGGGGTGGGCCCCACGTGTCTGCGGGGCAACTGGGGGTACCTGGTGGGCCAGGACCTGACGGCCATGTTAAGGCGGGGTGGTTGTGCTATCACTGGGACCCGGTTGTCACATTTGGTATCAGAGGAGGAACCCAGCCTTAAGTGCGCGGTGCACTGCCTGGGTTGAGATGTAGGGCCCACAACGAGGGCGTTGTGCTCTAAAGGGGGGGTGATTGTAACATCCTCAAACGATAAAGGGTTAAATGACTAAATGATATGACTCCTGTTAACAAGGTGCACCTTCCTTTTCGGGAGCCTACCTGATTAGAACTCCACAGTTAAGCGTGCTTGGCCTGGAGTAGTGATCAGGATGGGTGACCTCCTGGGAAGTTCCCCAGGGTGTGTGTGAGTGAGGACAAAGCACACTGGAAAGGACATGTGTTGGCCTGTGGGGACTATCATATTAGTCAGATGACCCGTTCAGGCATGTGAGTGGACCCTGGGGTGGGCCCCACATGTCTGCGGGGGCAACTGGGGGTACCTGGTGGGCAAGGACCCGACGGTCATGTTAAGGCGGGGTGGCTGTGCTATCACCGGGGCCCGGTTGTCACAACGATGCCCTCAAAAGATCTTGCAAGAAGATGACCAGCTAGCCAAAGAAAACTGTAGAAGAGGTGAGAATTTTTTATGAGTTTCAAGATAATGTAAAGGATGAATTTGAAACCAAAGATAGTAAGTTAAAAGATATCACTGTGTATTTTAAAGAAAAGCTATCTCATGTTGAAAATACTCAAATAAAATAAGTGAAAGATCTAAATGGGAAATTATATTCAATTGCTCAGAGTTGGAAGAGAGAAAGGGATCTCAGAATTGAGATAGAATATAAGCAAGTTAAGCAAGAAGAGGTTCTATAGGGTCAATAAAAATATCTTAAGGCTCAGAAAGAAAAAATCAAAGACTTAGAGAAGAAAACAGAAGATCGGTATCAGCTTCTCAAACATGCAGAGGAGGATCACGAAGAACTTAGGAAACTCAAAACCATACTGAAGATGGTGACGCCGAAGGAGAATGAAGGATAATCTTTTTCAATTCCAATATTTTTTTTTTGTATTTCTTCCATGTATAAATATTTCCAATGATAATAAAATTTTGGGTTTCTCTTTATAAATTTAGTTTCCTGAGAAGGAAATGTTAAAAAGAATACTAAGTAAATAAGAAATTTCCCTAAGTAAGGGGGAGTTCATCTAAGGGAGAGCTATTATCCAATAAGATTATTGTATGTAATAAAATGCTAAGTCTCAATATGGAAATCAAGACTATGATCCTTAGTGCTTCCAAAGCCTAAAGGGGAGTTAGTCGTATTCATCAGTGCACATATGTTAAGGAAGATAAGTTTTATTTTCAATGTCCAGAAAAATATTTTCAAAGTCCTTTTATTGTTTTTTGAAAGGGTGTTTGTGCTTTCAAAAAGAGATATATTGTTGAGTCAATAAGGTTTCCTTATGAATTTTCCATTATTTAATGTTATGAAAATCACAAACACTCTTTCTCAAGGAAATTTTTATTTTCCCTAAGATTTCATAAAGATGATTTTCCTTCCCCAAGAAAAATTTATCCTTACCATGTTTTCATTGTTCATATCATATATTCTCTAAACCTAACTCATTTTATTTCTAAGTATAAAATTTGATTTCGTATCTAAAACCTCGGAATATTTTAAATAATTAGATATAGAGGATTCCGTTTTTAGGATCTGAATTCAGATTCTGAATTCTTCAAATTCAGACTCCAATCATTCTAAGATCAAACTCCAAATTCTCGAAATTCAGACTCCAAACTTTATGAGTTCAGACTCCTAATTATTATGAATCCATACTCCGAATTCTATGAATTCAGACTCTAAATTCTTATTAATTTATATTCCGAATTCTATGAATTCAGACTCCGAATTCTTATGAATTCAGATTACGAATTCTTATGAATTCAGACTCTGAATTCTTATGAATTTAGACTCTGAATTCTCTAAATTCAGAATCCAAATTCTTATGAATTTAGTCTCAGAAGTTTCTTGAAATTCAGACTCTGGAATTCTATAGAACTCAGGTTCTAAATTAATTAAAAGACAGAATCTGAATATTCATGTATTATAGAAACTAGATATTTTTTTGGTTAGACTCCAAATTTTTTTTTTAGACTTGGAAAAATGAATTTGGTTAAGCAATCATTTTTTACTTACTCTTATTTGTGTTATAAAATGATGTTGTGCATTCTCTTACTAACTAACCATTTTTTGAGTGACACGTGTACATGTCCCTCTCAAATTCAAGGTAAAATATGACTATTGGAGGAGGGATCCGACCGTTGAAGATGTGACTATAAATAGGATCTCATTGGAATGATCTCATAACACATGTTGATTAATCTAGAGATTACATGCTGAAGTGATTTATAGAGATAGACTCTTATGATTTTTTCATACTAAACATCTTGTTCAGAATTGCTTCGTGCGACTCTGAATGTTTCTAAGTACACTCCAGGGCTTCTGGGGATAGGAAGACAGAGGTGTCCACTACCATTAAGTTTGACGGCTTGCGAGGATAGCAAGACAGACTCTGATATTTGTATTGGGGGCTTACCCTAG
Organism: Viscum album; assembly: GCA_963277665.1. NCBI lineage: Eukaryota > Viridiplantae > Streptophyta > Magnoliopsida > Santalales > Viscaceae > Viscum > Viscum album. Next base: position 1,793,271,960 of record OY728147.1, read on the forward strand.
TGTGGGTAAGATAGAATTTTTTGAAAGTATAAATCAAGGGACCTTTATTCAATATTGTTGGATATCCTTCTCTTTGGGTTAAAAGATTTTGTACTTGTTACATGTATTGTTTCAAGTTTGTTTTCCTCTGTATTTTGATTGATAAGGAAAGTATAACTATATTATACTTTCTTATACTTGTACATTTATTAGTAATATTCTATACACATTTAGGTAGAATCGTTATCTTTATAAAAATTTCGTATGTTTCATTTTCATAACCACATTTCTGGAATCAAGAAAGTTTGTAGAAATAAGAGGTCTTGTTAATTTACCTTGTTTAACATTGTTAAACATTACCATCATTAAAAGTTCAAAGGAATTTTTTAAAGTATAAAATTCACCCCCTCTTGAATATTGAGCATCTACATTCATCATTTTGATCATAAAAAATTATCTCCTTCGACATCTCATGGTGGACATTATGATGGAACTGTATTTATATGTGATATATATTATATTTATATTGTATCAATGTTTTTGTATATTTCATTTATAACATAAATTTATGGTTTCTATAATGGGTAAATATGATAATTTTATTTGAGGAAGTGTGGACTTCCACCCCCTCAAAGTGATATGACTCGTTATTTCCATATGTGGAATGTATAAAGGATGAAGTTAATGAAATTATATATCATAATATATTTTAATTAAAATATACTGATGTACCATTATGTTATCATTCCATTATATATGAAATAGAAATTAAAGTAGCGTTTATGCATATGTACAGCTTCCCGTCTCCATTAACGGTGCATTTCATTTCTTACCTCCAAATGTTATATACTATTATAAATACATATATATATATATATATATACCGGATATATATGATATGAATGATATATAAATCATGAATATCATTATTTAGATAATGGACTTTTGACCACATGGACATCTTGTAATTATAAGAAGTTCATTTTGGACTCAGGTACCAAATATCGACAAAACAACCATTATTAACTTGAATGATTATGTAATGTTTATAATGTGGTAATAAGAAAAATCAATGGAATAATAAACTTGAAAAACGTTCTTAATAATGTATAAATTTACTTTAGTTTATTATTTAGGATATTAAGGAACGCATGAGTAAATTCAGACCTGAGTTAAGGGAAATCGTCTCAATCTCCATTCATTGAGGAATACTTAGATTTATATACAACATTCTTTTATACGGTGTATAAACCCCTTTTACATTTAATTTCAATCAAAGGGAATATTTTCTATATGGAGCTTTTTACAAAATTACAAAAATAATGTTTCTTTTTAACGTATGTGTTGACAATGACATTTCGACCATCGCGAGCATTATTTGATATTTGGCTTCATTAAAAATCCGTAATGTTTTTAAATGGAAAATAAACTCCATATACTCTTTTTAGGTATTTTGGTATTGTGAATGGTTTTGTGAAGGGATTGATTATTTTAATATATTTTAATGATATATTATTCTTACAATGTGGAAATGTTATCTTTCCATTATTCTTGTGTTATGTGTTATGATTATGTTGTGGTTCTTGGGAATTTTTTATGTATAAGGGTGGTTCCATGATAAACCTAGGGAGGGTGGGCTCGAGATAACTCTCCAATTCTTTGGGTACCATGATGGGGGTAAACATTAATGTTTCTCCTAAGTGATTTAGGGAATAAATGTGATGGGTATTCTTAATGTAATTCCCCATGTAGCTATTAAAGCTACAATGTACATATGTGATGGATGAAAAAAGTTACCTTTTATGATTTATGATTACTGTGTGTTCTTCATAAATCTAATTATTTCATGAGGTGTGTTAAAGAGCTTGTGTTTTTTTTAATTTTGGACAAATGATTTCATTATTTATTTTATATCTCTTACTGAGATATTTATACTCATCCCAGGTTCTTGAAATGTTTTTTCATGGGGTATAAGTTAGGGTAAGTGAAAGGAAGAATTAAAAATATTTATATCAATAAATGAATTATTTTTTTCTTTTAAGATTTTTTATTTTATTTAAAAATTCACTTCGAGTATAAGTGTATAATTTTTAATATTTGAGACGTAATGTAACCGTTATGGACTAATTCTCTAAATCTCTAAACCTACAATGATCCTCAATGTGGATTATGAACATAATTCATGATTATGTAATGTTTAAGGCTGGGGAAATATAATTAAGGTCCTGCAATGAACTCTATACATTCCATACAGATCATGTGATGTCCAACTAATAAGTAAACTGAATCATGAAATTGTCTTTCAACATTTCCTTTAGGAAACCAGGAAAAGTCCATACATCCTCAAACAATCAAGGAATACAATCAGGTCATTCTAGGAAGACACCTCAGGGAATGAAAGTATCATCGAGTATACATATTTGGACATACATTAACTAATATATGAGGAATATGATAGCTGAAAAAATATATACACCAGATTTCATTGTATGTTCTATTATCCAAATTTGATAATCCAAAAATACATTCCCAATTCATAAGTTCCAAGTCCATATATGATCAGACTGATCACTTTCTATTCATTGTTTCTCAAATAGAGAATGGATCAATTGGGCTTAGGGAATTTCAATGACCATATAATTTGAATAAAAAATATCCCCTATATAGGGAACACTCATTGTGAAATCCCAATTTAGCGGTGTCATATGACTACCACCATACAAGGGAATCCACCATGGGGTAAGTTGAATGAGAGTGATCAAACTATGCTGACACTAATTCCAATCCAATCATGATACATATGATGAAATCCAAAGGCTTAATCTCAATACCCAACACTGAAGTTTCATAATATATTACATTTCAACATTATCTTAAAATATACACATTCATTATAGTATGTGGTTTTTTATTCATGTTATAATCTAGACATGTTGGATTCAACAAAAAAGGTTCAATCCCATCATCAAAATATCAATTCCATCCCTTGGATGAGAGTAATCTTCAGAGTGTCTAGTTATATGTCCTAAAAATATATGAAAGTACCCATTTCTATGATATAATGGGAAATGAATGAAGAACAGAAGAAACATATAAATTATCTTATTAATATAACCTCTACTAACACACTGATGGATTCAAAACCATCTCATTTTTTAGTTAGTTGGTTCTGTATCGGGAATAATAATTGATTCAAAAACATATTTTAAAAAAATAGTAGTCTTACAGTTGGTGATAACTACCCCAAAAAGAGTTCGATGAGCCTGACCTCCCATCCTCTTAACCAGTTTGAGATACTAAGTGTCGTTGGGTAAAAAACCCCAATTCGCCACATGAATTTAGAAAGAAGTTATGTAGATTATTATATATGTTAGAGATATTGGCAGTTACTGAGAGATAAAAACATTGAAACAGGTTTAAAAAAATTTAAAGCCACATTTGAGCCCCCACAATCAAAACTGAAAAATAAAAACATAAATGGTAGACCCGGTGTGTATTCCTGTATTGAAAAAACAAGTGAATCAATATAGGTGTTGGGAACCTTATCTCCCAAATAAAAGACATTGTGCACTCTCAAAGTGAAACAAAAATATTGAACACCACATGATTATCTCAAAAAAAAATTATTGCTTGACCATGCACATGGTAGTTTCATTTTTTAAATGAAAATTGTACGCCGAACTTGAAATACAATGTAACTAGGGTTCCTATGAAATAAGTCCATCATCACTGTGACAACTCCATGGGAGAAAAGTGTCTGAACTAGGAATGAGAATGTATAATTGAGTTACCTATGCCTATATAAGAGAGAACGTATCATAAATATGACGATGAACTGATCAATGACCTTTTTATTATTCTCCGTATGAAATTCGATACTTATATCATATACACCCCTCACCCTGAGATGATGTATTCCTCTTATAACAATTCTAGAACTTCAGATTTCACTTTAACCCATATGGATTTCATAATGACCTCACCCACCAAAAAATCATCTTCAAGTTACGAACACAATAGTTCATGAATAAAATCATCACAATACAATAATAGACCTCAAGGATGCATGAAAAGTTTCGTAGACATTGATTTTAATGATTTCACCTCTTTTAGGGAGATCTATAGAAAAACCAGTGGTTCTGATTGCAACATCCATTCACTTCATAATCATATATCTAAATCATGATATTTAAAACATTACTTACATGAGGATGGTATATCAAGGAGTTGAATTTTCCTCCATTCTAGTTCTAGAGCTGACGTGGAGGGCTCCAGTCATACATCATTACTAGTTTGATCTCATCAGAACCCCATAGTTTTCTACTAAGCGAATCACTTGACACATTTCAAGTATAGAAACCCCAGAATAGGGACCAAGGATGTCACACTAGTCAGGATAATAATTAGATAAATGGTGTGGCATCATATCCACACTTCCACTTATGAATTCCATCAGAATATGTCAACAAAATCTAGCAAGATGGCCAATATCCCCTCTTACTCAGAACATGTGTATAGGAATAATCATTCCACAGTCATGGGGAGGCATATATCCCTTTCCCAATTAATGATTCACATAATAATATTTTCATGTACTAGAGAGGATAAAAAGGGATTATATCCCCAATTAAACCAAAGATATCTTCCAGTATATATTGGAGATAGAAAATGTGATTTCCTACATCCCTGTGGACACTTTTTTAAAGTGCTACTATTTTCAAGGAATACCTAAAGAGATCTACTGGAATATTCAGAAACTGTTACAGATATAATGATAAGCACATGTTCCTATCCCAACATCAAGAGTTGGAAATCCTAATTATTAGTATGAATAGGTGGATACTATAGACAAACGACACATTCTTTATCCAATCTAGGAGGATTTCTAGTAAATTATGGGAATGAAAAAAGCACCATAACAGGTTGATATTCCCAATCCAAGTGGGGATCCCCAAGAGATAGTAGAATATTACTTATGGAAAGTGTAAATTCTGGTCAAAAACCATAGGAAATATAAAAATTATCCCAACTAGGCTATGTCATCCCACCTTTTTAATACACAACTTTTCATTACATTTTACAAATAGAGGATCTTTAAAGTATAGTGTCTTGAAAATCTGGAAGAAAAACACTTGAAAACTACATAAAAAATTCTTCTAATCCACTTTTATGGATTCATAATAAGTTCATCCTATGTACAATTACCTTATCTCATAACCTGGAGACATAAATTCAAAGTAAAGGGTGATTAGAAGGCCCAGTAAGGGTAAACAAGGAAATCCGTTTACTTGTGATATCAATATGAACTTGAAAAAAACATAAAGAAAAGAGTAATAAAAGAATATGTATATAATAATTAAAGGTACTTAAAACACAACTTGAATATGTGGAAACTACATTTCATTTAGACATTCATGAACATATCACCAAGGTCCATCCCCAAGGAGTCATAAAAATCAATAAGGTTATTCACCAAGATATCACGGAACATGTCATATTTAGAGATTAATTCTTTACCCAATGCATTGGAGAAATATCAAGGAGCACCCTTAATATGTATTTAATTTCATGTGATACACATAGATCATAATCAAAAATTTCATAAATAACCAATGGATAATAGAATAAATGGGTTTCATTTCAATATCGTGATGTTTTTAAAATTTCATAAAAATAAGATCATTATGTCATTTATAACCCATAGAAAGGGTGTGAGGGTTATATATATGTCAATTCAGGAATCAAATATATCATATTTCTATATTTATGAACACCCATATAAACTAAATATGTCTGGTTATTCACATAAAAAATAAGAAAATTTATGGAAAGAAGCAGAGAGAAATTTTGAGGCGAAATTTCTGCAGCATAACGTCTTTATAACATGGTTTTAGAAAATAATAAAAGATCATGGAAAAGTGTCTCCCATCCATAAATGGCTCATTTTGAAGTATAGGGATATAATAAAAAGAAATAAGGTCATGTTGTGGATATTTTAATGACACACCACATTAAAGGAAACTTGAAAATAAAGAGAATGCGCGATTTCTTTTACGAAAATTCGGCTTCCTAACGGTGTCACTTAAAAATTAGGAAAATAAATTGATGAGAGAGGAGAGGGTATCTCATCATTTTAACATGAAATGGAAAGTATTAAATATATATACAAAAAATACCCAACATAATAAAATGAAACTATAAGACGTACTATAAAGGAAGTCATGACTTAAAAGAGGAGGGTGAAATGATCCCTTACCTTGAAAAGTAACTTTGAAAGCATGAGGTTAGGGACCATGGGAAGATTGAGGGAAGCTTGGGAGGACTCCTTGGGAGGTAAAGTGACCAGAACTTCGTTGAGTAGGATTTTGGAATGAAATAGATGATGGAATGGCTTGGTATTTATAGAAGAAGTGTGGGAACAAATCATTAATTTCCATGGGACACCTCATCGGTGGTATTGGAAAAACCATGGGCTTGCCCATGGTATTTTCCCATGGTATTGTCCATGTGGGATACCTCATATCTTATCATACTATTCGTAAGTTGACCTGAAATATTACATAATTATTACATCCTTAATGATGTCATTAAACACAAGAAACTCAAAACTGTAATTCCACTATTCACCAAAAATTCAATTTTTCAGAAAAATCACAAAAACTCACCTTAACCTAATATCAATGATCCTAATTCAAAAATGAAATCCATTTAATGAAAATAATTTTTTAAATATTTTTAATTTAATTTTTAAATAAAAACACTATTCACCTGAAAGAAAACTAAGACATAACTAAAAATTTCTGAAACAGTTGTTTACTTATTTTATTGAATCACATTACCTAATCAAGGTGACTAAATTATAAAAATACATTCTTAAGTGAGGTTACTAATTCATTAAGTCACATTACAAATCATAATCATAAAATTACTATTCACAATTTATTATTCACCAAAAATTTAGTTGATCTTTTTAGACTCTAAATTTCTTACTGAACACAAATGTAGAAGACGATTTTTAAAAAATCATTACACATTATTAATTATTTATGGTTTGCAGAAATATTTTAAAATATCCCATTTTCACAAAATTCATCAATAATATACATCCTATATTTATCGGTACATTTGAAATTCACAAACTTCACCATAATATGAAAAAAACAATCTTATTTATATCAAAGGATTATAAAAAGAAGTTACAGTCAATTTGCATTGTAGAGACCTGAAGCATGACATACATAGACATTACATTACTTTTTGTGGAATACTTAATACATAACAAAAACAGACACACAAGGGTCGTAATAGTTTAGTGTCTTTAGACACTCGGAACATAATCTTCTAGTCGTGGTGAAAGATCTTCAAAATCTCTCATAAAGATATTCCCCTTTAGTTTTCGTACCTAAAACCTTTCTTTATATCCTGGGGAAAAGAAAAAAAATAAAGGGTGAGCTCAAATGCTCAGTAAGGGTAAGCATGGAGAAAATAAAACAAACCATATACATTTGAACTTCAAAACATGAACATAAAGTTCACACATCAAAATCTTGAGTTGTGAAATATATCTTGGCAGTATGTAAGGTATAGGTCATAAAAGAACATTAATCATGATAAAATAGCATGGGAATAAAACATTTAATTGTGGCAAACCATTAATCACATGTTATGATTTCCATAGTAGCCAAGGCATTGCTGCCCAGACCATCTTAGTGGACAAAGTCCCTTTCTGAAATGAGTTCACTTCTCATTCCAGTCCTGTAACAGTGAACCAGATTAACTTACCGTTCCAGCCATGTCTATCTCATGAGATATAAGACTTTACCCAATTAATTGGAGGGAGATATAGGTCCCACCCATCTCATAATGAAACCATTCTTATGTCTTCCACAAAATCATAAATCATACATCATAGCATAACCCATGTAATAAAAATATGATTATTAAACATCATGACATCATACATAATCCATATAAGATAAAAGTACAACATAAAAAAAATTCCATCATAAAATAATCAAATCCATGTAAAAATAGGGATAGAAACATAACCCTATATTATCTTAGATGGAAAATAATTTTGATTAAACACTTGAACTCCATTCTTGTGGAAAATATCCTTTCTACTTCAATTTTTTTTACCTTTCTTAACATTTCATACAATTTTAAACTAAAATAATTTGATTAAAATTAAACTTTAAAACCTATAAAGGAAGCTACATGGAAATAATGTTCTATGAAATCATAAAAATCCATTTATGCTGTATAAGTTAAAAAAAACATTTTTCTCGTACTTTGGTCGTAATAGTCAAGAAGTACCTAGTACTAAAAACAACAAAAGATTCCTTTACTAAAAACTCAAAAAAGATTAATATTGGATTTATACAATTTTAGGAGGATATAAATAATATTACATATTGAGGAAACATGGATGTGGATGATAAATATTACCTAGTAAATTCTGATGTATAAACAATATCAGGTAAAAATGTGCTTGTGAGATTTTCCTTTACAAAGATATTTTTGTAAATAGATCACTTTTGTGTATTCAATATAAGGTCACATAAAGAATTTATAAATACATTATAAGATATAAAAATTCATTTCTCACATAATCAAAGAACGACATAAACATGAAAGGGAAGATAAACCCAAAGAACGAAAATTGGGTTAAGAAGTTCCCCTACCTTATGTCTGATATGCTTCATATGTATCTGAACCTCCTGTATGATGATTTAAATAATTTCATTGACTTATTACTAAATCATATTAATTTTTATGATATAATATATGGTTCACTTATGACTTTATATTACCCGTTCTTTTGTAAATTCCATGTTAACGTAGCATTTTGGTAAAATCGTTTCATTTATCATACGTGTTTCGAATTGTTGTTTTTGATATTATTACTTATATCCGGATTTAATTAATTAAAAAATGCAAAACATGATTTAAATATAATATATATTCAGAATATACATATATATAACAGATTGATAAATGGAAATAAATACATCGTTTCCTGAGATGGTTGGTCGTACGTACGCATGAACACAGTTTTTCGTTTCCTTATTGAATTAAATGGAATTAAGTAGATGACATACATATATATATACATAAATCCAGTAGAATTATTATGTAAAATATTTCATGATTACATATTATATATAATTTATAATCATTCGTGAATTTTTAACTTGGAAAATGAATCTCATCACGTCGTGGAGACGGTAATCCATACATACGCACGAGCGATGATATCGATCCCATATTTATTGAATGGTATTGGAGTGGATGATTTAATATCATAGAATCAATATTATGTTATAATAATTTTATATAGTTATTCTTTACACCTTTATACCCATCCAAGTAAGGTGGTGGTGGAAAAACTGATTACACCACGACGTGGAGACGATATTCCGTACGTACGCTCGCACGGTGATTTTATTTTCCATAGGATGGATAGAAGGTGAAATAGGGTTGTTTCATATTTATAATAACATATAAGTATATAATTAATACTGATGTTATTACTTTATAATGAAACAACTAAATAAGAGTATGTATAAGAACAAAGATACTTTAAAGAGTCGGTAGAAGAGATTACCTCTTCCTCGACGCACCTCCTTTAAACTTCTTCATAAGGTAATAGAGTTGGTATTTTGAGAATACTAGAACCTCTATGATGTAACTAGAGAGGTTTAGAAGAATAATTAGCAGGGTTTGGGCGAGCTTTAAGGCTCAAAAGGGTGTGAAGAGAGGAGGGAAGGGCTGCCCTTTTTATAAGGGAGGAGAGGGACACCTTTGGAAGAACTTAAAATATTATTTTATAATAAAGTCAAATTCGGTTTATAATAGCTCAAAATTGATTTATTTAGAAGATAAAGTGGGTATGGGTCGATTTAATCTCAACCAATAGGTTTTAGACAAGTTTAGGTTACAATTGTAACCTTATCATTTAGATTTTACTCTAAGTTAAATAATTTAACTTTTACCGTGTCTTCTTGTTTGTTTACACTATATGGTTAATAAAATTACTATAACAAGACAAACGAACCCCAAGTGGTTAATTATTAATATATATAACATTATCTAAGTCATTTGGCCGAACCATAGATTTTTAGGAATATAATAACAATTAATAGTATAATATTTGTTTTAAAAACAATTTTATGTCAATTTTGACACTATTTGGTAATTAATTTTTTTGAAAATCATAACAAAATGATTAGTTCGAAAAACATTAATCGAATCAATAATAACATGTCATATTAAACTATAAAAGTACTCTAATTCATAAAAAGTCTCAAATTAGATTTATTTGGGTATTTATAATTTCAATTATTTTAATATTTCATTAATAAGGTAATTACTGCATCATCATTGTGTCATCAGTAAATTAAATTATTTAATGTCTAAAAATTATAAATAAAATATTATAATCAAGGAAATATTTTTATATTTCTAATGAAAATTTATATTCGAATTTATCTTTGGTATAACCCTTTATTAACAAAATTTTAGTTATTAAATTTTGATTTTAACTATTTTAACACTTCTTTATATAAAATAATAATAAATATCCTAATCTAATATAAGAGGACCTAAATGATAATATTATATTAATAAGGTTGTTTTTGGTTGAATTATACTAATCCAATATAATTAAGACATGTGTTAGGGTAATAATAATATCATTTTTACCCCTAATTGCCCTATTTACTTTAAACCGTGGTAAATAAAAGTAAAAAGTCACTATTCAACAAAATTTATTTTTATCATATTGAACCACATTTTAATCATTGATGTTAATCGTGTCTCTCAGGTTTTTGAAATTCCACTCATAGAAGCGGTAAAATTATGTTTTTTGTAAATTTTCAAATTCTCCTAGAAGGTGGGTAAAAGACGGTGAAAAGTTTAATAAAATTTGTATATATCTAAAAATATTATAAAATGACTCCAATGAATTAAATTGAACTTATATAGGTATTATGTATCAATTTTGACCTAAAATAAATTTAAATAAAATAAATAATTATTTAAATAAAAAGTCGGTTTTTAAATAGAAACCCAGTGTTTTCACTATTCCATAAAAATTGAAAGTTTTCAGAAAAATACCAAAAAATTACCCAAGGCTAATTTTGATATTCCGAATTCAAAAATGAAGTCAATTTTGAAATATAAAATTAATAAAATTTCAAAAATTGGGTATTCCTATTCATAATGATAAGTTCATAATAATATTATAATAATATCTTGTTTAGTGAAACACGATATTGCGTACTACACATGCTATCGGGGAAGGTCTTGATTGTGTGTAATGAGCCAAGTCAAGGCTGTGTGTAGTGAAAGCTTCGTTTGGTGTTTCATATAACATAATCAGAACTTATTTCATTTAAACATTAAACAAAATCTATACTTAATGTTGTGTAGAATAATTTCCACAAGTCGAACTTGAAATTGTGTGTAACACGAGCCAAGAATAGTATTGCATATACTGCAAGCTAATACGATGTTTTGTATAGTACAAGATAATATTGGGGTAGTGTTTTATAGAAGACATCAAAGAAATTAAATATAATATATCTCATAAAATCTCGGGGTGTTACATTCTACCCTCTTAAAATGAATTTCACCCTCAAAATTCGTCGGGGTTATAAATGGTTTACTACTCAAATATTCTTTAATAGAAACCCACATCATAAAATGGAATACCAAAAAATATATTTAAAAACTAATGTATGAAACCTAACGGTTACCCAAATTAACTAATCATTGGGTTTCCATGTAGGAGAACATAGGTGGAAATATGGATATGGAAGAGAAATCTAACCTTCCAGTTCTGATGGAGAGTGGTAGAGAACTTGGCTATGAAAAAGAAAACAATCACAAAGCCATAAATTTGTGATCATCTAAGTTACCATCTGATTTATCTGATATAAGAGCACTAGGACAACATTTTTGGTTTTCAAGATCATTTCCCTAATGTTGATGAACTTTTACACCAGGAGAAATACTTACTTGATTTCAGTGTAATATCATCATTGGTCGTTCCATGAACAATTTCCACTTCATCTCTAATTAAAGAAATGAAGTTAAATTTTTCATTCATGAAGTGTTAGCAGTTCATGCGATAAAATTATATGTCATCCCTTCTGTTTCTATCATAAAAAGGTTAGCATAAGTTATTAAATATACATAAGTCCATATATGGTGAGATAAATCGTATATGATTCCAATAATGGAATTATACTTCATATATCACACCACTTAACAAAATAAAACTAGTTTCTACTAACCAGTGACTTCCCGTAGTCCATTGGTAGGCGATAAATTCTTGTCGTACTTCAGTTGTGGGTTCGATTCCTGCATCCTTGTCTGACGCGACGAGTTGTCGCCCGTCCTGCGGGTTTCCCCTTTTTCTAAAACTACACTATTATAACATTCCAGAAATAATATCAAAAAAAAGTTATATCCTTAAACAATAATATCTGATGTCCAATATAATCCATTCCAATCTTTAGGCTTATCCAAAATATATATTTCCAATCTCATTGTATAATGAAAACAATTAGTAGAAATGTCATCTGTCGAGCATTTGACTACCATAATTTATCCCCCATATATCATACAATATATCTTGTTGGTCAAATTAAAAACATGTGAATACCTTATTCATGTATTCTCTTGAAAAATGAATACCCATTGACTCTTAGTGAAAACATGAATGCTGTCAAAATTTAACACTTTCCACATACCAAAATCCAAAAATTTCTATATATTCAAACCATGATATAACTTTGTCCTTATATGAGCCATGAGATCATTTTATTTTTTCTTTGTCGCTTCATTATGCGCATATCATATTATTTCCAAAAATATTTTAATCACTCTTCATGGTTACCGGTACCATATAATTATTAAAAACCAATACATAGATATTCCAAAATTCCATGATTCCATAAATGAGATTCCATGATACTATTTTGAAATCCCTTTACATAAACACTTAGTCATTACACAACATCATTTTCATACTCAACATCACAAATTTTGATCACATGTGACTTCCCTTTATCCTTTGCCTTAAGGGGTTTCTCACCTTGATCAACATTAACCCTTGGATTCGGGCATTGATTAGCATAATGCCCCATTTCCTTGCACTTGAATCATTGAAGTGTTGGTGGAGCGTTCTCTATAGTCTTTTCCTTATTCACGTCATTATAAACCTTTTTCCCATTACTTCGGCACTCAACTGCTTGATGACCTTATTTTCCACACTTGAAACATTTTCTAGTACCTTTTAGACAATCTCCACTGTGATTCTTTTGACACATTGAGAATAAAGAAACATTCACCTTCTTTTCACCATTGTTCTGAGGTTTTTCCTTAAACTCCATCTTTCCTTTCTTGTCAAAAAAATGAGATGGATATGTTACACCAACTTCCAGTTCCACCTTTATTGCACAATGCACAATTTTTTCATAGCTACTGAATTCTCTTATAGCTAATTCCCTTCGATGTCTTGGTTTTAAGCCAATGAATAATCGATCAACTATACTTTTAGGTTGGATGATAAAGCCAGATGTATACCTCGCATGCCTTGTAAAATTCACTTCGTATATACCAAAAGATTCATCATCCTTCTGCTTAAGCTCAAGTAAATCCTTTTCTATCTTTTTTTTTTTGAAGAATATGAGGGAAGTACTTACTAAAAAACAAGCTCTTGAACTCATCCCATTCCATGGATTCAATTTCATCTTGGGGCCTCGTATTCTTAATTAGAGTCAACCATTGATCTGCTTCACCTTCTAAACCGTAAATAGCCAAAATGATTTTTTCATGTTCCAAACAATGATTTATGGAATATATCTTTTCAATGGTACTAATACATTGTTAAACAACAAGTGGATCAGAAGACCAATTGAAAGAAGTTGGACGTTTCCTCATGAAGGACTCAATAGAATATTGTTCATTTCTCTGCTCATTTGGAAGTCCAGAATGATTCATTTCTTGTGTAACTATAACAATAAAATTTTTTACTCCATCTCCCATAAAATTGTTTTGTTCAGGAGGAAAATCATTGCATTTTCCATTACATTGATCAACACGGTTCCTTCGGGTTCCAACCATCATCTAAAACCCAAAAAGAATAGTATGAGGGTAAAAAATCATGCTAGAGAAAACAACATAATAAAGGGAGAGTACCTTCAATATATAACATATTATGGTGAATACTAAGATTGTTACTGTAATTCTAGGACTATAAACTATACTTATACTTAACCTTAGGGACATCCCTAGACATAACTTAGAAATACCTCTAGGGATCTCACTAAAGTTTTCGCATCCTACTTTCCAAAGGTTAACTAAACCTTTCCTCTGATACCAACTATAGAAACCCAAAGCTTGACGTACATAGACATTAAATTACTGTTTGCGGAATACTTAATACATGACAAACACAGACACACATGGACCGTAATAGTTTAGTTTTTTTGGAAACTCCGAACATAATCTTCTAATCGTGGTGAAAGATTGTCAAAATCTCCCATAATGATCTTCCCCTTTTGTTTTATTACATAAATGTTTCTTTATATCCTGGGGAAAAGAAAACATATAAAGGGTGAGCTGAAATGCTCAGTAATGGTAAGAATGGAGAAAATAAAACAAACAATATTCATTTGAACTTCAAAACATAAACATAAAGTTTACACATCAAAATCTTGAGTTGTGAAATAAATCTTGGAAGTACGTAAGGAATAGGTCATAAAGGAACATTAATCATGATAAAATATCTGGGGAATAAAACATATAATTATGAAAAACCATTAAGAACAAGATATGATTTCCATAGTAGCCAAGGAATTGCTGCCAAGACCATCTTAGTGGACAAAGTCCCTTTCTGAATCGAGTTCACTTCTCGTTCTAGTCCTATAACACTGAACTGGATTAACTTACCATTCCATCCATGTCTATCATATGAGATATAAATCTTTACCCTATGCATTGTAGGGAATATATAGGCCCCTCCCATCTCATAATGAAACAATTCTTATATGTGCCACAAAATCATAAATCATACATCATTTCATAACCCATGTAATAAAAATGGGATTCTTAAACATCATGTAATCATAACTTAATCCATAAAAGATAAAATGACATTATAAAAATAATTTCATTATAACATAATCAAATAAATTTAAAAATAGGTATATAAACAGAACCCTATATTATCTTATATGGAATTTGTTTTTGATAAAATGCTTGAACTCCATTCTTGAGGAAAATATCCTTTTTACTTCAATTTTTTTTACCTTTATTAACATGTCATACAATTTTAAACTAAAAGAAGTTGATTAAAAATAAACTTGATAACTTTTAAAGGATGCTTCATGGAAATAAATTTCTATGAAATCATAAAAATCCATTTATGCCGTATAAGATAAAAAAACATTTTTCTCGTACTTTGATTGGAATAGTCAAGAAGTACCTCATACTAAAAACAACAAAAGATTCCATTAATAAAAACTCACAAAAGAGTAATATTGGATTTAAACAATTGTTGGAGGATAGAATTAATATTACATATTGAGGAAACATGGATGTGAATGATAAATATTCCCTAGTAAATTTTGAAGTATAAACAATCTCGGGTAAAAATGAGATCGTGAGACTTTCCCTTAGAATGATATTTTTGTAAATAGATAACTTATGTGTATTAAATATAATTTCACATAAGAAATGTATAAATACATGATAAGATATAGAAATTCATTTCTAACATAATCAAAGAACGACATAAACAAGAAAGAGAAGATCAACCCAACGAACGGAAATTGGGTTAAGAAGTTCCCTTACCTTATATCTGATATGCTTCGTATGTATCCAAACCTCCTGTATAATATTTTAAATAATGTTATTGAATTGTTAAAGAATCATATTAATTGTTATGATATCATATATGGTTCAATTGTGACTTTATATTACCCGTTCTTTTGTAAATTCAATGTTAAAGTAGCATTTTGGTAGAATCGTTTCATTTATTGTACATGTTTCGACTTGTTGTTCTTGATATTATTACTTATATCTGGATTTAATTAATTCCAGAATGTAAAACATGATTTATATATAATATATATTCAGAATATACATATATATAATAGATCGATAAATGGAATGAAATACACCGTTCATGGAACGGTAGCCCGTAAGTACGCATGAACACTGTTTTTTGTTTCTTTATTGAATTGAATGGAATTAAGTAGACGACATACATATATATATAAATAAATGCAGTAGAATTATTATGTCATATATTTCATGATTACTTATTATGTATACTTTATAATCATTCTTTAATTGTTAACATGGAAAACGAATCTCATCGCGTCGTGGAGACGGTAATCCGTACGTACACACGAGCGATGATATCGTTCCCATATTTATTGAATGGTATTGGAGGGGAGGGAATAATATCATAGAATTGGTATGATGTTATAATAATTATGTGTAGTTATTCTTTACACCATTATACCCGTCCATGTAAGGTGGTGGTGGAAAAACCGATTACACCACGGCATGGAGACTGTATTTCGTACATACGCACACGCAGTGATTTCATTTTCCGTAGGATGGACAGAAGGTGAAATAGGATTGTTTCATATTTATAATAACATATAAGTATATAGTTAATATCTATGTTATTACTTTATAATGAAACAACTAAAGAAGAATAATTATAAGAAGAAAGAAACTTGATAGAGTCGGTAGAAGAGATTACCTCTTCCTTGACTCACCTCCTTTAAACTTCTTCTTAGGGCACTAGAGTTGGTCTTTTGAGAAGACCAAAACCCCTATGATGTAACTATAGAGGTTTATAAGAGTAATTGGTAGGGGTTGACTGAGCTTAAAGGCTCAAAAGGGTGTGAAGAGAAGAGGGAAGGGGTGCCCTTTTTATAAAGGAGGAGAGGTGCACCTTTGGATAAAATAAAATATTATTTTATAATAAAGTCATATTTGATTTATAATAGCTCCAAATTGATTGATTTCAAAGATAAAGAGGGGATGGGTCGAAATAATCTCAACCAATAGGTTTTAGAAAAGCTTAGGTTACCATTTTAACCTTATCATTTAGATTTAACTCTATGTTAAATAATTTAACTTTTACCGTGTCTTCTTGTTTTCTTACACTATATGGTTAATAAACATACCATAACAAGCCAAACGAACCCCAAGTGGCTAATTATTTTATATATAACCTCATATAAGTCATTTTTCCGAAACATATATTTTAGGAACATAATTACAATTAATATTATAATATTTGTTTTAAAATCTATTTTATGTCAATTTTGACACTATTTGGTATTTGATTTTTGTGAAAATCATAAAAACATGATTAGTTAAAAAAACGTTAATTTAATCAATACTAACATGTCACATTAACCTATAAAATTATTGTAATTCATAAAACGTCTTAAATTATATTTATTTGGGTATTTATAATATCAATTATTTTAATATTTCATTAATAATGTAATTATTGCGTCAGCAATGTGTCATCAATAAATTAAATTATTTAATGTTTAAAAATTATAAATAAAATACCATAATGTAGGAAATAGTTTTATATTTATAATGAATATTTATAGTTGAATTTATGTTAGGTATAACCCTATAATAAAATTTTTTAGTCATTAAACATAAATTTTAACTATTTTAACTCTTCTTTAAATAAAATAATAATAAATTTCCTAATCTAATCCAAGTGGACCTAAATGACAATATTATATTCCTAAGGTTGTTTTTGGTCAAATTATACTTATCAAATTGAATTAGGACATGTGTTAGTGTAATAATAATATCAATTTACCCTTAATTACCCTATTTACTTTTAACCGTGGTAAATAAAAGTGAAAAGTTAATATTCACCAAAATTTATTTTTAACTTATTGAACCACATTTTACTCCTTGATGTTAACCATGTCTCTCAGATTTTCAAAATTCCACTCACAGAAGTGGTAAAATTATGTTTTGTGTAAATTTTCAAATTCTCCTAGGAGGTGGGTAAAAGATGGTGAAAAGATCAATAAAATTTTTATATATCTAAAATTATTATAAAATGACTCCAATGAATTACATTGAACTTATATAGGTATTATTATCAATTTTGACCTAAAATAAATTTAAATAAAAAAATAATTATTTAAATAAAAAGGCGGTTTTTAAATAGTAACCTAGGGTTTTCACTATTCATTAAAAATTAAATGTTTTCAGAAAAATACAAAAATTTCACCCTAGGCTAATTTTGATATTCTGAATCCAAAAATTAAGTCCATTTTGAAAGATAAAATTAATAAAATTTCAAAAAGTGGGTATTCCTATTCATAACGACTAGTTCATAATAATAATATACTAATATCTCGTTTAGTGAAACTCGATATTGCGTACTACACACATTATCGAGGAAGATCTTGATTGCGTGTAATGCAAGCCAAGTTAAGGCTGCATGTAGCGAATTCTCCGTTTGATGTTGCGTATAACATAATCAACACATAATTCATTTAAACATTAAACAAAATATATACTTAATGTTGTGTAGAACAATTTCCACAAAACGAACATGAAATTGTGTGTAACACGAGCCAAGAATAGTGTTGCATATACTGCAAGCTAATACGGTGTTGCGTATAGTACAAGATAATATTAGTGTAGTTTATAATAGAAGACATCAATGAAATTAAAAATAATATATCTCATAAAATCTCGGGGTGTTACATACATAGCCCCCTATAACACCAGCCTAGGACCTAAGTGTAAGGTGTGCTAAGGTGATAGAATATTGGGGTGGCTCGACCAACATTTCCCGAGTGGTGACCTCTATTAGGTTGAACTTCTCCCGTAGCCAATACCATTAAAGCTTCACATGATGATGTTCGGCTTGGGCTTGGTCCAGAGTAAAGCCCAGTGGTGCTACCTCCTTCCAAAGTTCCATTAGATGGGCTTTGGATAGCCCGAGTCTATAGGATGAGGCCATCATATCTTCTTTATGTATTAATTAACCAAGATCACTTGTATTTATAAAAAAATTGTAATGTTAAGAGTTTAGCTTCCAACGATCATATTGACCAATGGTCATATAACAGTCAAAACCCAACGATCTCATTTAATTATACTCACTTCATTAATTAAATAATATAGATTTGTTGAGTATAAAATAAAATAACACACAAAATTTACGAATCAAATATTAATAAAAAGTTCGAGTCATTACATTATTCTCCCCTTAAGAAATTTCATCCCTGAAATTTTAACTTGTACCCTCTGAAGACAAAAGGTGTGGGTATTACAGCCTCATAGACTCCTCTAGTTCCCATGTGGCTTCTTCGCATTTTTTGTTCCTCCATAAAACCTTGAAAAGGTGGATAGTTTTGTTGCATATAACCTTGCCTCTATAATCCAAAATCTCCACCTAATACTCCTCATAAGTGAGGTCATGTTCTAGTTGCACCACCTTTGGATTTAGTACATCTGAAGTGTCAGGTATGTACTTCCTCAAGAGAGATACGTGGAAAATATCATGAACATGTGCTAGATTTGGAGGAAGTGAAAGCC
This sequence comes from Viscum album, assembly GCA_963277665.1. NCBI lineage: Eukaryota > Viridiplantae > Streptophyta > Magnoliopsida > Santalales > Viscaceae > Viscum > Viscum album. The sequence continues at coordinate 1,793,291,559 of OY728147.1, forward strand.
GAGAGGCCACCACTCCTACGCGATCAAGGATTTCATAGGGGACAATGTACCTAGGGCTGAGCCTCCCTTTCTTCCCAAACCTCATGACTCTCTTCCAAGGTGATATTTTAAGAAAGACCTTGTCACCAACATCAAACTCCAAGTCCCTTTGATGGTTGTCATCACAACTCTTTTGCCGACTTTGAGCAGCCTTAATGTGTTGTTGGATTGCATGGACTTTTTTTGTAATATTTTGCACAATATCAGGACCAAGAATCTTTCTCTCACCAGATTCATCCCAACAAGTAGGAGTTTTACATCGCTTCCCATATAGAGCATTATAGGGTTCCATTTGAATGATCGAGTGGAAGCTATTGTTGTAAGAGAACTCAACTAAATGGAGAAGTTGATCCCATCCTCCTTTAAATTGCATTGGGCATGTTCTCATCATGTCCTCAAGTGTTTGAAAAGTCCTTCCAAATTTACCATCAGTTTGGTGTTGATATTCCATAGTGAAATTAAATTTAGTGCTTAGAGCATGTTGAAGTCTTCTCCAAAATAATAATTTTTACCTTGGATCATGATCAGATATGATAGAAAGTAGAACTCCATGCAGCCTTACCACTTCCTTCAAGTAAATTCTGGCAAGTTGATCAAGAGAGAACTATTCCTGAGTGGAGATAAAATGGGCAGTCTAGATGATACTGTCCACAATAACCCTTATCGCATTATTTCCTTTGGAAGTTCTCGGGATACCAGTGACAATGTCCATAGTGATATTATCCCACTTCCATGCTGGTATGTGTAGTGGTTTCAATACTCATTTAGGAAGTTGTCACACTGCCTTCACTTTCTGACATACAAGCCACCTTGATGTGTAGTCAGCAATTTCCCTTTTCATATTATCAAACCAAAAATGATCACAAAGGTCCCTATACATTTTTGTGCTTCTTGGATGTATAAATAAAGTAGAGCTATGAGTTTCATCCATCAGATCCTTCTTCATTTCTGGAATAGGTGGAACACATAGTCTTGTACAAAATTTCAGTACACCTTCCTGATCAATATTGAATTCAGGAACCTTCCCATCCTTCACAACCTCAAACTTCTTCTATAAAAAATTATCTTCTTTCTAAGCTTTATTTATCTTCTCTAGTAATGATGGTTGAAAAATCATTTGGGTTAGGGTTGATGATGTTCATTCATTTATAATTCCCATGTTCAACATTAATAGTTCATTGATCTATGGATCTCTTTGAATCCATATCATGGAGAGAACAACAGGGTATTTCCTACTTAATTAATTAGCGATTTTGTTTTCTCTTCCAGGATGATAATGGATTGAAAAATCATAGTCTTTAAGAAGTTTCAACCAAATCCTTTGTCTCATGTCAATTCCATTTGTGTGAAAATATACATAAAATTTTTATGGTCTGTGTATATATCACATTTCTCCCCATAAATATAGTGCCTCCATATCATCATAGAAAAAATGACTACAACTTGCTCCAGATCATGCGTAGTATAATTCTGCACAAGAGTATTCAACTATCGAGATGCGTAAGAAATGACTTTGTCATTTTTCATGAGGATTCACCCATTCCCTTTGAGAGATGAATCACTAAAAATAATAAATTCCTCTCCACTTGATGGAAGAGTTAACATGGGTTTAGTAACCAATCTCTTATTCAACTCTAGGAAAATTTACTCACACTCTTTTGTCTAGATGATCTTGACACCTTTTCAAGTTAACATGGTTAATGGATTAGAAATTCATGAAATGTTTTTCATAAACCTCAACAATATCCTTATAATACAAGGAAACTTCGAATCCTAGTTATTATTGTAGGTTGATGCCACTACAATATAACTTTTGTCTTTGCAGGGTCAATTGTGATTCTTTCATTGGTAACAATGTGCCCCAAGAAAGAAACTTGTTGTAACCAGAATTCACATTTACTGAACTTTCCAAAAAGCCTATCCTTTCACAGATTTTTCAAAATAGCCCTTAGATGATCCTCATGCTCCTCGTGACTTCGGGAATATATCAAAATTTAATTAATAAAAACTACCACAATGTTATCAAGGTAGTCTTTAAAGACTCTATTAATCAAATACATAAACATTTCTGGCGCATGAGTCAGTCCAAAGGGCATAACAAAAATCTCATAATTCCTATATCTTGATCAGAAGGAAGTTTTCGGAATATCTTTTTTCTTCACCCTCAATTGATGATAACCCGATCAAGATCAATTTTAGAGAATAATTGAGCCCCATGAAGTTGGTCAAATAATTCATCAATTCTTGGAAGATGTTAGTTTTTATTCACTGTGATCCCAATCACTTCTCAATAATCAATGCACAGCTATGTTGATCCATCATTCTTCTTGACAAAGAGAAGTAGTCCTCCCCAAGGAGACACACTCGGTCGGATAAACTCCTTCTCCAAAAGATCATGGATTTGTTTCTTTAATTTCTCTAGCTCCACAGTTTCCATCATATAGGGGGTCTCAGTTATCAGATGAGATCTAGGTATGAGTTCAATGGAGAACTATACCTCTCTTTCTAGGTGAGGTCCATCCAACTCCTCGAAAAAAATGTCAAAATATTCTTAGATGATGGGGACAATTTCTATCCTTAAACTCTCATATCCCTCTTCTTCTTCACCGATCAAATCCCTAAAGATGGATATATGGGTTCCTCTAGAAAAATATTAGGTTGAGATATATCTCTGTGGAAGACAACTGTAGGTTTTCCATTAAAGACTACAAATATTTCCTTGCTTCTGCATTTGATCTTAGAATTATACTTTGAGAGCCAGTCCATTCCTAGTATAATGTCAAATTCCAGAATGGGAATTACTACTAGATTTGCGATATGATTTTTCTCACAAAATAAAATTATTGAGTTTCTAAACACTAATGATGCATGGATAATCCCACCAGGAGTCTTGATTGATAAATCTACTTTTAGAAAATCAAGGTTTTATTCTAAATTCCTTGAAAACATGGAGGAAATTAAGGAATGCGTAGAACCAAAAACAAACAAAGTACTTGCAAGATTTGATAGAACAACAAGAGTACCAAATACCACATCATTCAGAGCTTGAACTTCAGCTGTCGTGATATCAAAATCATGGCCTTTCCCCCATGTCCTTTGCTAAGGCTAATGGTGGATCCCCTCCACTGCCCTCATATTTAGATAGTGATTGGAAAAGTTCCCATGTATTCCACACTTAACTCACAAGACATAAGGTAGGTCCTGCACCATCTTCCCCTGGTCGTTTGTGTTAGGTATTTGAGGTTTCACCTCAATAAAAAAATTCCTCACAATATGACTATCTCTTCCACACTTGTAGCATTTCCCACTCCCGACCAGGCAGTTCCCCAAATGCCTCTTCCCACATTTATTACACGTGGGATGTTGCACTTGTTTGACTTCTCTTCCCCGATCAATGGTCCTCCCTAAGCTGGGCTCTATTGATCTCTTCTTGTCATTTGATTTATGAGACCACAACATCTCACAAAACATCAAATCTACTTTCATCGCACTCCGCACGATCTCCTCATAGCTATCATAGTCTCGGTTGGCTAGATTCTTCCGCAAATAGGTCTTAGTATACCAATGAATCTATACACATTACCACTAGTATCCATGAAAAAGCTTGAGGTGTATTGTTAAAGACTTGTGATTCTCATCTCTTAGCTTCAAACAGATTCATTCTCCTTTAGCTTCCGCTCAAGAAACTCTTTCCCCTTTCTTGTTCTCATGGAACAAGGGAAATACTTACTGAAAAATATCCCTATAAACTCTTCCCACTCCATAGCTTAAACTTACACTCTTTTCCTCATGTTTTTAATTAGTTACCACCACTGATCAGGTTCTCTTTCTAAGGGATAGAGAGCTAGGGTGACCTTCTCTTTCTCTGAACAATGGATCCCAGAAAAGAACTTCTCGATAGAGCTGATCCACTGCTCAACAATCAAAGGTTTAATCGATCCACTGAAGTTTGGTGGTCGTTGACGCATAAAGAATTCAAAATAATGTTGTTCTTTTCATGCTGAGATCGGTTTCTTAGCTTGATTCAAGTTATTTCCAATAACTTGAGTCATTTGGTTCATCATTTTCATGAATTATCCATTCCGACTTCCAACGGAGTGTCGTCCGTGCATGGTACATTGTTGTCACCATTTTAATTCTTCTTCCTATTTCCCACCATTTTCTAAAACAATAAAACCTTAGTGAGATGTATATTTAATTTATGAATCTTTTAACTATATAAGATTTTATGTTTTCAAACATCATTCTTAAACAATTACACTTCTCTATAATTCTTTCATAATGATTCATAAAAAGCTTATGATTAACCAAACATATCCCCCAGTAGTGTCATAACCAAGATTGCAGCAAGGCCCGTTGAAATGTATCAGGATACCCCGAGTCATGCCTGAAGCTCCTTGTCGGATTTTTCACCCCTAGGTACCTTTGTGCCAAAGCCACCTCTACGTGCTCATATCCATACAGGGATGTGTTTTCTTGATATAGAAGTTACTCAAAACTCACCAAAATACCCAGAATTTTTCCAATATTTAAACTTTTCTATAGGATTATCCTTAAATTTTTCATATTCTAATTTCTATAAATAACTAAACTATCATCTAATTCAAACTATGGATTCCCTCCATTTTAATACATAACTTTTCATTACATTTTAGAAACAGAGGATCTTTAAAGTATAGTGTCTTAGAAATTACGAACAAAAATACTTGAAAAAAACATACCAAAATCATCTAATCCACTTTTAATTCTTCATCATAAGTTCATCCTAAATATAATTACTACATCTCATAACCTGGAGACATAAATTAAAAGGAAAGGGTGAGCAGAAGGCCCAGTAAGGGTAAACAAGGAAATCTATTTACTTGTGATATCAATATGAACCTGATAAAAACATAAAGACAAGAGTAATGAAAGAATATGAATATCATAATTAAAATTACATGAAACATAAAATGAATATGTGGCTATATCATTTCATTTATACATTCATGAACATATCACCATGGTCCATCCGCAAGGTGTCATAAAAATTACCAAGGTTATTCACAACGGTATTGGGAAACTTGTCATCTCTAGAAATTAATTATTTACCCAATGCATTATAGAGCTAATAGGGTGAACCATTAATTTGTCTTTACTTTCATGTGATCCACATATATCATAATAAAAAATTTCATAAATAACACTTGGAGAAAAAAACTAATTGGTTTTCATTTCAAGATCGTGATGTTTTTAGAAGTTCATAAAAATAAGATCATTATGTCTTTTATAACCCATAGAAAGAGAGTGAGGGTTATATGTATGTCAATTATATAATAAAATATATCATATTTATATATTTATGAACACCCATATAATTGAAATAGGTCTGGGTATTCACATAAATAAAATAATAGAATTTCTTGAAATAAAGAGAGAGAAATTTTCAGTCGAAATTTCTGCAGCATAATGGCTATATAACATTGTTTCAGAAAATAATAAAAGAGTGCAGAAAAAGGGTATACCATAAATAAATGGATATTTTTTTAGTATAGGAATAGAATTAAAATAAATAATATCATTGTGTGGAAATTTGAATGAAACACCACATGAAAAGTAAACTTGAAAAGAAAGAGAAAGTGCGATTTCTTTTATGAAAATTCGACAGCCTAATGAAGTCACTTAAAAATTCAGAATATAAATTGAATAGAGTAGAAAGGATCTCCAATAATTTGAACATAAAAGGGAAAGTAGTAAATATATATTATAACAAGACCCCACATAATAAAATGGAACAATAAGACATAACATAAAAGAAGACATGACTTAAAAGAGGAGGATGAAATGATCCCTTACCATGAAAAGTAAATTTTAAAGCTTGAAGGTCGGGACCTTGGGAGGATTGAGGGAACCTTGACAGGACTCCTTGGGCAGTAAAGAGACAAAAAATTCGTTGAGGGGGATTTTGGAATGAAATGGAAGAAAGAATGACTTGGTATTTATAAGAGAAGTGAGGGAACAAATCATTACTTTTTAAGGGACACCTCATCGGTGGTATTGGAAAACCCATGGGCTTGCCCATGGTATTGGACACTTGGGAAACCTAATAGATTATAGTACTATTAATAAGTTAACCAGAAAAATTATATAACTATTAAATCCCCAATGATTTCATTAAACACCCGATACTCAAAACTGTAATTTCACTATTCACTGAAAATTCATCTGTTTCAGAAAAATCCCATAAATTCACCTTAACCTAATATCGATGCTCTAAATTCAAAAATAAACCTCATTTTATGAAAATAATTTCCTAAATAATTTTTAATTTAATTTTTAAATAAAAACACTATTCACTTGAAAGAAAACTAATACATAACTAATAATTTTTTAAACAATTATTTACTTATTTTATTGAATCAAATTACCTAATAAATGTGCCTAAATTATAAAAAAACTTTCCTAAGTGAGGTTACTAATTCATTTGGTGACATTACTAATCATAACCATAAAATTACTATTCATAATTTACTATTCTCTAAAAATTAAGTTGATATTATTAGACTCTAAATTTCTTAGTGAACACAACTGTAAATATCATTTTTTGAAAATCGTTACACATTATTAATTATTTAAGGTTTACATAATATATTTTAAAATATCCCTTTTTCTGAAAATTCATCAATAATATAAATCCTTTTTTGATCTATACATTTGAAATTCACAAACTTCACCATAATATGAAAAAACCATCTTATTTATATCAAAGGATTACACAAAGAAGCTAAGGTCTCTTTACATAGCCCCTTATAACACCAGCAAAGGACCTAAGAGTAAGGTGTTCTAAGGTGATATAATGTTGGGAAGGATTGACCAACATTGCTCAAGTGGTGACCTCTATTAGCTTGAAATAACACACAAAATTAAAAAAACATTATTGATAAAATGTTCGGGTCGTTACAGAGGATCATATCAATGTTCCATTTGGGGCTCAATAAGGGAGAGCATATCACACCATGATACAAGATCGTATACCTATTGAAATATATGGGTGGCTTACTCAAAAGGAATAGTACTATGATCATAGCCTGGTTCTAATTCAGGATCACCATGTGATAGTGGAACATACCTTATGAGAGGAACCATTTCATATTAGTGATACAACTCACCATACATTGGACAATTACAAAAGCCACACTGATATCCCTACATCCACCAATGAATGACTGTACGAACATGATTTGGTGTATATATAGTTAGAGAATCATAACCCTTCTCATATTCTAAAGGTATATTGGAATATTATTATGTGGAATGAATTTTTGAATAGAGATAATATCCTAAATTCATCTTGGGATTACTAAAATATTCAAGTAACCACCCACAGGTAGGTTCACAAACAGGAAGATAATACAGAATCTCATTGGCATACTATAATAGATTCTCTGTATCGGTCTCATATCCACATTTCTCTACAAATTTTTACACGAGTTCTAAAATCCATCCTTGAGAAGAGTCAAGTCCCTCTTCAACCATGAAATTAAATTCATCATATTCCTTCCATGATTAAACTAAGTATCATATTTCAAATATTCTCAGTGATAGTGTCCTTGAGTATATTCAGTGCATATCTTCAACACCTCAAGGGTCCAAAAACTCTTCAAATGAAGAAGAATGTGACCATTACCTTGATAGTCCTCCTTATGGCAGTGTGGATATGAATCACATGGACTATTCTTCTTACATTTATCGTGGTCCACCTCCCCATATTAATATCTTCCACAGATAATGATACACCCCATTCATAGACACCTCTATATGGAGTGGTTTTCAAAACTAATGCTCCTTTATATAGATATGTTCTCAAAAGACTACATTCAATAATTATTAGTTCCCCATCAACTATCAGCAACATGTGACCATGGTCAACACGTGAAAAATAAAAGAAAACTCTATAGTATGAATAAGTGGAGTTATGTAAATATGATTTAAAGGATTACAACAAGGATATATAGACATATTTATCCAAAAATAACCTCTAAACCACATTCTGGACCCTCACCACTTATGACTTCCAATTCAGACTACGAGGTCCCAAATGATTTAATGAAGGTGTGTATTCCTTAAGTACTCTAAATTATGGGGAAGACTCATAAGAATTTATTATTTAGAAACATCCCATATCTAGGATAAGAGTGTCACCATCAAAAAATTATTATAGAATTTTCTTAAAGTACTAAAAGCTATATGCATGGCCTATGATAAAAATCAAGAGAAGAAAAACACACATATATAACATGATTTCCACCATTTCAACATAATTTTTTGATAAATGATCACCAAAGCCTCTTCAGGTATCCATATAAGAGTATGGTGAAATTATGAATAAATTTACATAATTGTACGCCTATAATAGTATAAATCCCTAGATACCACATCTTTTAATGTCATAACCTCAAATAAAATTAGGGGGGAAATTATTGCACATGATAGTTGGTTTATACATCAGAGTACCCCCACATCATAGAATAATAAAACAAGAATTGAGGGTGTGTACGGGAAAGAAATATTATTTTTGGGTCCCTCAAAACAATGGTAATTCATTTTAATCATGTTATTCGAGATTTTGGACAACCCAAAAATATCCTATAGAAAATGACACCCATCATGGGATTCCATTTCACCCAGATCATATACCAGTAAAATAGTACCTAATAAAATGGCCAAATGTAACAACCATCCATGAGAAAACACTACCCACTTGGATAGGGAATAATTACCACCACCACAACCCCTCTGGTCATCAATCCTTTTCAAGATTTCAGATATTTTTGTGACAGATGGAATCTAATCCCATCCCATATGGATGGGGGTATTATTATCTTAATTGCCATTAGCTGGTTCATCACACCCTAATAAGACCCTAGAGACATCAAATGTTGTTCCAGATAAACCCCTGTCCATATTGGTGGTGGAAATTATATCTCAATTCCCATCCCAAGAGTCATCGAACCCCCAATTATAATCATTGAATCATCTAAAATAGGATGAAAATATACCATTTATGTCCCCAATATCCCCCAACCGATAGGGTTTGAGAGATTTTCTTCAATATCATCTGAGAAAATAGTATAATTATTCTTCAGGTTGGAAGGAAAATATCAATGTTTAGTATCTGATAAGTTCCTCCTTCCAAAAGACTAATCATTTTTATTCATATCATGTTCATAAAACACATATTAAAACTCTATCAAGGTCACTATTCACAAACCAAGAGTAGAGGAACATATGAAAAAGGAAATCAAACCCCATAGGGTTAGTAAGAAAAAATTCCATATTTTGGAAAAAATAGATATATTAAAATCATCTAATTAGTAAAAAAAGAAATATGTTTCATTAAGAGTATTGAGATACCATTCATTTCACGATACACTGTAGTGAATAACATAAAAATAACTACCACTAGTGATGTGGATTAGGAAGAAAATGTATATAGAAATAGTGTAGAAATCATACCATAATCGGATGAGGGTCTAGATACCTAATATGGGTCTGAACATATGTGAAATCAAAGGAGAATACTTGACTAGAACCTCCAAATAATGATTTTCCAACTCTCTGGTAGAACACAGTTAATGATAAAGTGAAATTTGTGGATACTTCCCCATCATTTCTAATAATAACCAAAATCCATTCCATGGAGGAATGGTTGGAATAATATGAGATCAATATATAAAATAACAGGCAACTCAATGAGGAGATACTCATGGGAACAATCCCACAAGGTATTATCCTTATATGGAGATGAATATCCCTCCTCTAATGCATTAGGAAAGAGCTGACTCACATGTAAGAGTGGTAACATAGCATTAGGCTAACTTTGGGTCTAGGGATCCAGTCAACAAAAATGATGAAGTTGAAGATGATCATGACATTCCCCCACTATGATGACAACCTCTCCCCCACCAGTGCGATCATCTAGTCACAAAATTGAATAAAAAATTAGTGTGTTATAAAACATGGCCACCCCATTATGTCTTGACATATCCCAATATTTGGGATGTGTCCTAGATTTCATTACATCTAGAAATACACAACACCATTGATTCCCTTGCATCCTGAAGGGAGGAAATTTATTAATGAAACACAAATATGAAACCCAAGAGGAATCCATATCGAAAATGGTTGGATGAAAATTTTACCCCAATCAATTTTGGTAATCGTACCTTTTATACCATTATTGGTGTAGGATATCCAGAAGAGCAACTCATGCACTTTGTTTATTGATGATGTCTATTAATTGTACCTCAATATCAAAGGACGCGACCAAGATGATATGTTTTGTATAGGATTAGATAAGGTCATCCATTTTCTAGTACAATATCCTAATAGCCGTACCTATTGTGGTATGTGAAGACCTTCAAAGTCACTTCTCTTATCAGTACATCACCACACTATGGAAGGGGAAAATTTGTGACCTAAAAAACTAGAAAAAAACTCGAAAACAAGAGGGTTTCTAACATCATATAAAGAAGGAAGGATTTAACCTATTTTATCACCACCCAAACTAGTAATAACTCCAAATCAAGTACCCAGGAAATCCCTGAATCACTTGTATCCTCCTCTCAAGAAGTAGTTTAAAAACCTCAATCAATTAGAAGTAAAAGAATATTAAGGACACTAATAATTTGAGGAAAGGAAGAATAAAATTTACCCCTTTCGAAATGATAATATACTATATTTTTTCTTTACAGGAATGGAAAATAACCTAGTCATGTTACTACATCCTTGGAAACCGAATGAGGTCAACCTCATTGATCATCCTGACTAAGAACCATTCTGTATGAGGCTGGGTCGCATCATTTAGGGTTTATTTTCATTGAATATGTCCCCTATAACATGGTCGATTCTAAATAGGGGATACTGTATAATTCATGGGAATATGTGACCTTTCAAACCATTTTCTAGTCAGAAGAAGGGGTAACTTGAATAATGTTTCATTTAAGAATGGTAAAAGTTCAATAGTCGGAATAATCATTAGATAGTTGAGTGGGATTAAGCCACCCTATGTGAAAAAAACTCACAAAACCCTAAAAAATCATATCACCTAGTTAGGTGAAATCATATGTACAACTCAGAGGAGGGAAATTTCATTAGACACAAGAAAACTCAATAGGGGAAGAGTCATATTTAGTTCTGCCTCAAGATTTTACTCTCAAAGACTTCATTCCTTTTTCATATTGAACATGGAAAATGTATATTAAAATATTATTATTGTTAGAAAAGATATCATCTATAGTTTAATTAATCTATTACACTTCATAGACCCCTTATCCAATGATTATTATGATTCCTAGAATGAATTTATTATACCTTACCAAAGATCTAGAGGATTAATGAACCAGTGCCAAGGATGAAGTGGACAACACAAGTGCATTAAAACCAAATATCCTATCACATCCCCATAAAAAATTACACTGAGAACTATAATAAAGTACTCCTACAAGCCCAAAGGAAACACAAAAATGACTCAGTTCCTTCCAGTATTTACATATGCTCAATCAAATTTCATGACCATCTAGTTGGTGTGTAATTTATTTATTAGCATGATAAAGGTGAAAACCAATGAGACCTAAACTGTTGTAAAAATATACTTCCGCAAATGATTTTGAAGTAATATATCCATCCACTTCAAATAATAAAAGTCATGAACTTCTTAATATAGAGAAACCCTACCTCGTAAATCAAAAAAAATTGTACAAAAGTATGATATTTTGAGATAGTTTTCATTTATTCAAGAAAAAACCTTTGTTTTAGATGCTCTATATCTTGTAAATAAATTGTGCATTCACTTATCAAGGCCCTCCAGATCCCATGAGAATTTGATATATAAGTAGTTTCATCTGATGTTTATTGAGTAGAGAATCTGCTATCTGAATTCCAATTATCCATCTTGTTTATAGAAAAGATTAGGTAGAGGTCATCTAGGGACTTATCAGAACACTATATATTTCTTGAAAACTCTATGATATCAGAATCTAAAGGAAACTTATCAATAATGGATTTGAAATCAACCTCTTCACAATTTGGATCCTCCAATATTTGGGATATACAAAGTGGGACTTATCTCTTACAAAGCTCTCAAATCAAAGGTATGATAAAAGTGGGAAAATATATATTAGAAAGATCATGATCAAATATTAGTTTGGGGATCAGACATCTACTATTGAGTTCATGGTTATATAGTATGACAATATATATAATGTCATATTTCGAATTCATTTCCACCACACCCACTTGATGGTACCTTCAAACATTCACCTGTGTTTGAAATAACCATTAAATGGGAAATTCATCAAACTTCATGGCAATAGAGCCATCTTCGAGTCCTGAGAACTCGTATATGCATTGAAGTGTTTCAATAAGTGGTAAACAAAACCACAAAAAGTTGATAAAAATGTGTAGGATGAATCCACCATTGGATTGGGGACCACCTCTACGATCCTCATGAATATATTCGGTGGTGATTATACGCTACCCATAAACCATATTAGGGAAGTAAACTGAACCCTATATGTATAATCTCCATTAAGCCCAATGATAATGTAAAATAAAATATACATATCCAGAATCTCTCTTAATTGACATTTTAATTAGGGGATGATAATGTCTTTTCTCATTTCCTCTCCCACATTTACATTTACATAGATTCCCTCGTATTACCCACATTGTATGAAAATGACTCTCTAGAATCATAGGTGGAATAATAAGAGGATAAAATCAGGAACACCCCTCCAACATATGGGGAATCCATATCCCCCACCATCGATGAGATCATGGTAGTAAATTTGGGAATTAAAGTGGAAAGAAGACCAACGATGATTAGTAAATCCATGATTCTTTAGATGAAAGAGATGTACATTTCACTTCTAATGAAATATAGACACCTATTCAATTTCTATTATACATAAATTCATGGGATGAAACTCAATGTTTCTAGGAATCACCTAGGATTTTCTAATGACAGTCGAGGATTCAAGTAGGAAGCTAGAAGAATGCACCCCTCTCATTCTAGTAACGTAGTGGAAGAAGATAATTTTTTTATTAAAGATAAATTATTCGTGGAATTGAAATAAAAAATATTTATCACCCACATAATCAATTTAATGAAAATAAATGAGAATATTTTACTCGAAATAAATTTTAGATAACTTAATGAGAACTACCCGCTGGATGATTTCATTTTTCCAATCATAGAACTCTTGAATGACGAAACTATTTTCTTCCATGATATTTTTTTCATGGAAATGTATTTAGGGTAAAATAAGATTAAGATGGACCATGGTGATGAGGAAGTGATCAACTTCTACGTGCCATAGGGGAATATTTACTACCATGTTATTCCCTAGAAATTAAATAAATATAGAAATACTTACCAATGTGCATGTATCATATCATTAATCCATTATTGTGATGAATAATAGAATGATATGTTAATGATTTTGTGGTTAAATGTTCAAAGTGATAAAATCACTTCACAAATGTTCAAAATATCTTCAACAAGATGCGGCAGAATCGTTTGAAGATGAATCCACTAAAATTAATATTTGGGGTAATGTCATGGATGTTACATTGATTTATGGTATTCCATTATGTTATCGAGTTTAAATGCAAAAATAATAGTTCAATCCTATCAACACAACCCCCTTAGAATCTCAATGAACTAATGGAGCTTCAAGGGAACCTTTCTTACATTAATTATTTCATGGCTATCCTAGATAGAAAATATCTCCCTTCACCATGTTAATGAAGTAGGGAGCCCTATAATAGTGGAATGTGGAATTACAAGAAGCCCCTATGATTATAAAGTAGTATATAATAAAAATAATGTTATTGATTCATCCAGTTGATTGAAAAATGATAATATTATATGCGGATATAATGGAATTCTCACCCATCTCTACACTTTCACTTAAAATAATATATGAGGAATTAGAAGAGTCTATACTACCTCAGTCATGCAATTTTTGTTTGTAAGACCCACTGTTCGAATGTCAAGAATAATTGTCTATCACACATCATTATAGTGAAAAATTTGAGGCATTACATACAGAAACAAAAATACACTTTTTGTCTCATATTTACCCACCCATGTAAATCATTTTCCTTCCTATGTTGAAATAGTGTTTGGAACTATGGGTGGTTATTCTAAAACAATATGATATCTAGTTTTTGTAACAAAAGGTATTAAAAGGGAATTGTTTACCTGATTTTCTTCTGAAATATTCAACCATAGATTGTACAAGTGTGGATACCCATAATGTAGAAGAAGTGGTTTTCTATGATGATGAAACTACCAGAATATAGGATACGTATATTGATTGGACCTCCTGAGTCCTACTGAAAAATGATGAAAAACATTTCCTAAACTAGGGTGGAATAATGAATTTATTTTTTCCTATGGACAAAGATGCTTGTACTTACATCTTCTCCCTATATGAGGGTTTTAGTAATAATGATGTTGTATACCAGTCCATCATTACAGCCATGGAACTATCCCCATAGCTACATATAGTCATCTTCAACAATGAAGGTGATTCAAAGATATTGATTAAACATATCATCAATTAATGTTTCATGAAAAGGGAATAATTGTCCCCTCTCACTAGCTATATCAAATGGTTGATGGTAGAGTTCCCTTTTGAACCAATGTTTCATCATGTATCCTAATCCTAGAATTCTCATATTGAAGAACTGTTAATTCAGCCATTGTTTTGTCCGACCCTGATTTGGATGAGGTGGTCTTCCACATCACACACTGAAGGAGGGTCTCAAAATAATTTTCTATGAAATTGATTATATTAATTAGGTTATCCCTACCCCAAAGGATGATTAATCAATATACACCCCAAGATGGATGTATCCCATAGTTGATTGTCTACAAAATGGGACTCTCCTTGTGGACCGAGCCAAAGGTTAACAATCTTATTATTGAGCATCGAACATTTCCCTACGCGATTATCCAAATGAGAAAGAATCTATCAATCAATGAGGATTTGATGGAATCCTCCTCAGATGTATACCATAAATATAAACTCCCATTGTAACATCCCAGGTGAAAAAAGAATAATACATTTTTATATTTATTAATATTTGTGAATTAAATATTTATTTTACTTTAAAGGGGATACTATGTTCGATGGAATACTCGATACTTAACAACGAGTTTATTTAAAATAATATGTTACCCACAATACTGATTCATACTATAAATAATAGAAAAATATTATTTCTAATAATAGTTAATGCATATCCATTGTAATAGAGAGAATGAACATAACTAACTAAAATATGATTAAACAAGTTTGTCAAATGTTTTTACATTTATCCTATAAAATTTAGAGGCTTAAAATGTGAATGAATATAATTTTAAGAAAACATACTCTAATATTATTTAAAATGTCGATTTACCTCCTTTTAAGGGTGAACCCTCTTTAAATATAGTTTTTATAACTTTTTTATGTTATATTTTACAGAATAAAATTCTTATTTAGAATTCAGGAAGCAAAATTTACTTGGGGTAATTTTTTGTTATTTTTCTGATAAAATTCATTTTTAATGAATAGTGGAAAATACTGTATTTTAATTCAAAACAGTCTTTTAATTAAATTTATTTAAATAGTTAGATTACCTTTTTAGTTGGATTTAATGTGTAATTAGATTATATTTTTTCTAGTTAATCCAATGTTGGTCATTGTACGTAATTTCAATTTGAAATTGGACATAAACAAGTGTCAATCTTTTTATAGTTATTATTTTTAAAAACATGTTTTTTTGTTTTGAGAACATGAATTAATTTTCTAATTAATTAATCCAAAATCAATGTTTTCAATTATTTAAAATAGACCTCATATTTTAATTCTGAATATCAAATATAGATTAGGCAGAATATTTGGTATTTTTTTGAAAAACATCAATTTTTTTATGAATAGTGAACACACTGAGTAGTAGTTTAAAAATGACTTTTTCATTTAAATGTAATTTTACTGCTTCTGTTAACTAAATTTTTAAAATATAACATACATAGTTGTTATTAGTAAGTTAAATGTGGTTCAATGAGATGAAAATACTTTTAGGTGAAAACTGACTTTTGACTTTTATTTATTACTGTTAAAGGTAAATAGGGTAAATCAAGGTAGAAATAATATTATAATAATTTTAATTTATCTTAACATGTGTCTTAATCATATTTGTTCATACATGTCCAACCATGGGTAACCTTGGGTCGATTTTTGGACCCCATCGGCCTACATAAGAGTGATAATCACACATTATATTAATTAAATTAAAGTAAAGACAAAAATTACATAAACATATATCTTTTAGTAAATAAATTTTTACATGTGGTTATATAAGTTATCTCCTAGACAATAAATATTCATTAGAAATATAAAATCATTTCCTACATCATAGTATTTTTATTATAATTTTTAGACAACATATAAGTAAAATTATTTGTGAAATAATAATGATGCACTCTTTACCTCATTAATGAAAGATTTAAATAAATAAGATTATAATGATTAGAAAAAATATTCAAAAACTATACAATTTTTATTGGATGAAATTATTTAGAACATGAATTATCTTATCTTCCAATTTAATGAGTTTTGGATCTTTATAAACAGAAAATCATTATATAATAAAATAATATTTTCACACTTTCCTAAAGAGCCCCTCCTCCCCCTTATAAAATTCCCTCACCTCTAACTCATTACTTACACCTCTCAAGCCCCTTAGATCATTCAACCTCTGCCTAGTTAAGCTCCCCATATCCCTCCCTTCCACATAGAAGCCTTACCTTAGGTAAATTTCACTTCAAGGAATCCATTTGGTTCAAACCAAAGGGAGTTACCAGATTTATAGGTAACGTATGCTTTTAAGTTATTTTCTTTTATTTTACTTCTCCAACGCACTAAAATGTTTTTATTACTTTATTTTATTACAAAAGAATTATTATCAATATACTAGTTTGATGTTATGATATGTATTAGAACTACACTTATACACACCTCCATCTAATGGGTGAAGAACATACTGTTTCTGTGGATGACGAACTAATGCCTGACGAAACGATGATTGTTCGATTTTTTCTCCAACCACATCTTATGGTGGACATTATGATGGAAATGTATTTATATTTAATGTATATTGGGTTTATATTGTTTATATTCTTGTTTGTTTTTCATTTATATCATAACTTTTTGGTTTCTATAATGGCTAAACACGATAATTTTATTTCAGGAAGTGCGGACTACCGCCCCTTCAAAGTGATATGACTCGTTCATGCCATACGTGGGATGTTTAAAGGATGCAGTTACTAAAATTATATATTATAATAGAATTAAAATATACCTATTTATAATTAATTTCTCACTCCATTAAAATATTAAATGTAAATGGAAGTAGCGTTCATGCGTATATACTTCTTATCGTCTCCATGGACGGTGCATTTCATTTCTTATCTCCAAATTTGATGTACTGTTATAAATAAATAAATATATATATATATATATTTATAATGGATATATATGATATAAATGATATCTAAATCATGAATCTAATTCTGGAGATAACGGAATTTTGACCACATGGACAATTTATAATTATAACAAGTTCATTTTTTAACTCAAGTTCCGAACATCGACAAAATGTCCCTATGAACTCAAATAATTAAAAAATTGTTATAGAAACGTAATAGGTGATATAAAAGGAATAATAATTTTGAAAAAGTTTCTTAATAAAGTATAAATAAACTTATGTTAATTATTCAGTAAATTAAAGAACAAACGGGTCACATCGTACATGAGGTAAGGGACATCGTCTCATTCTCCTTTCATTGATACATATTTTGATTTATACTGAACTTTATTATATAAGGTGTATAAACCCCTTTGACTTTTCATTTCATTCAAAGGTAATCTTTTTTCTAAGTAGCATTTTACTAAACGTCAAAAGGAATGTTTTTAACATTTGTGGTGACAATGACCTCTCTGTTGTCGTAATCGTTAGTTGGCTTCCTCTATAAGCCTTATTGTTTTTGAAATGAAAAAGAAACTCCTTATTATATTTTTGGGTATTTCGGTATTGAAAATGGATTCTGAAATCGATTTATTATTTCAATATCTTGAAATGATTTATTTTGATTTCGAATGAAATTTTATTAGTGAAATTTTTAAATTTGCAATATTTTATGTGTTATGATTTTATAATGGTACTTGGAAAATTTGATGGGTGGTTATGTGATAAACCAAATGACGGGTGGTTCCATGATAAACTAGGATGGGTTGTTATGTTATATCCTCCAATTCATTGGGAATGGAAGTCAGCCGTTTGGCTATTCTATTTAGTGATATGTATGTAAGTCAACTGTATGGTTATTCCATTCAAATATTTTTATGTCCCAAGTTACCTTTATTTTTTATGATTTCTTTATATGGGTTTTATGGTAATAATTAGGTTTAAAATGGTAAGAAATGTTCTTTTAATCATTGAAGAGTATTTACTACTTCATAAAGGTGAATAGTATTACTTATGATAAGGTATTCATGGTTTACTTTTTTTTGAAACAATAACAGTTTTCCTTCATTGTGTATCCCTTACTAATATTTTTTTCTCACCCAGTGTTTTTGAAATGTCTTTCACAGGACATAAACTAGAATAGGGTCAAGGATGGGATTAAGGAAAAGTCATGCTATTTAAAACATGGAACTAAACATGACTCTTTTTTTTCCAACAGTTTTTATTTTATAAAAAATTATATACTGAGTAGAAGTGTCTAAATGTAATATTCAAGTTATTTATTTATGTTATGACCTAATTCTCTAAAGCAATAAACCTGAAAAGATCCTCAATATGAATAATTAACTCAATTTTAGTTTATGTATTTTTTAAGTATGGGTCCTTATAGTTGGTATCAAATGTTGGTTTATACAAATTTCAGAGTTAGGGTATTATTTAATTAATATCCAGAAATTAATTTATGTTAAAATTGAAATGATATAGAATTTAAAGATTTATATGTTGCTTCACCTAAGATATTTCAATTTTCAGAATGATTTTCCATAGAGGAAACATGGAAGGTATGATGGGGAAACATCAGGAAGAAGATAACCTTCCAAATCACCAACCTAAGATGGTCAGAATTGGAACTGAATAGTTTGTGGTAGTGATGGAACATTTGACATAGTCTATAAATGGTGGTGGTATCCATGCACAATATCCTCCATAATAACCATAGAGGTATATGTTGGTAGTGGAACATTTAATGAGGCAAATCCCCCCATCACTCAGAGGATCATCTGACCATGTGCTAGCTGAAGGGCGGATTAAAGCACTAGAGAATATTTTTGATGTCATGGGGTGTTTATAACCTCAAAAGGTTAGTCTTTATATTTACCTTTTTGAAGGTGCTACTGATCAGTGGTGGTCAATGGTGAAAAATATCATGGATAGTGAGGAGATTAATGCTATTGATTGGGAAGAATTCAAAGGTATGTTTTTTGAGAAATATTTTCCTAAGGTGGTTCTTATTAGGATAGAAAAACAATTCTAGGAATTGGGGTAGGAAGATGACTCAGTGGGTGCTTATGAAAAATAAATCACTCGACCAGCAAGTCACGGTCCAAATTTCCTCTAAGATTTTTATAGTAAGATAAATGGACTGAAGTTGCGATATCTAAGATCATTAGCCTCTCGTGAACTCAAAAACTATGAGAAACTTGTTAGATGTTCCAAGAAGGTATAAATTGAGTTTTCTGATGATCAAGTGTTCTAAGAGAGTAAACAAAAGAAGACGTCTAGTTGGTAGGAAAAGAGAAAGAATTCATCAAAGAAGCATGAAGGTAAGAAAATTAAATATCCATCTTATGAGAAGTGAGTTAAAAACCATCTTGGAGAATGTTTAACTATTTATGGAATGTGATTCTAGTGTGGTAATTCTTTTCATATTGGTCGTAACTATAAGTAATATTATGAAGCATGCAATGAAAATTCAACAATAATATGTTTTAAGTGTAATGAAATGAGTCATTATGAAGATGAGTGTCCAACAAAGATCTCAACTGAGGTAAAGCAACCCGAATAAAAGTAGAAAGGGGTGGTGAAATCCTTTTAAACTACTTCTGAGGATGTTGGTCCATCGAATGATGTATTATTAGGTACACTTTTTGTTTGTTCAGATTATGCTAACATGTTGTTTGATTAAGGGTTTACACATTCATTAATTTCTATGATTTTTTTTAGTAAATTGGAAATTCCATCTCAAGATATGAATCCTGAAATCATGGTAAAAACACCTAGAGGAAATACTAAGACAAAAAGAAATTATAAGAAACTTCTTGTCCTTGTGTGCAGAAAGAATCTACTAGAAAGCCTTATTGTTTTTCCTCTAGTAAAGTTTGATGTTATTTTGGGCATGGATTGGATATCCATTTATCATGCTAAGATTTTAGGTAGAGCTAAAGTGGTTTTAATTAAGAAAAAAATTCAATTTATGTATAATAATGAAGCCTTACTTCTGATAACATATTAGGATGCTGAGAAACTAGTAAAATATGGAAATGAATTTTACCTTGCACATATTGTTGAAAATAAAGGAATTTTTCAGATTAATTATTTTCTAGTGGGAAATGAGTATCTTGCTATTTTTTTGATGAGTTTCCAGGTATAATACCTGATCGGGAAGTTTAATTTAATTTTTACTTAGTTACTAATGAATATCCAATTTCAAAAACCCTTTATCGAATGGCTCAAATTGAACTTTTAGAGTTAAAGAAGAAACTACAAGACTTATTAGATAATGGTTTCATTTGACCTAGCACATCACCGTGGGGTTCTCCTATCTTGTTTGTTAAAAATAAAGATGGTTCAATGATACTTTTCATTGATTATAGATAATTTAATAGCATCACTATTACGAACAAGTATCAATTGTCTCATATTGATGATTTGTTTGATCAGCTCCAGGTAGCTCTGTATTTTTCAACTATTGACTTAATGGTGGTATACCATCAGTTGAAAGTAAAGGAAGCAGAAATTATGAAGACCGTGTTTCGTAGAAGATATGGCTATTTAGAATATTTAGTTATTCCTTTTGGGTTAAACAATGCACCTTTTGTATTCATTGATCTTATGAATAGAATTTTCTGTGAGTTCTTGGATAAGATTTTGGCTTTGTTCATTGATGATATTTTAGTTTATTCCAAAAGTAAAGAGGAACATTAATGTCATTTAGGAGTAGTCTTGGAAACCTTAAAATAAAAGAAAATGTATGGAAAATTAAACAAGTTTGAGTGTTTGATACAACAAATTTCATTCCATGTTCACATTGTTCCAAAAAATTGAATAACTATTGATCCTGCTAAAATAAAAGTTGTTGAATAATGGCAAATACCCACCAATATAACCGAGATTCGTATTTTTCTTGGATTAGTAGGTTATTACCCAAGGTTCGTTGAAATTTTTCATGGTTATCTAGCCTAATGACTAAGTTAACTAAAAAAGGTGTTATGTTTATTTGGAAAAAATAATGTGATTATTGTTTTTAGGAATTTAAAATAAAATTGTTGACTTCTCCAGTTTTGGAACTGCCTTCTATAAATGGTGAGTTTGTTCTCTACAGTGATGATTCATTGAATGGACTTGGATGAGTACTTATGAAAAATGATCAGGTAATTACTTATGCATCATGTCATTTGAAACATCATGAGTTAAATTATCCTACACATGATTTGGAATTAACTGCTGTTGTTTTTTTAAAAAAAATTGGAGGCATCATCTGAATTGAGTAAAATGTGAAATAAATACTGAACACAAAAGTGTGAAGTATATATTCACTTAGAAGGAATTAAACATGAGATAGAGGAGATGGTTGGAATTAATCATGGATTATGATTGCACAATTTATTACCATCTGGGAAAAGGAAATAAAGTGTATGATGCTTTGATGTGAAAATGTAATGATTCATTAACCTTGATACATTTGGAACAAGATCCTTTGATTAAATACTTGATGAACTTTTGAATATATGTTGTTGGTTCTGGAAGTTACTCTATTTTGTTTCAGGTGTCAGTTAAATCATTACAATCAGACAGAATTAAAAAAGCAAAGGAGGAATACAGTGAGTTATAGAAAAAGGTAGAGTTGGTTCATTAGGGTAAGTTGCTAGAATTTAAAATTGATAAAGATTATGTTTTGAGATTTGGAAAGGGTTTATGTGTTCCTTGTGATTCACAATTGAAGAAATAATTATTTTGTGAAGGTCATAGTTCTCTGTTTTCAGTTCATCCTGGAAGTACTAATATGTACATATATCTTCGAGAGTATTACTGGTGGGATGGAATAAAAAGAGATATTACTGACTTTACTCTGATGTGTTTGACTTGTCAATAGGTTAAAGAAGAGCGACAATTACCTAAAGGGATGATTCAGCCTTTACCGGTTCCATAGTGGAAATGGGAAAATATAACCATGGAATTCATTGTGGGATTACAAAATACATCTCGAGGAAATAATTAAATCTAGGTTTTTGTTGACTGATTGACTAAATCTTCTCATTTACTTCCTAATAGAGATACTCTATCTCTAGATAAACTTTTTCGGTTCTATGTTAAATATATAGTCAGGTTTCATGGATTTCTCCTCTCCATTGTATCTAATCATGACCCCATGATTACTTATAACTTTTGGAAAGACCTTTAGAAGTATTTGGGTACTGAATAAAATATTAGTACAACTTTTCATCCACAATCATATTTGTAGTAAAAACGAACAATTCAGACATTTGAAGATATTTAACGTTCTTTTTAAATGAATTACATAGGAATTTGGGACCAACATGTTTCATTGGTTGAGTTTTCTTATAATAACATTTTTCATTCTACTATACAGATGGATCCATTTGAGGCATTATCTGGGATGTGGTTTCGAACTCTATCTTTTTTGGATGAAGTAGGTAAAATCATGTTGATGGGACTAGATTAGGTAGAAGAGATGGAAAAAAAGTTCAGTTGAGTCAGAATCACATGAGAACAGCTCTGAGCAGGCAGAAAAGTTATGGGGATAACTGGAGGAAGGATCTTTCTTTTGAGGTAGTTGATCATGTCTTTCTCAATGTTTCTCCCGGGAAAAGTATGATGGGTTTTGGTCAGAAGGTGAATTTGAGTCCGAGGATCATTAGACCTTATGAAATCCTAGAGAAAATTAAATTAGTTTCCTATAGAGTGGCTTTACCTCCATGTTTATCCCAGGTAAACAATGTTTTTCATGTTTCAATGTTGAGAATGTATATTCAAGATTCATCTCATGTTTTGAGCATAGAGGTAGTTTACTGGGAAGAGAATCTCTCTTATGATGAACAACCAGTCAAGATTCTTTACCGAAGAGAGTATGTGTTGTGAAATAAGGTAATTCATCCGGTAAAGGATTTGTGAAAAAACCTTAAGGTTGAAGATGCAATGTGGGAATCTGAAAATACTATGAGGGATAAATACCATCACTTATTTTATAAATGAATAAAATTGCGAGGAAGAAATTTCCAAAAGGGGGGAAGGATGTAACATCCTAGGTAAAGAAAGAATAATAGATTTTCATATTTATTAATATTTTTGAATAAAATATTAATTTTACTATAAAGGGGATGAAATGTTTGATGGCGTACCCGATATGCAACAACGAGTTTTTTTGAAATCTTATGTTGCACACAATGTTGAGTCATACTGAAAAATAATAATATAATATTGTTTTTAATGGTAGTTAAGGCCTAGCCATTGTAATGGAGATAATGAGAAAAACTAAATAAAATATGATTATAGATGTTTTTAATTTTTTTACATTTATCCAATAAATGTTAGAGGCTTAAAATGTGAATGAATCTAATTTTTAGCATAAATACTCTAATATTCGTTAAAAGTTTGATTTACCTCCTTTTAATGGTGAACGCTATTTAAATATTGTTTTGTTCACTTTTTTATGTTCAATTTGACAATATAAAATTATTATTTAAAATCAGGACATCAAAATTTACTTTGGGTAAATTTTTGGTATTTTCTGATAAAAATAATTTTTTAATGAATTGTGGAAAATACTGTATTTTAATTCCAAAATACTATTTAATCTAATTTATTTATATGGATATATTATCTTTTTAATTGGTGTTAAATTGTAATTATATTATATTATCTCTACTTAATCCAATTTTGGTCATTGTATGTAATTTCACTTTGAAATTGGATATAAACAAGTTTCAATCTTTTGATAGTTATAATTTTTTAAAACACGATTTTTGTTTTGACAACAGGAATTAATTTTAAAATTAATTAATCTGAGTTCTATGTTTGGAATATGGTAATATAGATGTCATTTTTGAATTCATAATATCAAATATATCCCTGGATGAATTTTTGGTATTTTTCTGAAAAACTATAATTTTTGTTGAATAGTGAAAACACTAAGCCGTTCTTAAAAAATAGAATTTTTCAATTATATGAAATTTCACCACTTCTGTGAATTTTATTTCGAAAATTCGACATAAATTGTTGTTATTAGTAAGTAAAATTTGGTTCAATAAGATGATATTTATTTTTGGTGAAGAGTAAATTTTTTGACTTTCATTTACCATAGTTAAAGGTAGGTAGAGTAATTCAAGGTAAAAATAATATTATAATAATGATAATTTACTCTAACATGTGTCATAATACTATTGGTTGATACATTTCCAACCAAGGGTATCCTTGGGTCGATTTTGGGACCCCATAGATCCACTTACGAGTGATAATGACACTTTTTATTAATTACTTAAAATTAATGACAAAAATGACATAATGATATATCTTTTAGTAAATCAATTTTTACATGGGGTTATATAAGTTATATCCTAGACTATAAATATTAATTAGAATTCTAAAAAACATTCCTACATCCTGGTATTTGTTTTATAAATTTTAGGCATCAAATAAAAACATTTATTTATGACCCAATAATGATATAGTGTTTACCTCATTAATGAATGATTCAAATAAATAAGATTATAAAGATTACAAAAATATCCAAAACCTGTCCATTTCTTATTAGATGATTTTAATTAGAACCTGATTCATCTTATATTTGACATTAATGAGTTTTGGACCTTTAGAAACTGAAAATAATTATATAATAAAATAATATTTTCAAACATTCTTAAAGAGCCCCTCCTCCCCTTATAAAAAGCCCTCACCTCTAACTCATTAATCAAACCTCTCAAGCCCCTTGGCACATCCAACATCTGACCAATTAAGCTACCTACATCCCAGAAATCCACCTAGAAGCCTTACCTTAGGCAAAAGTCACTCTAATAAATCCTTTTGGTTCAAACCAAACAGAGTTACCAGATTTAAAGGTAACGTCATCTTTTAAGTTATTTTCTTTTATTTTACTTCTACATCCTCCTAATCTCTTTTTATTCCTTTATTTTATAATAAAACCAGTATCCCAAATATACAAGTTTGTTTTTATGAGAATTATTTGAACTACACTTACACACCTCTATCTAATGGGTGAAAAACATACTGTTTCATTGGATGGTGAACTACTGCCTCATGAAACGATGATTGTTTGATTTCCTTATAAAGCATTTAATGATGGCCATTATGATGAAACTATATTTATATGTAATATAAATTATATTTATATTGTTTCTATGATTCAATATTTTTCATTTATAGCATACCTTTATGGTTTCCATAAAGGGTAAACATGATAATTTCATTTGAGAAAGTGCGTCCAACCACCCCCTCAAAGTGATATGACTCATTCATTCCATTCGTGGGATGTATACAGGATGGAGTTAGTGAAATTATATATTATTCTATAATTATAATACACCTATGTATAATTATGTTTTCATTCCATTAAAATACGAAATAGAAATGAATGTATCATTCATATGTATGCATGTCTTACCGTCTCCATGGATGATGAATTTCATTTCTTATCTCCAAATTTTATGTACTATTTTAAATACATATATGTAACGTACTGGTTATGGAATCCACCCAAAGGCACCCTATACCTAGATGGTCACATGGACTCAAGTGAATTTTCTTGAATGTCAGAGGTTTCCGACTTGCAGTGAGGGCCTTGGGTGTGATAGTGGGGAAACTATGCCCTCATTGGAAGAGTAAAAAAGCGGAAATAAAAATGGAAATAGCGGAAGCAGTAAAGCATGTAATACATAAATAGTGGAAGTAATAAAAAATTTGAGACCCCATATAAAAATTATTCATGATACATATGTCTAGGAAAACATCCAAACAAGTCACAACGCTGGAATAATAAAATAACCCATGTACAAAGGAAAACATATAAACTCCCCAGCATCGCAATCCTCAACATGGTCCCACGCTCTCTAGATCCAAAGCAGTCAAGTACCTAACATAGAAGGGTGCATTACCTTAGCAATACCTATAGCAATATAATCTATTTCTTCCCAAAATCATCACCCAAACAATGTGTGAGACTAATTCTACTAGGCAACCGCAAAAAGATCTGTGCCTAATAGTCAGTAAATATATATGGCAGGAAATAATTAATAGAGAGATGTAAAAAAGGAATTACTCAGTTGTAAAAAATTCCATAGTTCAAAGAATTAAATACCACACATCAAGTAATCAGCTAATCAAAGTAGTTAACCCTATAGGATGTACACATACCCCATCCCCTCTGGTTCAGTTATAAGGATATTACAAAGACTCTCAGAGGAGGAACTCTCAGTCAATTCACCTCATAGTCAAAAGTGATAAATACTCTCCAAGGAAGCTCATAGAGTCAATTTCCCTTATAGTCCAAAGTGATTAAAGAATCTCTGAGGAAGCTCACACGGTCAATTCCCCTTATATTCAAAAGTAATTAAAGCCACTCTGAGGAAGATCACATGGTCAATTACCCTTATAGTCTACTACACCAAGTTCTCAAAGCCCTGTGTAGGTCAAACGATCATAGAAATGAAATACAGCCAATGTAATCTTCAAGAACTACTTGGCTAAACAGTCTACAACATATCAAGAATGTCAGATCAAATAATCACTCCATTCTATAGTACCAGGCATGGGAAACATCAAGGAAGCCTAACAGGCTAAACAGGACCAAACAGTCATAAACAGAACATGCATGGGCAAACACATCCAAATCATAACAATTAACCCTATTCACATTCAATTAACCTCTACTCAAGCATATAAGCATGGAAGGAAATTAACAAGGTTAAAATGTTAAACTCACAATACCCCATTCAAGGGTATTGGACAAAACTGCACATATTAATCAATGAGTTTACACGAAAAGGCACATGCCACCTACCAAGGTTTTGGGAGATCACTATATGTGAACCTCAAGCCTTGAATCTCTCAAGAACAGGTTAGATCTATAAAAACTCCCAAAAAATACAACCGAGGATAACATGAGAAGGAGTAGGAATTATGAAATAAATCTCTAGAATAAAGAGGAGATAACTATGGCAATCCCAATATAGTGAAAACGGTCGAATCAAAGATCAGATGCTCTGTCGGGGGATCAGATGAAAATCGCAGCCATATGGGTTCTCTTGGATGAACTAGTTCAAGAAGAAGGACTTTGTGGTGATTATATGCGACCCTAGTACGTTTAATTTAAAAAAAATACATGGAATGTACTTTGGAAGTAAACGTCATGTACTTTCTGTTTTCGTACTCTTCTTTAGGCAGTCTCTAGACCACCCCACACGGATGGGTGTGCGGCCATTACACGGTCAGTACACAGCTTCATGCAGAAACCGACTACATGATGTAAACTCATAAAGTACATATTGTGTACTTCAAAAATTTCAAGAAAATCCTCTTTCTCTAAAAAAATGACCATAAAAGGAAAAAATACCTTAAAAGAAGATCCAGGTTTATACAAACTTCCCCCCTTAAATAATTTTTTCCTTGAAATTATCTAGCAAGGTGGCATAGTAGGAGAAACTCCAAACATCTCTATCCATTGCGATCATACATCCGCCTCCCTCTCCCAAGTCTCATCATGTACTCGCCCGTGCTACCATAGCACTCGTTCCAGAGGAAAAGACCGGCCATAGAGATCCTTTATACGATGATCAACAATACGGATGGGATTCTCCTTAAAAGATTCATCCACATACAACTCAACCTACTCAGGTTGGAAAACATGAGACAAGTATGAGAAGTAACATCGAAACTGAGAAATGTAGAGGATATTGGGCATATCCCAGTACCTATGAGGTAAATTACACCAATAAGTAACCATCCCAACTCTCTCTAACACCACAAATATCCCGAAGTACCTCGATGAAAGATTTCCCTGTCTTTTAATCATTTTGTGTCCCAACCTCAGTGTGGCACACAAGAAAACCTGATCCCCAACCTTGAACTCCATAGGTCATCTTTGTGGATTAGCATAATATTTATGTTGAGACTGTGCGGTAGATATCCACTTCTAGATCAACTATATTTACTATGTGGTCCCCTGAACAAGATGAGTTCCAAGCATAGCAGCCTCTCCAGCCTCCATCAAACACAAGGGTGAACGTCATGTCCTACCATACAAAGTCTCATAAGGTGCCATCTGAATAGTTACATGAAAACTATTATTGTAGGAAAACTCCACAAGAGGTATGTGCTTCTCCCAAGAACCTCTAAAAACTGGAATTCATGCTCATAGTATTACCTCAATCACGTAAATCGTATGCTCAGACTGACCATCTTTCTGGGGATGGTATGTTGTATGAAAAATTACCTGTATACCCAAATCCTTCTGAATCCCCTACCTGACCCATGAAGTAAAACGTGCATCTCTGTCCGAAACAATAGAATGTTGAACTCCATGTAAGTGCACAATCTCCTGAATGTATAACTGTCCTATCTCATCAACATTGAATGTATCCTTGATCAGAAAAAAGTGATCAGACTTCGTGAGTTTGTCAATGACAGAACATAATGTATCATTCCATCAAGGATACCTCGACAACCCTATCACAAAATCCATCGTGACATCATTCCACTTCCACTCAGGAATAGGTAACTGCTGCAAAAGCCCTACTGGTCGTTGATGCTCCACCTTCACCTGCTGAAAGGTGGAAAACATCACGATGAAACCAACAACCTCTCTTTTCATACCAGCCCACCAATACTAACAGTGTAAATCACGATACATCTTGGTGACACCAGGATGAACTGCCCAAACGGAGGAATGAAATTCCCACATCTCCTCATCGAGTATGTCTGCTGGCACCCATATGCACCCCAGAAAACGCAAGATCTCATCCTCACCTATGGTCCATCCTGGAATAGGGTCCTCTCCTGTCACACTTTTCCATAGGACTAGGCCTTCAAAATCTGAGATCTACCTCATTCTCCCTTGATCAAACATAGTAGAGGTAACAGCTATAGAAGAAAGAAACATCTTACACTGTCTATCGTGCAACTCCAAATGCATCTTAGAGATAAGATCCATAAGATTCCACTCACTACTGGCCTCCTGAACTACTTATATATGAGTCTTCATGCTCGGCACATCATTCACTACATTTCCTTTCCCAGGCATATAGGCAAGATCGAAGTCAAAATAATGATGTTACTCGACCCACCTCTACTATCTCAGATTCAAGTCACACAGAATGAAATTTTATTTGAAGCTTTTGTGGTTAGTGAAAATCACACAATGTTCTCCAAGAAGATAATGTCTCCAACTATGTAAGGAATGAACAACTGCTGCTAACTCGAGATCATGCATCGATTAATTTTTCTCATGTGTCCTCAGCTTCCAAGACCCATAGGCGACAAATCCTCCCCCTTGAATAAGCACATATACCATTCAAATACCTGAAGAATCATAGTAAACAGTGTAGATCTTTCCCAACTCTGTAAACACTGGTATCAGTTCTAAATCCAATCTCCCTTTCAACTCCTAAAAGGCTGAATTACAAGAATCTGACCACGAGAACCTTTCACCCTTCTTTTTCAACCCATCAGTGGTGCTGCTAAGTGTGAAAGGTCCTGTATGAAACGTCTATAGTAACGTGCCTGCCCTATAAAACACTATACCTCAAAGAAGTTCTTTGTCTTCTCCCAGGAAACTACTGCTCTCACTTTCTATGGGACGACTGATACTCTTGACTCTGAGATAAATGGCCCCATAAGTGATCATAGTCTATCCAAATGTGGAATTTTGATATCTTAGCATATAACTGCTGCTCTTTTAGTGTACTCCAAATGATATCAAGATGGGTATCATGGTCGTGTCAAGTGTGAGAGTACACCAAGATATCTTCTAAGAAGACCACCATGAAAGAATCCATATATGGATGGAACACTCGGTTCATCAGTGCCATGAATACTGCAGGGACGTTCGTGAGATCAAACGACATAACAAAATACTTGTATAGAACATACCTGCTCCGGAAAGCTGTAAGAGGTATATTAGATGGTCTAACAGGAAAATGATGATAACAGGATCTCAAGTAAGTCTTCGAGAAAACCCATCCTCCTTGAATATGATAAAATATATCATCAATACTAGACCAGGGATATTGGTTTTTGACCGTCAACTGGTTCAGCTTCTGATAATCCACCCAAAGCCTGAGGGTACTGTCTGCCTTCATCGCAAAAAGGACAGGCAAACCCCATGTAGAAGTACTTGGTCAGATGAAACCCTTTGCCTGCAACTCCTACAGCTGCTTCTTGAGCTCCTGTAGCTCTATTATAGCCATCATATAAGGAGGAATGGACATCGGTGCTGCTCTTGGAATGAGCTCAAAAAGGAAATTCCACCTCTCTCTCCAGAGGAAGACCTAAAAAGTCCCCTGTAAAGACATTCCTGAAATGATCCACCACTGGAGGAAAGACTAACTGTGAAGTCCCCTGGTCATCCAGATATAGGCTAGTAGTCTGGGCTGTAACTCCTCCCAACTCATGATGCTCGGGTCCCTCTATACTCTCCTAGACATCCCATTCACCCTTAAGTAGAAACAATCCACCCTCGGGTGTTGTAAAACCCACCCTATGACGATAGAAATAGACAACATCCAAGAAGGGAACTAACCAGTCCATTCTAAGAATGACATCATAGCCTATCATCTCTAGAACATAGAGGTCCCATAAGAAGTGACACCCACCAACCTCTAGAGGGAAATATTTAAAATGACTCACACTTGACATTCTAGTCCCCAACGGAGTGTCTAGAATCATGATATCAGCAGAAGAAAAGATGAAGAGCCCAAGGCTCTCCACAA
The DNA here is from genome assembly GCA_963277665.1 of Viscum album. Classification (NCBI taxonomy): domain Eukaryota; kingdom Viridiplantae; phylum Streptophyta; class Magnoliopsida; order Santalales; family Viscaceae; genus Viscum; species Viscum album. The sequence goes on from OY728147.1 coordinate 1,793,322,896, forward strand.
CAGCAACAAATATAAAGATATGGGAAGACCCTATATCGAAAAGATTAGAATCTAAAACTGAGGCATCTACGATCGTAACATGAACTATAGAAGGTCCAGGATCCTACTCCTGCTAGGTCTACTGAACTGAAAAAGTATGACCTCCAACGCGGCCCTGTGACCCTGCCTATCCACCTTGAGCTGATCCACCATATTTTCATTGAATTCATGGCGATTGAATACCACGACCATGACCTCCACCATATCATGAATGGCCGAAAGAACCTCAGTTCCCAAACTGGATAGAAACAGGTGGTTCTTCTCCTAATTGAGGAGTCCTAGAAGAACCCCTGTCACCAGTTGCTGGTGAAAAGAACTGACAGAAATGATAAAGATGACCCATCTTGCCACAAGATCGGCACTCCACTCGGTCCCTTGAGCAATGTGGCCTTCTGTGCCCACTCTTCCCACTCTGTTATCACACCACCTGACTAGAAAAAGATGTATACTGCCTACTCATATCTCCACATGCAGTCTCTTACATCGCTTCTTGTAATCAGCTGGTGGAGAACTGACTCTGGATGCCAAACCGCCCTGGCTCATAGCTCCAGAAAACCTCAGATTATGCTCTGGGATCAGTGCTCAGTTATCTATAAATGATATTGAAGTCAACTTGAAGATGTTCACCTGATATTTGATATCCTACCTAAGACCATCACAAAACATTCCTGCAAATAAAAACTCTCTCCCCCTAGAAAGGGTGTAAATCATTGTAGCTCGGTAAAGTAAGAGGAATACTCCAGAACAGAAAGTGTACCCCTGATCCAAAATCATAAATTCTTAGGATCGATCGGCCCTCAATATCTCTAGGTAGAAGTAGTCATAAATGATGCGCTAAAACTAATCCCAATCCATTACGTGTTGGCATCCCTACTGTGAGATCACATCCCATCACCTCATGGAGGAGTCTCAAATCATGTATTTAGAGAGTTTCATCCTCCTCCCGGGAGGTATCTATAGATGCTCGAAGATCGTCAACATGGATTCTAGCTCTAACTCTGTAGCCTAATATCCTCCTTACCCTATAAAGGTTGGAGGATGCTTCTACTGGAAAACACGTGTCAGCTCTACCATATACGGGATAGGGTGTAGCGCTCCCTAGAAGGTCTACATAAACCTCATGACGCCCTCTCAGAACTGTGCATCAGCACCTATGTCTGAAATGAAGGCTGGTTCCAAGACTGGTACAACTGGAGGATCTACTAGAAGTCCCTGATCAGTAATGTAAGGGGTCTAATCATTGCTGTGTAACTAGCGTACAACCGGGGGACGTCTCGGTGGCCTGACTCTACATGGTCAAACACATACCTTAGATCAAGTTAAAAAGGAACAGAAACCTAGAAGGGCAACAATAGAACATGAGAAAGAAATCATTAATGTATTAAAAAACATCGATACATGGCATTTGTAATTCGTAGACGATTTTTTACCATAAGCCTTTCACATGGGTGCGTACTCTTGCCAAAACTGGTCATGTAACAACCCATACAAGGCGTGTTGTCCTATCACATGACATGTACATGAATCCTCTTCCCCTACCCGAGTTCACTTTCACAGCTAAGCCACACAGTTCTTCTAGAATGAGACTACATGGTGTGTTCATTCTATACAGGTTGTGTACTATATGAACTTCACAAACCCTTGTTGTTAGTTACATGGACGGATACATGGCTCACACTACACAGCGTGTTCCAGAAAGACACTTCATGTAATAAAAGATTTCCACCAAACTGTGTTGTTAGTTACATGGCCAGATTCCAGTGATTATATTACACGACGTGTTCAATTGGGACATGATGTGTCCCCAAAAGGATCTCCCAACCCTATGTCTCTACCCACATAGCAAGTGACATGGTTAGAGACTACATGGCGTGTAAATACATTACACAATGCGTACTTAAGAAAAATAGTTTATTCCCGAACTGAAGAACACATGGCATGTATTCATCATTACACGACATGTATTATGAGTTTTTCATGATATTAATCCTCAGAAACTACTCTGGAACCCAGAAAATCACTAAAACGAACATTAAAGTGCCAAATTCTGTTCCATGAGGGCCTGTACTCCCGACAAATCAAATCCTAGCATCTTATACATTTTCTATACAAGTATAACAGGTTAATGATCCATCAAATTATGATCCATGAGGGCCCATAACACCTCAGGAACCAATGTTTGGCGATCATTAAAACAAAACCATTCACAATTTAATACCCTATCAAAAGTAGGTATTCTATCAAGGAATCTATCACAACAACTTTCATATCTAGCACAACATCTATCACAATAACATGCAATTTCTAATGCACCCTAAATCGCATGGTAATAATGGAAGACAGGTGATTTCTAGAAAGTTCTTATATGATCCATGAGATGTTATGCACACATCTCATCAGGTTGAAACAGAAATAGAACCTCAATAACATCAACAATAACAACACAAAACATGTGAATCACCCAATGGAGAAATAAAATCAACTGTAAATTTGAAAAACAAGAAAATTATCAATAACGAGGTAGATTGGATTTTCCCTATATATGGGTTAGCTACTCTCGGGGATAACTTTTTACCAAGAACCCTTTCTGTCATATCCCGGGATATAGGCTCCAAACAATAAGTCAAGAGGAAAGAGTCCACTGATACCACTTTGTAATGACCCGGTTCTGGAAGCCACCCAATGGTGCCCCGTACATGGTTAGTCAAATTGCCTCAAGCATATTTCCCCAAATGCCAGAGGCTGCCGACTACCAGTGAGGGCCTTGGGTGTGATTGTGCGGAAACTATTCCCTCACTGGCAGAGTAACACCATGTATGTAAACAAATGGAAATAGTGGAAGAAGCAAAGCATGCATTACGTAAACAACATAAGTAATAAAGAACTAGAGCCCACATATATAATTTATGCATGATACATATGTCTAGGAAAACAGCCAAATAGGTCACAATGCTAGAATACCGAAATAACCCTTTTACAATGGAAAATAGATAAACTCCTCAGTATCGCAATCCTCAGCTTGGTCCCATGCTCTCCAGCTCCAATGTTGTCAAGTACATGACGTTGAAGGGCGCTTCCCCTTTTCTATACCTATATCAATATAATCTATTTGAGCCCAAAAGCATGACCCCAAAAGGTTGTGAGACTAATCCCAGTAAGAAACTAACAAATGATATGTGCCTAATAGTTAGTGAATATATATGGCCGACAAAAAGTAAAAGATAGCAGTAAACAAGGAAGTAGACAACAGTAAACAATTAGACAGTTCAAAGCATTCAATTCCACACATCATGTAAGCAGATAATCAAAGTAGGTAACACTCTGGGATGTACACAAAACCTATCTCCTGTAGTTCAGTTATAAGGATATAATAAAGACTCTCTAAGGAAGCACTCTCAGTCAATTCCCCTCATATTCGAAAGTGATAAAGTCTTTTGGAGGAAGCTCACACGGTCAATTCCACTTATAGTAAAAAGTGATTAAAGAACCTCTATGGAATCTCACATGGTCAAATCCCCTTATAGTCAAAAGATATTAAAGACTCTCTCATGATGCTCACATAATCAATTCCACTTATAGTCAACTAAAATAGGTTCTCACAGCCCTGTGTAAGTCAAATGAGCGTAGCAATGAAATATTTCCAAAGTAAACCTCAACAACTACTAGGAAAAATAGTATACAACATATTATTCATGTTAGATCAAATAATCACTCTATCCTACAATACTAGGTATGGGAAACATCAATGAAGCCTAACGGGCTAAACATGACTAAACGGTCATAAATAGAACATGCATGGGAAACCACTTCCAAAGAATAACAATCAACCCAATTCACATTCAATTATCCTATACTCTAGAATACAAGCATGGAAGTCAATTAAAAGGGTTAAAATAGTAAAGTCACAATACACCGTTCATGTGTATTGGAAAAAATTGCACATATTACTCAAAGACTTTCAACGAAAAGGCACAAACCACCTACCTTGTTGTTGGGAGATCTCTATGTGTGAACCTCAAGCCTTCAATTGCCCAATAGCATGGTAGATCTACAAAAATTCTCAAAACATTCACCGAGGATAACTTGAGATGGAAGAGGAATCATGAAACGAAGCTCTAGAAGAAGGAAGAGCTTACCAAGGTGATCCCAACGCAATCGATGACAGTCGAATCGGAGATCAAATGCTCGGTCGGGGGCTTGGAGGATTATCGTGGCCATATAGGTTCTCTCGAATAAATTGGGTCGAGAATAAGGCCTTTCTGATGATTATATGCGACCCCGATATTTTTAATGAAAAACTACACATTGTGTACTTTGGAAGTACACATCATGTACCTGCCATTTCCATACTCCACTTTAGGTGGTCTCTAGATCACCCCCACACGGTCGGGTGTGTGTCCATTACACAGCCAACACACGGCTTCATACAGCAACTGAGTACACAGAGTGTACTCATAATGTACAAGGCGTGAACTTCAAAATTTTGTAGAAAATCCACTTTTTCTCAAAAACAACCCAAAAAGGAAAACATATCTAAAAAGAAGATCCAAGGTGTTTAAAATATATATATATATATATACTAGATATATATATGATATATATTATATCTAATTCATAAATATAATTCTAGAGATAATAGACTTTTTACCACTTGGACAATTTATAATTATAACAAGTTCATTTTTTAACTCTATTTCCCAACATCGATAAAATGTACGATATGTACTCTAATAATTAACCAATTGTTATAGAAAGGTATTAATTGGTATAAATTAAATAATAATCTTGAAAAAAATTTCTTAAGAAACTACAAATTAACTTAGTTTTATTATTTATGAAATTAATGAACGAACGGGTAAAGTCGGACACGAGGTAAGGGACTTCGTCTCAATCTCTTTTCATTGAGACATATTTTGATTTATACACGACATTCTTTTATATGGTGTATAAAACCATTTTACGTTTCATTTAATTCAAATAAACTCTTTTTTCTACGTAGCATTTTACTAAACAACAAAAGAAATTTTTTTAACGTTTGTGGCGACAATGACCTCTCTGCCACCGTAATCGTTAGTTGGCTTTCTCTATAAGCCTTAATGTATTTAAAATGAAAAAGAAACTCCTTAATATGTTTTTGGGTGTTTTGGTATTGAAAATGGTTTTTGAAATCGATTTATTATTTCAATATCTTGGAATGATTTATTTTGAATGCAAATGAAATTTTATTAGTGAAATATTTATATTTGCAATATTTTATGAGTTATGATTTTATAATTGTACATGGACATTTGAAGATAGGTTATGTGATAAACCAAAAGATGGGTGGATCTATGATAAACCAGGATGGGTGGTTATATTATAACCTCCAAGGCATTGGGTATGGAAGTTGACTGTATGGCTATTCCATTTAATGATATGTGTGGAAGTTGACCGTATAGTTATTCTATTTAAGTATGTTTATGTCCCAAGTAACCTTTATATGTTATGTGTTATTTCTATGGGTTTTATGGTAATATTTTGGTTACAAAATTGTAAGAAATTATCTTTTATTCCGTGAAGATTATTTACTACATCATAAAGGTGAAAAGTATTACTTATAATAAGGTATTCATGGTTTACTTATTTTTTTGAAAAACTATTAGTTTTCATTATTTATGTATCCCTTACCGAGCTTTTTATGCTAATCCCACTTATTTGAAATGTTTTTCATAGGACATAAAGTGTAATAGGGTCAAGGATGGGATCAAGGAAAAGTCATGCTATCTAAAATGTGGAACTAGAAATGAATCTTTTTTTCAATGAGTTTTTAATTTATTGAAAATGGATACTGAGTAGAAGTGTCTACATGTAATATTAATTTTTTTGTTTATGTTATGACCTAATTCTCTAAATCTCTAAACCCAAAAAGATCTGCAATGTGAATTATTGACTTAATTCTGTATTATTTATTGTTTATGTTTGGTTCTTTATACCCATAATCATGGATCAATCCAATGTACCCTCCAACAATTCTTAGTACTTCGGAACCACACTCTCCCATTAAATCTATAGGTGTGGTTAGTACTATAAAACAATGATTATATTGGAAATAAGGATGGTATTTTCTAGAAATGGAGTTTGATTTGTGTTTTTTTCAATCCTCACATGGATGGTCTAGGAGTTTTCAAGGAAAGGGATCCAATAGTTCAATATGAAAACATTATTAAAAGTGACATCATTTCTGAGTGTTTTCAATATATTTGGGGTCCAAAATATGAAAGATATATTTGAATGAGAAATGTTTTTTTGAAGGCCTTAAAAAATATGGAAAATGAATGGGTTTGGTGAATATGGGTTTTAAGAGTGGTGTTTCATAGAGGATTAAAGAATTATGACAGTGTGCTACATGATTATAACAGATATCATGAATAGAGATGATATTCTCCTTGATTATGAGATTTGGAGCTTCGCGGTCATTGACAGAAAGAGCTGAGATTAAGACGATTTCCTTGAAGGGTTTTGATGGAAAGATCTATGATTACGATGTGCAACGCAAATAGAAAATATCCAGGGTTCTTCACAAAATTAGGGGTGCTGCAGAGATATTTTTGATAGATCTAAAAAATGTTCTAGAATTCCTGGATCATCGAAAATAGTTGAGATTGTAAATAAAAGGATACTTATCTTCACATCTAACAAAATTTTCCAAATAAAATACAGAATCACTCTGATTTCTCAAATCTATGGGAGCATAGTGAAACTGACATTCCTTATAACCTTTAGAATCGGAAAAGGACTTGTAATGACTTGACTGATTCTAATGCTTTTAAAGAAGGGTGCTTTCAAAATGATAGGGTTTACCACATTGAAATTTTGATCATTTTAAAGGATTTTGTTCCATGAAGTAAGGGGAGATTCATGAAGGTAGTTTATTCCATAAAGGAAATGGAGATTTAAAATGGGATCATTATGGATGATCTTCGCAAATGGAAGTATTGAACATTTTTTAATGTGAATAGTACTTTCAAGTGCATCAAATCAGGAATTTATGCAATAATAATCTAATTATTGATAGAGACAAATAATTAAATGAAAATCTATTGAAGATACCTTCAAGTTGATCAATTGAGTAATACTACAGCTATATGAGTGAGCAAGGGGGAGTCAATGGAATTCTTCCATGGGACACAGTGTGTTTTCCAAAAAATCATTATAAAGGTATTTTTCTTGGTACATAATGACTATTTTTGAAATATCATAATAAGAAACTAGTGAGGATCCCTGTAATTTTGTACGCCCAAAAACATTTCATCATATGATCCTTGGACTAGCCCTTCGTGGTAAACCATGTAAAAATGTCGTGTAATATCTTTTCAAGTTAGTTTTTGTTTTCTACTCCTTTTCATCAGATAGGTTTAACAGGTTTCTACCAATGTGGGAATAAGATCCATTAGAGTAAAAGAAAAATTTGACACCCTGATTCGCCCCTTCCCTCTTCAGGTGTTAAGGGGTCTTATATGTGTTATTAATGAGAGGTTTTTTGTGTTAAACATGTTCTTAATTTCTATCAAGGAGAATATAGTGAATGTTAGGGGAGTACCCATATTTGATTGAAGAAACATCCAGATATGGATGAATAAGAGGAGATCTCATCTATGGTCTATTAAAATGGGGTCCTTTTTTCTAGTACACAAGGAATATATGTCCCTAGTTTTGCATGGATGTCTATGAATAATTCAAATAGAAAAATGATTAATGGAGATGTTATAGTTCATAATTCCCTCAATCCTGCTCTTTCTGATCAGATCTATCTCATGGTGATGAGTTTCACCTCATAATTTTCTATGTGGGAAAAATATGAAAATATTTATAATGTAGATAGTAAAGTGAAGGAGGAAACATTGCATGTCTTTTCCAAAAGTATTGATGATATGAAGATTTATCATTAAAAAAATTTAGACTCAATCTTCAATTGAATTATTAATGTTGATGGAGCAACTCGAGTGCTTGGAAAATTAATCAGAGACCTTGAAATTATGAAGAAGATTTTGAGAAGGCTTCCACCTCTCTAAAATTTAATAGTATCACCCATTAAGGAAAAAAAACTAGTGTAGAAAAAATTATTTATATCGGTTATTTTACATTTTTTACAACAGTTTTTAGATGACGTTAATATGGACGACGTTATAAATAACATTTTTTTACGTCGGTTTTTTAAAAAACGACGTAAAAACATAACATCGTAGTGTTTATCATGTCAGTTAATTAATAACTGATGTGAAAAAACCGGGGGGGGGGGGGTGGTGGTGGTGGTTTATAATGTTGGTTATTATATAACCTCCGTGATAAACATGGGGTTTATCATGTCGGTTATATAATAACCGACGTTATAAACCCATGCGAGGGATGTTTATCACACCAGTTATTAAATAACTGACATGATAAACCCCTAGGAAATGGTTTATCACGTCGGTTATTATATAACCAACATGCTAAACCTGTCCAAGGGGGGTTATCACGTCAGTTATTAAATAACCGATGTGATAAACCATCTCCCAGGCCTTTTATCATGTCGGTTATTAAATAACCGATGTGATAAACCATTCCACAGGTGTTTATCACGGAGGTTTTTTAAGAAAACTTATGTGATAAACCCTTCCCAATTTCATTATCACGTAGGTTATAAAATAACCAACGTGGAAGACAATTTTTTTTTAAAAAAAATCGAATGCAGTCCTTTGCTCTCCCCCAGAGACGACCAAAAACCAAATCAAGAATTCGTACCACAAAAACAGAATTAGATAAAAACAACAACTAAAGAAAAATTAAGCAATTACATTGATAACATATAAAACTTACCCCACTGGATAACCCTCCCACCACCCCATGAACAACACCCCATCACCCCACTTGAAAGCCCCCACCACTACCCCTTTACTGCCCCAAACACCCCGAGACAACCCCCCACCCTCCTGAAAAACACCCCCTCACCCCACTTGACAACCCCCACCAATCCCCTGAAATGGACCCCAACCCACTGGACAGCCACAAACACCCTGGGACAACTCCCCCCCCCCCCCCCCACCCTCATTTATACCCCTCACACCCTGGACAACCCTCCCCCACCCCACTGGACAGCCCCCACCACACCCCTGGACTGCCCCCGACCCCCTGGGCAGCCCCAAACACCCCTGGACAACCCCCCAACCCTCATGTATACCCCCACCCCCTAGATAGAACTTCCACACCCTTGGAAAACCCTCCCACCCCACTAAAACAGACCAAAATGTTACCAAAAATAAACCAGAACCCCCTCACCACACTAGAATTCCCCCACCACACCCCTGTACACTCCCCCACACACCTGGACATAACCACCACCCCTAGACATCCCCCACCCTCCTGTATACCACCCCACCCCTGGACAACACTCCCACATTCCTGAACAGCCCTCCCACACCCATGAAACAAACCAAAAAGTTAGCAAAAACAGACCAGAACCCCCTCAACCCACTAGACAGTCCCCACCACACCCCTGGACTGCCCCCCCATCCCCATGGACACCTTGGACCCCCCCACTGGACAACCCCCCTCACCCCACAAGACACCCCACACCCCTGGACACCCCCTGGATAGCCTCCCACTCCCATGGACAACCCTTCCACCCTCCTGGAAATGCTCCCACCCCTGGACTCCCCCACCCCACTCTCATGGACACCTAGGACCCCCCACCCCACCGGACAGCCCTTCCAACCCCTTGGACACCCCACCCCACTGAACACCCCCCACACCCTTGGATCCCCTCCCCCCCCAGACTAGAATCCATACCATAAAAACCATCATAAGTTGACCAAAACAAGAAGTAGAGAAAAATTAAACATTCACATATATAACATTCAAAACTGACACTGTCAACTTAAAAAAAACTAAATCCAACCTAAACGACTACCAAATACACAATTACAACGAAAATATTAAAAGTTACATTTTATATTACAAACAACTAAAATTCAATAAAACCTGTAAAATAATTTGGCCACTCCACTTGTGAGGGATTGATGTCTTCAACAGTATAGGGTTGAGGGTCATCAAAAAGTAGCAAATGAAAAGGATAGTAGTTAATGTGTATAATGAATAAATAAAATTGAAATATTATGGAAAAGTTTAAGAGGAAATCTTACCAGGTCAAAATTCACAACTGTCCCAATTGTTATTATTTCATATATAAATCTTAACATAAATTTTCTGCATTCTATGAAACCTTGTTGATCATGAAAATTCTGTTTGAATGAGTGTAAGTTAAATATATTATTTTTATTTAATAAATCAAAATGTACAAATTATAAATGTATATTTACCATTTCATTTACATATTTGATTGTTGCACTCATTTTATTTGTGTTTTTTTGAAAGTAGACCCATGCCCTGTTAGAAAATAATACGAATGGGGTAAATTTAAAATTAATTATAATATATAAAAATCTTGAGAAATTGAAACTTACATTTCCAATATATTATTAAAAATTTATTGTACATCATCATGAATAGAGCATATCCAATAAAGTGTGTTCTCCCTTGAGCAAAAAACCCCTAACATCCAATGATCACTGATAAAAGGAAATTTAAGGTTAGTGGTTTTTTATGTTAAAAGATAATGAACTCATTGAGAGAGATGTTTTCCATACATCTCAAAAAAAGGCATCGTCCAACATTGTGGGACTATATTATTTTCAAGTCTTTCATAAATATAAACCATTCTTTGTTCCTCATCCAATACACATGCTTCCGGGGAAATCAATTGCGGGTCCATGAATCCATATACATCTTTTAACTCATTCCTCTCACAAATTTTATAGAGATACCTAAAAAAATAGACATAAGTATACATTTTTAATAAATATAACATAGGGAAACGGTGTTAAGACTTACATGGAAAAAAATTTCACCACCTTGATGCCCAAATTATGTCCAGTAACAAGCTCCATGATATCAGTTTTCATAATCCCCACACTTACTACACGTCCACAAACAAGAGATTCTATTAGAAACTCATAATGACCCACCAAAAAATTTGAATATCTTGATAATCTGTCAAGACTACTATAATCTGTATCTGATGTCATAGCCATTTTTCTTTGTTTTTGTATATAAAGTATTTCTTTACCTTTGATGTATTCTTGTAAAAATGAATATAACAATATATTAGTTTTCAAATGATAAAACAAATTTAATAAAAAAATAAAATAAAATAAATGACATAACATTCATACCTCTATGGTAATGAGTCGAAGAAGTATGGATGTCCAAATTAAAAAATGGCTGATACTATGTCCAACTGTCGTTACCTTATATGTATGTAATTGTACTCGAGTAGATCTATCTATAATATCTTGTACAATGACCCTCTGATTCTCTACCTCTATGTATTGATGATAAACTATATCTCCTATATAATATACCAACCCATATGAAACTATATGATGTTGAGGATCATAAACATACAACTTTCAATAAGTATGAAGCTGTAGCAGAGGAGTAGGATAAAAAATGGGGTCCGCAGGCTAAGGTGGGGGAGTGGGAGCTACTGGTGGAGGTGGAGGATTAATAATGGGGTCGGCAGGGGGAGGTGGAGGAGTGGGAGATGCAGTCTGAAATTGTCATTGCATGTCTGCAAAAATAGACTGTACCGATGCTCTAATATTTTCCTCCATCGTCGAATTAATAATATGAACTTCATCCTCCAAGGATTCTATTTTTTTACAAACCCCCTTAACGTTAGAAGTTTAAGAACGTGGAAACACTTTTCTTACCGATACACCTGCTGGATATCCTCTAACAAGACCTCGATGTTCGGGCATTCCCAATGATACAGATAAAATATCTTGCCTCCGAGTAGATGTAAATGCCCCTATGAACTCTGGTCCTCAAGAGAGTCCTGTATTAATTAATTGGACATTTCTGTAATGATTAAAATTATATGAAGAAAATAATTATCATAAATAAATAAAATATATATCTTACAATCCTCTCAGCTAAGATTCTCGATTCTTTGAAAAGATATTTTGCTTTTTTTTTCATCTGTGCTCTCATACATTTTTCATGTCTAGATGGAGGTGATGGAGGGGCCACCTCTCCAGAGCTTGAAGACTCAGCTCTTAGTTGTGGAAAATTTTCCGCCATCATTTGTTCTTCCAAAAATGCATACCCTCCCTGAGATAAACTATGAGGGTATACATTTTGAGATTGGATATCTTGATGAGATTTCCTTGTTTGATTTAAATTAAGAATAAGAAATCAATAACAAAACATTAATAAGATCATTTATATAATAAATCTTATAAAACATTACATTTCCATTTCCAAAAATGACTCTTTTCTTCTACTTTCAAAAAACTGTCTCCATGTGTCTTCATCTATAAAAGGATATATACGACATGGATTTTCATAACTCTTATGAACATAAATTAAATCAGATGAGAGGGTTGATTTGAAATCCCTCCATCTCCTAGCAGCCAACGATAAGCATTTCTTCCTGAATCCTCCAGTGTCAGGAATATAAAATGCCATATGATAAAGAAGAGCTTAAACATATTATATATACTAGAAACATTTAAAAAATATTCAAAAAACAGCGAAAGATCTTACCAAAATCATCTCCCACAACTGAGAGATTATCACTTTATCCACACTTCTCCAGTCACCATACAGAATTCCTACTTTACTCTTAGCCTGAGTTGATACAAAACTCTTAAAATATTTTGCATTTGGACCTCTAAGAATATCATCATCATCAAAATCAACTATTATCCTCTGATCCTGCGTACGGGAAATTGCTAATTTTGGTAAACGATTTCACCAATGTTTAGAAACCTTTGAACTCTTTGTCGTAATATAAGCACATGAGGAAGATTGGGGAACATGAAGAGGATCATGTGAATGTTCCTCCCCAGAGGTATGACCAATATGGTCGTCTCCAGAATCATGTGGTTGATCAACTGAATGATCTTTCATTGTCCTTCAAATAAAAAAAACAATCATTAGTTCACAAATATACAAATTAAAATATTTTAATAGTACTGTAATCATAAAATAGAAAAGTGTACTAAGTTACGTAATAGTAAACACTGTTAATATGGTAAGCATGTTAAAAAATGGTAAATATGGTAAACATGGTAAACATCGTAAACATGATAAACCTGGTAAACATGGTCAATTAATTGTCACTGAACAAAAATAATAGATATATAATTCATGTAATGGTAAACATGATAAAATAAACTAAAAAAACATAAAACAAACAAAAACTTATTCTTATTTTTTAATACATGTTTTAATAAAGATAAAACATAAAATATCTAACATTTTCTGAAAAAAATAATTGTAAAAAAGAAATAAAAATATGTTACCTGTAATTTTAGGAATGTACAAATGGATTGTTTTCCCAAATTCCTTAATCGTGATCATTCCATAGGTCAAAAACCATGTCTTCAACATACTCATCATTATATTCTGTTAATCATTCCATAGAAGTAGGGATATCACAAAAATCAACATCTTCATCAAGTTCATCCTCACCAACATATTGTTTTTTCCCTTATAAATCAACAGCCCACTGCATATCTAATTGATCTACTACATAAATGTTTTTTGCATGTGTTGCCATTATAAAAAAATCAGCTGTGTCTTACAATATATTCAAATTAACAAGTGTCATTCCAAATTAATCATGTCTAACAATATTGTGTCCAATAGACCATTTACAGTTAAAAATAAGAACTTTAATTTTAATGTAATCAACCTCCCATATGTCTTCAATCACTCCATAATATGCACTTGATGCAGAAACTGGGTTTTTGTCCTTAGCACTCGAAAAATGAATTGCTTCTTCAAACACCAATACACCACTATTCTGAACTGCACTTCTATTGTCCTAAGCTTTCGTATGAAATGTATAGGCATTAATGTCATAAACAGACCATGTTATCACATTTAAACATGGACCACCCACTATCCATTTTAATGTCTCTAATGCATCTGATCTACTAAGCCAGGTCTTTTTAAACCATGACAAAAATGTTTTGTTGTGCTCATTAAAAATCCACATTTCTTTCTTCTTTGGATGACATTGTTTCAACTCATTAATATGCAATGTGATATATGGTTGAACATCAGATATGTTATTCAAGTTGTATGATTCTAACTTCTTCATCTCTTCAGATAAAAATGATTTGACTTTCAATCCACAAATCCCCTTTCCCTCGTTATTAACTCGTTCATGGTGAGATGAAGGCAAACATATGTGTTGTGTCGTAGCCAAGTGTCTTGTACAAAACTCTTCTACCTCCTCAAAAATATACTTTTCAATAATGGATGCTTTAGGTCGATATAGATTTTTAACATACCCCATTAATATTTTTATATAACTTTCAAAAGGATACATCCAACTAAGATATATAGGTCAACAAAGCTTTATTTCTCGAACCAGATGAATCATTAAATGCACCATTATATCAAAAAAATTGGAGAAAAATACTTTTCCAATTGACAAAGTATAAAAATTGCATCCTTTTCCAAAATGCTAAAATCATTCACATCAATGGCCTTGTAAGAAATTGAATTGAAAAAATAACACAACTTCATTATAGTCTTTCTGACATGGATGGGAAATATTCCACGCAATGCAACTTGTAGAATATTTTGCATCATGACGTGACAATCTTGTGATTTCATACCTATCAAATTAAAGTCCTTCAATGAGAAATTTTTTTTACATTTGATGAATAACCTTGAGGCACTTTGATATCATGAAGACACTGACAAAAGCTAATTTTATCCCTCTTTGATAATGTATGACAAGTCGGGGGGAAGAAATGTTCGTCTTCCTTTAGGAGTGGGTGATAACTCCAAACATATTCCCATTTATAGTAAGTCTAATATTGCATTCAACCCATCTTTTGTCTTTCCTTTAATATCTGACAATGTTCCAATCAAACAATCACAAATATTTTTTTCACATGCAAGACATCAATATTATGTTTAACTTCATGATACCTCCAATATGGTAGATAAAAAAATATTGACCTATTCTTACAAATATGTCTATCATTACCAGATTTCTGTGTCTTTCCTAATGTCACATCTAGGTTTTTCACCCTCTCAAAAGACAGATCAAGGGATAAAGGTTTTGGAGAAGTATCATAATATTTTGAGCCATTGAATGCCTTTTTTAGTCTTCTATAAGGGTGATCCATATGAAAAAACTTTCGATGACCCATGTACATTGTTTTCCTCCCATGATGCAATTGACAATATGAAGTCTGTTGTTCACAAATTGGACATGCTTTATGCCATTTAACACTGTATCCAGACAAATTTCCATATGCTGGGAAGTCATTTATAGTGATCAAAAGCACTACATGCAGTTGAAAATATTCAATTTTATAATAATCATACACCCTAATAACATCATCTCATAACTGTTTCAAATCATAAATCAACGGTGACAAGTAAACATCAATATCATTGTCAGGTTGCTTTGGACCAGAGATCATTATACTCAACACAAAATATTTGCGCTTCATACAAACATCCGAAGGGAGGTTGTAAATTACCAATAAAACAGGCCATGGACTATGTGTGATACTGAGGGTTCGGTATGGATTCTTTCCATCTGTTCACAACCCTAGTCTGAGATTTCTAATTTCATTTCCAAATGTAGAATATTTGCGTCAATTTCTTCTTTTGTGGAAAATCAGCTGGATGATGTATTTTTCCATCACATACCCACTCATCAGCATGGCATCTTAACCTTTTTTCATCATGTGAATTAGCAAATAAACATTTGAAATTATGAATTATAGGAAGATACCAAAATACCTTTGAAGGGATCTTTGTAATCTTTACATCAGCCTATGATTTTTCTTTCACCTTATACCGTGATGTCCCACATTTAGGACACTCTGACAGAAATTCATATTCCTTCCTATATATAATTTAGTCATTCGAACTTTCATGTATTTTCTTGTATCCCAATCCCATCGGGAATAATATTTTTTTGGCCTTATAATGTGAATCTGGAAGATTGTTATCTTTTAGAAGAATGTCTTTCATCAATTGTAGCAGCTCTGTAAAACTTATATCACTCCATCCAGGTTTCGCTTTCAGGTTAATCAATCTTAACACTACTGAAAAAACTGTAAAATATGTACAACCAGCATAAAATGGTTTTTCAACATCACCATATAGACGCACAACTGTCGGTTCTATCTCAATATGTTATGCTACAATATCGCGAATCATTTCTTCAATTCCATCGGAGTTACCATCTTGAAAATCATCATCATCAGTGACATTCCATCCAGTTTCACCATGCCAAATCCAAGGGCTTTAACTTGGATTAAAACCATGAAAAATTAGATGATCTTTTATCTCTCAACTTTTCATCTTCTTTCATATTCAAACATTTCAGGCATGGACAGAAAAAAATATCACTACTTGGAAAATTTCATTTAGAAAATTCCAAAAAGGCATCAACACCTTCCTAATATTTATTGCTCATTCAATGTGCCGTAATCTAACTTCGAATCATTATTATGTATAACCAACATAAAAAATATATATATTTTAAGATAAGACAAATATATTTTTATATGAAAAAAATCCTAATTTTAATGTAAAAATGTTTTGAAATATAAAACAAATCTATGCGTATTTAAAAAAAATGCTTGAATATTATTTAAAAAATATATATAGTTAGATATAACAGTTTTAAATTCCAATGAATCAAAGAAAAATATGAGGCCCACAATGGTTGATAGAAAATTGGAGAAAATGGAGTAAACATGAGAATCAAATCAAATTTAAAATAAAAATTCTGATAGATAAAATCACAATGTAAAGCCATTCCTCACGACATAATCATTATGTCATAATATCAGAAACCGTGATGCAGTAGTCAATCCCAACTGACACTTATCCCCCACCCCTTGGACACCCCCTAGACACCACCACCCCCTTGTACAACCCCCACCCCTAGACACCACCCCCACCCCTTGGACACCCCATGGACACCACCACACCCTTGGACAGCCCCCCCCCACCCCTCCTAGACACCCCCACCCCCTAGACAGCCCCCACCCCTCTAGATAGCACCCCACCCTCATGGAAACCACCCCACCCTTACCCCCTTGGACACCCCCTGGACTGCACCCCACCCCTCTAGAGAGCACCCCCACCCCTCCTGGACACCACCCCCACCCCTACCCCCTTAGACACCCCCTAAACACCCCCAACCCTCTGGATAGCCCCCCACCCCTGGAAATCCCCCACCCCTCTAGACAACACCCCCACCCCTCCTAGACACCACCCCCACCCCTACCCCCTTGGACACCCCCAGGACACCCCCAACCCTCTGGACACCCCCCCCCCCTGAACAGCCCCCCCCCCACCCACCCACCCCTTGGACAGCCCCCTGGACACCCCCAACCCTCTCGACATCCCCCCACCACCCAAACAACCCCCAAACCCTCTGGACATGCCCCCACCCCCTGGACAACCCCCACCCCCACCCGCCCCAGTGGACACCCCCTGGACACCCCCAACCCTATAGATATCCCCCCACCCATGAGACAACCCCCCAACCCTCTAGACAGCACCCCCCCACCCCTCCTGGACACCACCCCACCCCGTATGCCCTTAGACACCCCCTGGACACCCCCAACCCTCTGGACAGCCCCCACCCCCCGGACAAGCCCCCAAACCCTCTGGACGGGATCCCACCCCCTTGGAAAGCCCCCCCCCCCAACCCACCCACCCCATTGGACACCCCCTGGACACCCCAACCCTCTGGGCAACCCCCACTCCCCAGACAACCCCCCAAACCCTATGGATATGCCCCACCCCCTTGGAAATCCCCCCCCCCACCCCCTTGGACACCCCCTGAACACCCCAACCCTCTAGACAGCCCCCACCCCCTAGACATCCCACACCCCTCTAGACAACACCCCCACCCCTCATGGACACCACCCCCACCCCCTACCCCCTTGGACACCCCCACCCCCTGGACAACCCCCACCCCTCTAAACAGCACCCACACCCCTTCTGGACACCACCCCACCCCTACCCCCATGGACACCCCCTAGACACCATCCAACCCTCTGGAAAGTCCCCCCCCCCCACCTGGATAGCCCCCACCCCTCTAGACAGCACACCCCACCCCTCTTGGACACTACCCCACCCCCACCCCTTGGACACCCCCTGGACACCCCCAACCCTCGGGAAATCCCCCCTGGACAACCCCCAAACCCTCTGAACAGGCCCCACCCCCTTGGAAAACCCCCCACCCCCTTGGACAGCCCACCCACCCCCTTAGACACCCCCACCCCCTTGCCCCCCCCCCCCACACACACCCATGACTGCCCCCCCCCCCCCCACCTCCATGGACACCCTAGACAGACCCCATCCCCCTGGACAACCACCAAACCTCTTGACATCCCCCTAGAATCATGGGATTTTAACCTCAAGCTACTAGTTTTGGCATATCTAGAGATTTTAACCTCAAGCTACGAGTTTTGGTATCATTCCATTATTTAAAATGAGAACCAAGAATTATATCTCATACTAGTATAAAATGCTCTATTATTCAAGGAATCGGATTTTAATAGAATATGAAGACTTATAATAGTCCACAAAAATAAGTGACGTAAATAGATTATGGAACAACAAAAAGTGATACCCAAAATAGAAACAACCAAGGATCCAAAACAAACATTCCTCCATGAAAAAACACATATATACTTATAAAATAAATCACACTGGTACACGGAATGGGTGTATCAAAATTGTTTACATATAAATTGAAGTAATACAGGTGAATGAGATCATTAGATTTCAATGACAGCAAAAATTACCATCAATGTCGGGCATTCGCGAAACGAAAACAAACAAAATACAAGTAGGTGAGACTTACATGAATATTACGAGTAGATATAATAGATCTAGGGATAATAAATAAGATGATGATGGAAAAATGAGGTAAGAGGGTTCGAAACTGAAGAATCTTACCTAGTTTAAAAAAAATCGCAAAAATTAAATATAGACTATCCAGGGAAAAAACGAACGAAATGAAGTCGTGGGAGGATTACCCGAGTGTTGCGAGTTGAGATGATTGATCTGAGGAGAGTAAAGATGATGAAAGATGATGAAAAAATGAGTTTAACGCAATGATATCAATGATTCGATTAGGGTTTACCACGCGAGATAGACGAGTCGTCAGACGGTCGAACGAAAAATTGTAAATGACAATCCACGGGGCGTGTTAATTTTTTAAATGTTTTATAACATTGGTTATTTAATAACCGATGTTATAAACTATTTTCATTACATTTATAATGTCGGTTATTACAATAACCAACATTATAAATGTATCAGATACGACTTTTTTTATGTCGGTTATTTTATAACCGATGTAAAAACATCCGCGTGTTGGTTTTTAATGTCGGTTATAGAATAACCGATGTAAAAAAAACATTATAAATAACAGTTTTTACATCGGTTATAATATAATCGATGTAAAAAATTCTGCGGGTTGGTTTACTACATCATTTATCAAATAACAGATGTCAAAAAGGCCTCAAAAGGCACTTTTTTTACATCGGTTATTTTATAACTGACGAAAAATATTCGTAGATACCTAGTTTTGAACGTCGGTTATTTGATAACCAATGTAAAAAAACGTACGCACATGATTTTTAACATTGGTTATTAAAATAACCGACGTTAAAAATTTACTCTCTGCATTTTTTATGTCGGTTATAAAATAACCGACTTAAAATCCATGTTTCACAGATTATCGCGTCAGTAATATATAACCGACCTAAAAAACGGTGAATTTAAAAATGGTTTCTGCACTAGTGAAAGACTTGTCTTAATTTTTTCTAGATGATCTTTTATGTTTTCGGTCACTTATGAAATGTGAGTTAAGACTGATGATACAATTAATCATGCTAGAAAGAATACAAAATTCAAAGGAATTAAAAAAATATATATTTCAAGATATGGTGTTAATTAATACAATGAATAGGACAAATTTGATTCCCTCTTTTCCAAGACTTTTATGAGAGGAAGAGTTTTATTCAAAGGAGAGATACTCGAGGTAAGTTTTCATTGTGGTAGAGTTGGGTACATTGATTCTCAATGCTCAAGGATGTTCGATGACGATGATGGTGAAGCTGGAAAATCACATAAACTTGAAAAAGGTTTCCTCAAAAAGGAAATATCGAATATGGAACGAAATTATAGAAAACACGTTTTTTATACTAAGATGATGATGATGATAATGAATTCTTTAAGGAAGAAGAACCAGAGTTTGAATCTCGAAACTAGGCATCTATGATGGATACAATTGAGAAGTTAGAACCATCAAAAGTTAATGCTAGAAACCATTAGTTGACTGTTGATTTTGATCTAATATGACAACGTAAGGATGATCTTGGTATTCTTGAGAATAAAAGTAACATTAAAATAAGTGTATAGAAGTTATTGAAGAATCATCAAAATATGTTGATCATCATGAGGGTGAAATTTAATGACTGGAAGAAGTAGTGAATGTTCAATAAATAACACCTGAAATCATATAAGGTATAGTGTAACTAAAGATCAAAATTGAATAATAGGTAAAGGTCATCCATGAACTTACCTTCATACTGGAGGAGAATTCTAATACTATTGAGGGACTTGAATAAGAAGTGGTTACTGTTAGTAGTAATCCCAAAAGTGAATCAAATTCAAAAGAAGCAAAGATGGAAATATAGTTTGGAAAATTCACAAATGTTGAGTTGGTGGGGAGAGATAAGAGTGGTTCAGATGGAGTTGAAAAGATTTTGAATGATCAAATACCCACATGCATGTGAAATAGAAGAATCATCTATGATGCTAAAAAATATAATACTACAAATAAGATGGGTCAAAATAACAGAAAGATTAAAATTTTACATGTTGAAAAGTCACTTGAAGTGAAGAAAAATAAACCCCCAATTCAAACAAGTAGGATAATATAAAACTGCCATCCAGAATCCAAAAATGATAGTTAGATAAAATATGTTTCTAAGAAATTATACATGAGGAGGAATAAAAATTAGAAGACATTTCCACTTAAAAATGTTAGTTATATTGATATTTGGGCCATACTATGTCATAAAGTGATGAATCAAGGAGCAATTTGAGTGGGGAAGAACTAGGTTATCAACGAAGGAGAAAAAAATCTTATCCTAATTCATATAGAAGAAGTAATTTCAATAGAAATTGTTTTTGTTGTTCTAACGTTGGCCATAAAGCTGTTTATTGTAGGAAAAGGAAAGACATGAAAATTCATACAAATCATAGAGATAAGTCAATACTAATCATCCAGAATATTATTCCCTTACAAAATAATTTTACCCTCTAGAAGAATAATAATATTATGAAGAACCTTACCACATATAAAACTAATCTGAAAGTACATCGTTATCCTTCACTCAATTTAATATTTCATGGAAGTAAAAGAAGAAAACTAAAAACTCCATCCTTTCAGAAGTTCCTCTCAAAAATAGAAATAGAAATAGAACATGGATCCTTTATTGTAGATGTTTTTCCCACATGATGGATAATTATGAGTTATTAACAAGTGTTAAGGAAATGCTCGATCGAATGGTAAGGTTTGGGAATGATGGTTTGTTTATGATCAAAGGAAATGGAAAGACTAAACAAGGTAATGGAGAGCTATAGTAAACTGATGTTCTTTATGTGGATCGTATGTTTCACAATCTCGTTAGTGTGATTAATTTTTTTGAATTAGGACTTAGAGTGATATTCAATCAGAAAGGCTAGACTATAAAAGGAAATATATGGGATTATCCTATGGAAGGTTTAATAATAGATGGAAACTTATATCAAGTTGATAATAAAGATAACATTTTTTATATGAATGTTCAAGAAGGAAACAACATGTGGAATTTAAGGTTGGTTCAAATTAATAATAAATACATGGAAAACTTATCTATGATAAATATAGTATTGGATATCCAAAATATGAAGTCTGAAAGGGAAAAGACTTGTGATGCTTGTGTATGAGGGAATTTGGTCTGCATCTCATATCAGAAAAAGAAGAAAAGGGAATCAAATTATTTTAATCTCACCCATAAAAACTCATGTGATCTAATTAATGTTGATAGGACTCATGAGAAAGGTACTTCATTATTTTCATTGATGATTATAATAGAATATCTTATGTGATGTTTGTACCCAGGAAATAAAAAGTTTTTGATTTCATGTATAATTATAACCGAATAACTATGAATGATACTATATGGACAATCAAAGTTCTACAATCTAAAAATTCAGTCTAATATACATAAATTTAATTTTAAAACTAACTAGAGAAGAATGTGATACAATATGATGTGGACAGTGTGATAAACCCATAGAAATTTTTTTTTGTTGAGTGCATGAATTGACAAGTGAAAAATATGTCTAGAACTATGCTGATTGAGAGTCTTATCCCTCAACATTATTGGAAAGAGGATTTTCATACTATGGTGTATATTCAAAATAGTATAGTGCTTTATATGGGTGAAACAAATACACCATGTGTGTTGTGTCATAGAAGGAATCCTTATTTGATGTATTTCCATGTTTTCAAAAGTAAATGTTTAATTCGAAACAAATAATAAAATAAAGGAAACGGTGGTGATGCAGTAGATGAAGGAATATTCCATGGATATTCAATAAATAGAAAATCCATCAAGTGTTACAACATTTGGATTGAAAAAACTATGGATATCAGTGATGTTAATATAGTTGAAGATAAGACCAAAAATACAATGAGGGGATCATGTGTTGATGTGATTGTTGAAGCAGAAGACAATGGACATGGAACAAATTAGAATGTAGATGTAGAGGAATGAGTGAAAATAGTTAGAGATCACAAAAATATGTTTATTGAGAAGAATAATTAGAATACGAACTATGGATGAAAAAAAATCTTATGAACCTCATAGGTGAAATCAAAAATCAAAATGTTATCAATCCAACATCAATGGGGATTGGAAGACACCCACACAAATATAATGAATGAGGAATAATAAAAAATCAACCATCCCATCAATTGTGGAAGTATCCTTATTTAAGAAAGCTACCAAATATGAATGATGTGTTAAAGCCATGAATGAAGAGTTGGATCAGATCAAGAAAATCCAAACATAGGATCTCATTAAAAGACTATAAAATAAATGTGTGATTGGAACAATGTGGATTTTCAAGAATAAATTTTATGAGAATGGTAATGTGATCAGAAAAAAAGTTTTATTGTTGTGTAATGAATTTTCATAGATTGAAGGTCTTGATGTTGAAGAAACATTTTTCCATCAGCTAAAATAGAGTCAATAATACTTTTTCATGACATGGAATTTGAGAGAGGATACAATGTGTATCCAATGGATGTCAAAATAGCCTTCATAAATGGTTTTCTTGAAGGAGAATTCCGCATAGAATAGACAATGTTTTTTTCATGGTAATGATGAGATAACGGTTTTCAGATAAAAGAATGCTCTCTATGGCTTAAAACGGGCACCAAGAGCAGTCTATTCGTGACTAGATTCATATTTGAAAAACCCTGAGTTTAAAATAAGAGGATTGGATCACAGTCTCTATGTAAAGAATTCTCAGAAAGATCAGTTCATGGTACTAGTTTATATATATTATATATATATATTTAAAGTAGAAATAGATTAGTGGATGAATTTTCCAATAACATTATATTAGAATTTTAAATATCTATGATTGGGGAACTCATGTATTTCTTTGGGATGTAAGTGATTCAGATGAAATAACTAAATTTTATTTCTCTGGAGATTTTTGGATGGGTGTTTTTGAAGAAATTCAATATACATGACTCCAAACCAATGTCGAATCTGATTGAAAATGGGATAAAAATGGGAAACCATTAGTATGGGAGATATGTAGATCCCACTATATATAACAGAATAATTGGAAGATTACTATAATTGACAGTAAAAATGGAAAAATATTGTCTTTGATCATTATTAGTGGATCACATTCAGAGTAATATGAAAGAAGAACATACGGCCACAACGAAGATAATTATGAGGTACATTCGAGGTGCTCAAAATTATGGATTGTACATTACTATAGGAAGAGATAATGAACTATCAATGTTTTCTAATGTAGGTTGTGCTAGAGATGTGGTGGATAGAATTTCCACTAGTGGTGGATCATTATTTATTGGAATGCAATGTGTGGGATGGTTAAGTAATAAACAAGAAACCACTTCTCTTAGTTCTATGGAAGCAGAGTATATATCCACTACAATGGATTTCATGCAGCTATTATGGATAAAGAAACAACTACCCAATATTGGTGATTAGGTGAAATGGAAAATGGTGATGAACTATGATAACAAGCGCCCGATCGATCTCACAAATAATCATGTTCAACATTCTACAACAAAGAATATTGAAATCAGATATCATTTCCTTAAGGAAAAAGTTTTACTAGGTTTAGTTAAACTAGATCATGGGGGTACATATGAACATGTGGTTGATATTCCAACCATTCCATTGGTTGTGGATGTGTTTCAGAAACATCAGTTGAACCTTAGTGTTCATCCACCTCCAAGTACATAAGTAGGTTCTGAAAATCCTCTATACCTGGTTAAATTAATTCTTTTAATCTATTTTATAATGTGATGCAGGTTTATGGGAGAGATTTGATCATGGGGGAGTATTTTTTGATTTATACAAGTCAAAATTAGGCTCTTTGGGGTTACTACTAATGGGGGAGAATGGTCAAATTCAATGGCTCTATTGTATAAAGTAAGTGGCTGATATTTTTTCATATTTCAGAAGAATGGAGAAATTTTATATGTTTATAGTTGTATAAGAATGAAGAAATTGTAAAAAAGAGTTGAATGGAGAATAATTAAATTTGATGAGTTATAAAGGGTGAAAATGATAATTAAGTGTTATGAATAAATAGGTTAGGGCATGTAATGCTTCTGTGGCATGGCCACAGAATATATTGTATATCTTGGTTTCGATTGGGAATGGTTCTCTATTAAAGTTATATGTAGATTTCTAAAAAATCCAAAGGGAGAGATTATTGGAACCAAGGATTTTATTTGTTGGAAAGTGAGTTTTTTTGTGAATCCTCACATGGACGATTTGGGCGTTTCTAAGGACAGGGATCATACAGTTCAAGATGATAATAGAATTTATGTTGATGTTGTTTCCCAGTGTTTGCCATGTTTTTTTGGCCCAAAATTTAGAGGAAGGATTTCAATGAGAAAATTTCTTTTTCTTAAAGGCCTTATCAAAATATGGAAACTTCATGAGTTCTATGAAGATGGGATTTTGGAGTTGTGTTTCGTGAAGGATTAAATAATACTGATGGTGTGCTCCAAGATTAGGACATGAATCACAAACGGAAACAGTGTTATCCACGATTTTGAGAATTGGAGCTTCGTAGTTATTGATTGAAAGATCCTCCATTAAGAAGACCAGTATTAAGGATTTTGAATGAAATTTCCACAATTATTATGAACATCGAGAATTTAATATTTCTATGGAGCTTTGCAAATGAAGGTGTGTTGTAAAGTGATTTTTAACGAAACTAGAAAATGCATTGGAGGAGGTGGACATTCACGAACGACCGAGCCAAAAAAATAATAGGATACCCCTTTTCACATAGAATAAATTTTCCAAGGAAATTCATGAATTTATTTGATTTTTTGAATCTAAGGGAGCTCTGTGAAACAGATATTCTATGCGATAATGATCATTTTAAAAAGACTAGTAATATATTGACTAATTACAATGCTTTTAGGAAAAGGATGTTATGTGATGATATGGTTTACTAGGATAACATTGCGAGCTTCATGAAGGAGTTTATTATGAGAAGGAATGGGTGATTCACAAATGTAGTTTATTTCATGAAGGAATGGGAGCGTCATGAAGGGAGATTTCCAAAGGAGCATTGAAAAATGTGGTTTTGAACATTTGGATTTAACAAAATAGTTCTTTCATGTGCATCAATTCAAGACATCAATGTATGAAGGATGTTGTGCTGGACAGAGATAAATAATTAAATTCATCTCTATTGAAGAGTCCTTCAAGTTGATAAACTAAGTATGAATTCACCCATAGTAGTATGCAAGGTGAATTCAATTGATGTGTTCCGAGGAACGTAATGTTCTATCCCAAAAATCATTGCAAAGGAAGTGTGCCTGAAACATAGTGACTATATCTAAACTCTTATACTCCACAACTAGTGAATATGAGTATAATTTGGTACGACCAACAACATTCCGGAATAGTCTCCTTGGACTAGTCCTTAGTGGTGATCCAATTAAATTTTTTTGCGTCATATTTGTGCATGCGATTGTTTATTTTTAACACATTCTCATCGGATAGGTTTAATAGGTTCATACTGACGTGTGAACAAGATCCATCAATGTAGAAGAAAAAAATTTGACTTTTTAATTCACACCTCCCCTAAAAAAGTGTTTTTTTGGCCCTATAGATACATTACTATGTGGAATCCACCATGAAATGTCTTTCATTCCATATTCATGTAAACTTCATCCACCATCCCCTGAAATTTCAACATTCAATAAACATTTTCCAACCATTTTCCATATGGGAAATTGATGTTGAGGGTGTATATTCCCCAAACACAAATAATAAGTGTAAGTACATCCATTTAGAAACAAAAATCCTTTTAAATGGCATGGGTAAATACCCCTCATGTAATTTTGGAAAAATAATATTTTTAAATTCATAAATTTCAACATCATCACCAAATTTGAAGTACCCAAAATGATATTGATGGAAATTGTAACCAACGTCTATGCAACCAAGATAATGAAATTATGAATAGTTTAAAAAATCATGTAAAACCATTCTTACCGCTATCATGTCAAAAAATGGATTGATTGTGGCCATTAAGAAATATCCTATAAATATAATATAGAATATGGTGGACAATGACATGAATTCATGGATTGAAAGGATCCTCCATGATTTATGGTCGCACCATACCACCCTGTGGACTACTACACAGGTGAATCAATATTCATTAGAGTATGTATCCAATGTCGTGTTAACCATGTAAGGCTAATTTCCCTCACATTGAATAGCTATATGTGAAAAAATCTCAAAATATTAGAAATTAGAAAAATAGGTTGACATGTTAGAACATATCGATGAAAAAGGGTTGTGTACACTGCACAACCTTGATGTACATTTGAATTAGATCACATAAATTCCAATAAAAATTTCACCCACATTCATTCCATCATTTATAAGTGATATTGAATATTATCACTCCAATGATACCAGGAAGGAATCCATTAAAGCTGTAACCCAAATTAGAAGGACATTACATCGTATAAAAGGTCTATTTAAATAGATATTACTCATTGTGAATAATGAATGTGGATCAAGATACATCCCTTCAGATGTGATATTTATGAAGATATATTTTTCAAAGCTACCATAAAATATGTGCATTTCATGACCTCATGACATCAAACATCAAGGAAGATGTCCTTGTGACAAGAAGATAAACTACATGATTCATACTAGTCTCATGATATTTAACTGAATTAGTGTTCATAGTATTATGACTAAAAAATAAAATATTCCATTCCTCTTTAAGGAATGATGTTCAAATGATTGTCAAAAATACTTCATAGATGAGACACAACACATGAGATAGATATATATGAGAGAGAAATGAAGTGCCCATCTCTCTATGAGGGACTCATATATACATAGGGAATATATCCATTCATTAATTATTCACAGATTTATTCTCTCCAACATAGGACATATAGGGATGCTCGGATTTCCAATCCTAGGTCCCAACACAATATACCCATCCCAGTCACAAGCCATCAAAATGTGTGATAACATCATTATCAAATGAAAATAAAATTTTGTCTTAAAATATATTATAAAAATAGGTTTTATTGGGAAACTATCTCAGGAAGACCTATATACCAAACATATGATTCCTGTCAATATATTATTTCCCAAAAACAAGACACTAGTTATAGGTCTTTGGTCTTTTTTTCACGTATAGTAACCTTCCTCCTTACCACATGAGGTTAAACTAAATGGATGATTTCCTCACCAAATGATGTTAAACTACACAATTCTTAATAACTACCTATGTATTTATTCTTTTTTC
This sequence comes from Viscum album, assembly GCA_963277665.1. Classification (NCBI taxonomy): domain Eukaryota; kingdom Viridiplantae; phylum Streptophyta; class Magnoliopsida; order Santalales; family Viscaceae; genus Viscum; species Viscum album. The sequence goes on from OY728147.1 coordinate 1,793,351,156, forward strand.
CAATGATAATTGTAGATTTTCCTCTACCATATATATTTTCCAAGACACCACATGATACAAAATTACCCTACTTTTTTTAATCACATCTGTGTGGTGAAAGAAACCATTTTTGAAATCACTTTTTCTCACATCGAGCATCATTCGAAGCATAAGTCACATGTGTTTAGGTATTCTAGAAATATATTCCCTATATGATCGAGTAATATTGTTTCATAATAGTTTTAGAATGTTCTTGGATGAAATACCTTAAAAGCGATGCTATAAATCCTCCATAAATGACAATAGAATTCAGGGTTGATGACTATAGTGTGACATAACGATGTGCACTATTATGGACCTCTCCCGAGAGGACCAATGTCCTTGGTGTTGGATTCCCTCTCCACCATTATTCAAAAACCATGCATTTATAGATTCATTTTATTATAGTGTATGTATTGATTCCAAATACCCAACCATGGGTCTAGATAAAATACCTTTATTCAAGAATTATGTGTGGTCTCCCAGGACATATTTATTCAAGAACTAAGTGTGGATTGACTCCTGTTATCATAGTGTATGTATTTACAACTGAATCCCTAACCATGGGTCAAGATACAACAATCATTGGGAACAATTCCCCCTCTTCATATGTGGAAGACCTATATGGATAGTTTCCTATTCAATAACTATGTGTGGCATGATTTGTGTTATTATAGTATATTTAGTAAAACCTGAATTTCCACTCTTGGTTCTAGCCATAACATTCAATGAAAAAAATGTACCCATCTTCATATGGGTCAGAACTATGTGAAGATTTTTCCATTCAAAAACAACATGTAGCTAGATTCTTATTGTGATAGGATATATAGTGATTCCAGTATTCTCAATCCAAGGTATAGATACAAAAAATTGTAATGAAAAATTACCCCTCTATGTATGGGTTAAACATGTGTATAGTGTTTTCCATTAAAGAACTTTATATAGCTTGATTAATGATACTGTAGAATATGTAGTTCTGATATAATATCCAATACAATGTCCCTATGCAATATAAAAATGCCTTCTTTCAGCATATGGGTTATACGTATGTTGGGAGATTTCGTACCGAAAAAAATTCAGATTTATTATTTCCATTATAGGATACATAATGAAACTCAGGTCATTACTCCTATGTTTAGACCCAACATATTAAAAGATCAAAATTAACACATAACCACTAATGGGTCAACATATTTAGTGATCCATATGGGTTCTACTGTCATGAATCATTAAATTTCCTAGTTTTCCATTACTTCTCATGTTGAGAATGGTTCATGTGAGATTAAATAACCTAGAACGAAACTATATCCAATGCGACCAAGACAAACCTCAATTCAGGAACCATTTCCAAGTTTTATTATGTTAAATTGAAAGGCCACATCTTAGTCACATGATTCTAAACATCAGAACCTTGTCTTAGTCACATGACATTACACTCCATGAGAAAAGTTATCACATTTATTTGATCAACCCCTTTTATGGTTATGTACCCATGGATCTAATGATTTATTCTGTCACCATGAAATGTATTCATTACATGATTTCATAGCCTTCAGTGTGCTCAAAACCTTCTTGAATCTTATGTCTCTAAGAAAAAAACTTAATATATTCATTATATAAGTCTACACAACCATTCACATGAGTTGATATTTTTATCTTGTAACCCCATGGACCTTGGGATTATGTGATATTGTCTCTTCACTATTGTTAACTGTTAATAGGGATTATTTTATTCAAATATACCTTTTTCACTTAGGATGACCCCCTTAAACTGATGTGTTATTTTCCAGAACTCATGGAACATTATAGGTTCTCCAAATTACCCATAGTGGACCTTTACCAACTAGTTCCCATCTATAGTTAAATCGAATATTCTTGGGTTATTATTTTCATCTTCTCTAACAAGACTATTCAAGATGATCCAAACACCCTCGAAGTTACACATATGTGCATTTTACTCATTTTCAAAGAGAGATTATGACATAATATCCTTGTAACATTAAATTTCAGGTTATATATATATTCTATTGATACCCAATTTCTATATGATAGTCACCATTATCCCCTACATACAATTTTGGTATGTGTAGTGGGATTTCCTCAAAGGAGATGATTATAGATTGATTCCTTCCATTAAAATATGAATGAGGTAACTAAGAAAAAACCAACCATAGAAGTAGCACATTCATTTTTTTTGAAGAGTTTCAATTCATATAAGATCATTTTACTTCTACATTTGTTATATCTATGTATAACTAGATTGCACAGAAGATAAATATATTCAATAAGTGATTCATCTTATAGATACCCACTAATAAACATGTGCATGGATAAAAAGTGTTTCTTACACATAAACTCCACCGACAAATGAAAATTTCAACAAAGGATATCTATTGAAATTTCATGATAATTCTCATGTCCATACAACATGATGTTAAACTAGAAGGGAAATGTTATTTTTTTGAATCACCTTAAACTGGAATAAAAATAAATTGGTTGGATGATAGTAAAATTCATGATAGATAAGTCTCCACTACATTATGTAAACATGGGCATTCCATCACTCATCATTATTTTGTATCAAAGGACCAAAAGAACATGACCTTAGTTAACTAGAGTATGAGGTGATTCCATCATCTTTTATGGATCCCAACCAATAAAACAAAATTTATATCTTGAGGTCCGTAGGTCATCAGGATTCTTCGATGGCCCTTGAAAGAGAAACCAAACATTGAGGGACCCATTTTTTTACTATTCATGTTCTCCACTAGTTCTTGCATATGATCTTCAAGCCATCAACCAAATGTGTCATTACCTTATAAAAATAGATTTATGATCTTTGTGAGTGGGATTTAATAATGGAAGAACACATCACCATAGGCTGTTTTGGGTCATCCCTGTTATAAATGTTCAATACCATTACTCATGACAAAAGAACCATCATCCATAATTTACAACATTTCCTTCCCCTAATAAAAAAATGTTGGTCTTCTCTTAAACTTGGGAATCATAATAAGGCTATTTGGTTACACTCACAAACATGGTCGGTGTACCTCATGACTTTAAACAACATGAAAATTTGTTAAATATATATGAAATTAAACATTAGTATTTGATGGTGAAAACCAAAATAACTATAAAACTTATAGTGAAAGAGTCCTAAAAATTAACAAGATAAAAACATCAAAAGGAATTATTAATCATAAGTGATGTTTCCTCTCCATTTACTCTCTATCTCCAGAGTTTAGAGTAATGATAGTGTAAATGAACAAGGATGAAAGCTCACAGGGAAAATGTTTTGGTCCTAGTAAAAGAAGATACATTCTAGTTAGACCCCCTGGTCCAGGTAAATGATAGATTAATGATTTTTATATATCTTATCTATTATAAGATGTTCAGAAGGTGGGTAAATAAATTTTAGGGTACTCTAAATATTCTTATATATTATACTTTACATGAACAATCTCTATGTATTTGAAGTATGATCCAACACTACTAGATCCTTGAGATGATATACTTCTCTTATAACACTATATTTTCCCCATAGAAAACTATTAAAAGTAGATCATTCTTCCATACAAATCCTATAGTCATGAGAATGCCCCAATTAAATCCAAGAGTTATTTTACTAACCACGTGGAACATTACAGTCCCCCATAATTACCCTTAGGGGCCTATACCCATATGTTCCCACCAATAGATAACTCAAATATTCTTAAAACATGATATACAATCCCAAAATATAAACTATTCAAGTGGATAACATATCATTGATGTTATTTAACCATGTATTATACCCATTGTCAATGAAATAATACAAATCTCCATTCCGGAAATTTTTGGCAGTCTACACCACATGATTTGAAACCCTGTGGGATATGGCCTGATCCTTCACACTAAAATGCCAAACAACCCTTTGGTTCTAGAACCGTTCATGGATATATTTATCTCTTATGTGAACTTCATTTTATTAATTTTTGAGTCCTCATAAATCTTCCATGGCCCTTATAAAAGAGTGGGGATCAAATTTAAGTGACTATTCATCTAATCCCAATGGTATTATGCATAAATTATTATGACCTACCAATTAGAGGAATTCCCTATACAACAGTGGAACTATGATCACTATGAGCTCTGGTGACACAATGGTAGAACATAACATCTTAGGGTGTTTTAGGATATCCTCGATATTCCTGCCCCATCCCAAATTCATGGGTTAAATATTTTGGTATATTAATTATGCCATCCATATTCAAACATTCTTTAAATATTCACCATCCCTAAAATTTTATCATCCACCAATAATATCATCATTAAATATTCCTTGGATCATGGTTAAGAGTGTGGATTCCCTCTACTTAACACTTATTGGTTAATTCATAAGGGATATATCCTAAATATTGGATGCATCTCTTCCTTACAAGACATGAACCATAATCCTTATGATCCGTAGAAGAACAACAGAAGAGCTTGAAACCTTAGGTTTCTTTGGGGTATCCACAATATTTCTTCACCTTTCCACTCATGAGACCCAACAATACTACAATAGAAATTATCACCTTACTGTGTTTGGGGTCATCATTGACATGACTGACCCATTTTATACTCATCAATACTTTCCTTCTAGAAATAATTTAAACTACATATATAATTTATGTCCTTACTATATGATGTAAAACTACATAGAAGGAATCTTTATCATATGATTTTAAACTACACAATAGATATCCATACCTCATTATATTAAAATGAGTGTAAAACATTATTTAAATAATGGTATGTTACCTGTAGAACGTTTTTTGAGCTAGAAGACCCTAAGAAACAACAATAAAATGTCATAATATAGAATTACATAAAAAATAACACAATAATAATAATTTTTACACGACTTTAAAATTTCCCACTAAAAGAGAATCACTGATGAGATGTTTTAAAACCCAATAAGGTAACCCTAGGAAAAGATAATGTATCCTCTCATTGTAAATGAAAATTGTGTAATCCTGAAAATAATCAGCTCTTGTAAAATGGAAAATACACAAAACTCTTCCCCTCTAAAACCCAAGAATGGGTATATTGAAAAAATTCCATGTCCACGCCCACAATCTATTCCCCATATTATGTTTTTGAAATATACACCATAGTAAAAATAAAAAGATGAAAAAAATATTATGGATCATTATTTATCCCTAGAAAATATGAAGTTATTCTCAATAATTCCACTAACTGATGAAAAATTAGTGCATCCTCAATTTGGGATATATATCATAACCAAATTTTCATTTTAAACCAGGTCATCACAAGAAACTGAAGTAGATACATTGAAGAGGAATACCATGTTGGTAGGACTTCATGATAAATTATAAGGAAATATATGTTGTGATTTAAACATCTAAATACATAAACCTAATTTTATTTCATAATGTAAGAAGGTTGGGTATCATTAATGATTCAAATGACATAAATTAAATGAAATTAAATGCACATCATGTATGAAACGAAGAAAGAAAAATAAATATTTATTTCATAAAATATTTTATTGATAGTGTACACAAGGTGGAATATCCACATTCAAGAGACTCTAAAAAGATTTCATTGAGACAAGTTTGTGAAAAAACTATAATAATATTTGATTTTATGAGTATACCAAATCATCCATATCTCTAAGATTTGATCCAACTGGGATATGAAGTTATTTATTCTGTACATTTCCAAACACTACCTGATAACAATGGTTTTCGACAAAAGAAAGAAAATCCTTAACTTCATTCCGAGTTGTCTCAAGTAAAAATTTTAAAAAAGAAAAAATTATACTTTTGAGAGAAAAAATATCCTTTTATTTCACTATATGTGTGGTCAATTAATCAATCAATTTATTAAGCCAAGATATCAATTGGATGTCTCTATTCCAGCACCTTTGGATATTTTCTTATTGGTTCAGTTAATGGAGTACCATCATAAAAAATAGGAAGGTACTACTTATTTCTGTCCATTTATTGGTGATTTTGGAAAATTTGTCACATGATATCATTTAATGGTTGGTAGTCAAATATACCTTTCCAAGATAATGAAAAAGCTATATAATTCATTCCTATGGTTATGAAACTCCCCTTAAGATGTTTTGATAATAAGAGTGTAAATTTTTTATAGGAATATAATTTTTAATATATGGTTTTCTTCAACCACTGGGTTGGGTGCATCAGAAATAGGAATGGTCTGTCACGGTGACAAAGAATCTATAGATGGAGATTCATGTGGTATTATTTCAAATGATGAATTATCTACCACTAATACCGAAGGACCAAATTTATTGAAAAATTATATCCTACTAATCGGATGATCATCAATGGTATTATAATTCTTCCTCAAAGATTCGACCATATCATGAATTATCTCCATTACTACTAAAAATTAGAGGCTTAAAGAATTGTAGGGTTTGTTGACCTAATGGACCAATTTATTGATTAACCCACCAAAGTAAGCTTCCGCCAATGACTAGGCATAGTCTCATGATATGAATATAGAGGATCCAATAGGGGAAATAATAATCATAGTGTTTGTGTATTCACATGTAAACATGAGGAAAAATTGATGGATAAGCCACATATGTTTCTCTCACTGTATGCCCATAGAAGAAAGCGGAGAGACCATTTGAATGCATCCAAATTGGTGAGAAAACTGATATGTATTATATTGATTGAAAATAACGTATGACAACCCTGCTTTTTATTACAACTTAAACATGCTTTATTACATAAAACTTCACTTGATACAACAAAGAAGATCGAGAGGTTTAGTGTATTTGGGGATTAGGATCATTAAATAAAAACTTTAAACTTGAAATACAACATCCTTATTGAAAACTTCCTTTACATGACCACTACATTCCTTCGTACTTAGCATTGCATGGGATAACCTGAGGACATGCATAAGAAAAGGGTGAGCTATAAAGCCCAGTAAGGGAGTACACAATGAATAACATGAGGAGTAAAATACATGTTAAGAAATAGTCATATCAATAGAGCATAAGAGAGACATGAACATAAAGGCATGATAAAGCATGATAATCATAACATGGAAATGTGGCAACAACACTTAACATTGAATTAGCATGAGCCAAGGCTCATTGCACATGGAGCATGAGTAAACCCTCATTGCACTTGAAGCACGAGTAAACCCTCGTTGCACTTGAATTAGAATGAGTAAACACTCATTGCACATGACGTATCATGATACTATACTTTACCCAATGCATTGGAGCGCTATAAAGGGCGCACCCTTCTTAAACATTTCATTTCATGCATAAGTGTGCCACATGGATCATAAAACATGGATTCATAAAACATAATCATTTCTTCCACGATAAAGGAATGTGGAATTCATACATGAAACTTTATAATCAATATGTAAATGTGCATAAAGGTGAATACCCTTGATGGAGAAATGGGCATGGTATTCACTACACAGAGACATTGGCTTAGAAAATCGGTGCGATTTCGGCAGCGTAACGGCGTGACATAAGAATTCATAAAAAAGTATGATGAGAGAGAAAGGGGTTACTCATCATATTTACATGTAATGGACAGTAAGAAGGTCATATAGATACATGTCCCAACAATTGAAAAGGAATTTAGATTCATGATACAAAAGTATTGCTTGAATATAAAAGAGGAGAAAAAGGTTCCTTTCGGAATTTCGGCATAGTAACAGGTGTACATATGAGGCATTTAATGAGAGAGAAAGGGGGTCTCCCATCATTCAAACAATAATAGGGCAGTATGGGAGAGGTGCGAAACCATACTCCAACATTCATAAATGAAATTAAAAGGGCAATACAACTTAAATAAAAATTGACAAAAATGAGAAAGGAAGAAAAACCCTTACTTGGAAGTGTGCTTCCAAAGGCTAGAGAGAGGCTTGTGAGAGGCTTCTTGGGAGCTTGGGGAACCTTGAGAGGATTCTAGAGAGAGTAGGGCAGAGGTTGGACGAACTTCAAGGGCTTTGAGTGAGGAGGAAGTGGGAGCTTGGGTGGGTTTATATAGGAAAGGTGAGAGAATTCTTTATTATTTAGGTTTGGGACCCCTTATATTAAAATAATCCAAACCACAAACCATCCCATGGTATTTGCCCATGGTATCTGGAAAAGGAAAGAGGAAAACAATATTTTACAAGGCCAAGGTCCGAACTTATTAAAAAATTAGGGTTGCTTATGTGGAGGTGAGTCACACTCCCATGGAAATTAATTTAAAAAGGCAAAGTGTTGAATAAGTCTTGAGGTCTCCATTAATGCTTTGAAAAGTGAGTCAAACAAACCCAAAACCTTATTTTTTTAATGATAAAACACATATTGGCCGAACATAAGGATTATGGTATTTTATTACATCACCATTGGGTCATTATGATGTCATAAAACACATTATATATTTAAATGGTATTTAATTTTTACCCAAAATTTGACTATCTCAGAAAATTATGAAAAATTCACCGTTGGATAATTTCGACATCCTGATTCCAAAAATAATATTTATTTTATCTAAATAATTTTCTAAATATGTGAATTTTCACTTTTAAAATAAAAACCGACATTTATAAAAAATTCACGGGTTTTGACAGAAATGGCTTTCAAAACCTTAATAAAAATTTTAATTGCATTCATAAAATTATAAGATCATTTATATTTAATAAAAATTAATTTAATATTAATAATAATATTTTATTAAAATATTATTTAATTCAAAAATCCTTTAATTTAATAATATATAATTCTTAATTAAATAATAACTAAAAACATCATTTGTACTTTAAAAACTAATTACAATGCATCAAAAATGACTAGAAATTATATTCATTATTATATACAAAAAATAATGTACATGAACATGGTGCTACTTATTTGTTACATAACCCCTTAAAATAGCCGCATAAGACCTAAGGGTAAGGTGTGCGATGGTGACAGACTCTTGGGGTTGCTCGGATAACATCGCTCGAGTGGTAATCTCTATCAACTTCCATTTTTCCCGTAAACGATCACGTTCGAGCTTGAATTGATGAAGCTCAGCTTGGGCTTGGTCAAGGGAAAATCCCAAAGATGCCACCTCCTTTCCGAGCTCCGACAAATGGGCATCGTAAGGGGCAATTCTACTGGATGAGGCCATCGCTTCCTTTGTCTGAGTAGAAAATTGGTTCGTTAAAGCCTTATATTTAAACTACCCAGATGATCACTGTTCAACGGCTATAAAAGTAACGGTCACAAATCTTAACGTTAAACTAAAGAAGTTGACATCTTATAAAAAAAACATTTTTCGTAAAGAAACATTTAACTGGATCAAGAGGGATTTTCCATTAATGAAACTTTGGGTCGTTACAACATTCCCCCCTTAAGAAATTTCTCCCTCGAAATTTTCCTTTTCCCACACTAAAACAAATGTGGGTAACTTAGCTTCATCATATCGTCCGACTCCCAAGTTGCTTCTTCAAACTTGTGGTTTCTCCACAACACCTTGACGAGGGGCATTGTCTTATTTCGTAGAACTTTTTCTCTACGATCTAAGATCTTCACTGGTTGCTCCTCATAAGAAAGATCATCTTCTAATTGTACCACCTCAGAAGAGAGTACATGTGAAGGGTCTGGTATGTACTTCCTTAAGAGGGATACATGGAAGACATCATGCACCTTGGCCATAGTAGGTGGAAGTGCTAGTCGATAGGCCACAGCCCCAACACGATCAAGAATCTCAAAGGGGCCTATGTACCTTGGACTTAACTTCCCTTTCTTTCCAAACCTCATGACCTTCTTCCACGGAGATATGCGTAAAAACACCATGTCTCCGACTTTAAACTCAAGGTCTCGTCGATGATTATCTGCATAACTCTTCTGTCGACTTTGGGCTGCCTTGATATGCTGCTGAATGGTTTTCACCTTCTCCACCATTTCTTCGACCATTTCTGGTCCAAGCAGCTTACGTTCACCGACCTCATCCCAACATGCCGGTGTTCTACACCTTTTCCCATACAGGGCTTCATATGGTGCCATTTGGATGCTCGAGTGGAAACTATTATTATAAGAGAACTCAACTAGAGGAAGATGTTGATCCCATCCTCCTTTAAAGTCCATTGAGCACGCTCTCAACATATCCTCAAGTGTTTGGATAGTCCGCTCGGATTGGCCATCAGTTTGAGGATGATAGGCCGTACTGAAGTTCAGTTCAGTATTCAGAGCATGTTGAAGACTCTTCCAAAACGTAGAGGTAAATCGTGGATCTCGGTCAGACACAATAGATAGTGGTACTCCATGCAACCGTACCACTTCCCTGATATATATCTGTGCCAGTCGATCCAAAGAGAAATCCTCTCGAATAGCAATGAAGTATGCAGTCTTTGTAAGACGATCCACAATAACCCAGATTGCATTGTTGCTTTTGGATGTCCTTGGAAGTCCAGTGACGAAGTCCATGGTGATGTTCTCCCATTTCCATTCTGGTATGGGAAATGGTTGCATCATCCCCTTAGACATCTGCCTCTCTGCCTTCACTTGCTGACACACCAGGCACTTTGATGTATATTCGGCGATCTCCTTCTTCATATTATCCCACCAAAAGTTTTCTCAGAGATCTCGATACATCTTTGTGCTCCCTGGGTGAATAGAGAAATTTGAACTATGTGCATCATCCAAAAGTTCCTTCTTCAGCTCCGAACTTGATGGGACACATAGTCTTTTCCCAAACCGCACAATTCCTTCTTCATTAACATTAAACTCTGAGGATTTTCCCTTTTTCATAGCTTCCATTTTTTCTTGGATTCTCGCATCATCCTTTTGAGCATCCTTTAACCTTTCCAAAAGAGATGGTTGAGCAATCATTTGTGAAAGGATTGATGATGTTCCCTTCTTTATGATTCCCACGTCCATCTTCATCAAGTCTAAGAAGATTGGATCCTTCTCAATTCTCATCATTGATAGAATTGCTGGATCCTTTCTACTTAGGGCATCCGCCACCTTGTTCTCCTTCCCAGGGTGGTAATGTATTGAACAGTCATAATCCTTTATGAGCTCTATCCATCTTCTCTGGCGCATATTAAGCTCTTTCTGTGTGAATATATATTTAAGACTCTTGTGGTCAGTATATATCTCACATTTCTCTCCATAGAGATAATGCCGCCAGATTTTCAAGGCAAAGATCACCGCCGCCAACTCCAGATCATGCGTTGGATAGTTTCGCTCATGGATTTTCAACTGTCTTGAGGCATAGGATATCACTTTATCATTCTGCATCAGCACACATCCTAAGCCCTTCTTCGAAGCATCACTGAATACCACAAAAAGCTCCCCACTTGTGGGTAAAGTGAGCACAGGTGCAGTGATAAGCCTCCTTTTCAACTCCTTAAAGCTTTCTTCGCATTCATCACTCCAAGCAATCTTTACTCCCTTTCGAGTTAGCTTGGTAAGAGGGTTGGACAATCGTGAGAAGTTTCTCACAAATCGTCGATAATATCCAGCTAACCCCAAGAAGCTACGGATATCAGTTACCGATGTTGGCCTCGGCCATCCATCAATTGCATCTGTTTTGGAGGGGTCCACAGATATCCCATTGCTTGTGATGATATGGCCCAAGAATGAGACCTCCTTCAACCAGAACTCACACCTGCTGTACTTGGCATAGAGCTTCTCCTTGCGCAAAGTCTCCAGTACAGTTCTTAAATGCTCCTCATGGTCCTCCTTGGTTTTGGAGTATATTAGAATATCATCTATAAAGACTACCACAAATTTATCTAGGTAATCTCTAAAGACTCTATTCATCAAGTCCATGAATATTGCTGGAGCATTGGTGAGTCCAAAAGGCATTACTATGAATTCATAGTGCCCGTACCTTGTACGAAAAGCAGTCTTGGGGATATCTTCCTTCTTCACCCTTACTTGATAATATCCCGACCGCAAGTCGACCTTGGAGAAGTATTGTGCTCCACGCAGCTGATCAAACAAGTCATCGATTCTTGGGAGAGGATACTTGTTCTTTATCGTGATTTTGTTAAGTTCATGATAATCGATGCAAAGCCGCATTTACCCATCCTTCTTCTTGACGAAGAGGACTGGTGCACCCCATGGTGATGCACTTGGGCGTATAAACCCTTTATCCAAATTCTCCTGTAGTTGTTTCTTCAGTTCTTCAAGCTCAACCACTGCCATTCTATATGGAGTCTTGGATATTGGTAGCGCCCCAGGTATAAGTTCAATTGAGAACTCAACATCTCTTCTTGGAGGAAGACCAGGAAGTTCCTCGGGAAATACTTCAGCGAATTCCCTCACAATAGGCATTTCTTCAAGGGTGGTTTCTTCCTTGGACTCAATCATCAGAGCCAGATATGCATGCTCATAAGGCAGTAATATCCATGCTTGAGATGATGGAGCTAAAGGAGATTCATCTTCCTCCTGACACTTGTAAAGAATCGGGGGTCGATTCTCCATATGGAGTGTGATTTCCCTCTCCCGACAATTTATGTTGGCTCTATATAAGGAAAGCCAATCCATGCCAAGAATTGCATCAAATTCCACCAAAGGGAGTATGACGAGGTTCGCTGGGAAATTCAATCCACAGATTATTACAGGGGAGGACTTATACTCATGGGATGCAATGATTTCCCCATTTGCCATACTCACCGACATCTTTACTTCCATGATTTGTGGTGGTACAGGGATTGTTCTACTAAACTTTTGAGATATAAAAGAATGCGTAGAACCTGAATCAAAAAGTACGTTCTCTATTCTTGAATGAATAACTAGTGTACCTGTCACCACTTCGTTGTCGGGGTTCACTTCGGCAGAAGTGATGGCAAAAGCTCTTCCTTGCTGTCTTGGAGGTTGTTGATTGCCTCCGATAACCCTTGGATTAGGGCACTGATTCGCAAAATGACCCGGTTCTTTGCATTTGAAGCATTGAACAACGCGTTGAGGTTCGAACGGAGCGTTCCTCCCCTCCGTCGTAGCCTCGGGTCCTTCTTGCTGACAGTTAACAGCTAGGTGCCCTTCTCTTCCACACTTGAAGCATTTTCTTGTCCCCCTAAGGCAATTTCCAGGGTGCTTCTTTCCACACTTTTGGCAAGTGGGGTGCTGGAATTTCTTAGCGCCGTTGGATTTATCCATCGGACCACCAGCATTGAAGTCCACCTTCCGCTTCTTGTCCCCATGATACCCCTGTGATTCTTCGATCTCCATTTCAACCTTGAGGGCACATCGGACAATTTCCTCATAGCTGTCGAAGTCACGGATCGCTAATGCTTTCCGCAAGCTAGGCTTCAGCCCACCAATGAAGCGGTCAACCTTGCATTCGGGGGTAACGACAAAGCCGGAAGCGTATCGTGCAAGCCCTGTGAAGTTTGCCTCGTACGCTCCCACAGATTCCTCATCTTTCTGCTTGAGGGAAAGGAAGTCCCTTTCCATCTTAAGATGGAGGGTGCGTGGAAAATATTTATCGAAAAACATCTTCCGGAATAGCTTCCATTCCATAGCCTCGATCTCCTCCTCAGGCTTCGTATTTTTGATCAATGTCCACCATTGATCAGCTTCACCCTCCATACTATAAGCCGCCAGGAGAACCTTCTCTTTTTCAGAGCATTGGAGGATGGAGAATATCTTTTCAATGGATTTGATCCATTGTTCAGCAATCGTGGGATCAGATGATCCACTAAAAGTAGGAGGCCTTTGTCTCATGAAGCTTTCAATAGCGACTTGTTCTTTCTTAGGGGGGGTTGAACGTTCCTCTTGACCAGTGTTTCTATTCAAAACTTGAGTTAGCTGAGAGAGAAGCGTGACAAAGTTCGCGATTCCCGCTCCCATTGGATTGGGCATCTCATAAGTACAATCATCACACTGATCTTCACAACGGTTGTTAGCCCGAGTTCTCCTATTACCGGCCATTGGCTGGAAAAAAAGGAAAGTTAGGGGTAACACATAAAGGGTAATCCAAAGACAAAAGTTGATGACTTATAAATAAACTTTAATCTCTTTAACTCATGAGTCTATAGGATTCAATCCAGGCTTTTCATGATCTTCCTTCTAACATATATTCTTAGGGGAATTTTTCCCTTAATAAGGGTTCATACTAAGATTGTGAATTTATCAAAACATATCCCCCGGGAGTGTCATAACCAAGAGTGCAGCAAGACCCGTTGTCGTGCACCAGTTCCCGTTCGAGTCTAGCTCAAAGCGGTGTTTTCGGGTTTTACCCCTAGGATACATCTGTGCCAGAGCCGCCTCTACCTGCTCGTATCCAGACAGGGATGTATTTGTTTGATAAAACACTTACTTAGTATTTACCAAAACTTAGGGATGTTTTTATTATGCTTAGTCTTGTATCTAAGGCTTTACTAGGATTTCCTAATCCCAAAAATAACTAAACCTATCCTCTGATACCAACTATGACAACCCTGCTTTTTATTACAACTTAAACATGCTTTATTACATAAAACTTCACTTCATACAACAAAGAAGATCGAGATGTTTAGTGTCTTTGGGGCTTAGGATCATTACATAAAAACTTTAAACTTGAAATACAACATCCTTATTGAAAACTTCCTTTACATGACCACTACATTCCTTCGTACTTAGCATTGCATGGGATAACCTGAGGACATGCATAAGAAAAGGGTGAGCTATAAAGCCCAGTAAGGGAGTACACAATGAATAACATGAGAAGTACAATACATGTTAAGCAATAGTCATATCAATAGAGCATAAGAGAGACATGAACATAAAGGCATGATAAAGCATGATAATCATAACATGGAAATGTGGCAACAACACTTAACATTGAATTAGCATGAGCCAAGGCTCATTGCACATGGAGCATGAGTAAACCCTCATTGCACTTGAAGCACGAGTAAACCCTCGTTGCACTTGAATTAGCATGAGTAAACACTCATTGCACATGACGTATCATGATACTATACTTTACCCAATGCATTGGAGCGCTATAAAGGGCGCACCCTTCTTAAACATTTCATTTCATGCATAAGTGTGCCACATGGATCATAAAACATGGATTCATAAAACATAATCATTTCTTCCACGATAAAGGAATGTGGAATTCATACATGAAACATTATAATCAATATGTAAATGTGCATAAAGGTGAATACCCTTGATGGAGAAATGGGCATGGTATTCACTACACAAAGACATTGGCTTAGAAAATCAGAGCGATTTCGGCAGCGTAACGGCGTGACATAAGAATTCATAAAAAAGTATGATGAGAGAGAAAGGGGTTCCTCATCATATTTACATGTAATGGACAGTAAGAAGGTCATATAGATACATGTCCCAACAATTGAAAAGGAATTTAGATTCATGATACAAAAGTATTGCTTGAATATAAAAGAGGAGAAAAAGGTTCCTTTCGGAATTTCGGCATAGTAACGGGTGTACATAGGAGGCATTTAATGAGAGAGAAAGGGGGTCTCCCATCATCCAAACAATAATAGGGCAGTATGGGAGAGGTGCGAAACCATACTCCAACATTCATAAATGAAATTAAAAGGGCAATACAACTTAAAGAAAAATTGACAAAAATGAGAAAGGAAGAAAAACCCTTACTTGGAAGTGTGCTTCCAAAGGCTAGAGAGAGGCTTGTGAGAGGCTTCTTGGGAGCTTGGGGCACCTTGAGAGGATTCTAGAGAGAGTAGGGCAGAGGTTGGACGAACTTCAAGGGCTTTGAGTGAGGAGGAAGTGGGAGCTTGGGTGGGTTTATATAGGAAAGGTGAGAGAATTCTTTATTATTTAGGTTTGGGACCCCTTATATTAAAATAATCCAAACCACAAACCATCCCATGGTATTTGCCCATGGTTTCTGGAAAAGGAAAGAGGAAAACAATATTTTACAAGGCCAAGGTCCGAACTTATTAAAAAATTAGGGTTGCTTATGTGGAGGTGAGTCACACTCCCATGGAAATTAATTTAAAAAGGCAAAGTGTTGAATAAGTCTTGAGGTCTCCATTAATGCTTTGAAAAGTGAGTCAAACAAACCCAAAACCTTATTATTTTAATGATAAAACACATATTGGCCGAACATAAGGATTATGGTATTTTATTACATCACCATTGGGTCATTATGATGTCATAAAACACATTATATATTTAAATGGTATTTAATTTTTACCCAAAATTTGACTGTCTCAGAAAATTATGAAAAATTCACCGTTGGATTATTTCGACGTCCTGATTCCAAAAATAATATTTATTTTATCTAAATAATTTTCTAAATATGTGAATTTTCACTTTTAAAATAAAAACCGACATTTATAAAAAATTCACGGGTTTTGACAGAAATGGCTTTCAAACCTTAATAAAAATTTTAATTGCATTCATAAAATTATAAGATCATTTATATTTAATAAAAATTAATTTAATATTCATAATAATATTTTATTAAAATATTATTTAATTCAAAAATCCTTTAATTTAATAAAATATAATTCTTAATTAAATAATAACTAAAAACATCATTTGTACTTTAAAAACTAATTACAATGCATCAAAAATGACTAGAAATTATATTCATTATTATATACAAAATATAATGTACATGAACATGGTGCTACTTATTTGTTACATAACCCCTTAAAATAGCCGCATAAGACCTAAGGGTAAGGTGTGCGATGGTGACAGACTCTTGGGGTTGCTCGGATAACATCGCTCGAGTGGTAATCTCTATCAACTTCCATTTTTCCCGTAGAAGATCACGTTCGAGCTTGACTTGATGAAGCTCAGCTTGGGCTTGGTCAAGGGCAAAGCCCAAAGACGCCACCTACTTTCCGAGCTCCGACAAATGGGCTTCGTAAGGGGAAATTCTACTGGATGAGGCCATCGCTTCCTTTGTCTGAGTAGAAAATTGGTTCGTTAAAGCCTTATATTTAAACTACCCAGATGATCACTGTTCAACGACTATAAAAGTAACGGTCACAAATCTTAACGTTAAACTAAAGAAGTTGACATCTTATAAAAAAAACATTTTTTATAAAGAAACATTTAACTGGATCAAGAGGGATTTTCCATTAATGAAACTTTGGGTCGTTACATAACGTCTCATCTATAAGGACCACATGATACTTTTTCTGCGGAAAGATATTCCATGAACTCTTATCATGAGATCCACATCCATTGTCAATAATTATCTCATTCAATGTGAGATAAGGAATCAAGTTGAAAAGAAACTGTCATTCCAACATCCCAATAATCTCATCGAGTCCCAATGGTATCACCTCAATTCCGAAAATGTTAAACAGTGTTGTATAGAATGAATCATGGGATCCCAAAAGTAATATGATATATATAGCTGTAGAAATGTTTTCTTATCCAACCAAATAAAAAATGGATGGGGCTATAAATATTGTAGGAGATTATACCTTGTAAAATATAGTTATGGAATTGATATAGGTGAGATATATTTTGTAGGGAAAGGTTAAGAGGATTCCAATATGATAATAGATATTCCATCACACACATGATCACTCAAATTCCTAAGAATGCATCACTTGTTAAGAAAATCCATCCATTAAAAACATTGATAAAAAATGTTAAATGAAGACCTAGGGATAAATGTAGTCTGATTTAATTTCCAATGAGGAATAATCTATAGCCTAAAGGATTTTCCAATAAGAGTCCATACTACAACGAAAATGTTGGTAAGGGAATCAATGAGGGTGTAGAACTATTGGGCATGTCCCATTACATCCATACAAATTTAAATTTTTATTAATCCATTATTAATGTAAAATGGGAAACCATAGTTCACAAACAAGATACCACTACGTGCTGAAATATCTCACAAAATGATTAAACACAATAATAATATTACTTGATTCACCTATAATAAAGGATGGTTTTGATCAATCCCTTATAAGAAACTAGTGGGAAAAATTCTATCTACTTCCCTAACATACACATCAATAAGGAAAACATGTCCCTTGTTATGATTGGTGTTTTTATAGGTCATCCTAAAATGACCATTGTGTGAAGAAATTCAACATACATCACCCAAAGAAGATACATCCTTCCCACCTGATAAATAATCCAAAGGATGGTCCCACTTTTCCATGGGAAAGATTGAATGAATTAGTTCCAGGAATCCAGTAGCTTATAAGCTCTTTAGGAATATCCAAACAAAAAAATATGATGAAATATGAAATATTTGGTGACTTGTAAATATAAATAACATGTATCTGGTAATAAAATTAGGATTACCTTTTCCTGAGCTAGAATGTCCATGCGTTTTCATAAAAAAAAAGATATCATGAGGTCATAAGTCATACGTTGTTCTCCAAAGTCTTATTAGAGTACTCAATTAGTGATAAGTATTTTTTGAATAAATTTGATGAATTGGATGGTGGGTATGGTCACAACATTTTTTCACCTTGATATGAGTTCTCCAATACATAATAAAAACCCCAATATAGTACTGTGACAAATTTATTTTCCCCAGATATAATCATTTGAATACAGTCAGGGGAATATGAAACCTTGGAAGATGAAAAGTTGTGATCAATAGAGGGGATGAAAAAAAACATCCAATATTCTAAATATTTATAAAAGAAGATGGTCTGATAGGGTATCTCTCATGTTTATGGGAGATAATCCTCATAAAAGTCTCATTTTTTGAGATCACTTGATACGATGGGCCATAATTTATATGCCCAATAATCATGTCCCTCTAGGAGGACATGTTGGAAGATGTCTTAGAATATGAAACCATATTTATTTTAAAAAATTTGGTGTGTATTAGACTATTGATAAATCATATCAGAATAGGTTCAGGACTCTGCCAACACCTTGTGAATCACATGAGGCAAGATGGTATTTGAGAATTCATGACCTGATATGGGTATTTTGAATTTCTTGACCAATGGGGAACCTCATGAATGAAATGACCTAATATTGGTCTTATGGATCACATGATCCATATAGAGTATCGTGAATCGCATGACCAATGGAACATCTCACAAATGAATTATCTATCATATGAATTTTGATTTCATGACCTAGAAATGGTCACAAGAACTACATGATGACCAATCAATCATGCTACTTAACCAACATATCATAAAAATAAGAATTATAGACATACTAATAAGGAATTAGGTATAGGTTTATGCAATTATAGAAAATTATTTAACTATCAATTTGAAATATTAGTAAGAGAAATATTTCCCATGAAGAGATATCCTGAATCAGTCATGAGATGATTTTTTTGTGGTGAGTTCTTGTAGAGGGGTCTTGTGAAACAGATCTCACAACAAAGTATTGTAAAAATGTCATGTTATGGAAGTCATCATGAGAGATTTTTAGTTAAGAGTCACCTGTGAAATGAGATGTCCATCTATCCCCATTTTTTAGAAAACCATATGGAAGACCAAAGTTCACTTGGAAGACTAAATGTTTCTTGAGACACTGATTGACAGAATCCCCAAGGTCTTTATTATTAATATACTCTCCTCAAAACTGATTCCTTATCCTTATGAATTTTTTCCATGAGGGGAATATTTTTGGACATCTGAAATATGAGACTGGGAAATTCTAGATTTGATTAAATACTATAAGTGTGGGTATTAGTTTCTCTAAAAATAAATGGAATAAGATTCATAATGTCTTAGAGGACGAACCATATAGATTGTGTATCCTTCAGAAGGAAATGTGAATGCATGACCCTAGGATTTACCTGATAAAGGATAAAATTCCATGCATGATCATCCTAAGATCACACAAGGACCCTCTGAAAAACCATCATGTCCTTATAAAGTCGTCTAGAAAATCCCTGATAATCATGTGGTGGTAGCTTGATGATTTCCTTTGACCATGAAACTTTTCCTCCAATAGATGTCTCATAGTAATCTTAATCCCCTTATAAAATAAAGGCTTACAAAGGAGGAATTTTCATGTGATTGATAGTTTCATTGATCTTTATGTGATGTGGTTATTTTATGTGAAACACCCCAAATATTTCTTGATGACATGTCAACCTTCTCATAAGAGTCCATGATGGAATTTCACCTTCATCATGTGAAGGACCTCTGACAATTTCATTCGACAATATAGTGACCCTTCATCTCCAATGAAAAGCGAATTTATTTTTGTAAGACCCCTGGAAAACTGAGACTTAAAAGGCTAAATGTTAGTACCCTTGTCAACAAGGTGGGACTTTCTTTTCGGGAGCCTCTATGATTAGAACACCATAGTTAAGCATGATTGGCCTGGAGTAGTACTCATGATGGGTGACCCTCTGGGATGTTTCTCAGGGCATGTGTGAGTGAGGACAAAACACACTGAAAGAACAAGTGTTGTCCTGTGGGGACAATCGTTATTTTGATAAGCAAACCTAGTGAGTAATAGCCTATGGTGTGCTGGGAAGCCAACCAAGGTATTACAAGAGATCCATGGGTTCAGATGATAAGGTTCATGACTCGGGGAGGCGGGTCGTGACAAATGGTATCAGAGTCCTGAGTTTTGTGGTAGAACCGACTCCTCTGATACCAATTTGTCAAGACCTGTCCTCAGGGCCCGTGTCGTGACTACCCCAAGCCTGCCATCCATAGGCCAAGGGATGGCCCCAAGAACCAAAGGCGTAAATCCATATACTGGGAAGACATTACCTTTATATAAGTAAACAAACACAATAGAGTACGCAACTGATGTATGAACAAGTAAAATAGTATACAAAAGTAAGTGCTGAAAAGAAAGGGGCTGAAATACAAGCCCAACAGTAAGTACAGTACAACTGAAAGTTGAGTACAGCAAAAGTAAAGTAAAGTAGAAATCACTGAGTCGTCCTCCGGGAATCCCAACTAAAGGGTGGGTACAGATGGTCTCTTCAGCACCTCGGGCCCGTCTGTCTGCTCCGTGTATGTCCCGCTGAGTGGTCCACCTCCGGGTACCGTCCAGCTCTACAAGTCTCTACCATGATCTGGGTTGTCCATCGTCTGCATCCAACACAATGTAGTGCGGGCATGTCCCGTGCATGGGTGAGTATAACGATACTCTAAAGGGACCTCGAAGGTCTCCAAGAATCCACGAAGGATAAACCAAAATTGAAAAAAACATAGTCATGAAGTATCAACCAACTCTACATAGGTATATTCCCATACATATACCTATGTCATCAAACCCAGGTCGGATCCAACTCTCGAGCCCAAGAACAACCCAGTCCACACAGGATGAAGTCAATCACATTGATGATAATGATTGAAAGTCAAGACTCAGCTCACACAGTTATAAATCTTTCGTAAAGTGATAAAGATAATCAGATGTAGCCACTGATTCATCTAAGCTGTCAGACCCATGTAGGATACTAGCCCAACTAAGTTGTCGAACCCATGTTGGATACTAGTCCAGCTACTCTGTCAAACCCACGTAAGATACTAGAATAGAAGTCAAACTATCACACCCACATAGGATACAAGAACAGTAACCATCACCGTCGAACCCACAGAGGATTATAGTATAGTAGTCGACGTCGCCGAACCCAAGGAGGATTACAGTATGGTAATCGTCGTCCCAGAACCCACGGAGGATTCCATTACGGTATTCATTACAGTCACATCCAGCTCTAGGGTTCCCGCACAGAGCACGCTCGATTCTGGGAGGGTCCGCTCCTCAAGAAAAGGGGTCGATACATCAAATGTCACAAAGTCCAGTGTTGATGTATCTAGAAGTTCCATCTCGTCAAAAGGAACCCAACGCGACAGACAACTCGTTAATCAGACGCCCCGTCTGAGAGTTATTAGCATTTTTACTCCAGGGGCCCGGTTAGAAATACGCTCGTTCCAAACCCATCGATTTTCCAATGTTGTACAAAACTAACTTAGATTATCGCAAAAGGACCGCCATGTCACGAGGGTCCCAGTACCGTAGACGGCGCCTCGATCAGACGAGCGGTATTCGAGTTATTCACCTTTAAGTGAAAACTCGCCCAGCCCATTAAGTCCAGTGGGCTGGCGGGTTGGGTCAACCCAGTTTTGGCGGTTCTAACCCGGTAAAGGGTTGGACCGGCCCGACGAATCACGCGGCCTAGCCCGGCAGCGCGCGGCCCGACCCAGCTCGGCACGGCGCGACCTGGCAGTGCACGACCCGGCTGGCCGCGGCTTGGTCCGGGTGGACGAGCGGTCCGGGGGGGGATTTATTTCCCGAACAGGCAGTGCTATCCTCCAATCCGGATGGTCAAAGTTGGCTGATCTTCTCGGCGCAAGCAGCCCGCTCGGGCGGCCCGCGGTCCTGCTGGTCGGGTGGACCTGCACATGGTGTGCCCTTACAGACGACGAACATGTTGGTCATGACATCAGATGAGTTTAGGAGTTCAGGAGCTTGGACCGCGTGCGGTGGTCGTAGATGGGTTACAGGTGTGGGACTCTTGAAGATTTTTTACTTTTGTTTACCTGTTTCCAGGTTGTGACACATTCATGGTTGGGCGCGTGTTTTTCCCTTTTTCTTTTCAGTTTACCTTCATCATTTACTTTGTACTGTTTAGAGGTCGATGTAATTTTTTGGTTGTTATAGCAGTTAATATGTTACTTTTCCTTTTACTCTGCACTTCTGCATTGAGTGGGCTGCGTGTGTGTGTACAGGTACTCAGGCAAAGCCCCCCCCCCCCCCCCCCGAGTTGTTTAGCCTTCGGCGCTTGTCACCTGCCCCTGGCCTATGGAGGCGGGCTTGGGGTAGTTGCGGCTTGATCCTCGGTAGGGTCGGGACGTGACAAAGTGGTATCAGCGGCAATACCGAGCCGGAAGTGCTTAGGCACTACCTGGGTTTGAGGCTTGGGGACCACAACGAGGGCGTTGTGCTTTAAAGAGGTGGATAATGTAACACCCCTGGAAAAGTGAGACTTAAAAGGATAAATGTTACCACCCATGTCAACAAGGTGCACCTTTTTCTCGGGAGCCTGTCTGATTAGAACTCCATAGTTAAACTTGCTTGGCCTTGAATAGTAATCAGGATGGGTGACCTTATGGGAAGTTTCCCAGGGTGTGTGTGATTGAGGAAAAAACACACTGAAAGAACAAGTGTTGGCTTGTGGGGATAGTCATTAGTCTGATAAGAGACCATAGTGAGTAATAGCCTATGGTGTGCTGGGAAGGCAACCAAGGTATTAAAAGAGACCCATGGGGTCAGATGATAAGGTTCCAGACCTTGGGAGGTAGTTTGTGACAATTTTTCAATACAATGCTCATTCCCCATCAAGAGATCGATCATCGATCACATGATGCATCATAGTTGAGAAGACTAATTTTCTATTTGAAATATTTATGATGTAAGGAGTTCCACAATCCTTATAATACAAGGAAGGAAATACCATTGGAAAATGTTGGATCCTATCGTGAAAGAAATATATGTTTATTTTCATGTGGTGGGGATATTTACCGCTTGTGATATCCATTAACACACGAATACCCCTCAAAAAACCATTTTGATCTATAGGGGGGCCCTTTAAAAATCATTTAAATCATTTGAGAGGCATCTGAAATGCCATATTAGTCTCACAAAAACACTAAATAAGTATTATTAGATCACATGAGAGCCTTTATAATTTTTTATTGATCCCACAAAGACTATCAAACATGTTAGATAAATGGTGGAAATAACATTTGAAATTTCTTCCTGATTGTTATAAATCCCATTCATAGGTCGTGGTCTACAAATATGGTGATGTAAATGTTTTATAGCAGTCAATGAATATCACGTGACACTGTGGTCAACCTACAGTAGGATCATGAAAAGTGCATGATGTTATGATCCCTCCATGAACTATAGCTCATATATATTATATTTGATCCATACAACGTGGCGTATTACAAGATTAGTGAGGCCTACAAATACCCCACTCATGAAAATGAAAACACACACATGAACGTGACTACACCCCTAAAAAGGATGAAGACAAGACTTAATAGAGAAGAAATTCACACACATACAAGAGTCCTTCACTATGTAAAATAAGGGGAACTATCTAAGGGATAACAAATCATGAATATTTGATTCACACGATAACCCTATAGGTCACACAACATACTTATGGAATTCCTACAGGATTATTTTAAGGGGTATACTCATTTCAACTTGTTCAGTAAACATCCAAATAGCCTAAGGTTTAACTTATATTGAGGCACGTATGAAATAAAGAATGAATAAAAAGATATATATTTTGGAAGATGAATTTTATAAAATCCATGAGAAGGTATAATTCAATTTTCATGACCTATATAGATTAAGTGACCACACCCTGAAATATCTCTCATTTTTGGTGATGCCCTCTGAACATGTAGCCCATGCCTCCTTATGCCCTCCATAATTGACTTCCAGATCGTAGAATATCTTATGATCATTTTTGTCAAGTCTTTAATATTCCCATGTACATGTTGACCATCTCCTATCATTTCACCTTGAAATGTTGACAATATCATGAGAATTCCTCTGGACCAGTCTCTCATGTCTTGTGGTGTCCTCTAGATATGTGTACCTAGTGTTATAATTCCCTAAATTCATATCTATATAATATTGTGATGTCCTCCAGACATGTTTCCCAATTCTTTTGATGTCCTCAAGACATTTTATGTATGTCATACAATGTCCTTCAGAAATCTCATATAGATTATTTCACATAATCCAGAAAAGTTTTCTTAATAATGTTATTGTCTTTGAACATGACAAATAGGTAACCATGACGTGTCCATACATTATCAAACATGTTAGGAAGATAATCAAGGCATGTGAGAAACACACCTCGAGACATGACAGTGTCACCCAGTAGATATATTTTAGAATACTTTAATTTAACTATGATAACTACAATTCATGTCCAAAACCAGATACATATGACAACTTCCTATGCCCCGTGTTCTATATCAAAACCCCATAAGGGCTTCACCAGTGTAAAATTAAAAATTCCAAAGGTGGTGATCTTTATCGCTTGATATCACTTGTTTCTCACAAATAGAATGGATCACGTGTGATTTGGGATTTGTAATGATCATATAATTCATATCATAAAAATAACTTTTATTGGTTAACCTTTTGTAAGCCCCATTCAAATGTGTGATATGAATTCCATCATATAAGGGAATGTACTATAGGTTATGTCCCTAGGGAATGATCTAAGTACCACTACTCTTATTCCACTCCAAATAGGATATATAGGATGCCTCTCTATGGATTGAGGTCAATTTCTATCACTGAAGTACCCTCAAATATGTTCTTTCTGCATGATGTTAAACAACATGGATCAAATGAAATATGCGGTTTTTGAGTTTTTTTATAAATGTGATGTGTTAGATGTCTGAAAAAGGTTCAATCCAGTCCTAAATATATCAATCACATCTATTTTATCTTAGTAGAATCCAAAGTTCAAAGTTATATTGATTAAAGATAAAATCATCTTCCCATTTCTAATAAATACAAGGAAATTAATGATGAAACTTAGTTACATACACATTATCTCATTAATAACCACTCATTTACATGTTGATGGATTTGAAACCATATCATTTTTTGGTAACTTTTTTCTATATCAGGATTAAGAAGAGATTCAGAGACATATTATAAATCTATAAGAAAATTTCATTGTAGGAAATAATCCCAAAAAATGGTGTAATTACCCCAAACTGCAAACATTTTGACCAATGTGAATTTTTAAAAACCATCAGTTATAATACTCTTATTTAAATAATTCATTTAGAAATTCTGTCTCTAACTGTTCAAGGATGTGGGAGCCATTAGAAAATTTTAAGATATTAAAATGTTGAATTGATTGTAAAACATACTATAACCATGTTTGACCCAACGAATCAACACCCAAAAAGGAAAAATTGAAGACCTATTTTGAAGGACTTTAATAAAAAAATAACCATATCATTATATTCATTGAGAACATTGTATCATAAATTCTGGAAAATATGCACTCTCTGAGAAAAATAGTTATGGTTTTTGAGTTTTTAGAAAGTGTACGGTTTGTGGAAAATGATATTGAAAGAAAATTTTGAAATTATTATTTTAAAATTATGGTTTTTGTTTTGATTCATGGAATATGTTTTTTTGAAATGTTTTTAAAAAATGAATGTTTTTATGTGTATTGGTTTGGATTAAAATTTGGCATATATTAATGGCGTGAGTTCATTTCAATTAGATATTAACCTATTGAATGGGTGTGTAGCTTTGGGGAACCATTTATTGGTTATGTTTTGAAGACATGGAAGATCGAAGAGAGATCGCTAAACCATATAAAACTATTACCTATGAATGCATGGTTATTTGGAGACATGGTTACATGAATTCCAAATAACATCAAATGGATTTTGAACATGGTTATTTGTTTCATGGGATACTGTTTATGGATTTTATAAATCTATCTACTGGTTAAAACTATTTAATATTATTGTGCTAACATCTTTAATCCTACTGGTGTGAGTATGGAATTCATTTGGGAAATACTACTAAGTGTAGACTCACTCCCTATTTGGGAGATATTTTGAATTAACATATTTTATACAATTTATGAACAAGTATATGAATGGTATATCTGTTATTTAGTGAGGATCATTGATACTATCAGCACAACCTATCGAGTGGGATCTTGGAGTAGAATAAGAGTTGCTAGGTTGGTTCGAATTTGTTGTCATTGAGTTTTATTTTTTGATTAGGGTTTCTTTCTGTTGGTCATTTTTTTATTCTTGTATTGTGGTATGGTTATTTTTTCATTTTGTTGAGTTGTATTCTATATTTAGGAACAATAGAGATATTTTTTTGTTATTTTTTATGTGGTTTAGTCATTCTATATTTCAAAGGGAAAATCACCTCCAAATATTTTATAGACAATCGAATTTATTGAGTGCCTTTAGTGACTTGTGTATTTCATATAAGGAATAGTAATACCACCCATTAATCCCAACACAAAACGGTGTGGGGTGGGATATTACAAATGTTATCAGTCTTGATCTATTCAAATATCTATTTGAGAAAAATTATATCACCATTGTCTGGTCCTTGATATTGGATATGGTGTTATTTTGTTTAATACTGTTGTTGGAAAATGATTTTCTTTGTCACCTTGGATGATAGAAAAAATTAGGATTGTATGAAATTGAAAATAAGATCATAAAAGACGTATCTATCCTTTTTATTCTGAAATTCATCTTAATAGGATGTTTGGGTAGATGATTATTTTTAGACACTTCTAGTTTTGTTGTCACCCCATATTCATGGGTTTAGATATTGAGAGTTTCATTAAATTAATATATAGTAATAATAAACAACTATATTTAATTTTATATTTCGAATATAATAGCATATTAAATGGGAAACATGTGACTTTTGAATATGAGAAAATTATTGTTTTTGAAAATAAGCTTCTATTTTTTAAAAAATGGATGAAAATTTTATTATGGTTGAAATGAGTAAATATTTTTGGAAATATGTATTAATTTTGTAAATAGGAATTATTAATACTCAATTTTATAATGAGTGAGATAAAATTTCATTTATTTCTGCTTATAGTGAATGGAACCTGGTAGAAATCATAGAAACCTACAAGAAGAGGCTATTGAGAATATTGTTTCACCTTAGCCACAAGTGAAGCAATAGCAGGTCCAATGTAGTTTCCATGATTTTAATAACTTGGATATAGGTAATGAGAATGATTAACCATGGAATCTGGACCATTTTACACTATTAAAAAAGTAGAAACAACAAATATTTTTGGGGGATTCTGAGCTAAAAAGTGATTTCTGATATAAAATGATGAATTAAATCAATTATTTCCATGGGATACCATTAGAGCTAAAAGTGAAATTATAAATGAATATACAGGTGGAGTTTGCATGTTTTTGTTGGAAATTAGTAGTTAAATTAAATTATATAATTTAATTGAATATGTGGATTTTGAGAAATTTTTAACAATAAATTATAACATCACACGTTTTATATTACTAGAACAATAGATATATTCAGTATGATGTAAGAGAACCACTCTATGATAGATAATATTATTAAATTTATGAATTTAGTCCTTTTTTCCCATATTTTTCTACATTTTTTTCCTTAAAGACATGTATTTTTAAACTAGGTTTGAGGATTCTCAATCAGTCATATATTTTTATGCTTTTTTATAATGGATTATAAAAAATGATCAATAGGAAAATTTTGGAAGAAAAAGAAATATTTGGAAACAAATTTGGAGGAAGTATTTTTATTCTTATGGGAGATGGTGGGAAATATAATGTGGGGAATAAGTAGATGGGGCAAAAATATTCCCCATGCGGTGGAATATCACTCAATCAGAACATGGGTTAGGTCAACTTTCCACCATGAACAAAGAGTACGTATGAATGTTTTTAATGTTTTTATTTTTAACATATTAGGTGATATGTTATAGAACCACCTAGAGAATGTGAAAACTAAACAAAATATAGTACATCATGAGTTATACTATAATAGTTCTCCTAGGATGTGTGGTATACACATATCCCATGATTCTCATCATTATATTCTTCTATGAGATGAGTTCAGTAGAATAATTCTCATCCTATGAATAGTGTGAGAGAAGGTTATTCTAGGAACAGTATGATTCCTCAACTCATGAAACCTCCATAAGGTAATAAAGAGAAAATTTGAATGAGTAAGAGATTTAATAAAGCTGAGAAAATGACCTTAAATGGTAAATCTAGTCCTTCGATGGTGGGAAGTAAAATTATTTTGAATTATACCACTATGTAACATTTTTTTGATATAGGAACATCCTAACTGTTTGTATATTTTATTTTATTTTAACTAAAAATCATATTTTTATTATGAAACAAAATTTAAGGAAAAATTGAGAAACCATGAGTTCAACCAAAAAAAGGGATAACTGAGTCATTCATAAAAAACATATGCCTATTAGAGATGTTATCCCTAAAAAATCTCCCAAAAATACTAGTTACCTGAGTTTCTAATTCCTCTATTAAAAGATATTCAAACCAAAAAGCCAAATTTTCCAAGGATTAGACATAATCTGCAATGTTGATCTTCCTATTATTGAATCCATTGAAAACAATTATATCATGTTTGTTGATCATGTTATTTTCCTTTTCACTGAGAGAAACCCTCAATGACCTTCCCATAATTATGAATGCTTTCTCTTTAGTGGCATTGAGAGACATGTCCTAATCGAACTATTCACCTTCAAAGCTCAAAAGTAATTCCAAGGATGGTTCAAAACCATCACCTAACCTCATTTGATGAAGAGAAACCTCATTTTATAACTGATTTTCATTCAGTTTCTTAGCTGAATGTGCCTCTATTGGAGGAGGAAAAAAAGGAGTAGTCATTCCACACTTCCCGATGACTGATTCTCTTCGGACTCAAAGACCCTTCTCCTTGATCCTAATACTCTAATTCATGTGCACTAAAATAACTTCCACAATCCTTATTCCTATCCAATAAGGTCCTAGATGAGTCCCCCTAGAACTCTTGGACCAATTCATCCTCCTGTAATCATTCAAATTGGTTACACAATTCAATGCCTGCCACCTTCCCACACACACTTATTCTGCTCTATTCCCAACCCCCTGATACAATGATCAAGTAATTAAATTTGAAGATGTACCCTCCCAGATTTAAGAATATTCTTTTTCATATCTTATAGACCTCTTGGCATCAAAAGCATCCACCTTAGGAGGATCCAAAGTCAAGATGATCGTTTTCCCCATATTTTAAATCCTTCGATCCATGGAATCAACCATAGAAGGATGGGGAACACCCAGGTCCATCCTCAGCCGACTGAAAATGTCACAAACCAAGGGAGTTTGAACCTGAAATTTGCATTGGGATGCTTGAATCATGGCTTTTGTAATAATCTATCCATGATTAGAGGAGTCAACTGCCACACAGGTCACATGAGTCCTGCCATTTCCTACAATATACAAACTGGCATGCATAACTGGTATCTAGACCCCTACCTAGAAGCCATTACATAATGAACCATTCAAAAACACACTGAATATAAATAAACCTATGATTTTCCAATTACATTCTGTCTAAAATGATACTCTTCTTCTAATGTTATAAAAAAATAAGGGGTAGTTATTGAGGGATCAATTTCTACATAGGTGCGGGGATTTACATCATTGAAAAGAGATATTTTACGACTATCAGAACATAATAAACTAACCACCTGGTTCCATATAATCTTAAATATCATAGGATTTTGAAAGGGTTTAGGGAGGATTGAGAAACTCATCCAAATAAGGACCACTAGAGGATCTTGTTTCAAATGAAACTTATTGGTCCATCTAAAGAGAAACAAACGGGATTTGTTGCAGATACAATGGAATAAAGACCATGATTTGACCAAATCCT
This sequence comes from Viscum album, assembly GCA_963277665.1. Classification (NCBI taxonomy): domain Eukaryota; kingdom Viridiplantae; phylum Streptophyta; class Magnoliopsida; order Santalales; family Viscaceae; genus Viscum; species Viscum album. The sequence continues at coordinate 1,793,381,529 of OY728147.1, forward strand.
CTTCTAATGTGAACCAAAACATGATGATATTACTATCAAGAAACCCTAATGTATCCCTCTCATGAAAATCCCATTATCCGGACACAAACTGATCCAACACATCTATTGAAGGCATTTTTCTCTAAAATTGATCAGTCAAAGTCTGCCTAAGGAGAAACGAGGCTTAATTGAATTCTAAAATGGAGATCCAGAGATTAGGGAAACCAAGATAAAAATCGGGAACTGTAGGGAATAATGTGAAATAGGGGAATGGTGGAAGGATCTCGATATGAGAAAAGGGAAAAGGAAGTCATCCCTCCTCTAAAGGATGAACAAGGTCCCTCCCCTACTAGGGGGACTGGATCAGAGGTCGCTGCCTTCACCAAGATGGAGCAGCACTCACTGTGATCCCTCTAACGAATATTGGGCCCCCATTTGTAAAAAATATGGGTTTTTCTATTGAGATTATTCCTTATCTTTTGAAACTACATACGTTTATAGGTTAATGAAAGTGTTGAGAATTTTTTTTAATGATTCTTTCATATATTTCGATATAGTTTAATCGATCTAGGATTTTTATATATTAGGATAGATGTATATGAATTTATTTCTGGGTAAGTATTGTTTGAGATCATTGAAGTCCCACATTGACTAGTATTCTAGAATGGTTAGTTTCACATCTCTTGATGGAAACAAGCATCTCTTTAGAGGATATTAGGTTGTAAAGGATAGTAAATCTGGTATTTTAGAACTAATGGTTGGAACCATATCTTATCAGTAGGAGTTTCTTACCTTAGAACCAATTAATGTTATCTGTAATTGATATTTTCTAACTATTTTGTTTTTTTCATAATGTTTTGACTGAAACTTTCTCTTGGTATCCAACCAAAAGAGAAGTGGAGGTTATAATTGATCTTCTACTAGTGACCAATCCAATATTAATTTTATCTTATTGAATAGAACCAATATAATTAATGTAATTTAATGTTTATGTGGAAGAGTTAGAAAGAAAAGTTTTCATTCTACTGAGTACATCTCCATGGGCATCACATGTTTTATTTATAAAGAATTTTGATGGAACTATTATGATTTGTTTGGATTATTGAAATAATATCCTATTTAGTATAAATAATCAATTTCCAATTCCAAACTTTTTTTTATTTGATCAATTGAGGGGATCCAAATGGTTCAAAACAACTATCTTATATTTCAGATACCACTAAATGTGTGTTCAAAATGTAAATATACAAAAAACTATTTAGAAGAAGAAAAGTCCATTATGAATAAATGATTATGAATTTTGGTTTTACAAATTCAAAAATCATCTGTATGGATTTTATTAATTGATTAATTTTGAGATGTCTAGATTTTTTTGTGGTATTTATTGATGATATATTGATGTATTCTAGGAAAAAATGATCATCTGTAACACTTCATTGTAATATTGGGTAACTTTTCAGAACATTGTATGTAACACCCCAGGTAAATAAAGAATATGAAATTTTCATATTTATCCATATTTGTGAATAAAATATTAATATGACTTTAAAGGGGATGCTATGCTCGATGGTGTACTCAATACACAACAACGAGTTTCTTGGGAATCTTACATTTCACTCTAATAATAAAATAATATTATTTTAAATGGCAGTTAACATGTTTCCGTTGTATTGGTGGTAATGGATAGAAATAACTAAAATATGATTATATATGTTTTTAATTGTTTTTAAATTTATCCAATAAAAGATAAATGCTTAAAATACGGAAAGAATTCAATTTTTGGCGTATATGCCCTAGTTTTCACTAAAGGTTCACTTATCGCCTTTTGATGGAGAACCGTCATTAAATATAGTTTTTTTCAATCTTATAAATTCTATTTGGACCAAATAAAACTCTTCTTTATAATCTGGACATCAAAATTTACTTTGTGTAAATTTTTGGTATCTTTCCGATAAAGTTCTTTTTTTAATGAATAGTGTAAAATGTTGTATTTTAATTCAAAATCTCTTTTTAATCTAATTTATTTATATGATTATATTATCTTTTGAATTGGTTTTAAAGTGAAATTATAATATATTTTTACCATTAAATTCAATAGTGGTCGTTGTAATTAATTTCACTTTGAAATCAGACATAAACTAGTGTCAATCTTTTGATACTTATTGTTTTATAAAAACACGCTATTTGATCTGACAGCGGGAATTAATTATTAAATTAATTAATGTGACTTATATGTTTTGAATTTTGTAAAATAGACTTCATTTTTGAATTCATAATAACAAATATAGCTTAGGGTGAATTTTTGGGATTTTTCTGAAAAACTTCAATTTTTGATGAATAGTGAAACCACTAAGTGGTACTTATAAAAACTGATTTTTCCATTTAAATGAAATTTTTCCATCTTTGTGTTTTGAATTTAAAAAATCCGACATACATGGTTGTCATTAAGAAGTAAAATGTGGTTCAATGGGATAAAAATAATTTTTTGGTGAATAGTAACTTATTAAGTTTTTAATCGCGGTTAGAGGTAATTAGTGTAGTTTAAGGTAAAAATAATGTTTTAATAATATGAAATGAACTTGACACATGTCCTAACCTCATTGGATGTGTCATGGCCGACCAAGAAAACGCATGGGTCAACTTGAGGACCCCATGAAGCCACTTTGGTTGGAAAATGACATTAATATCTTTTTATTTAAAGTTAAAGTAAAAATGAGACAAACATGAAATGTTTTACTAAAACGATTTTTACATGGGGTTATACAAATCATATTTTTTACTATAAATATTAATTTGAAAGTTAAAAAGATTTCCTACATCATAGAATTTTTTTTATAATTTTTAGACATTAAATAAATAAAATTATTTATGACATCATTATGATGCAGCGAAGACCACATTATTTAACGATTTAAATAAAATGGAAAGATAATGTAATATCTAAGACCTAGACATGTCCAAAACCTATTGTATTAGTGTATTTAGAACCCTTATCACCTTAGCCTCGAAACAAATCAATGTGGGACCTCTTAAATCCGAATACCATTTTAAAATAAAGTGACTTTTCTTTACCTTCCAAGAGTGCCCTTCCTCTCCTCTTATAAAAGACCCCCACCTCAACCTCCTTACCCACACTCCGAAAGCCTTTGGCTCGGCCAAACCCTGACCATTTTGTCTCTCCACATCCCTATATTACTCCTTGAAGCCTAAATTTGGGCATAAGTCTTCCCAATGAAGCCTTTGAGCTCAAACCAAAGGGAGTTATCCAATTTTAAGGTAATGTCTTCTTTTGAGTCCTTTAGTTTTATTTTGCTTCTCCAACCCCTTAAACTCTTTTTATTATTTTCTTTTGTAAAAAATACAGTATCCTGAATATACTAGGATGTTTTTATAATAAGGATTCTAACTAAACTTACACACACCTACATCTAATGGTTAACGAACATATTGTTTCCGTGGATGGCGAATTTATGCCTCCCGAAACGATGATTGTTCAACATTCTTTTAACACCTCCAAAGGTGGCCATTAAGATGTCACTATATTTATATATGATATATAATATGTTTATGGATTACTTAATCTTATGTATTTTTCATTTGTGTCTTACCATTATGGCTTCCATTATGGGTATACGCGATATCTTCATTTTAGGAAGTGCAGACTACCGCCCCCTCAATGTGATGTGATTCGTTAACGCCATACGTGGGACGTATAAAGGATGGATTTAATGTTATTATATATGATGTTATACTGGAATTGTTATATACCTCTATATCATTATTATTTCATTCTTTCCATTAATGTATGAGAAAGAAATGAAAGTAGCGTTCATGCGTACATACGGCTTACCGTCTCCATGAACGGTGCATTTCATTTCTTACATCTAAATGATTATGTGATATTATAAATACATTTATATTCTAGATATATTTGATATATATGATATCCAAATCATAAATGTCATTCTGGATATAAATAACCTTTGACCACATGAACAACATGTAATTGTAAGAAGTCCACTTTCGACTTAAGAACCAAATATCGACAAAAAAAACATTATTAACTTAAATGATTAAATAATGTTTATAACATGTCAATAATTGATATAAAAGGAATAATGATCTTGGAAAAGGTTCTTAATCAATTAAAAATTAACTCAAGTTTATTATTCAGGACGTTAAAGAATGATCGAGTCACGTCGGACCCAAGGTAAGGGATCTTACTCCTCTCTTTCTTTTTATGTACACTCTTTTATGTCATTCCCTCTAAAGCTCATCTTTCTTGTTATTGAGATGTTATTATATATTACACATACTGTAATTTTTATGTTCAGGTGATGAGAAACCCTATTCTCTCTCATCAATCCATTTTGGAAGTTTTGAGTGGCGTCGTTAGGCTGCCGAATTTTCGTAAGAGATCTAACCTCTCTCTTTCTTTTTAAGTACTCTCCATTATGTCACTTCTTTTAAGCTCATCCTTGTTATGTTGGGGGATGTTATTTTATATTCCTCTTTCTGTAAAATTTATGTTTATGTGATGAGAGACCCTATTTCCTCTCATCAAACGATTTTGTAATTTTTAAGTGGCGTCGTTAGGCTGCCGAGTTTTCGTAAGGTATTTTTCATCTCACTTTTATTCCCGTGAGATTTATGCTACATTTGCCACAATTTTCTTTTTAGTGGTATATGTACTGACCATTATTTTACTCACTGTGTAATATACTTTCTTTTATGAGTATTTACATCAATGTTGTATTGTCCTTCTTTCACAAGGTGTATGTTTCGAATGATACCCATGTCGGTAAGGGAACCTTCCACCCTCCTCTTTTTAAAAGACTTCTTTTGTTCGGTCGTTTAATTCATATACTATTATGTTGGGATATGTTAGTCTATATCCTGATTGATGTAAATTTTATGTCCAAGTGATTAGATTCCCTTTTTATCTGTTATCAACTCATTTTCTGAATTTTTGAAGTGACGCCGTTAGGCTGTCGAATTTTACCAAGGGATCTTTTTAACCCAATTTCGATTTCTTTGGGTTCAACATGTAGTTATTGAATATGTCATCATTTCAATATGTGTGAATGACCTTTTATTGTTTTACACTTAATATCCAATTAAATTGGGTGTATTTATATTTGTCCCACATAATTTTGAGATTGATTTATCCTTAATTTAAGGATACCTTATTTATAAGGGATTTCATCACATTTTACATCTCTATTGAGACTTCATTGTTGTTATGCACCAATTCACTCCTATATGGTGTATATACTGTCCTTTGGAATATTATATCATGAATCCATTTATTCTCATGATATTATAAAGTTCTGATTAAATGTTATTCCTCAATTATTGTATTCAAGTGTCTCTAATTTTGGTAAAAACCCCTTTAACCAAAATATCTCTTTAAATGTTTTAATCATTTGTTCTTATTAATATCCATGTTTTCAAAATGGTTTTAAGGATTTATTTATATGGATATTAATGGTTTAAAATTTTAAAAGCTTCAAGGTGGTATGAGACACTTTGATTCCAAAATCTCTTTATTAAATGGTTCAAATGGTTTTCAAAATGTTTTTTGAATGGATTCATTATTTCAATATCCTAAAATAATATATTGCGATTGAAATGTGGAAATGTTATATTTCATTTAGTCATGTTTTATGTGATACATTTATGTTACGGTTCTTGGGCATTGTTATGAAAATGGGTGGTTCGGTGATAAACTAAGGGCGGGTGAGCCCGATATAGCTCTCCAATGCATTGGGTAACGTGAAGGAGTGAAACGTTAAGGTTTCTCCGAAGAGATTTAGGGAATATACTATGATGGGTATTCCAAACGTAACCAAGAGGGTTACTCCCTACGTAAGAATGTTATGAATGCCTCAAGTTACTTTTATGTCTTATGTTTTCTATGATTTATTCATGGTTTGATGAGGTATGTTAAAGTGCCTATGTTTTATGGGTAAAGTATGATTTCATTCTTACGTATATATGAACTCATGTTTCCTTTCCATATTTTTATAACCCTTACTGAGCTTTTTATGCTCATCCCATGTTTTTGAAATGTTTTTCACAGGTCAAGGGAAAGGTACATGATGTGATGATAGTGTCAAGGATGTATCAAGAAAGAATCCATGTTTTATTTTCAATATGTTTCCGTTGATGGGAAGAATGAATACTGTCTTTTATGTAACCACTTTGTTTAAATTTGAAATGTAATGCATGTTTCATGATCTAATTCTCTAAAACTCTAAACCTGAAAAGATCCTCTATGTGTAATCTTGTAATAACTCAAGATTAAGTAAGGTTTAAGGATGGGGCCTTATAGTTGGTATCAAAGGTCGGTTTAGATAACTTTAGAGGTTATGGTATTCTCTTAGCACAAGTGACATTACCATAATGGTTAGGATTTCAGAAAGAGTCCTAGTTTTAGATAAAGTGAATGAGTAAGTATATCTTAGTGTTTATCTTCCTCATTAGTACATGATGGTTATGTTGATATACTCACACTGACCTTTTTGGTTTTAGTAAATGGCTGGATCTAGCAGGCACCAAAGTGACAATGGGTTTGAAGGAAACTGTGGTGGTTCTCTGATTAAGAGACTGGATGAGATGGGGGATTCAATGAGGAATATCATGGTTGTTCTAAACCAACTATCATGGAGTCATGATCAAACACTTCAAACTTGGTGAGTTCTCTAATGCATCATGTACGAGATGGCCAAATCGATGTGGAAATTCAGGTAATAATTATTAAGGTAACCATTAGGGTTTATACGATCCTTACTTTTTTGGTAATTGTGGGTTACTCTACGATATGATGGGAAATTAAAGGAATGAGATAAACTTGAGGTTAAAATATGTTATGGTCATTTTTGAAGATTTTATCTCATTTTGGGGGATGTTTTAAGAATTATATAGTTTTGGAAAACGGAAAACACGTAGACCGTGTGACAACCCGTCGCGTCGGACAAAGCTGCGGGAATCGAACCCACAACCAATGTGTGACTGGTATTTATCACCTACCACTGGACTACGTGAAGTCCCTGGTTAGTTTTACTGATTCTTTTCTAGTTATATGATTTTATGAATTAAGAGTAAGTTGATTTTGGGTTATTTATGAAAATTATTAACCTATCATGGAGGATATGTGATTAGGTTAATTACTTTTTAATACGAGACTTTAGGAGAAACAGATGTTGTTTGGAGATAAATGTTACGATTTAACTTGGAAGACTATGTGACTAAATCCTTCAAATATTTGGGTTTCAACCTTAGTTTGGTTTACTTTGAAGAATTTTATGGACAAATTGTTTATCTAATGGCCCACGTTGAACTTTGGGTTTTGTTGGACAGATTTTGGTGATTAAGCATAGATTTTCTTTTTATAAAGGGTTATCCTTTTCTAGTTTATCTGATCTTGTACTAGCCTTTTTGGTTTTGGTTTTGGTTAATGTCTAAAGACATGGGAAGTATATAGTTCTCTTTTGTGGATTAGGTGATTCTCTAGAAGTTTATTATAGTACTCTTAATGTGAACAAGTCTTTCTAAATACTCGCCTTTTGGAAAAAATATGAGTGTGTGTAAGGAATATAATAAAAGTTGAAAGTCAACATGATAAGTGATTATGTTTCATTATTGATAAATTACTCAATAAAAAGTAACTTAAAACAAAAAATTTTTCTATTAACTTTTCCTACTGGGGAATCGAATACCATTTAACCCATCACAAGTTTTTGATTTTCTCATGGTTAACTTTCTCCTAAACATGTTTTCTATCACTCTCCATCAGAACATGTCCCTTTGTTTTTTCCTCCATGTCCATATTTTCATACTTGGAATCCTAGTATGGGTTAACTCAGGTGACCTTTGTACTTATCTTTATTTATTTTAAAGTGATTGTTTTACCGACTCTTGTTCCGATGAGGGACTTTCAAGGATGTTTCCGAGCCCAATTTTAAAATTGCGAGGACGCAATTCCCAAAAGGGGGGAAGGATGTAACACCCCAGGTAAATAAATAATATGACATTTTCATATTTATCCATATTTGTGAATAAAATATTAATATGACTTTAAAGGGGATGCTATGCTCGATGGCGTACCCAACACGCAACAACGAGTTTCTTGGGAATCTTACGTTGCACTCTAATAATAAAATAATATTATTTTAAATGGCAGTTAACATGTAGCCGTTGTATTGACGGGAATAAATATAAATAATAAAAATATGATTATATATGTTTTTAAATGTTTTTACATTAATCCAATAAAAGATAAATGCTTAAAATACAGAAAGAATTCAATTTTAGGCGTATATGCCCTTGTTTTCACTAAAGGTTCACTTATCGCCTTTTGATGGAGAACCGTCATTAAATATAGTTTTGTTCACTCTTATACATTCTATTTGGACCAAATAAAACTCTTCTTTATAATCGGGACATCAAAATTTACTTTGTGTAAATTTTTGGTATCTTTCCGATAAAGTTCTTTTTTTAATGAATAGTGTAAAATGTTGTATTTTAATTCAAAACCTCTTTTTAATCTAATTTATTTATATGATTATATTATCTTTTGAATTGGTTTTAAAGTGAAATTAGAATATATTTTTACCATTAAATCCAATAGTGGTCGTTGGAATTAATTTCACTTTGAAATCAGATTTAAACTAGTGTCAATCTTTTGATACTTATTGTTTCATAAAAACACGCTATTTGATCTGACAGCGGGAATTAATTATTAAATTAATTAATGTGACTTATATGTTTTTAATTTTGTAAAATATACTTCATTTTTGAATTCATAATATCAAATATATCTTAGGGTGAATTTTTGGGATTTTTCTGAAAAACATCAATTTTTGATGAATAGTGAAACCACTAAGTGGTACTTATAAAAACTGATTTTTCCATTTAAATGAAAATTTTCCATATTGGTGTTTTGAATTTCAAAAATCCGACATACATGGTTGTAATTAAAATGTAAAATGTGGTTCAATGGGATAAAAATAATTTTTTGGTGAATAGTAACTTATTAAGTTTTTAATCGCGGTTAGAGGTAATTAGTGTAGTTTAAGGTAAAAATAATGTTTTAATAATATGAAATAAACTTGACACATGTCCTAACCTCATTGGATATGTCATGTCCGACCAAGAAAACCCATGGGTCAACTTGGGGACCCCATGAAGCCACATTGGTTGGAAAATGACATTAATATCTTTTTATTTAAAGTTGAAGTAAAAATGAGACAAACATGAAATGTTTTACTAAAACGATTTTTAGATGGGGTTATACAAATAAGATTTTTGACTATAAATATTAATTGGAAAGATAGAAAGATTTACTACATCATAGTATTTTTTTATAATTTTTAGACATTAAATAAATTAAATTATTTATGACATCATGATGATGCAGCGATGACCTCATTATTTAACGATTTAAATAAAATGGAAAGATAATGTAATATCTAAGACCTACACATGTACAAAACCTATTGGATGAGTGGATTTCGAACTCTTATCACCTTATACTCGAAAAAAATCAATTTGGGACCTCTTAAATCCGAATACCATTTTAAAATAAAGTGACTTTTCTTTACCTTCCAAGAGTGCCCCTCCTCTTCTCTTATAAAAGGCCCCCACCTCAACCTCCTTACCCACACTCCCAAAGCTTTTGTCTCGGCCAACCCCTACCCATTTTTTCTATCCAATTCTCTCTCTTACTCCGTGAAGCCTCACTTTGGGCATAAGTCTTCCCAAAGAAGCCTTTGAGCTCAAACCAAAGGGAGTTACCTGATTTTAAGGTAATGTCTTCTTTTGAGTCCTTTTGTTTTATTTTGCTTCTCCAACCCCCTAAACTCTTTTTATTCTTTTCTTTTGTAAAAAATAAAGTATCCTAAATATACTAGTATGTTGTTATAAAAAGGATTCGAGCTACACTTACACACACCTACATTTAATGGTTAACGAACATACTGTTTCTGTGGATGGAGAATTTATGCCTCCCGAAACGATGATTATTCAACATTCTTTTAACACCTCCAAAGGTGGCCATTAATATGTCACTATATTTATATATGATATATAATATTTTTATGTTTAACTTAAGCTTCTGTATTTTTCATTTGTGTCTTACCTTTATGGCTTCCATTATGGGTATACGCGATATCATCATTTTAGGAAGGGCGGACTACTGCCCCCTCAAAGTGATGTGATTCGTTAATGCCATACGTGGGACGTATAAAGGATGGATTTAATTTTATTATATATGGTGTTATACTGTAATTATTATATACCTCTATATCATTATTATTTAATTCTTTCCATTAATTTATGAGAAACAAATGAAAGTAGCGTTCATGCGTACGTACGGCTTACCGTCTCCATGAACTGTGCATTTCATATCTTAACTCTAAATGATTATGTGATATTATAAATACATGTATATTATAGATATATATGATATAAAAATTAGGAATTTCATTCTGGATATAAAGAACCTTTGACCACACGAACAACATGTAATTGTAAGAAGTCCACTTTCGACTTAAGAACCAAATATCGACAAAACAAACATTATTAACTTAAATGATTACATAATGTTTATAACATGTCAATAATTGATATAAAAGGAATAATTAACATGTAAAAGGTTCTTAAGCAAGTATAAATTAACTCAAGTTTATTATTCAGGACGTTAAAGAACGATCGAGTCAAGTCGGACCCAAGGTAAGGGATCTTACTCCTCTCTTTCTTTTTATGTACACTCTTTTATGTAATTCCCTCTAAAGCTCATCTTTCTTGTTATTGGGATGTTATTTTATATTAAACGTACTGTAATTTTTATGTTCATGTGATGAGAGACCCTATTCTCTCTTATCAATCCATTTTGGATGTTTTGAGTGGCGCCGTTAGGCTGCCGAATTTTCATAAGAGATCTAACCTCTCTCTTTCTTTTTAAGTACTCTCCATTATGTCACTTCTTTTAAGATCCTCTTTGTTATGTTGGGGGATGTTATTTTATATTCATATTTATGTAAACTTTATTTTTATGTGATGAGAGACCCTATTTCCTCTCATCAAACCATTTTAGAAGTTTTAAGTGGCGTCGTTAGGCTGCCGAGTTTTCGTAAGGGATTTTTCATCTCACTTTTATTCCCGTGAGATTTATGCTACATTTGCCACAATTTTCTTTTGAGTGGTATATGTACTGCCCATTATTTTACTCATTGTGTAATATACTTTATTTTATGAGTATTTACATCAATGTTGTATTGTCCTTCTTTCACAAGGTGTATGTTTCGAAAGATACCCATGTCGGTAAGGGAACCTTTCACCCTCCTATTTTTAAAAGACTTATTTTGTTGGGTCGTTTAATTCATATAATATTATGTTGGGATATGTTATTCTATATCCTGATTGATGTAAATTTTATGTCCAAGTTATGAGATTCCCTTTTTATCTCTCATCAACTCATTTTCTGAATTTTTGAAGTGACGCTGTTAGGCTGTCGAATTTTACCAAGGGAACTTTTTAACCCAATTTCGATTTCTTTGGCTTCAACATGTAGTTATTGAATATGTCATCCTTTGAATATGTGTGAATGAACTTTTATTTATTTACACTTAATATCCAATTATATTGGGTGTATTTATATTTGTCACACATAATTTTGAGATTGATTTATCCTTAATTTAAGGATACCTTCTTTATAAGGGATTTCATCACATTTTACATCTCTATTGAGACTTCATTGTTGTTATGCACCAATTCACTCTTATATGGTGTATATACTGTCCTTTGGAATATTATATCATGAATCCATTTATTCTCATGATATTATAAAGTTCTAATTAAATGTTATTCCTCAAATATTGTATTCAAGTGTCTCTAATTTTGGTAAAAACCCCTTTATCCAAAATATCACTTTAAATGTTTTAATGATTTGTTATTATTAATATCCATGTTTTTAAAATGGTTTTAAGGATTTATTTATATAAATATTAATGGTTTAAAATTTTAAAATCTTCAAGGTGGTATGTGACACTTTGATTCAAAAATCTCTTTATTAAATGGTTCAAATGGTTTTCAAAATGTTTTTTTAATGGATTCATTATTTCAATATCCTAAAATGTTATATTGTGATTGAAATGTGGAAATGTTATATTTCATTTAGTAATGTTTTATGTGATACATTTATGTTATGGTTCTTGGGCATTGTTATGAAAATGGGTGGTTCCGTGATAAACTAATGGCGGGTGAGCCTGATATAGCTCTCCAATGCATTGGGTAATGCGAAGGAGTGAAACATTAAGGTTTCTCTAAAGAGATTTAGGGAATATACTGTGATGGGTATTCTAAATGTAACCAAGAGGGTTACTCCCTACGTAAGAATGTTATGAATGCCTCAAGATACTTTTATGTCCTATTTTTTCTATGATTTATTCATGGTTTGATGAGGTATGTTAATGTTCCTATGTATTATGGCTAAAGTATGATTTCATTCTTATGTATATATGAACTCATGTTTCCTTTCCATATTTTTATAACCCTTATTGAGCTTTTTATGATCATCCCATGTTTTTGAAATGTTTTTCACAGGTCAAGGGAAGGGTACATGATGTGATGATAGTGTCAAGGATGTGTCAAGAAAGAATCCATGTTTAATTTTCAATATGTTTCCATTGATGGGAAGAATGAATACTGTCTTTTATGTAACCACTTTGTTTAAATGTGAAATGAAATGCAAGTTTCATGATCTAATTCTCTAAAACTCTAAACCTGAAAAGATCCTCAATGTGTAATCTTGTAATAACTCAAGATTAAGTAAGGTTTAAGGCTGGGGCCTTATATTGTCTATATTACATTTGTAGGATCAAAATATAGATGTATGTTCTCAATTACAAGGGGGGATTGTATGTATAAAAACATCCCCCTTTTAAGCCTAAAAGGAAATCTATGTTTATAATTTTTAAAGATGGTAAATTTACAAAACCTATTTATTTCTAACTCAAAGGGATAATTAGAAGGGCCCAGGTCCAATTATAAGAAATTTAAACATAATCAAGATAAATTTAAGTAAACATAAGTAGGTTTTACATAGATAAAGAATCTACTTTAATGCCTATAGAATATTGTTTATATCAGAGTTAAACATGTATATGAAAGTATAAGAAAATTATTCTTTCTTTCATTAAACAAATATATCAGAAATAAAACTTATAATATCAAAATCTAAACAAATATGAAAATTTTGATCCCATATAGAAGGGTATCAAGCATCCTTAGAAAAAGGTCACTTGATTTATACTATCAATAAAGTCTATCATACCCACACCAGGGTAAGCCCTCGATAAGAATATTGGAATTTTTCTTTCTATCCCCGCAAGCCCTCGAACTTTATGGTAGTTATCAGCTTTTGTATTCATATCCGAAGAAGCCCTCAAACATTAAGGTAGCTGAAACCTCTATATTTATATCCTTGGAAGCCCTCTATATTACTCAGCAACAATAAGTATCATGAAAGGTAGTATGAACATGTTTTTCACAGTAAAACAAGTTGTTCATAGTTCACACAAATCATGATATTTTTTCTCTCTATTGGAACCACTTCACAGCATCACAACATTCGTATTCGTAAATGTATTTTTTTCTCACTTGAATGTGTTTCTATTTATAGGAAAAAAATAAATGGTTGAATCCTTTTCCATTGGTCATATAATTCCTTGAATTTTGACGGACCTCGAAATATTTCACCTAGCCAATGGTATGTTTTAAACATATTTCATGACAAATTTTTGTATAATAAAATATGATAGAATATTTCATGTTTAAGAAAAAATAATATGATTGAGAAAAAATTAACATTCTTAATATCTATTAAAATGAAACATTACTTTTAGTAAATTGTTTAATTTTAAGTAAAACATTAAATTGAATTTTTATGAAAGTGAGAAATGGAGTCTAGAAATACAATTGACAATTGAGTTCTAATTTACAGATAATTCAGAATCTGATTTCTATAGAATTTGAATTCTGAATTTCAGAGAATTCAGATTCTGGGTTTCAAAGAATTTGGTGTCTGAATTTTTGAGGATTTTGACTCTAAATTTAATAGAATTAGAAATTTGAATTTTAGATAATTAAGACTCTAAATTTAAGAGAATTTGAAGTATGAATTTAAGAGAATTCAGAGAATAAATTTTAGGTAATTTTGAGTCTGAATTTCTAAGAATTTTGAGTCTCAATTTTAGAGAATTCCGAGTCTGATTTTGACTATTTCAGATTCTGAATTTCCTAGAATCTAGTGTTTTAATTCTGATGAATTCCAATTATAAATTCTAATGAATTCAGATTTTGAATTTTGATGAATTTAGAGTATGAATTCTGAATAATTAAGACTCAAGAAACTGTAAGTTTCTTTGTTAGGTAAGGATATGAATTTTTGGATTAACAAAAAATATGTTTAGGCTTAGTTTAAGAAAACATTAAATAAGACATTGAAAAGCTAGGTTAATGATAAATATTTTCCTAGGGAATGAAAAATTCTTTAACAAAAAAATTATACGAGAATGATTAGTTTACTTTAAGAAATATTTTAGTGATTTTAAAAACATAAAGTAATGGAAAAATTCAAAAGTGAACTTATTGACTAAAAAATATACCCCTTTTTGGAAAGCACAAACAACTTTTCTAAAAAGAATATAAGAGATAACTCTTTTACTTTTTCAGCTACAAAATAAATACTTATATCCCATTAAATATAACCCATTATGAATATGAGTAACTTTTACTTAGGTTTTTAAATCCATTAGGACCGTATTATTTTATTTCATAGAGAACTTACTTATTCTTTCTAAATATATCTTCTTTTGGTAATCTTAGTCATTATGTAGTCACCACTTTACAGAGGGTATTCTCTTCTTTTAATTTAATATTATTTCAATCTTTAAATTCTCCCCCTTTGTGATTTTTAATAATAAATAGAGGGATGAAAAAAATTGTACATCAAAGGTTAGAAATATACTTGAAAAAATAATGGAAAGAAAAAAAAAATCATTATGATTAAAAGAATTATTATAAGGAGAATACAACAAAATATCATATTTAAAGAAATATGCCTTCCTTATTTTCCTTTCGCATCAACTTTTTCTAGGTGGCTTTCAAATTATTCAGCTCTTTAGGATCATCTTGAAATATATTGAGCAATTTATTTTGATCCTGATTTATGTATTTAAGAAATTTGATTCTTTCTTCTTCATATATAATTTTTTTTGTCTTGAGACATTAAAAACTATTTTCCCTTTGAGTTTTTCTTCCAACTCTTCCATGAGTTCCCTTTCCCTTTTCATATTTTGAGCAAATTAATTATTCTTTTCCATTCAGGTATTTGTCCTCTTTTATTTGGGAAACATTCTCTTGAATCTTCTTTTTTGGAAAACATGTTGTATGATTCATGATAGTTTCATCTAACTTATGAAAATAATCTTTTATTGAATAATGAAAATACTCCATGATTCTCAGATCATCAATTACTAACTTAGACCATTTGGTTACTTCGTTGAATGATCTCCTATGAGCATCATAACCAATATGAAAGGATTTTAATTCCAATTCAAGCATGATATACTTTTCCATGAGCATGATTATCGAGTTCGACTTCTAATTAATAGTATGCTGAAGCAACTGAAAACTCAAATAAATACATAGAAATAAGGTAATGGTGTTCACTAACTTTTTAAAATACTGAATGAAAAAATATTGTCCCAATGATGATGAAGATTCATAATATGATTCCTTTGGTAGTGGGGAAACATTATCTTTCTCTTCCTTATTCCTCTTGGATTTTCTATCAACATCTTTCTTAGATTTCACAACTACAACTTTTTTAGCGAATCATCATCAATTAGTTTTCAATTTTCATCTATAGAGATTACATTCTCGATATTTAGAGCCTCATTAAAGCTATCAGATACATGTATTATCTTATCCTCATAAACACAATCTTTATTATCACCTTCTTTAACATCTTCACTATGAATAAAATCACAATTTCTACACTCATCATTAGTATGTTTATCCACCTCACTCTGTGCATCATTATCTTTCCCTTATGATATTATTTTGGTTGATTCAACATGATATGTTATGATTAAAAACATGTCTGAAGGAATTTCTTTCTCTTAGTATTATTACACCATTTTGATTAAATATTCACTTTCCTAAGCTTCATCTTCTTCTTCTTTTTGCAGAACTACTTCTTCTTCTTTAATGGGTTCCAAAATTGGAACTTTTTATCCTAGAGTTTCTATTGGAACTGATGCTTGAAAGAAGGATTCTAGTACCTAAATTTATTAAAATGCATTATCTATATCATTAAGAATAGATTATATAGTTTCAACGTCTGATATCTTATTCATCATCTTTTCCGCTTTAGCATGATTCTCAATCTCATCTTCTTCCCAAATCCTCAAGGAATTAGCCTTAGTGGGGTCAAAACCAAAAATTGCTTCTCCCTTCGGCTTTTTCTTATTCTGATCTGTCAACATAACTACCACTTCATCAGAAATGGTCATTTGTGTTTTTGTCTTGGGTGGAGATGACTGAGTTTCTGAAATAGAGATTTTTCTTTTGATTCTAGTTATTTTTCTTTTCTTTTCTTTAGTGTTTTCTTAAAAGTTTAACCAACTTCACCTTTCTTACCAGTACCATGGACTTTTCTTTTAGGAATATCATAGAATTATCCTATCTTAGTACTGAAACTTATTTTCATCCCCCTTAGAGTATCATCACTCAACAACATGATCTTAAAGATTCTTGGTTTTGAGCTGTAAGTAATTTTGATAGATTCTAAACAAAGAAAAATGGTCTTCGACAAGATTGCTGGATAGATAATTATATGATAATTGAGGGTGATATGTCTGATATTTCTAATGGATAAGATAATATATAAGATAAGGTTTTTCTTTTGATAGATTCAACAATAAATCCATCATATAAATATTACACTTCTTATAAGAATCATTATCCACCATTATTGGAATTAGAAAAACATCCATTCACAATGCTAATAATCAATATTTAGCTGGAAGTTGAATGATATTGGGTGACATACCTCTTTTAAGTCCCTGGAACTCAATTTTTTTACCCTTCTCGAAACATCCTTCCTTGCCTAGCAACTTTTTTGATAAAAAGATAGAATCTCCTTCAGAAAGAATATCCATAATACTTCATGCTTTGTTGATTGATAAAGAGTAAGTCATCATATTTCTCTCAAATGAAATTTTTTCTCTTTCTCCTTGTTTATAAAAACATACAGTATTATATAATTAGATAAAGTGATTAGGATAAAACGAATGCTGATTTTTCAGTTTTTCAACACAAATACATTACAAAATGTTATTATTTATATATACCAAAATCATTGAATCATACATTAGAAAAAAATTTGGTTTGAACAACTTTTATCTTTAAATTTTAAAATCCTTCAGTTCCTTGTTTGAGGCCATCTAATTTTTCATGGAAACATCAAGATATATCCAGAACATAAGGAAACTGAGGAAACAGAACAATTGATTTGTAGTGCGGTAGAGCTTCAACGCAAAAAAAGTAGAAAATCTGATGTGGGAAACGAATATAGGGTGAATTTATATAGGATTAATAGTGATAGTTAGAATTATTGAGTCAATACAATAGTTGATACAATCTTGATCTGATCTGACGATAGATATCAATGTCAAAGAAGAATTTATAGGTTTCAATCTGTTATGGTTTTAAGGAAAAATTAGATTTAAAGAATGTGAATCTGATAAAGGCTTCTTAAGACAATATATAAACACCAACAAAAAAATGGTTACAAATATTTAAGGAAGGAAATATACCTTTTGTATTTCTCATTAATATTTGTTAATATTGATAAGATTATTTAGAATTCATAAATGTTTCTTAAGGATAAATAATTTTTATGTTTTGAAATATTTTATTAAGGAAAGGAAAAATTTTAGGTTCTAAAAAATTTATTAATGAATGAAAAATTGTAGGTTCTATTTTTTTTAAGAAAAGATAACATTTTAGGTTCCAAAAAAAATTAGTCAAAGGAATTTTTGAAAACAAAAACAAATGTAGTCCCCCAATGAAAAAGAGTTTCTTAATGTAAGGATATAGGTTTCAGCAAAAATTTAATATTTTATTTACCTTATGGTTATCATTTTTAACTTATGTTTAAAGTATTAAATATATTATAGGGTAAAGTTGTTGTAAAAATATCAGCTTTTTGATCTTGCGTTCCGATAAATTGAACAATGATTTATCCTTTAAGTGTGTGATCCCTAAGAAAGTGATACCAAATATATATGTGCTTTGCATGAGAGTGATGTGAAGTGTTTTTTCTGAGGGAAATGAAACATGTATTATCACACAATATCTATGTTTTTTGTAAAACACATGCGATAGTCTATGAGGATGTGTTGCATCCACAACACTTAATCACAACAACTTTCAGCTGCTATAAATTCAGCTTCCGTAGTTGAAAGGGCTACTGAGGGTTGCTTCATGCATGAACAAGAAAATAATTAATCTCTTAAGATATGAGAAATTCTGAATGTTCATTTTCTATCAATATTACATCCACCTAAGTCACCATCTGAAATACTTTTTAAAACAAAATCATTTCTGTAAGTATAGAAAAGTCTTAAATACATGGTTCCCTTTAAATAGAAGAAACTTTTCTTCACTACTTTTAAATAAGATTCCTTTGGATTAGATTGATATCTTGCACATAATTATAATGATATAATTAAGTATGTTTTACTATATGTTTCACATCCACACTTTTTAAGAAGATGTTTAATATACTTATATTGAGATATTTATGTTTCTTTTAGTTTTTTAGAATTATTAAAACAAAGGAAATATGTAATCTCACCCATCATACTCATTTTAAACTCATATTTCATAAAATTTGCAAATGAATCAGTTATGGATTTCTGAGTTTATCTGAATATGATGTTATCAACACAAACATGTGAAATAAAAACATTTTTCTTATCTTTATTTATAAAAAGGGTTGTATCAGCTGTTCCCTTAACATAATCTTTTTGTATCAAAAATCAGGTAAGTTTTTCATACTAGGATCTACGGGCCTATTTAAGTCTATATAATTTATTTTAGTTTGAAAACATGCTGAGGATGTTTTTTTTCTTCAAAAACATGAAGTTGTTCAAAAAAGAGTATTAGTTTCATTAAATTTAACATGTAGTGTTTCCTCAAAAGAAAAAATTTTTTATTCTAAAAACACTATAGGCCTTATAAGTAGTGGATAAGAATAAGAAAATTTCTTCATCATATTTTGGTGTGAATTTATGTAAGTAATCATTTTTAATGAAGATGAATAATTTCCATCCAAATAAATTGATGTAAAAAACTTTGGTTTTTGACTATTCCACCATTCAAAAGGTGTTTTATTATGAAAATGTCTGATTAAAACTTGATTTATAGTATAACAAGAAGTATGTACACCTTCAAAACAAAAACTGTTTTGCAATCGAATATTCAGCCAAGGTGGTTCTAGTTATCTCTTGAATTATTTTATTTCTTGTTTCAACAATACCATTTTCTTCAGGGAGTTCTTGGAGCTAGGAAATTATAAGTAATTCCTTTCAAACTACAAGAAGTTTCAAAATATTAATTTTCCAATTAACCCCCATGATCTCTATGAATATTTATCAATAGAAGGTTGTTCTCATTTTTCACTTTGGATAAAATAATTTAAAATAAGAAAAGTCTTCATATTTTATTGTTAGAAAATAGACCCAAGTAAATATTGTCTAACCATAAAAAAACAGAAAACATAGTATTTTATTCCAATACATATAGTTTGTTTTGGACTGAAAAGATCAATATTCACTAGATATAATGTATCAGAAGTTGAGACTTCACCGATTGATTTAATGATTAATTTATGTTGATTTCTATATTGAAAACGATCACAATATTTTGAAGAATAAAATATAATCTCATTTAGATCTTGAACAAGTATTTTAATTGAGATTATGCATAGTTTCGTATAGTTACAATGTTCTAGTCTTCTATGACATAACCTCAATTGACCATCCATTGCACTAAGACAAGGTAGATCTTGGGTCCTAAGTTCTTTTACATTAAGTGTCTATATAGTCTCATGCCTATGGGGAGAGAGAATAAACTCTTCCTTGGAACTGTGTACTAGTCATTTATCATTCAAAAAATTCACAAGGTATCCTACATCACATTATTTGATTATTATTATCACGCTGTTCTTAAGACCATGAACAAATAAAACATTTGAATGTAACAATTTTCCATGGAGAACAATGTTTACTATACCAATATTTTCTCCCTAAGCTATATCTTTGAGTATTACATTTCCTCCTTTCATATTGAAAATATTTTACAAGAAGCATTTGTTACTAGTCATGTGCCAGGAACATCCACTATCCATGTACTATGTATAGTTGTTTGTATATATTTTTTTTGAAGATAAAATAGTTAGACTTTTGTAATCCAAAAATTATTGGATCTAGAATTATTATATTGTAATATTTTAGATATCCACATAATCTTATAAAAATAATCCTTATGAAAACCTAAGGATTGAGATTTATTTAAAGAATAATTTCTCTCCCAATGTACACCACATTTACGTTTAGTAGAAAAAGAAGCACATTGGGGAAAAATAATTATGAATAAAATAGATTTTGGATGAGCATAACCCTATTAATATCTTTTCCAAAGATGATGAAGTTGTGAATAAATTTTATCAAATTTTTTCCTTCAAAATGTAAAATTTGATACAAGTTTATATATGGAATTTTTTTTATATTTTAGTTAGATGAAAAAATTCATATCCTCATTGTCAATATTCTAGGAGTTTGAGTTTTTCTATAAAACATTTTTCATTGAAATAACATTCTCAAGATCCTTAGAAAGATTATCCTTCTCAGAATTAACTTATAGAATATTTTTTGAAATATATTTATAATCATGAGTTTTTTTATCAAGATTGCTAGATGGATCTGATACTTCATAATCTAACACAAAAATTAGAGATTTTTTTCTCTAACTTCTTTTTTATCTTACAGTTCTCATTCACAAGTTATTTAGAAAATCTAAATACTTCTCAAAATGATGGTAAAATATTATATTCTGATGAGGAATATTCATCATCCAGCGATTCATAATATTATTCCATTTCAAAATTTTAATTTAAAGAAATATTGGTTATGGATTCAGTATTGTGTACCTTAGCCATAAGAAAATGATATTTAGTAGGTAATCTGGCAAGAAGAAAAAAATTCTTCTCTCTAGAAGATTAAATAACTAGGGATTCTTCTAATGATTCACGACCTCTATCACTCCAAGAATCATTAGCTTTTCGGAAATTCATATCATTCCATTTTTTGTACTTCTTTTTGTTCCTTTCAGAATTATTATCCTTTATATAATTTCTCTTGAGCATAGGACAATTAGGTTCGAAATGTCCGACCCTTTTTCATTCATAACATGTTACAACAGAATATTTCTTGTCCTTTCTATCATTCTTCATATATATATATGTACTATAAATATTTCGTTCACAAATTTATTTTCATCCTTCGAGAAATATTTTCATGTTATTTGTTAGACCTCTCACTGACACTTGATTCAAATATTACAAAATATTTCATAACTTCTGATCTAGTTACCCTTTCAGGAGTCTTGTCTTTAGTTATTTTAGTGAAATAAACACTACCATTATAATTATTTTTATTATTGATCTTAACATCTCTCTTCATTATAATTTCATGTTATAGAAGTGTCCCAAATAACTCATTAGGACCGATGTTCTAAGATTCATTATACTCATCAATTGATATTATTTTAGATTCCCACTCATTATTCATAATATCTATTATATTTTCCATAACAACATCATCATCAAGTCCTTAATCACCAATTGATTGAAGGATACTAACAATAGTCATAATCCTTTTTTTCACTTTTCATATGGGTTTTATATAAAGATAGCATAAATCTATGATATTCAGGTTTGACCATATCTCTTCTAGTTTCAATTACTTTATAAGTTCCAAAATGTGTAACTTCATGTTTCTTCCAAATGATGTTTGTAGCTTTACATGAAGAAATCAGATAGTAGATATTCCTGGTTATGGAACATAAAAATGTATTATGTACCTTTTATTTTAGTTTATATTCTTGTTTTTATTGATTAGTGAATGTTCAGAATTCCCTGTTAATAATATTTTAGTTTTTAGTTAGTATAACAAATTTTTACACACAGGTGTTGATGAAAACGTTCTTCATCCTATCTGTCTAGTACTTATAATAATTTTTATCAATGATTGGTGGTCAAGTAGGATAAATATTGTATATAGATCCAACATTCATTCCTACCATTTCTATATGAAAATAAAGTTTCAAAAAATCTTTTTAGTAGTAAAAGTTTAAAAAGAAGATAAAAAACATTAAGAAAAACATGGACAAGTAATGTTAGTAGAGAAACATTGATGACGAAAACTTATATGTAAGTATAAATATTTTATAGACCTCCTCTGATACAAATTTTAAGATCTAAATATAGATGTTGATGCTTAATTACAGGGGAGGGGGGGGGGGGTGAACTGTACATTTAGAAAAAATTCCCATTTTATGCCTAAAAGGAAACCTTTGTTTAACAAAGTTAAACCAGGTAAATTCACAAACCCTATTTGGTTCTAACTCAAATGGATAATTAGAAGATAACATGTCCAATTATAAGAAACCTAAACATAAACAAGTTATACATAATGAATCTTAAGAAGATTTTACATAGATAATGATTATACCCTGATGTGTATAAAATCTTATTTATATTAGAGTTAAAAAAGTTTAAGAAAGTATAAGAAAATTGTACATTCTTTATTTAACAAAATATAGTGGAAATAAAACATGTAACAACAAAAATTAAACAAGTAGAAAATATTTTAACCCAAGAGATGGGTATCCGACAACCTTGGTTAAAGGTCCCTTGATTTATACCTTCAAGAATGATTTTCTTACCCACACTAAGGAAAGTCCTCAATAAGATTATTGGATCCTGTCTTACTCTCCCTGAAATACCTCCAACATTATTGTAGTCGATACCTTTTGTCTTCATATCCCCGAAAGCCCTCAAACATCAAGGTAGTTGGTAGGTCAATATTACTATCCCCAAAAGCCCTTGTATTAACTAAAAAAATCAGATTAGTACAAGGAAATATGTACAAGTTGTTTATTGTTGAACATGTTCTTCACAGTTCACACAAAGCATGTGATTTTCTCTCTCTTTATAAATCACTCCATAGTATCACATAATTCAATTTCGTAAATGTATTTTCCTTTTATTTGAATGAGATCCTAACTATAGTCAATAACATCTATGGTCGACTTCTCCTCCAATAGTTATATTTTTCCTTGAATTTCAGAGAGACCTGGACATGTGTCACTCAACAAATAGTTAGTTTAAAATAGATTTCACAACATAGTTTTGTATAAGAAAATATGAAAGACTACGCCATATGTAAGGAAAAAATATTCTTATGAAGAAATTATCACACATAGGATCTGATAAAATGAAACAAAACTTTAAAGAAATGGGGTAACTATAATAAAAAAAATTAAGTTATATTTTTAGGAAAGATAGAAATGGAGTCTAGAAAAAATATTACAATTGGATTATGATTTACAGAGTATTCAAAATTTTATTTATATAGAATTCAGATTCTGAATTTTATAGAATTTAGAACATGAATTTCAGATAATTTGGAGTATGAATTTTTGTGAATTCAAAGTCTGAATTTCAGAGAATTCAGAGTATGAATTTGAAAGAATTTGGTGTCTGAATTTCAGAGAAATTGGAGTCTGAATTTTATAGAATTGAGAGTCTGAATTTTAGAAAATTCAGCGTCTGAATTATATATAATTAAGTGTATAACTTTTAGAGAATTATATGTCTTAATTAGGAAGAATTCGAAAACTAAATTTCAGAGAATTTGGAGTCCCAATTAATAAGAATTCGGTGAAATAATTCTGAATAATTTAGAGTCCAAATTCTATGTAATTCAGATTGTAAAAAAATATAAGGTTCTTAGTTTGGTATGGATCCAAATATTCGGATTACCAAAAATTATGGTTAGACTTGGTTAAATAAAACCATAAATAATACATTGAAAGCCAAGGATAAGGAAAAAAAATTTCTTATAGAACATATATTTTCCTCAAAAAATAGTTCTTAGAGAATGATAATTTTCCTTTGAGAAATGTGTTTGTGATTTTCAAAACATAAAAGAATGAAAAAAGTCATAATTGAACTTATTGAATCAAAAAATGTTATTAAAGTTAGATTTTTTTTATAAAATTTGTAATTTTACGTCGACATGTAAATTTTTTAAAATGCATTATTATAGATCTGGAAAATATATAATATTTTATCTCTAATAAACCACTGAATATTTTCTTTGGGAGACACAATTATCTTGGATTAGGATGATACTAAATATTTTTATGTGATTTTTAATTTTTTATGTAATATATGACATCCATGATGAGGAATGTAATTCCTTTATATTTGGATGAGAAATTCAATAAATAAATTATATAACATAAGGTTAGATGTACATCATCACCTATCCTTACATTTTTAGATTTTGTAAAGGTATTCTTAGTCTATTAGTATTCATTGAGATATGTTTTGGGATGGTTTATCATGTATGGAGATCATGTTGTTGCTTATGGTTCAAAAAATATTTGGTTTCTCAAGAGAAAACTACCAAAAAATGACATGGAATTATCTATTGTGTTAAATGATTTTAATCTATGGAATTACCACATCTATGAGGAAAAATTAACAGTGTTTACAGATCAAAAGTGTTTGGAATTTTTTTCCAACATAGATATTTGAATTTAAGATACACATATGTATATAGTGTTAATAAATTTTTGAAATTGACTTGATGTATAAACATGATAAAGGAAAATATATTAAAGATTCATTGTCTTGAGATACGTAAGATCAGCTGGAAAAGGAGGCTTCAAACTAGTGGAAAATAATGACATTCATAGAGGATATGTATCAATAATTCTCAGACCAATGTAGTGCTGTTGTTTTATTTACAATTTTTTTGTTCCTAATTTTCATTTGAAAGTTATAGTTTCTTAGAAATTTTATTTTTAATGTGTTAGTATGATGTTAGAACACAATGGTGGAGGACCATTGCAGGTTGGAAGCTCAATGTATATTTTTTTTTGTGATTTAGAGTTATGATGATTAGAAGATTGGATTCTTAGGAACAAATTCATCATGACTACCACGTTTCGTGATTCCTTATTCACTATGGGATTCATAAAATGTATAATTTTTTGATTTATTAGTTAGAGTGGGTTGGAATTAAAATATTTCTTGTTGTTTATGTTTTTATATTCCTCACATGTAAGTTGGTAAAGGAAGAGCATGAATGATATATTTTTTTGTTGTGGTATTTACAAATTCCTATATAGAAATAAGAGTTTATTAGCATTTATTATGTATTACTTCTACCAAAAATGGTTTGGAAACATGATTATATATCAGTGATGTTGGATCTGCAAAAAAATTCATCTCACTTCATATCAGTTCATGAAAATAATTCATTGAATTAATTTTCTAGAAAATATATTTGTGAAATTCTAGAGATGCACAATGTTCCAATATCAATTGAATTAGATAGAGCCTGAGGTTTAAATCCATTATTTAGAGATACATAAAACAATACCGTGGAAGATAGTTTACTATGAGTATATATTACCATCCCCAATGGAAGGATTGTATGAATAGACAATCCAAACAATGGAGGAAATTCTTATGTCTTGTGTGATGGATTTTGGTACCTCATGTGAAGATCATTTACTGTTAGTGGAATTCTCATACAATAATAATTACCATTCTTCTATACTTATGGATCCTTTTTAATCAATTTATGAGCATCCATTCTATTCCCCACAATGTTTGATGTAAATATGTGGGAATTAATTAATTGAACCCAACAGTATACAAGAGACAATTGAGAAGATTAAGTTGATCATAATGAAAATGGGGGATTCTCATATATTTTATAAATTGTGTTGGAATCATCATCGATGAATTATATAATTTAAGGGGAGTGATCATGTGTTCTTCCGGGTCCCTCCACGGCTTAGGTGATGGTGTTTTGTTTTATAGGGAATGTTATATCTATGATACATCATACATTGTGAAATACATGAATGACTTGGTTTGGGGGGATATCTACCGAATTTTATGTTATGGACTAGTTCAATGAAAAATGTGTTTCATGTGCCATAGTTGAAGAATTAAAAAATATGGTATTAACCATGTTATTTATTGGTTTAATTTTTACCTATGTCTGGATTCTATATTTATTCATGTACTCATATAGACTGTGTAAATGAAATAAAATATGTAATATAAAAAGTGCATCATTATATAAGTGTATCATGGAAACATGGTTGGATTCAAAAACAAATGTAGTATAATGAAAAGGAAAAAGTGGATAAATAGACCAAACTCATCTAAGAATACAATATATGTATACATGTGGGGGATTGAAAGGCCAATTTAAGGGAGAATTTAGTACCCATATTTTTAGGTACAAGAGAATTTATTCATGTTTTTTGAGTCTGTATAATTTTTGGGTTATGTTTCGATTGGATCAAATCGGGGTTTTATAATTTTTTACATTTCTATGTAGTTACATAGTTTGACCACGGTTTTTATAAACTGTGAATCAAATCTAGAAAATAGCGCAGCTTTTAAAATGAGGGATGATATATCTTTACGATTGTCACATAGTTTAGAAAAACCATGAAGATTCCTTGTAGAAACATTGCCTCTTGAAATAGATGTAAATTAATTATTGGTGAAAGGTTTTTATAAACATGTGTTCCAACCATGTTTGGTATGGAATTGAGATAGCTTCACCACTTAATAGGGGCATGTTTTTTCTAAACCGTGTGACAAAATTAAGCAGTGTATATGTGGAACTCCTTAAAAAGTGGTGTAATACAAATTTTCTCAATATAAACTTATTTTTACACTAATTCTAATATAACTCAGATTCCTTTAACTCCCATGTAATGATAGACAATACCCTTTAGTTCAGGAGAGATCTAAGGGTGATTCAAAGCGAGTTAGAGACCCAGATTCATTAGAATGTCACTATTCTTCTTCGTTCTTCCCCATTCAGCATAAATTTAAGGTTATTATATATCTCTGTCTATCTCATAACCATAAATCTAGATTTTATAGCAAATTATTTGTGTAGTTTATGTATTTATAAAGATTTTTTTGGATCTAATTTAGAAATCGCAATTGGGGATCAGATCTAGGTGTTTTAATTATAGTTTTTAGTTTTTCCTAAACATGGTTAGGAATGTGTATTATTTATCAACTTTACTTTATTGAGAACATGATGGTTGATTTTTAATAAAATTAATTTCTTAAAATGATTTTGAAACATTAATGCGATTCATGATGGTAACAAAATTAGTGATTATTTTGGAAATATTAAACAAATGATGGTCTGTGGAAAATGTTTCTCAAAGATAATTTTAAAATTGATAATTTTAAAATTAAGAGTTTTTCTTTTTTATTCATGGAAAATGTATGATGAAATTTTCTAAATAATTAATTTTTTATGTGGATTTTTTTTCATGGGATTTGGAATACATGGTTGGCGTGTGTTTATTGAATTAGATATTATGCTGTTTAATTGGAGTGTAAAATTATGCAACCTAACATTAAATACATTTTTATTACTTGGTTGATATATAAGATACCACTCATGAGTATGGAACTATCACATGAGAAAGCATGGTGTGGATAGAGATATGATTATAGGTATTCGAGAGATTTTTGACTGGATTTAGAACCTGATAAATTGTTTTCCTCAGATTATTATTATTTTTGATATAAATTGTTTTTTAAAAAATAAAACTATTTTATATAAATGTTCTATATTTTTTTATCATAGTGGAATGAGTTGGGAATTCATAGGGGGAAATATTACATAGCTTTTACTAGACGACTTATTGGGTAGTGTTATGTGTTTTATGAAATTTTATATTTATAAATATGTAATGGGAAGTTATCTCAATCCATAGTGATTCTTCTTTATATCATGGTAACTTCTTATAGAGTTGGTGCTTGGAGTATCTTTGGAGTTACTAGGATGATGTCATATTGGATTCATTGTGTTTTATTTTTTAATTTTGGTTTCCTTCATGTTTTTCTTTTGGATTAATCATTTACTATGATATGTTTATTATTTTGGTTATATTGGATTGTATTCTGTACTCATGAATAAAATAAATATTTTTTTGTTTTTTATGTGGTTTGGTTTTTATATTATTCAGAGGGAAAATAGGCCCCCAAATGTTTTTAGGACCTTGGTATTAATTCCCATTTATTGGTGTCCCGGGGATGTGATCTGAGGCCACCTAACACTGTTGCCTCTTCCCATGCCAATGGACGAAGGGAGGTATTTTACACAAACACTCTATGACTATGTATTGTATTTTAGTTGATTGTGGGAAAACATTCTTGGATGAGATGATTTTTACAATAATAGTAGTTACCAATATTCTATTTGAATAAAACCCATCGAGGCATTTTATGGTCTCTCAATTAGGTCACCTATTTTTTAGTAAAGGTGGTAGAGGCCTCTATAATGAAGATGAGACTCATATAAGAGATGTCAAAGAGTATTTAGGATACACATTGACATAATTATATAGTATATAGTTGGATAAATTATAGGAAAATCATCAATGTCATTCATTGATGTTATATATATATGATTTAGTATTCTATAATGAATCTCATCATATGGTTCACTATTATATTAGAAAACATGGAAATATAGCTATGTGGAATGAAATTGTGTTTGATATCACTAAGTAGCTTTAGATGGTTCATTAGCAGTATTTTTTGTGGCTTTATTTGTGAGGTAATCTTGATATTTACTTTGTATCTCAGTATAGGAGGCAACATCCTAATCTATCTTCCATTATAGGTTGGGAAGTGATTGAGTTGGATGTATTTGTTTTAGTTATGGAGAAACTAGTGAATATGAAAGATTTCTCTAAGAAGGTCTTATATGGGGAGGCTATTCCATTTTTCAACATTTTTCCTGGGACATGAATCAACTCTTATGAGGCGTGACATCACAAATCATCTATAAGGGTGCAGTAGACTCTAATTTTTCTGAAGAACCTTTTTTATACATGACTTCCTAGGGATGGAATGCTTGATGGTGGGGATATTGTAATATACCTGATAAAAGGAACATCCTCCTTTATATTTAGAGTTTGTTTCTCTAGATTGGAAGGAATTTGTGATAATTTTTATGCTTTTTAGAAGTGTATGGGAAAGCCACTACCTCTATGGAACATTTAATGGGAAGTAATTAATTTATTGTATAAATTGGCCATGAGGAACAATGAAAAAAATGGATTGTGGAGTAATTCCATGTATTCTGTAAACACTATTTTTAAATCTTAATTATGTTGGATGAGATTTTTTTAACCTGGGGTGATCTGTTTTTTTGAATACATGTTTTAGAGGGAATTTACATTGTAAAACACTTATTTATAATGAAAACCCATCATGATGAGTATGTTTTATATTATCCAGGATTATATCCTTACTCATTTGGATATTTATCCTTGATTATAAACCTAGGAACATCCATGTGACTTTGGGTTTCTCCACCTATTTCTGATCCATTTTTTCGATTCTCAATCTCTATAGTAGTTTCATCGCTTCTTTGTGGATAATATACCATTCTAATTCATCATTACTCTTGTTATGGTTGAATAATTGTGAAAAATTTGTTGACCAATTTATCATGTGTTTATGATTAATTTACAATCCATTCAATAACTATTATGTGATCTTTTCTCAGTGGATGACCCTTGACTTGGTTGTGCTGCATCGGGTGTGCTTCTTGAGTTATGTTGTGATATAACCAATTTGGATACTATTTCATTTTTGGAATGGGATTATCAGATATGGGAATCATTAATAAGATCTAAATTGTAGTCTCTTCATTCACTCTTGTTATGGTGGATCCCATTGTGGGTAGTGTTCGACCCAAGCTTGAGAAAGGTTGTTCCATCTCTAGCCCAAATTGGATGAAATATATTCTTTTGGTTTATCAACTATTTCATAAATTTATTTTCCGTATTTTTTATTTCATAAATGGATTTGTGAAAAAGGATGAGTATTACCATGGATTTTATTTTATAAGAAATGGATTTTTCAAAGAACTGGAAACAATTTGTGGAAGGGGGTTTTAAAGCATGTTTTGGTGAAATAATGTTTTGTAGAAATATTTTGGAAATGTGAAACCCTTTGATATTATTTGGGAAATATAACAGATAAACTTTTTTTAATTAGGTGGGAGGTGTATATTGGGACCATTTTACATTTTATGGTCATGGTTTTCACTTATGTTGTGTTCCCCTACTCCTTAGGAATGTTGTTTTAGGTTCTTTTTTGAGACCTTTAAGGGGTTCACTCATGGGGTTTTCCTAATCTCCCTTGGCACATTTTCCTTAGAACTTGATTAAACATTCATTGTGGTACTATTTTTTTAATATCCTTTCCTAATATGATCCTTGTAATTTTTACCATTATTCTTGTACTTTTACTATTTTTTCAATGATATATACAATCATTTCATTTTGATTATGTATATCATTCATTTAATTTGTTTTTTTACATGAACTTTTTTAGAACGGTGAAATAAATGGTAAATATTTCCCATATTATAAAATCAAACTACATTACCACTTATTATTCCATGATTTATTTGAAATGTGAATACATAGATTATTTATTTAGGGAAATTATATGGAACATCTTGGTGGGATCCAACCGATCCAATTTAGATCAAACCTTTCTCACCCATTCAGGGGTGCATATACCTTGTTTCTTCATTTATATGTCGGGAAAGGTATGAAATTACATTGAGGAGGAGTGGTTTTTTTCATCTTGGTTAGAGTAGCTAGTGGTTAGATAGTGGGTGATTTACTACATATCATATAATTAGTTTCTCCTATTTTAGTTTTCTTGTTTTTGAGACATGTATCTTTGGTTTCTATGTCTTTTTTAGTAGTATTGCTACCATCATTTTGTTTTAGTCATGACATATATATCCCCATGTTTTTTATAATTTTTTTCTTTTTTACTATGTATATATTTCATGTATTTTATTTTAGGATGGACTAAATTGTTCCATTTTTTATGCTCTGGTTCTTATCGTCAGTCTATGGGGATCCAGAACGCCATTCAGGTATATAATAGATCAGGTTAGGTGATAGTTGTGATGATATAATAGATATTTTCGTGACATATTTGATAATAAATGATTACGAGAATCCCAAGAGATTGAAATACTATTCTAGTGTAAGGAAAAAGGGTTGGGTATTTGAAGGAAACCGAATTTTTAGGAGTAACATGAAGATGTTTTAAAATAACCCTTTTTAAGTCGTGAGAATTGATTTTTTGTAAACATGTCAAATTAATTTAATGGTAGAACATGTTAATCCTGTATTATCACTCAAAAATTTAAAAATAATTTATCATGAAAAATATATGGTTGATTCACTTCTAATCCACTCAATTCTAAAAATGTATTTATCATGTTTCCAGAAATTTAACCCTAGAAGTATTACATTTTCTATTTTTTATATTACCGAATGTAACATAATATTTAAACCTAATAATAAATTTGTCTTTATTAGATAGTTTGTACCCAATAAATGTAAATTTTAAATAAATTTCATTTTATTCCATTTATAAAAGTAATTAAAATTAATTTTAAAACTAAAATGATTATTGTTTTAAAATATATTTTTGAGAAAAATATTATTTATTTTTTAAAATATAAAATATTTAATATTAATTTAAAATACATTTTTAACATATTAAAATCAATTATAATATAAGTATTTTTTAGTATAAAAATGTTTCATGAATTCCCAATTCATACTTATATACTTATAAAGTCATAAAATTCATGTTATTTATATACAAATAATATTTTCACCAAAAATAATTCAATTTAGAAAATATTTAAAATTGATATTAAAAAAAAAATTCTATTACGAATACAAAAAATCTTTATTTAATAAAAATAAAATAAATTTTTTTAATTATAAATTTAATTTGAATGGTGATATTTATTAAAATTTATTTTTATCGGAAAATATCTTATTAAGAATATTAACCAACATCATTCTTATTTCCTATACTTTTCATATTAAAATAGTATTAATCCATTATTTATACAAAAAAGGTCCAGCCAGAGACAAAGTCTCTGGCCATTTATTAAAATAACCAAAAAGTACAGCAAACGAACACAAGAAACAAGCGCAAACAGTTACAAATCAGAAGCCATACGCATCACCAAATCCATCGCCATCACCCGGGTCAAACACCTCATCCGCGGTAGCTGATTCCCATTCCGAACTTTCATACTGCTTCAGTATCTTCGCGTACTTTCTTCTGAGATTTAACTTCTCTAAACACACCAACTCCTCAGAAGAAATCATACCTTTTCTTTTACTTAACGAGGACCTGGTGGACATTGGCTTTGGGATGGAGGAGTAATCCTTCTGCTGCCTTCTTCTTGGTGAGGCAGACACAGCATCCCCATTTCCTGCTACTGTCTTCTTCCCATGCTGCACCAGGTCACTAAAGGAAGCACGACATCGATCACCATTTTCTTTTTCACTGTCAGAAATATCCCCCCATTTTCCAGGAAGAATCACATTCTGAAGACTGCTATTCTCACCCTTCTCCTTCCCAGTATGACTAGAACTGTCAAGTGTTGCCATGCACTGTGACTTCCCAGAATCTGCATCTTGCATATGCAATTCACCCTACAGCTTCTCTCCATCAGGCCAAGTATGAACCTCTCCTTCAAGCTGGCCCCGCCCCTCATCCACCTCTTCATTTATCAGACCAGAGAAGCAATTGCTGGTTTCAACATTAGCATCCTTCCGCACAGGCTGTGACTTCAGTCCAGGAGAAGCCCTTACACATCCATCATCCTCCTCCACCGAATTCCATGCCTTAGGGGCCAAATCATGTCCTTCCCCATCCTCTTTCCTCCTCACTGGCATTAAATCGTGACCTTTTGACACTCCATCCGATTGAGAAGTCTGCTTGCCATCAATCTTCATAAACGCATGCTCCATGCACAGAGGCTGATCAACCTGGACAGCATCAAGTGCTACAGGTGCACTCACAGGATCCAGACCAGGCAAGGTAGTCCCCACAGCATCAGCTAAAGAGCCACAAGAGTCTCCCTGTTCCTGGATAACAGCAGAAGGGTCACCAATACCCTTTAAGGAACCGACCAGCCCTAAGTCCTGCTTCAACCTGGAGAAGATATCCCTGACCATCGGCCCAGGAGGATCCAGTCCTGGTCTCTGCACCTCATCCCCTATGCCAGCAGGTCTATTTCCCACTAAATTCAGTACCTCATGCTGAAGATGCAACCCCCCATCCAGCCGATCCATCCCCTGCAAGTGAAGACTCTCCGTAGCATCCCCATCCTGAGCAACCGAACCCTCTCTCACCCGACTGCGCACCCTTCTGCTCAAAGAACCCTTTCTACAAGCCGAGGCACTGTGTCCCAGCCGATGACACAAAATGCAGTGATCAGTCCACGACTCAAACCTTACATCTTGCCTCCACCGGAATTCATGCCCATCTGTGATCCATATCCAATTCACAGGAGGCTTAGATACGTCAATCTCCATACAGATTCGCAGACAAATGGGATGACAAACAACATCCGTTTTAGAATCAGAACACAAATATCTTCCAACCATGTTCCCGATCATGGCCAAAATGGAAGGGTTTTGAAATGAGAGTGGGAGGCCCGGTAGACGTACCCAAATTGCCAAAGTGGGATTATCCCGATGCATATGAAATTCAAAATCCCACCGAAGTAGGAAGAAGGGCATACCTCCACATCGTCGAGGGGCTTTTGCCCAAGCAGTGATGAGATCCTCCAAAGATCCAAATCGAATCATGATATCCTTCGGATTAATAAGACCAATCACCGCTCGGTACTACAGATTCCAAGCTTCAAAAACAAAGCACTTAAAAGCATCAACTGAGGGGCGCTGCTGGGGAAACCGAGCCACCAGCGTCAGCTTATGAAGATCTGCGGAAGAGTTGAGTTCTGAAGACTCGAGAGAAAGTTGCGGTGCACAATGGAATAAAACCGGAACTTTAGGGAAAAGCGGAATGTGTGGAAAAGAGGGTAGAAAATCAGGATTTGGAAAGGGAACGAAAGCCGGAGGAAGCAGCCGAGATGAAGATTTAGAAAAATCTCCCCCCTCCATCGGGGAGGGGGGAGGAGGAACCTCCATCTCCGGCACTAGGTCACCGACATCACGCCCGCTCGCGGAATCAAGTTCTCCCTCTCAGGGTAGATCCTTTGTTTTATTATACCTAGACCACTACCCCATCCATTATTTATATAAAATATATATTTTAAAGATTAATTTAATTCTTCTTGAAATAGAAATGTATATCACAAGGAATTAAAATACTCAAAATATTAAATTTCTAAATATAAATGATTATATTTGTCATTTAAGCCGAACTAATTGAATTTCATCATTATTAAAAGTATCATTTATTTGGTTTCTATAAATATTTCATAAAGATGTTATTCATATTCATACCCTCTAAATAAATGGTTATTTTTAACCATATTACCTAATATTTTTATTTTAATCTATGTATATTGTTTTTTCATTTTAGTTCGGTGTTTCATGTGAAGAATGCCATCTAACACATAGATTTTTTTAAAAGGTAATCAAATATTAATATTAAAAGTTGTTATAGAATTATATTTATATTTTAAGATATGGTCTATCCATTATCAATACGTTATTTATATTTTCTCTTATTCCATTGTTTTTCTGATTTTTAGTTAGGTTTTAATGACGATTCAAGCAAAGCACTATGGAATCATTCAAATTTATGGTGATTTTTTAAGCGAAGTATAAACTATATGTGGGAGTTAAAACACATGTTTAATTCCACAATTTGTTATGACATGTGATTTTGGGTATTTATTTATGGTTTTTTATTAAATTTGATGACATTTAAAGTTGATTGTGTATCTATTTATTGGAATTTTTCTTATTGTGGTGATGGAGTGTGTCATGGAACAATAGTGATATATTGGTAGATAATTCATTATTTCATTATGAATTAAAAATATTTTTTGGGAATTATACAAATTTTATTTAAACTATCAAAGTTATTATAATTGTTTATAATTAATTTTGTGATTCTTAGAGTATAAGATGTGGGGGTCAACTGTTGGTGTAGCTCGGTAAGAGAATGAATAAGATATGACATGAATGTAAAATGGGGAACATCTAATATCAATATTGTTGGTGTATACAATACTTAACTATATGATTATTAGGAAGGATTCTCCATGTTTTTATAGTGTTCTTATTTATGTAATTTGGTTGGGGTACCAAGATTTCCCTAATTCAAGAAATTATTTTTGATCCTAATGGGAATGGGCGAGTGTTCCTATGCATTGAATGTGGATTTAGATAACCATGATAGACTTAATAAAAAGAGGAGATGGTTTTAGTGGTTTTTTATGAGGGTTATGGGATGGATCTCCCCAGTCAGGATGTCTTTTAGATATGTTCCTATAGTTTCTTAGGGGTAGTATGTTGGGAATGTTGGGATTAGGCCTCAAGGATTAGGTACATGGTAAT
Source organism: Viscum album (assembly GCA_963277665.1). NCBI lineage: Eukaryota > Viridiplantae > Streptophyta > Magnoliopsida > Santalales > Viscaceae > Viscum > Viscum album. The sequence goes on from OY728147.1 coordinate 1,793,417,370, forward strand.
TTATATTGCATTAGGTTTGAAGGACCCATGAGGAATATATTGATATTAGTGTGTTCCCAATCAAGGTGATAATTTCTATAGAGATTGGTATAGTGGGAAAAGGATGGGATCCTCTAATTAGAGGTCCTAAAATATACCCTATTGGAGATGTTATTTGGAGACCCTTTTATGGGTCATAGGATAATCATTCATATGATGTGATAATGAGTTAATAAGATTCCTTATGTTTTTTCATTGACATGGTACTTTAGTATCATGAATGAGAGGGTGACATGGGAAATGAAAAAAGTTTTGACTGGCCTATTTAGGATGGAATTTTATAGGTCGTATGGGGTTTGACATTACAAGGGGTCAATGATTTGAGTTTGAACTTTGGTCCAAGATCTAGTTAGTTATGAGGGACTTAATTATTTTTAGGATGAGTGAGATGGGAACACTTATGGGTGTGACTTATGATTAAATTTCAGATAGGTCATGGTGTGGAGGGTTTATAAGAGGGAGATAGGTTGGAATTTAATTATAACATGGGTAATGTGGTTGATTCATGTGTGACTAATATAAATGTAGTGAGTTCTGAGGAAAGATGATCTGTATATGTGGGATTCATTATAGTTGGAATATATGGGGCTCCTATTTCTATTTTTTAATGTTCATCAAGGTTACACTAATATTATTGTCAAGGTGGAGTAAATATAAGGCCCTACGAAGTGGGGTGTTCAGTTACACTACTTAGGTTCCTATCTCTTCAAAAGAGTTCTATTTGTTTTATATAGTCCTACCAGTATGTAGTTTGAGATACTTTATAACATTTAATTTTTATGGAAAGAATAATAGAGGTTTGGGATGAAATATGAAAAATTCTCTTATGATCACTGTATTAGAGGACTTGGAGTACCATATTGAGTTTATAATCCTCAATTATATTGAAAAAGAATCAGGGATGCTATATGACTTTTTTCTATATGGTTATACTAGAAGGGATATCAAGACACCATAAAGAATTTCACATATATTGTTAGATTGATATTGATACTCAAATTCCATATGAAAGTATTAATTGATTGGAAAACATAATTAGAATCCAGAACTCTATATGGTATTTTATTTCTATGATTAGACTAATAGTGAGTCCATGAAACCATATTCCATAAAGAAACCGTCGCAATACTAGTAAAATCTAGAACACCATATATCGATTTTTTGCATATATAGTCAGATTTAAAGTGATATAAAATTCCAAAAAATATCATTCTATTTAAGATATATTCATGGAAATGGTTTATTAGAGGTGGTTTGACCATGTATATTTAGGTGACATGGTTTCCCAATTAGCATATGATAACACGAATTGAATTCTAGTATGTAATATTTTCGTTTTATTTTTTATTCATGTGTACACATGTATAATGTGATATATATTAGAGGAACATTGTTAGTCTCTATTGAGTTGTATTAATCATAACCTATATGGGAACCGTAGTGCAAGTTCATTCCTCATGTTTATGATTCATGATTGATAATAGGCTATATAATTGATTTGGAGGGAGCATCATGATATGGATTTGGAGATGGGATCAAGGTGAGTCTTGAGTTTGGTTGTAGATTCTCCTTAAATTTTTAATTATTTTTTTGTATATGTGATTGACCCATTGGGTGACTCCCTGGATTCATGACTATATTAACTGAATTACATTTTTTATTGAATGGTTTATGTTTATTTTGTTATGGATTTATTTGGTTTTTCTGATATAAAATTATACTCTCATATGATGGTATGGATGATTTTTTTTTTTATTTTCTATTTTCTATTTATAGTTTTGATGTACATAGTATAGTCTCTCCAACATTGACCACATACTCTTTCCAAAGGTAGAAAAACTCTAGAATATTGGGTGGAATTTTTGAGGTTATGTGGTCACTCTAATGAGGTTTTTATTCCTGTGATATTATCAAGATTTTTTGAAAATAAATTAGATACTTATTTTTTATTTTTATTTCTTTTTGTAAAGATGGATTTCAGGGATAATACTTTTCCAGAGAATTTTGTTATTTTCACATTGGTTAGTCATGAAAAAATATATATTGGGTAGTCATGGTTACAAGGGTTATATAATTATTATTATTGGATTTTTCTACTATATTTATTATATATATTCAAAAAATGAGAAGTTATTTTGTGATTTTATTAATGGGTTTTACTCTTATAGTGACAACCTAACCACGATGTATTAATTATTTAATTTTATATAGTTTATTAATTTGAGTTATGTGTTGAATTGGTTTTAAATTTCAAATTTTTGGGGTCTCTAGTAGAGTTGCATGGTTGGTGCACGGTTTGGCCAACCGTATGGCCAAATTGTTCACCATTTCTAATATTTTGAAAAATAAAAAAAATAAAAAATGAATGAAAATAAAATAATATAAAATAAAAATAAAATGTCTTAATAATAATAGTATTTATATATTTATTATTATGGATATTACTATTATTATTATTTAGGGTTAGTTGTTATTATTTTCTTAAATACCCCATAGGGTCTCCTTCTTCCTCCCCCTTACCCACTTATGCTACCTGACCCCTTTCCTCTCCTCCCTATGCGTGTGACGCACACCGGCCAAGGCTGACATGAGTACCTCCCTCCCTCATTTAGTGGAAGCTCCTCATCAGGAAATGGCATTCCCCTCCCCTACTCATGTTACCCAGGATCCCCATCTCTTTCTCGTATGATTCAGTAGGCCAATAGAGCTCTGGTGTTTATCTCCCTCCATCCGGACACCACGTTTCCTCCCAATTTTGTGTGTGGATCTCTTCGACGTGACCCCTCTCCATTATTCTCCCTCAATTTAATGGTATTATTATTTTTTGGGTGATTCATGTGCATTGTAATAACCCTAATATTTTGGGGGTTCTTCTTTTATATTATTATTATTATTTAGTGGTTTTCTGGTCCTGTCAACACCGGTTATAGACATAGGTGTCAAGGGTAGAAGGTTTTCCATGGTTTTCAGTATGTTTTTTTTAATTTTTTTTCACATTAATTTAATTTTAATTTATATATTTTGTGATATTTTAGTTGTGGGAAATTTATTTTGGGTGCGTGGGACTTTTCTATAATGTTTTTAGTTGTTGGAAAATTTTATCTACTGTGCATTGGACCTCGTTGTGGTTTTTTTGGCTGTAGGTTTCTAGAATGCTAATAAGTAAATTCATATGGTATGGAATACATTTATATATTCCATATCTTTACATATTACCTCATGGAAAGATGAATATGTCAATAACAGCTATGGGTATATGTGTGTGTGTGTCTGTGTGTGTGTGTGTGTCTAAATGCATGTGTGTGTATGCTCAAAGAGTCAGTTTGAGTGTTTCTCAGAAAATAACGGTGTAACAGCCCAAGATTTTATAAAGAAATATTCTTTTTAATTTTATTAATGTCTTGTGTTGTACGCTACACCAAAAGGAGCTTGCACAACACGCATCCTCGTCTTGCCTTGCATTACACGCAATCGCGACCTTCCTCAATAGCGTGTGTAATACGCAATACCGAGTTTCACTAAACAACGATGTGCTATTAAAATATTATTAAAACTAGCCGTTATGAATATAAATAACCACTTTTTAAAATTCTGTAAATCTTATTTTTCAAAATGAACTTCATTCTTGGATTCGGAGTATCGAATTTAGCCTAAGGTGAAATTTTGGTACTTTTCGGATAACTTTCATATTCTGATGAATAGTGAAAAATTACTAAATTATAATTAAAAACAACTTTTTTAATCGAAATAATTAATAGTGATAAATTATTAATTTGAGTGGTTTTAAAGTATATTTAGAATATATTTTTACAATTTAATACAATTTTGGTCATTGGATGTAATTTCACATTTAAACTAGACATAAACAAGTGTCAATCTTTTGATAGATATTGTTTCTTAAAAACACGCTATTTGTTTTAACAGCGGGATTTAATTATAAAATTAATTAATGCAACTTTTATGTTATGAATTTGGTAAAATAGACTTCATTTTTGAATTCGGAATATGAAATATAGCTTGGGATGAAATTTTGGCATTGTTCTGAAAAACATCAATTTTTTATGAATAGTGAAACTACTAAGTGGTAGGTTAAAAAACTGAATTTTGCATAAAACTTAATGTTACCGCTTCTGTGAATGGAATTTCGAAAATCCGAGAGACACGGTTAATATAAAGGACTAAAATGTGGTTCAATGAGATGAAAATAATTTTTTGGTGAATAGTAACTTTTTACTTTTTTTTACCACGGTTAATAGTAAATAGGGTAACTAAGGGTAAATATGATATTAATATTACCCTAACACATGTCCTAATTCTACTGGACAAGTGTAATTAGACCAAAAACAAACTTAGGAATAAAATATGACCATTTAGGCCCACTTGGATTATATTAGGACATTTATTATTAATTTATTTAAAGAAGGGTTAAAATAGTTAAAATCAATGTTTAATAAGTAAATCATTTTTAATATGGGGTTATACATAAGATAAATTCGACTATAAATATTCATTAGAAAGCTAAAACGATTTCCTACATGATGGTATTTTATTTGTAATTTTTAGACATCAAATAATATAATTTATTTATGACACAAAGATGATGCAGTAATTATCTTATTAATGAAATATTGACATAATTGATAATATAAATACCAAAATAAATGTAATTTGAAATTTTTTATGAATTACACTAATTTTCTAGGTTATTATGATATATTAATGTTGATTTAATCAACTTGGTTCGAACATTTAATTCTGTTATGACTTTCACAAAAATCATATATCAAATAGTGTCAAAATTGACACAAAATAGTTTTTAAATCAAATATTATATAATTAATTGTTATTGTATTCCTAAAAATCTAAGGTTCGGCCAAATGACTTAGATAAGGATATATATATTAATAATAAACAATTTGGGGTTCTTTTGGCATGTTATAGTAAGTTTATTAACCATATAGTGAAAGAAAACAAAAAGACATGGTAAAAGTTAAATTATTTAACTTAGAGTTAAATCTAATTGATAAGGTTAAAATAATACCCTAAACTTGTCTAAATCTTATTGGTTGATAGGATTTCGACCCATCCCCACTTTAGCTTCGAAATAAGACCCTTTGGAACCATTATAAACCGATTTTGACTTTAATATAAAATAATATTTTGAGATATTCCTAAGGTGCCCCTCTCCTCCCTTATAAAAGGACACCTCCTCCCCCTCCTCCTCACACCAATTTGAGCACTCAAGCTCGGCCAACCTCTACCAAAATCTCTTCTTCACTTCCCTAGAAACATCATATAGGTTCTGGTCTTCCTCAAAGACCAATTTTAGTTCCCTAAGAGGAGGTCTCCAAAAGGCGCTTCAAAGAAGAGGTAATTACCGTTATCAATTCTTTCATCTTTATTTCTTCTTCCACTTCTTCTTCTTAGGTTGTTTCATTATGAAGTAATAACATCAGTATCACTCATATACTGATATGTTATTATAAGTATGAAACAACCCTATTTCACCATCTATCCATCCTACGGAAAAAGAAATCACCGCGCGTGCGTACGTACGGAATACCGTCTCCACGCCGTGGTGTAATCTATTTTCCACCACCACCTTACATGGATGGGTATAATGGTGTAAAGAATAACTATACATAGTTATTACAACATCATATTGATTCTGATATATTGTATAATCCACTTCAATTCAGTTCAATATTTATGGAAATGATATCATCGCTCGTGCGTACGTACGGACTACCGTCTCCACGACGCGATGAGATTCATTCTCCATGTTAACCATTTAAGAATGATTATAATGTATATATAAGAAATAATAATGAAATATATGACATTATAAAGCTACTGGATTTATGTATATATACATATGTATTTCATCTACTATCTTCCATTTCAAGACAATAAGGAAAGTAAAACAACGTTCATGCGTACGTACGGACTACCGTCTCCATGAACGGTGTTTTTCATTTTATTTATCTATCTATTATATATATATATACTGAATATATATGATATATAAATCATATTTTATATTCTTGAAGTAAGTAAATCATGATATAAGTAATAATGATGTCAAGAACAACAAGTCAAAACACCTAAGATAAATGAAACGATTTTACCCAAAACGCTTCTTTAACATGGAATTTACAAAAGAACGGGTAATATAATGTTATAAGTGAACCATATATGATATCATAACAATGAATATGATTCTGGAATAAGTCAATAACATTATTTAAATCATTATACATGAGGTTTGGACACTTACAAAGCAAGTCGGACCTAAGGTAAGGGAAATATCACAATCTCATTTTTATCCGAGATTGTTTATTCGTAAGTATTTACTGGGGTGTATTTTATCATCCACATCCATGTTTCATAAATATGTAATATTATTTCCATCTACCTACAATTGTTTAAATCCATTTTTACCCTTCGGTGAGTTTTTAGTAATATGTATGAAAGGAATCTTTTGTCGTTTTTCGTACGAGGTACTTTTTGACTTTTCCGACAAAAGTACGAAGAATGTTTTTTTAACTTATACGGCATGAATGGATTTTTAAAAAATTATTTCCAAGAAGCTTCCTTTACAAGTTTTCAAGTTTATTTTTAATCAACTTCTTTTATTTTAAAGTTGTATGACATGTTATGAAAGGAAAAATGTTTTTGAAGAAGAAAGGATATTTTCCTCAAGAATGGAGTTAAGTGTTTTATCAAAATTTATTTTCCATCTAAGATAATAAAGGGTTCTGTTTTTATCCCTATTATTACATTGATTTGATCATGCTGTGATGGAATTATTTTTATGAATTCCTTTATCTTATATGAATTGATTTATGATGTCATGATGTTTCAAGAATCCCATTTTTGTTACATGTGTTATGCGATGATGTATGTTTTATGATTATGTGGCACACATAAGAAAGGATTCATTATAAGATGGGTGGGACCTATATCTCCCTCAAATGCATTGGGTAATGATTTTATATCTCATGAGATAGACAGGGCTGGAACGGTAGGTTATACCGGTTCAGTGAAACATGACTGAAACGAGGGTTACTCGATTCAGAAAAGGACTTTGTCCACTAAGATAGTCTTGGCAATGAGTCTTGACTAACAAGAAATGATTCTCTATGATTATGTGTGTATGCAACAAAGATTAATGTTTTATGTTATGATTATTGGGATTTCATTTCACTACTATGATTTATCCCATGTTATGAAATTATACTCTCTTTTGCAGGTTAAGATTTCCAAAATGTTATGTTCTTATGAATACGATGTGATTGATTTTTCTTTTGTTTACCCTTACTGAGCATTTGAGCTCACCCTTTTATGTTTTCTTTTCCCCAGGATATAAAGAAAGGTTTTAGGTAAAAAAAAAAGGGAAGATCTTTATGGGAGATATTGAAGATCTTTCACCACGATTAGAAGATTATGTTCCGAGTTTCCAAAGACACTAAACTATTACGATCCTTGTGTGTGTGTTTTTGTTATGTACTATGTATTCCGCAAATGTAATGTAATGTCCATGTAAGTCAGGCTTCGGGTCTCTACAGTTGGTATCAGAGGAAAGGTTTAGTCAACCTTTGGAAACTAGGATGCGAAAACGTTAGTGAGATTCCTAGAGATATTTCTAAGGTATGTCTAGGGATGTCCCTAAGGATAAGTATATGTATAGGATATATTCCTAGAACTATGGTAACGATATTAGATTAAACCTAAGAAGTTAGGTATTGAGGATACTTTCCCTTTACTATGTTGTTTTCTCTAGCATGATTTTTGATTCTCACAAAATTATTTTTGTGTTTTAGTTAATGGAGGGAACCAAAAGGAATTCAGTTAACATTGAATCCAATGGACAAATTGGTGACTATGAGCAACAAAATTGTGTAATTCCTAGAGAGAAAGATGTTGTGATTATGCCGAATCAATCATCGCGATATATGATTAACAAGGTGAAATTTAGTGGTATGCCTAATTCTTCAAAGAAGAGGAAGATAGACTGTTATGCATGTTCGCATGTTGAGGAGCATAAAGAAAGGAAGATTGAGATTTCTAAAGAAGGGAAGAAGAACCTTGAGGAATACCTCAAATGGAGGGACCGATGTTATCTGTGTGGAGAAAAGGGTCATAGAGTGACAGACTGTTATGGAGTTCAATGTCTTATTTGTGGAGAACATGGGCATTACCCAACTCAATGCCCTGACCTAAAAAGTTACTTCTAAATCAAGGAAGGACTTATTCCAGGATAATCATTGATGTGGATGGACTGAAGTGTTTATGTATTGGTATTCAAGAATAATGTTGTTGAGGTACTTTTATGGTGTATTGGAATATTTATGTATTGCTCTAATGTGGTATTCGAAGTGATTGAGGTATTTTTGGAAAAAAGATGATATGCGCATAATGAAGGGAAAATAAGAAAATGAAATATTTGACAGTATTCATGAGCTCATGATTGATATAAGGACTAAGTGATATCATGGTTTGAGTATATATGAATTTTGAGGATTTTGGTATGTGGAAAGTGTTAACTTTTAACTGCACTCATGTTTTCACCAAGGTATTCAAGAGAATACACGATTAAGGACTTTGAATGTTTGGAATGTGACCAACAAGACATATCTTATGATATGTGGGGATCAACGACAGTATTAAATCTCTGGTAATCGATGTCACTATATTATGAGAGTGGACTGCAGTATTATGTATAAGCCTGAAGATTAGACTGGATTATGTTGGACATAAGTTAGTATTGTTTAAGGATAGAAGTTTTTTCGATATTATTGATGGGATGTTATAGTAATATAGTTTTAGAAAAAGGGACAACCTGCAGGACGGGCGACAACCCATTGCGTCGGACAAGGTCGTAGGAATCGAACCCACAACCGAAGTGCGACTGGCCTTTATCGCCTACCACTGGCCTACAGGAAGTCCCTGTTTAGTAGAAACTAGTTTTATTATATTAAGCCATATGATATATGAAGTATAAGTCCATTTTAGGAACAATATATGATTAATCTCACTATAGATCGACTTATGTATATAATGTTTGCAAACATTTTGTTTGAGACAGATGGAATGACCCGTCATTCTATCACATGATCTGCTAACACTTCACAAATAACAAATTCAACTTCATTTATTTAAGAGATGAAGTTGAAATTGTTAAAGGAACGAACAACAATGAGGTTGTACCAACATAAAGTAAGTATTTATTCTAATTCAAATTCTTTAAATTTAGGGAAACGATCTTGAAAACCAAAAATGTTTTCCTAGTGATCTTATATCTGATGAATCAGATGGTACCTTAGATCGTCACAAATTTATGGCTTTGTGATTACTGGCTTTTCCATAGCCATGTTCTCTACCACTCTCCATCAGAACATGATGGTTAGATTTTTCTTCCATATCCATATTTTCACCTATGTGGAAACCCAATGATTAGTTTATTTGGGTAACCATTACGTTTCATACTTTTGTTTTTAAAGATTGGTTTTGATATTCCTTTTTACGATGTGGGTTTCTATTAAAGAAACTTTCGAATAGTAAACCATTTATAACCCCGACGAATTTCGAGGGCGAAATTCCTTTTAAGGGGGGTAGAATGTAACAGCCCAAGATTTTATAAAGAAATATTCTTTTTAATTTTATTAATGTCTTGTGTTGTACGCTACACCAAAAGGAGCTTGCACAACATGCATCCTTGTCTTGCCTTGCATTACACGCAATCACGACCTTCCTCAATAGCGTGTGTAATACGCAATACCGAGTTTCACTAAACAACGATGTGCTATTAAAATATTATTAAAACTAATCGTTATGAATAGTAATAACCACTTTTTAAAATTCTGTAAATCTTATTTTTCAAAATGAACTTCATTCTTGGATTCGGAGTATCGAATTTAGCCTAAGGTGAAATTTTGGTACTTTTCGGATAACTTTCATATTCTGATGAATAGTGAAAAATTACTAAATTATAATTAAAAACAACTTTTTTAATCGAAATAATTAATAGTGATAAATTATTAATTTGAGTGGTTTTAAAGTATATTTAGAATATATTTTTACAATTTAATACAATTTTGGTCATTGGATGTAATTTCACATTTAAACTAGACATAAACAAGTGTCAATCTTTTGATAGATATTGTTTCTTAAAAACACGCTATTTGTTTTAACAGCGGGATTTAATTATAAAATTAATTAATGCAACTTTTATGTTATGAATTTGGTAAAATAGACTTCATTTTTGAATTCGGAATATGAAATATAGCTTGGGATGAAATTTTGGCATTGTTCTGAAAAACATCAATTTTTGATGAATAGTGAAACTACTAAGTGGTAGGTTAAAAAACTGAATTTTGCATAAAACTTAATTTTACCGATTCTGTGAATGGAATTTCGAAAATCCGAGAGACACGGTTAATATCAAGGACTAAAATGTGGTTCAATGAGATGAAAATAATTTTTTGGTGAATAGTAACTTTTTACTTTTTTTTACCACGGTTAATAGTAAATAGGGTAACTAAGGGTAAATATGATATTAATATTACCCTAACACATGTCCTAATTCTACTGGACAAGTGTAATTCGACCAAAAACAAACTTAGGAATAAAATATGACCATTTAGGCCCACTTGGATTAGATTAGGACATTTATTATTAATTTATTTAAAGAAGGGTTAAAATAGTAAAAATCAATGTTTAATAAGTAAATCATTTTTAATATGGAGTTATACATAAGATAAATTCGACTATAAATATTAATTAGAACGCTAAAAAGATTTCCTACATGATGGTATTTTATTTGTAATTTTTAGACATCAAATAATATAATTTATTTATGACACAAAGATGATGCAGTAATTATCTTATTAATGAAATATTGACATAATTGATAATATAAATACCAAAATAAATGTAATTTGAAATTTTTTATGAATTCCACTAATTTTCTAGGTTACTATGATATATTAATGTTGATTTAATCAACTTGGTTCGAACATTTAATTCTGTTATGACTTTCACAAAAATCATATATCAAATAGTGTCAAAATTGACACAAAATAGTTTTTAAATCAAATATTATATTATTAATTGTTATTGTATTCCTAAAAATCTAAGGTTCGGCCAAATGACTTAGATAAGGATATATATATTAATAATAAACAATTTGGGGTTCGTTTGGCATGTTATAGTAAGTTTATTAACCATATAGTGAAAGAAAACAAAAAGACATGGTAAAAGTTAAATTATTTAACTTAGAGTTAAATCTAATTGATAAGGTTAAAATAATACCATAAACTTGTCTAAATCTTATTGGTTGATAGGATTTCGACCCATCCCCACTTTAGCTTCGAAATAAGACCCTTTGGAACCATTATAAACCGATTTTGACTTTAATATAAAATAATATTTTGAGATATTCCTAAGGTGCCCCTCTCCTCCCTTATAAAAGGACACCTCCTCCCCCTCCTCCTCACACCAATTTGAGCACTCAAGCTCGGCCAACCTATGCCAAAATCTCTTCTTCACTTCCCTAGAAACATCATATAGGTTCTGGTCTTCTCAAAGACCAATTTTAGTTCCCTAAGAGGAGGTCTCCAAAAGGCGCTTCAAAGAAGAGGTAATTACCGTTACCAATTCTTTCATCTTTATTTCTTCTTCCACTTCTTCTTCTTAGGTTGTTTCATTATGAAGTAATAACATCAGTATCACTCATATACTGATATGTTATTATAAGTATGAAACAACCCTATTTCACCATCTATCCATCCTACGGAAAAAGAAATCACCGCGCGTGCGTACGTACGGAATACCGTCTCCACGCCGTGGTGTAATCTATTTTCCACCACCACCTTACATGGATGGGTATAATGGTGTAAAGAATAACTATACATAGTTATTAAAACATCATATTGATTCTGATATATTGTATAATCCACTTCAATTCAGTTCAATATTTATGGAAATGATATCATCGCTCGTGCGTACGTACGGACTACCGTCTCCACGACGCGATGAGATTCATTCTCCATGTTAACCATTTAAGAATGATTATAATGTATATATAAGAAATAATAATGAAATATATGACATTATAAAGCTACTAGATTTATTTATATATACATATGTATGTCATCTACTTACTTCCATTTCAAGACAATAAGGAAAGTAAAACAGCGTTCATGCGTACGTACGGACTACCGTCTCCATGAACGGTGTTTTTCATTTTATTTATCTATCTATTATATATATATATACTGAATATATATGATATATAAATCATATTTTATATTCTAGAAGTAAGTAAATCATGATATAAGTAATAATGATGTCAAGAACAACAAGTCAAAACACCTAAGATAAATGAAACGATTTTACCCAAAACGCTTCTTTATCATGGAATTTACAAAAGAACGGGTAATATAATGTTATAAGTGAACCATATATGATATCATAACAATGAATATGATTCTGGAATAAGTCAATAACATGATTTAAATCATTATACAGGAGGTTTGGACACTTACAAATCAAGTCGGACCTAAGGTAAGGGAAATATCACAATCTCATTTTTATCCGAGATTGTTTATTCGTAAGTATTTACTGGGGTGTATTTTATCATCCACATCCATGTTTCATAAATATGTAATATTATTTCCATCTACCTACAATTGTTTAAATCCATTTTTACCCTTCGGTGAGTTTTTAGTAATATGTATGAAAGGAATCTTTTGTCGTTTTTCGTACGAGGTACTTTTTGACTTTTCCGACAAAAGTACGAAGAATGTTTTTTTAACTTATACGGCATGAATGGATTTTTAAAAAATTATTTCCAAGAAGCTTCCTTTACAAGTTTTCAATTTTATTTTTAATCAACTTCTTTTATTTTAAAGTTGTATGACATGTTATCAAAGGAAAAATGTTTTTGAAGAAGAAAGGATATTTTCCTCATGAATGGAGTTAAGTGTTTTATCAAAATTTATTTTCCATCTAAGATAATAAAGGGTTCTGTTTTTATCCCTATTATTACATTGATTTGATCATGCTGTGATGGAATTATTTTTATGAATTCCTTTATCTTATATGAATTGATTTATGATGTCATGATGTTTCAAGAATCCCATTTTTGTTACATGTGTTATGCGATGATGTATGTTTTATGATTATGTGGCACACATAAGAAAGGATTCATTATAAGATGGGTGGGACCTATATCTCCCTCCAATGCATTGGGTAATGATTTTATATCTCATGAGATAGATAGGGCTGGAACGGTAGGTTATACCGGTTCAGTGAAACAGGACTGAAACGAGGGTTACTCGATTCAGAAAGAGACTTTGTCCACTAAGATAGTCTTGGCAATGAGTCTTGACTAACAAGAAATGATTCTCTATGATTATGTGTGTATGCCACAAAGATTAATGTTTTATGTTATGATTATTGGGATTTCATTTCACTACTATGATTTATCCCATGTTATGAAATTATACTCTCTTTTGCAGGTTAAGATTTCCAAAATGTTATGTTCTTATGAATACGATGTGATTGATTTTTCTTTTGTTTACCCTTACTGAGCATTTGAGCTCACCCTTTTATGTTTTCTTTTCCCCAGGATATAAAGAAAGGTTTTAGGTAAAAAAAAGGGAAGATCTTTATGGGAAATATTGAAGATCTTTCACCACGATTAGAAGATTACGTTCCGAGTTTCCAAAGACACTAAACTATTACGATCCTTGTGTGTGTGTTTTTGTTATGTACTAAGTATTCCGCAAATGTAATGTAATGTCCATGTAAGGCAGGCTTCGGGTCACTAAAAACGGCATGTATGAGGTATTCCCCTTATTCCTATGCCTTTAATTTGAATCCCATGATTTATTTCTTATTTTAAATTCATATTTTAAATATATATAATATATACATGCTATAAAATATGGTTGCAGTTTCCAAAAAATGATTATGACTTTGTTTTGGAGAATGAAATGTATTTCAAATGCCCATTTGTTCTTCAGTGTCATTTCTTGAAATTATATTTCCTAAGTGGTGTTAAATGTTAAATGAAAATTTCCAAAGGCATTTTTCATTTCGACCGATTTAGTTAAAAGTGTAATGACATTTTTTGGTTTTTCCAAAAATATCTAATGTGTCTTCCAAAAATGGTTTTTGGTTTGAAAATGAAGTTAAATGATGGTTTTACTCTCTAGGATGATTTGAATTTTTGTAAGCATGGGTTTATGATTTTTTAAATTTTTTGTACATTGGTTGTTCAATTAAGGATTGAAATGATTTTTGAACTTATAATTGTTGTGAGATTAGGTGTTCTAAAATTAAACGTATTCCTTGTAGATAATTTTTCTTATTTGGAACTTGATATTTGATTTGTGTAAAAGGAAAACCCCTCTTGAGGAATTCCCTTTTTTAAAAAACTGATGTTGTTGAATGTATTATTTGTGACACATTTATAGTAAATATACTTTTTCATTTTTTGTGTGATGAAGGAGGGGGGTTTTACTCAAGGAGGGAGATCGGTGGTGAGAGGGTGAGTGTGGTTTTGATAAATAAAATTATGTATTCATGTATCTCAGTTCGATGAAAACTCCCCACCACTTGAAATGGAGAACATGGGAATCCTGAGGTATCTAGGTGGGTGGATTAGGACTAATATTCCAGATTATTCAGAATCCGTCCGTCCCAATTTTTTCCGGATGTCTTGACATTAAAACTCTAACTAAACAAGGATTTTGATTGGAGACCACTAGGTTTACAAGGATGTACCCTACTAGTGGCTTGTACATGATAATGAAGTTGGTTGTTTTTTATCTACAAAATTTCACTTAGGAACAAGGATTATAGGGTACCATTATTGATTGTTACCTATAGGGATTCACCTTGGTGCTTGATTATGAGATGGTGTTTGTGAAATTATTTTAATTTTAGTTTTTTATATCTTTCCTCCCTTTAATAAAATTTTTGTTTTTCAATTTTAAACTATTCTTTTTATCATTTTATAATGGAAATGCATGATTGTAAACTATTTTGGTGATGAGAAAAAAGATAAAGGTTTTTATTGGAAATGGATTGAATAAATCTGTAAGAATAACAGATATTATTCTTATATGGATGTATTTTCAAACTAGCATTCCATGGGATTATTTTTAAGGGTATGGAAATAGGGAATTGTTATTATTTGTCATTACTAATGATAAAATCGGTGATTATGACTACATTATTTTCTAGTTTGGATGTTCCTCTACTTTCAGATCGATCATGGAGTTAGTGTGGTTTATGTTCTGTGGTGACCCTCGAAGTCACCTAAGGTATATCTCATATATTATTTTATTACTTTCTTAGTTGAATGTTTTTTCAGTTTATTTTCATTTATTTATCATTTTTTTCAATTTTTGTTTTTTAAATATCTTTTTTATTGAAAATATCATTTATAAATGTATAATTTTTATGTCCGACCCTAGTTTCCAGCCCGTGGGGATCAGGAATTACCTTTGAGCCTTATGGTGGATTGACCCGGGTGACTGGTTCAGGGTTGACCTGTGTTGGGTCATGACAGAATGATATCATAGGAGGACCTTATTGTTAGGGGTGTAAGGTAGCTTGGAGATTCTATTTTGACGATTCCAGAGGTAGGTGTGGGAATGGCTTCATGAACCATTTTCCATCCCAAACCATATATTTCCTGGGGAAGTTTGGGATTTTATTTTTTATTTTATTTGGTCTGTGTCGATAAGGGATGTAAAAGATATTGAGATAGTGTTATGAGATGAGCTTGCAAGAAGTAGTGACCCATGTACAACCTGAGTGAATGGTCAAGATACTTCGTAAGGTGTATACTTGATCGGAGCATGGTATGATAAGCTATGTTTCTGGGTGGCATAGCCACTAGTTCAATTTTTTGTTTTTTTATATGTGAGTTATGTTTAGACTTCGTTTTGGTTGGTGTGAGTGGATTTTTAGAAAATTAAAATGATTTCTTTGGAAAATTGGTTTCCAAAAGGGAATTCGTTTTTTTGGAGTGGTAAAATGGTTTTTTAAATGGAAGTTGATTTCTCTTAACAAAATGTGTGGTTTCAGAGGGAAAGATGGAAAGTTTATTGGAAATATTTTGGTTTTGGAAATAGATTTTGGAACATGATATGAATGTTGGTTGGGAATTTTTTCTTTAGGTGAATGATCTATTTTGAAAATGGGAAGTGTATTAAATTAACCCTTGGTATTACTATGAGTAATCACATATATCAATGTGCGCATGTGACACATGGATAATTGGTAGTATGTGTGGATAGGTACATTATATATAACAAGGATATATATATCTGTGTGTGTGTTTGTGTGTAAAACTTCACAGAATACTAGTCGTGGATATTTAAGTTGTTCTGGTTACTGGAGGAAAGGTTTTCAAGAGGGTAATTTCAATATATTGAAAAGTGAGTGGGAAATTGTTTATCATTTTCTTCTCATGTGTGATATAATTTTTCATGGGATTTTGGTTTTGGAATATGGAGAATGTGTTCAGAAGAGTGATATGAGTTTGAGTTTTGGTTTGTTATTGAAGTGTGAAATTTTTATTTATGATGCGTTTTGATTCATCTTCATGTTTCTTATTTTTGAGAATGATAAAAAAAAGTACCAATGGGTTTTAGTGAGTCTCTTCCAGTTTTTGGTACTACCAAGACTCATAGTTTTGTTGTTGAATTGAGTTATTTTCATTTTTTGTACTTCCTCGATGGTGATTGTGATATATTGGAGTCATTAGACTGGCTTGGTGAAATCATTGGTATTTTCATGTTATTTGGAACTTCAAAATCTATGAGAGCTCATGCTGGTTCGAGTTCATTTGAATGTTAAATGTTTGATTGGTGAAAGAGATAATCCCAATTCCATTGCATGATCGGATGTATAGGAAGGTGTTTATGATCACTTTCTTCTAATGGTTTATACCTGAGGAGGTGATGGTGGTAAAAGTAGAAGAGCATGTGAGTGTCCAGCAATAAAAATTAAATGTAAAGTCCTACATTGTGAATATCAATGAGTTAGTTCCTTTTTCTCTGAAAATAATGTTGTGGAATTAGTTAATGTTTCTCTTGTGTGGGGTCTTAATCCAAGTTTCATAGACCGATTTCTTTTTGGAATTCAGGATGGTTCATTATCTGATGAGGAGAGTGATGTCGATGAAACTATTTATAACAAGTCCTCTAGTCAGTTCTATCTTTTAATAGTCTGACCAATCTATTTTTTTCTTGTCATGTGTTCAGTGTTAGTACAATAAGTTTCCTTGTCTTTATCCTTTGAAGTCTTGTTGTTGGTGTTGGTTGTCATTTAATGGTGTGAAATTGATAAAACTGATGTTGTTATGGTTGTTGAGAAAATTATGAATGTGTGTTTCATTAAGTATTTTCATTGAAGACTGTACTTAGACTATAAATTGAGTAGTGGGTCCATTGAATTTCTTGATTGTGACCCATAACCATGTCTTCTTGGTTCGTCACCCACCTTTTCTAACTAAAAACTATAAAAATGTTTTTTTTTTGTATAGGAAAATATGTTCTCTTAAGCATGGTCGCATGGGTTTTTTAAGGGATTTTGGGAGTCAGACCACTGAAATAGAAGTTTTAGTGGAATATTATTAGCTCTTAACTATAGAGAAACAGATTTTCATGCTATCAGATCTCCATCCATAGGTCTCGGATGAAAGATTTTCAGGCAGTCATGAAATAGTTTGGTGTGGAGAACCATGGCCTGGATTTTTTTTCCAGTGCTAGAATGGGGATGGTTTAAATTTATCTATTTTCGATCACTCATATTTAGAGGTTTTGTTTTTTTGTAATAAGTGTGAATGTATCATTTCTGTATTTTGGTATTTATTCTTCAAATACCCCACTTTAGTTGTAAGAAGGCATGGTGATCCTGAATTCTCGTAATTCAAATAGTTATTACTCCTCAAATGTGATCCTTTTAAGGATTTCTCTTTTTGGAAGTGAGTCAGTAGATGATTTTGTAACTTTTTTTTATCAATTTGTGTGACAATATTTTGTTCAAGGATGTTCCTGTTTTAGATATACAAGTTTCTGGGGAAATAATGAATATCGGTTTGGTCCACCATTCAGTTTGGGGTGTTTTGTTAGGGACCCCATGTGGTGAGGATTTGGTATTTTCAGATAGATTCTAGGTTTCTTTGTGTTGGAGTTTCTATGTTCATTCCATTGAGCGGGTTCAATTTTAATGGTGGGTATACCATTCTCTCTCCTCTGTGGTTCTCCCTTTTGTGGGGTTGTCCAATGCTGGTTCATGTTTCCTTTTTCGGGTTTCCCTTGTGATAAGGGTTTCTTGTTTAGGTTGGAAATTCCCAGTAGCCATGAGGTCTGATCTGTGGAGACAATTCATGAGTTGGTTCATGTTGGGATTCCCATATCAGCCCATACTGGGTGGTTGAAGCTATTCAGTTCTAAAATGGTTGGGATACCCATCATATATCTTGTTGCAGTTCCTTCTAGAGTGGTCGTTTCATGATGGTTTCTTATGGTGGGGAGAACCCTCCTCTTTTCCCAATGGGTATAGTTGTTGTAGTTTCTTATAGAGATGGTTGAGTGTGACTCATGGAATGAAAATTCACATTTATTATGTGATTTCATTGGCATCGTTCAGTTTGGAACTCATGTTTGATTCCTCATTTTCTTGAGTGACTTTCTAGGGAATAATAGTGTCCATGGTGTGTAGAATTGTACCTTGACCATTATTTATTAATTATTTAACTATCACTTGTTTTGGTTTTGAGTTTTGGGTTAAATTGGTTTTATATTTTAAAATTTGGGGTTCTCTGGTAGAGGCACATGAGTGTCGCATAGTTTGGACAACCGTGTGACCAAATCTTGTGCAGTTTCTATACTTTTGAAAAATATAATTGAATGAAAAAATGAAAAAAAATGAAAAATCTAATTAAATGTAAGTGTATTAATATCAACCATAGAAATAATATTTCTGTTTTTATTGATATTTAAATTATTAATTTTATTATTAACATTATTTTTTATAAGAATAATATTGTTTATTATTATTATTATTATTAATTTGGATTAGTTGTTATTATTATTTTTAGAGACCCCATAGGGTTTATTTCATATTCCCCATTACCCCTATATGAGACCCAACCCCTTCTCCTCCTCCTGTGGTGGATACCCCCACTAGTTGAGGCCCTCTAGCACACCTCCTCCCTCCTAAAACATCAGTTCCTCACATGGTGTCCTACCCCATTCAATGTTTTCCTAACCCGACCTACCCCCTATCTTGTTCTTGTGATCTGGTCGGCCAAGAGATCTCTGTCGCACCACTCCCTCCTTTTGACCACAACTTTCCTCCCAATTTTATGTGAGGATCTCTCTGGTGAGTCCCATGTCCCTTATTCTCCCTCTATTTCAAGGTTTTCTTCTCATTTGGGTGATGTCTGCACCTTCACCAAACCGTATTGTCTTTGGGGGTTCTTCTTTTAATCGATTCATAGTATGTAGTGTTCGTTGAGTCCCATAGAGATTGGTTTTAGCCACCTTCATCAAGGGAAGTGAATTCTCCATGGTTTTTGATATGTTTTTTTTTAATTTTTTTCACTTCATTTCAATTTTAAATTAGGTATTTTTTGATATTTTAGGTTTCAGCAATTGTTTTGGGGTGCGTGGGTCTTTTTAGTGGTGTTTTGAGTTAATAGTAATTTTTTTCTACTGTTTATTGTACCTCTCTACAGTTGTTTTGGGATACAGTTGTCGAGAACACCTATATATACAAGAAATGGGTAACGAATGTATATATATATATTCCCTATTTGTACATATTCCCACATGGTGCAGGTAATATTTTCAATGTAGCTAGGGATATATATATATATATATATGTATGTATGTATAAATTCATTCACATGTATATGCCAAAGGGCAATTTGAGTGGTCATCAGAAAATAGTGTATTATATGAGGTAAACCCCCTATTTAGGTGCCATTAATTTGTATCCCATGATTACTTGATTGTTTTAAAGACAGTATTTATATTTATGAAATATACACATTCTGTAAAATATGATTTTAGTTGATAGAAATTAATATCCCATTGATTTGGAAAATGTAATATATTTCTAACACCCAGTTTTTCAAATGTAAATTTTCATGAAAAGAGATTTCATAAGTGGGTTTTAATTGTTAATGAATATTTCCATAGGCGTTCAGTAATGTTTCTGGTGTAGTTATAAAAGTGTCAGGACATGTTTTTATTTTTCCAAAACGCTCTAATGTTACTTCCAAAAAATGGGTTTTGGTGTAAACATGAGGATAAATGGTGGCTTGAATTTCTTTGGAGAATCACATCATTGTATGAATGGGTTCAAGATTTTCTTAAAATGTGTAGAATAAAGGATGTTCAACAGTGCTTTTTATTGATATTGGAACATGAAAGTATTGGGTGATTATGTAATCTACAATGAAAACTATTCCATTTAAATAATTAATCCCATTTAGCACATTAAGAATGATTTGTGTAAAATGAAACCCCCTCTTGAGGCATGCAACTTTTTTTAGAAAATGATTTTGTTGAATGTATGAATTGTGATGTGTGACTAGTAAAGAGACTTATGCATTTTTGTGTGTGATTAAAATAGGGGTGTACTCAAGGTGGTAGATCGGTGCTGATAGAATGTGTATTGTTTTGAATAAAGAGAATGATGTATTCATGTCTGTTATTTTGATGAAAACTCAACACAACTTGAAATACATCACATAAGAATCCCAGGGTATCTATGTGGGTGGACTAGGGCTAGTATTTATAGATGATTATGAAGGGGTTCATCCTGGTTTCCTCTACATGGATGGATGCTTCAACTACAACTAAACATGGATAATGATTGGCTACCACTAGGGTATTGGGTATGTCTCATACTGGTGGATCATGTAGATATCATAGTTGGTTGTGGTTTCTATAAAAAATATCACTAAGGTACAAGGTACCTAACATCGCAATTGTGCTAGTTTCTTATAAGTATTGAACAAGTTTCTCGCTTATTACATGGTTTCTATAAAGTGATTTCTATTTTAGTTGCTTCATGCTTATTTCCCCCTTTTTAAAATTACATATTTTTAATTTTAAACTTTTATTATTTCATTCTAAAATATCTATGCATGCTTATAAACTATTTTGGAAATGTGATAAAATGGGAATGGTTTTTATGGGAAATAGACTACATAAATTTTTAAGAATGGTAAAAATTATCCTTATGTGGTTTTATTTTCAAATTATCATGATATAGGTTTCTTTTTAAAGGTATGTTCATATGGAACTACTATTCATTGGAATTTTTTTTGAGTTTCTCAGTGCTCACACCTATATTATTTTTCAGATTTTGGTTCCTCTAGTATCAGATCTCTCTTGTAGCGGGGGTGGTTTTTGTTCTACGGTGACCCCTGATGTCACATATGTTATGAATAGTAGCATAGTTTCTTCCTTTTTTGATAGAATTTTTTTCTATATACTTTAATTTGTTTATAATTTTTTTCATTTTATTTTTATTTATTAATAATTAAATAAAGAAAATCGTTTCCATCTTGTTTATTTTGATTCCAACACTAGTTACCAGCCTGTGGGGATCGAGAATTCACATCGATCCTTGTTGAAAATAGACTCAGGTGATTAGTTTAGGATTGAATTGGGTTATTTTGTGACATTTAAAAGATATTTACAAGATGTATGTGTACATGCATCGAACTAGGACTATATGAATCACATGAAAAATATTCCCATGTCTTTGATTAATGATTTTAATGTAACAGAGGTTTTAATTGTTTAATGTTGTTACCAAATATTATATAGTTTTTCACTATATAATTAATTTATTGAATTGTAATTAGTCAAATTATTATTTTTTATGAAAATTTATGTGGATAATATCAGGGGTCATCATTTTATTATAATTTTATAATCTATATGTGAAGGTAGTTCACAGATACCCTTGATTGGTATTTTTGGGCTCAAATTATTTTGGTAATGGTTGGAAAACTTTGGATTATTCCTATGATATAGTTTGTAATGGTAACATGTTTCGTAGTTGTGTTGGGTACCATTGACTATATAGATAATGGAATAAATGACTCCTTAGGATTTTCTGATATAAATATCCCAGATATATTTTAGTGTCATGATCATGGTAATGCGTAGATGTCATGATTAGGTGGATGCATTGAATTTATGGATTTGGGTGTGTTTTTTTATCAGGTATTGGATGGTGATCCTATACTATTTAGTCTAGCGTGTGTAGGAAATATATAGACACCTTTTTGGCTTTGAATAGATTCTCGAGTAGTGACACATCATATAGATGGCTTTTCATGAGTGATATATCCGGGCATATATATTAAATATATGAAAAAAAAATATTTTTGATTTTTCTGCTGACATGGAAGGGATGAAAGGATAATTTATTAGGCATGTGATCCTACTATAGATGACATTAGATTAATGGAACCACAAGACAAGTTGTATGAACATGTGATATACTAATTCATACCCATTTAGATCATATGATAATGATATAAATGGATGAAAATAATTAGTGACAGGGTTATTTGGATGTATAATTTTATTTTGGAAAATAAATGTGCTTGATTGAATTATCTATTAGGAGATAATCCCAGTTTTTTAGAGAAAAAAATGTTGGTTATTGGTAATGGATTTTCAGTTTATTTTTTATAGACTATATTTTAGTAACTTGAAAACATAAGTGTTTTCCGAACCTGAGTGATACAATAAAGTAATATTTGTGTCCTTGAGAATAGTAGAATTCAGTAGTGCTCACCGATGTTGGATTTTAGGTGTTTTAGTTCTTTAATGGAGGTGTAAGGGATGTCATATTAGAAGCTGATAACCATTTTTTAGATAGTGTTATTTTTTTAAATAATTTTCAATAATATTGAGGGTGATATTCCATATAGGTTTGGAATAGTTAGAAATCAATCTCTCATTTTAGCACTGGGCTATGAGTGAGTTAGTCATGCCTAATCATTATATTTTTGTAAAATAAGGGGAACATTCATTTATGCTTGGGTATGTTGGTTCACAAGTATAACAATAAGGATACACCTATAATGGAAAAAATATTAACGATTGTTAGTGCATAACCCATATGATAGAAGGGTTTTGGGGGTGTTAAAACTGAATGGGTGATGTTTGAGATGGGAAATGAATATTGGGGTGTATGTAGTTATAATTTTATCATGTTCCTTACTGAATACCATATTTTGAATTAATATGTACCATCGGATGAAGTTCATGTGTTGGTAGATGACTCATTTTGGAATTCAGGGTGACCAAATATTAATTTAGATTTTTTTATAGTAGTTCACATGGGTTAGTTATCTGAATATTTTGACTATGTGAAGGATTAAAATATGAAATCCCATTGAGTTTCAGGTTCAGAATTCAATGTTTTTTTGGTTTGATTCAGTGATTCCTCTAGGGGATAAGGAAATATAATTTTGTGGATGTGATGGTGTGATAGAATAAGAGTCTCTGTGTTTTGGGGGAATTCCACCAATGGTGGTATTCTGATTTTTTGAGTAATTGAATTTAGTGAGTTAGAAACTGAATGGATTCCCTTGTTCAATATACGGTTATTATGTTTTGCTGAATGAATGGGGAATTTTTTCAATAAATATTATAAATATAATCATAGTTCATGTGGGGTTTAAATAACCTAATTTAATTATAAATCTATTTCAAATTACTATATAATATTCCAATCGGTGAATTGGAAGATTTTATGCATTTCATTTCACTTCTTGAGGATGAGAGGTATTATAGTGGTGAGTTTGTAATGACCCACATGATCATAAATTAGAGAAATACATGAAAATTTTATGTTTTTGGATATGTGTGGGAATGGAATCTGAAATTGTTTTTTTGATCTAGTTATAAAATACAAGAGAATTTATTTCATGATATTAATATTTTAATTTAAATGTTTTTGTTATTATCAATGGTCTAGGTGTTATGATTACATGAGTTTGATTTAAATATGGTTCTATGTTGAATGTCATGCCATAATATGTGGAATTATGTAATAGGCTGAGGTGGAATTTAGTAATTTCATCATAGAGGTGGTATACCATGAAAATGACTGGTATTTTTGGGATCAATCCTTTTTATATGGGTGAAGGATCATGCTCTAGACTAAGACTTTTATTGTGGTGAGTGTCTATGGGATATGATGTTTCCTTTTTATTGGTATTACCCTATAAAGGAAGTTTTGGGTGGTGTTGGGGTAGATAGGAACTCCATAATTTATGTGTATATTTAAATGTGAAACATGATTTATTAATTTTATAATTTTGGGGAGGGATTGTGTATTGGGTCCCTAGTATAGGCTTCAATGGGTGGCCAAAGGTTTTGGGTTTGGTTATGAGAGTTAGAGTTTCATTGTTTCCCTATGGGTCACAAAATAGCGAAACCAATGAAGAGGGGTGTTAAACCATGACCCATAAGTCATGATTGAAAGGTAATCCTTTAAAGTTTCCTAATTAGGTTAATAAATATATTTTTAGGTCTCCATATTAAGTATTAGGAAGAATGGATATATGAAGATTACCATTTGTCCATATCCCCCCAACTCCTTCCTCCCTCTCTCCCCCTTTCTTAAGAGATTTTTATTGAGTGTTTACTATTTATTTTGATGACTGATATATACATTAAACATTTTTTATTATTGTTACATGTTTTCTTTAATATTCTATGATTTTGGGATATATTTTTCATGATTATTCTACTAGATCATGGTATAATAATCCAAAATTATGAGTACTTTGTATGATGTTGTACTAAATTCCATGGAGTGATGAGCACAAACTATATTACTCAATTTCTTTTGAGTTATATCCTTTAGTGTTTTTTCAATTTTCTTTAATAAATTGGTTTAAAATGGAAATGTAATAGGTTCTAGTTTTTAGGGATTTTTCAAATAATAATGTTAACTGTCCTCCATGGACCATCCCCAAGTGATTATTTATAAATTAATTATCATGATAAGGATTTGTGTGATTTTATATAATTCTAATTCATTTTTTTAAAAAAATATTAAATATTAATTATTTTTTATAATCTCTAATGCGAGCCTTATGGTATGCGAAAAGGGATAGAAAGTCAGTGTAGTTTTTAATAGAATGTTCAAGACTTAGTGGGAATAACTAAAAAGGGTAACATCTCTATCAGTGTAGGTGGTACCTATAATAATTAAATATATAATTGTTCATGTGTAATTGTAAATTAAAGATTTTGGTTTGGGTTTTTGTAATTCAGGGAGGGTCCAAGAGTTCCTTAAATTGAAAAATTAAGTGTCTTAGAATCTCATATGCCTAATGTGAGTTTTCCGATACTTAGTGAGTGAACTATAATAACCTTAGGAGTCTATTTAACAAGGTGGTGAGTATTTTAGAAGGATAAAAATTTCCTCTTGACTATTAATTAGGATTAAGATGAGTTTTTGATAGCATTGGATTGTTTCTAAGACTATTATAATTTGTATATGGGGATTAATCCTAGAGGATAAGAAAGACAAAAATTCATTATAGATTTGGATTAGAGGACCCTAAAGAGGTAATGTGAGAATCATGGTGTTCATGAATAGGGTGAGAAGACAACTGAGGGTTGGTATAGTGTGATAATGATGTGTCCTTCCTATTTGAGGTCGTGAGACCAGTTTTATGGGAGATGTGTGATGGGGACACATGCATAATTTGTATAATATATATTCTTATGGCTTAAAAACGTTTTTTAGAAGATTATAGTGTCTCTATTGACATATTACTTGTGTACATGACTGTGAGGGAAAATTTTTATTTAAAAATGTGGTTAGACCAACCATAAAAATAATGGGATAATATAGGGACTATATTCGGGGTGATCAACATGGTGTTAAGGATTTGAGTTGGAATTAAATTTTAGTACCGTGTTAGATCAAGTTAATTGAATGGTTACCACATTGAGTGAGATGTTCATGCAGATTGGTGCGTATCATCATGATCTATGATATAAGGGTTAGAGATGAGGTGTTAACTGAGGAGACTATGTTGTATTTTTGATATGGGATGGGTAGTGTGGCTGAGTATTTAATGACTCTCACCCGGACTGTAATCCTTGATACATGATGTTATCAATGAGTAGGATTATGTCTATAGGTGATTTCTAGGGCCACGATGATTAATTTTTAAATATTCATATGAGTTATTATGATATTGTTATTAAGGTTATGACTTTATGGGTCTTGATGATGTGGGTGTGGATTCTCACCAACTAGTTGCTTATGTCGTCTCATAAGATCAACTATCAACTTATAGAAAAGCAGGTAGAGTGCTTGGGTTTTTATATGTAATTTAACATCAACAATTATACTGGAAGATATTTAGAGGTTCAATATAATATTTTTTACCTATGGTTAGACTGGTATAGAGGAAAAGATTCCATATGCCAATTCATATATCTAGATAGACTGACAGAGAGTCTTGGAGGCAATATAACTTTTGTTTCCTATAATCAGACTGGATGTGAGCCGAAGAATCTTTATTGAAACAATCTTATATTGCTATAAAAATTGAGATTCTGAGAAACCATATGATATTTACCACTTGTTTTCAGACAATTAGAGTTCCTAGGATACCATTTATAATTTAATATCCATGGTTATAAAAATATTGAGTATGGGATGCCATGAGTGATTTGACAAACATATTTATATCTTTGGATTCCCGAGATGTCATCTATAACTTATTAATTTCTATGGTCAAACCAATAGTAGTTGGGGATTCGATATTAAATTTCCCTCTCTATGATAGTGTGACATCTAGGGTTTACTAGTGGTGGTCAAATTAGGTATGGGCACATGTAATCGTGGTAGGATTAGTACAGATTGTCTCAAAAAAAATCTTGGATTTTTAATCTTTTGTTTACTTATTTTGACAAAAACACAAATTTATATGATACTTTATATTAATGGAAATTGATGATACCCAACTGGGATTTATTTCTCTCTCCCTACATGGGCACCCTGACGAATTCACAATACTCATTTATGTGATGTAGGTATGATCACTCATTTGACAATGGATAGGGAATGAGTTTCTCAATTGGTATTTGTATATGGGGTCATGGTGAAACTATGGGTTGGTATTATAAATTATTTTTACATTTTATCTATTTTTGGATCTTTTATATGTGATTATCTCGTTGTATGATCCACTTGATCTTTGAATGTATGACCAACAATTCATTTTATATAACATGAGATATATTTATTTTATGGTTTTATTTGTCAATAATCTAATAATTGCATACAATCACATGTGGTTTGAAATGTTTCATTTATTTATTTCTTATTTATGACTATTATATATATATTATATTATCCCCAATTTTTTTTCATATATTACCACCAATGGTTGGTATCCCCTATCATAAAAAAAGGTGAACTTGAGAGAATGTTGTAATCCCATATTGGGTGTTGTTTGAAAAATTTTATCTAGGGTGTTATAACCTAGGAATAATGGATTATGAAAGTGCGGTTCATTGAAATAATGTTGACATTGTATCACTAATTGTGAAACAATTTATGCAATCCAAGATATGTAACTCTAAATGTGTCATTTTTTGAGAGAGACTCAATGTCTATGTGATCCCTGATAACTAGTTCAAGGATCATTTATCTTTATATATATACATGTATTATTTTTCATGCTAACTATTATAATGAAGGATGTAATGAAAAAGTATCATATATA
Source organism: Viscum album (assembly GCA_963277665.1). NCBI lineage: Eukaryota > Viridiplantae > Streptophyta > Magnoliopsida > Santalales > Viscaceae > Viscum > Viscum album. The sequence goes on from OY728147.1 coordinate 1,793,445,232, forward strand.
TATGTGGTCTATAAAACATGGAATCAAGAATATATTTCATGATTTGTATTGCCAATTATGGATCCTTATTTGGAAAGGGATATCAAATGGTTTGTCTTTGAATTATTTACCTTTCAATTTGTAAAAGATGATCATCAATAGACTGTGAGTTTTCATTAGATAATTCCTTTTCTAGCGTGTATGTGTGATTATATCACTATTGATTTTGTGACAACCATACCTAAATCTCCTATATGTGATGGTGTATTGTTGGTGGTAAGGCACTATCTAACTAAGATGGCTAAATTTTTTCTTATCATTTTATGATCTTTTATTCATGAATTCAGAAAAAGCTATGTTAGAAAATTCAAGAATTTTCCATGTTTACCAATAAGTATTGTATCTAATGGGGATTTGAGGTTTACATATTAGTTTTGGTGAGGAGTTAAATGAGAATATAGTTTGAAAATAAAGTTGAGTAGAACATTTCAAAATTATACTGATAGAATGTATAAAACATCATTAATAAACCCAAAGATATATTATGGTAGAATAATGTTTATTTCATTGGCTCAGGGGAAGATCACCTCTCATTAGTGGAATTATCCTATATAAATAATTACCAATAAATAGTTAAAATGATGCCATTCAAAACAATTTATGGAAGAAATTTTTGTTATCATCCTCATTTGAACATGATCAATCCTAGAATTATTTATGTGACAATGAAATAGGTGAAGTTGAATGGGAATTGGGTTGTGATTTGTCAAATTCATAAAATTTCATATATTATAGATTATTTCCATCCTTAAAATTCAATGTTGATGATAATGTATTTATTTATGTTTTATTGACATTAGGTCACCAACAGATGAAAAATGAAGTGATTTAAACCCCATTATTTTTGAGCCATTTGAAGTCTAGAAATTAATTTTTGGGAAACATTATAATATATATTGACCTCAAAAATTAATTTTCAGGAATAATACATTAAATTCTTCTCAAATGAGTTGGAACATACCTGGAAATACAGATTTGATTACATACTAAAATAGGGATATTAAAGTTGAATCATTCTAGATGAATCATTATATATCTATAATCGATTATTTTAAGGTGTTTTAGGTAATTAACATTACCCCAATTTTGACTTAACTTGATCATGAAAATCTTTAAGATGAATCATGGTAGTGTGTAAATAAAATGGTGAATCTGTGGAAATACTTAGTCCCCCAATAATTTAATTGATATTTCTCAAATAAAAGTATCCCAATAATGTGGAGGTTTTAAGGACATTAAAATTAATGTATCAATATTCCCATTAAATTCTAGTGTATTATTATTTTGGTTTGATTATTATTTTCTATGAAAATATAGTATTTTGGTAGAGGTTAAAAAAGATGGGAGAGGGGACCAAAGTGTTGAGATGGATCTTCTTATTGGATAAATGAAACTAGTTACTTGGTGTTATACTAGTTGATATAGAGACAATATCAGCACCACACGATACCTGATGGATGTAGACTAGGTTCAAGGTGGAAATACGTGAGGTTTGTAAAATGGGGTTTTAGTTGTCATTTGACATTAAAATTCAACTCCAATATCCTAAAGCATCTGGGTTTCACCCCATTATTTATTCTTTCAATTCCCATGGAGCTGCCATTCATTTTTCTTTCCTCTAAAGATATCCACTATTAAATCTTGGTCAAACTTGTTTCTTGTTTATTATAGTTACACATATTTTGAGTAGTTTATATTTGTTTACTTATAATATACATTTCTATCTATTATATACAATAAAATTGCATTAATACACTATTATATTAACATATGTATTGTATGATATATACAAACCTTCAAATATATATTAATATATCTATTGTGCAGCTCATACTAAGAAAAATGAGGTTTTTGAAGTGTTTTTAAATTATAGAATACCTATTTTATATCAGTATGAAGTTAATCCTAAATTATATTACTATTTTATATATGGATAATAATTCATGTGATGGAATATTCTATACTCCTAAAACTAAAAAGAGTTTTCTAAAAATAATTTTGTTTGTGAATACCATTTGACATGACTCCCTCCAATGAATTATACCTCAATGAGGTGAGACAGATAATGATCCCCGGGCCAAACCGCCAAAAGGACCCAGTTTAGAGAATAGAAACTAGGGTTAACCAATATCATAATATTATAGGCATTTCCCACTATAATAATGTAGGATCATGAAATAAGATGAATCACTAGAATAAACTCCATAACATAATATAAAAGAGACCAAAAATATTCTAAAATGTATTTAAAGTTTAAAATGATATAGATAAGAGTCTCCATGGTAAATAACCTAATTAAAATCAGAATTAGGGACAAAAAATATATTTAAGGTCAATGGTAAGAATGAAAATCATGGTCCATGTAATCTACCTAGAAACGTGAAAAATGTAAAATATGTGTTGGGTGAGAATACATGTATACTCATGAGGAAAACTAAAGTCTCTCAAGAAAATGTGAAAATAACATACTAATGTACCCATGTGAAAAAAAAACTAATATTACCTAAATTTTACAACTATCCATTATAAAAAAACCAAGGAATTCTCAATAAATAAAATTGTACAGTATCATAATAACAATAATACCAATAAAAGGTACCACACATTTATTTCCAACAAAAATTATTCTCTTACACCCAAAATTCATATATCTTAGGGCTCTAATATCTTCCAAATAAAATATACTACCTCCCTATATCAGGATCACATCAAAACATGCTTGTAGAAACCTGGGCCTCCATCCCACAACACGATCACATCACATCATGCCCAAAAGCACATATGAAAACACATCACAACCATAAAAAGAGTAGTAAGGTATCATGAATATAAAGGACAAAAAACTTGTTCCCTCCTACTAAAATTCACTATTACTACCATATTACATCCCATATCTTGCATACATCACATAATTACCAAAAAAACCTAGTCCATCACAACATAATTGGGCACACATCTCATCTCAAAACGCATGTTCCATTACCAAGTGCACTAATAGATTTCTAGTCATCATAGAATATGAACATCTAATCTCATGTAAAAGAGATGAAGGATGATAATGTAGGAATCCATCCATCCTGAAGTGCATTGTGTTGCATATTTTGTCAATGAGGCATGAAGTTGTCTTGGAATGAATGGATGTCAAGGAATGTCAAGATGTGAATGACAAAGGATGTGATGGTGTTGGTAAGGAAAGGAGAATGGCCATGGTACTAAGAGGCATGTCACTTAGGAGATTCACTAAGTGGCATAGGAGATTATGGTTGAAACATTCTCCATGGATATCAGACAATTGTTGAGCTGATATTTAAGTTCAAAGAACTTGTATCCTGATGATAAAATGTCACAACATTGATTGAAGACCATTCATTGTATTGACAATGCATGAGGAGCTGAAGTGAACCATCCATAAGTTCTAAGTGGATGAAGTGGTTTTAATGAAGTCCATGCACTAACTCTTAGTGCATGTGAATTAAAAAAGTTTCAATTGATCTCTGATTAGCTCAATTAAAGAACATTGAAGATTATAAGTGATTCAGGAGTTCGGTTGATGAAGATGAACCTTTTGAATTCCATATCCTAAGTGAAGATCATATGAGGAGAAGTAATGGAATTCTTAAGAAGAAGAATAGAAGAAGTGGAGAAGAAATGGATTGAATGGCACTTGGCATTTGGCTTATACTCATAGGAGAACTTTGTATTTGACAAAGTCTTATTCATGCCTTTGACAAAAAATATGGCCAGCCATGGACACCTTGAGGGTTCAACCCCAAGGCATGGGCGCTAGGCACCACACACATGGGGGAACCCGTGGGGCGAGCCCAGGGCGGCAGGACGCACCCAAGACACCGCATGGGCGCCTGGGTCACGCCCGAAGGAGCGCGACAGGGGTGTAGGAGCGCGCCCCCATGAGTATCAGTGTGCATAGTGGGCGCCAGTGGCGCGCCCGAAGGTGCATAGTGGGCGCAGAGTGCGCCCGCAGGGAGAACTCAGTGCGGGGCGGCACCGAGAGGGTTGGAAGTTCAATTGCTGAGCTGATGGGAGCGCTAGGTTGATAAAGAGCGAAAGTCCCGCGCGCAGATTCGATGTGGGACGCGCAAAATTCACCGGGAGCGCATCCTGGCCGTCCGAGTGATCGCGCGGCAGATCTCAGCCGCCCGATGCATCGCGCCATTCGCGATCAGATCCCGGCCATCCAAAGATCTGATCCAACGGCCTGTGAGGCGTCTTCTTCTTTGAGCCATACCGAGGCCTCCCCGCGCATTCCCGCAGCCACCAACGAACCAGGCGCCCTCCGAGCAAGCCAAATCGAGTTTCCGGCCATCTCTGATCAAGCCGAAGAGTCCATTGGGATCGTCTCGACGCACTGAACCTATCCATGCTTAAAAGTGGGATTTCATGCAATGAGAGGAGAATTTGAAGTTCGTCCGAAGCCACCGAAGGTGTGAGGCCATTCGGTGTTGATGCTTTGCGTGGATTGAGTTAAAAAAAAGGCCATGCACACGTTAAACGAAGCATGCATGAAGAGAAAAATAACAGAAGAGTTAAGCCGCGTGAAACAGAGGAGAAACACGATTTTGGAAAATCTTGAAAACCCGAGATATTCGGGAGTTTGAATTTATAACCACGTGGATGTTTTGAGGCGTTCCTCTTCTTATAAAAGGATAGCCCGAAGCACAGAGAATGCTTGCTGATCTTTTGGAGAAAAACGAGAAGTCCCGCGAAGCTCTTGCCTAGCGAAGTATTGTCCCGCGCGCCACCTGCACGACGAAGCAGCCCGGAGCCTCCCTTGGCTCCGAGAGGTTCCTTTTGCACACCCCTTGCGCGAAAGAAGAGAAGAGGAGGTCCCTACGCGCCTCCCTTGCGTGACAGGAAGGAGCCGAGCCGCACACTTGCGCGCTCAAGGCCATTACCCTCTCTGCCCGCGAACTTACACGGCAGGAGGAGCTTGCGCGCCGTTTGTGCCTTGTGCACTTGTGCGTCTGAAGAAAAGGAGAAGAGGCCGCTTGACCCTTTCATGCCACCTGACTTGCACCTTGAGGACTTGCGCGCCTCCTTTGAGGCAGGAGAAGACCCGAGGCCAAGACTTGTGTATGCATCGAAGAAGACCCAAGCATTTGTGCCTTGTGTGCAAGAATAAAGGAAGGACAAGTGTGTGAAAGAAGTGGAACAAGGCTTGCACCTTGTGTTTGCAAAGTAATTGAGAAAATATGTGTGCAAACAAACCAAGAAGTGGGCCGAACCTAGGTGTGTGCACTATGAAGTGTGTATACTCTTAGAAGAAGAAAAGGGAGGACATCCACACAAAGAAGAACACACATTTATGTGTGTAGACAAATTGCATAAAGTGTGTGAAGTTTGAGAAGTAGGTGTGTGCTGAAAAAATTACACCCTCTAAGGGTTTACTGCACCAAGAAGAGAAAGAGGGGAGTGCATGCATACATGCATGAACATGCACACGTGAACAAAGACAAATCTGGTTGTGTGCATTTGAGTTGTCCAAGACTTGAAGATCTTGAAGAGATTTGAGAAGGCCATGCAGTCAGTGCATGAGGATGCAGAGTTGCCATGCACTCAGTGCATGAAGTTGAAGTGAAGTGAGACTGGACCAGACTGAAGTTAAAGATATCAGTTGTCTGAGTTTTCAGTAGTTGAAGAGTGATGCCAGGTCATCCTTAGAATAAGGTGATAAAGCCTGAGCAAGACGAGAAGACCTGATCAACTCAAGTGATCAGAGGTACAAAGCAAGGCCAACAGTCTTTATCCCAGGCTGCTGAAGATACTTGAAGAGATGAACAAGAAGAAGAGCTACTCGTGTGACTCGAGGAGCCAGGAGAAGCCCCCTGTGAGACTCAGGGTGGAAGAAGTCTTCAGTGGGATTCTGGAGCAGGCCAGTGGGACTCTGGTAACATTGTGGGACGCAGTATAAAGACCCTCCTGTGGGACTCAGGAGAGATACAGTGGGATGCTGTATCGACCATTGTAATTCTAACAAGTTATAATGGAGAAACCATGTTGGGGAGTATAACCAACATGGCAAGGACGTGGGCCTTTGGTGCCGAACCTTGTAAATCCTTGTGTCCAGTGCCTTTACATTTACTGCATCATTCGAGGAAAGGCTGAGAGATACAAGAAGAGTGGATCGAGGCTTTAACCAGCCATAGAGGTTTAATTAATAAGAATCAATTAGTAAAAAGTTTTAAGGGATAACTGATTCACCCCCTCCCCCTCTCAGTGATTCACACTGATCTAGGCACTTCAATTGGTATCAGAGGGGAGGTTACCTCTAAAAGATCCAAGGGAGTCTTTATAAAGTGCAGATTTGAGGAAATGAGCGACCAGCCTCAAATGGAGATATCTGCCAAGACTCAGAAAAACAGGATGAAGAAACAGGCCAAGAAGATGAAGAAGAAGATTGTTGCTGATAGAGAAACACCTGACAATTACTTTTATCACTCTTCTGGTGAAGCCTGTCCTAGCTGTGATAAAGATGGAAGAAACAATGATCTTCTAAATGCAATCGAATATCTTCAGAAGACAGTCCCCAAGGAAGTGGCAATGTGTATAGCTACAGGTATCCTTGATCTTCAAGAAGAAAAATCACAGTTAGAAGAAGAAGCCAATGCAATGGAAGATCAATTGGCAAAAAGTGTTGGCATAACCAACACTCTCAGAAAGCTGGTGAAGGCTAAAGATGAAACAGTATCGCTTTGCAATGAAAGATATGAAGACACTACTGAAGAATTGCAATGAAGCCTTTCTGAGAAAGAATTCTTTATGATATTGGTCAAAGATGTTTTCCATGCACTGGAAAAGAGGCATAAAGTGTCAATGAATGTCAGAGATGCTCAACTCAAAGACAAAGTCAAAATGGTGAAGGAGCTTGACAACTCATTGCATGAAATAAAGAAGGTGCATGATGACCAGATGGAACAGCTGAAACAGAATTGGGAAGGTAGGCTAAGATTGGTTGAGGATGAGAAGAACTCCCTCAACATGAAATGCTTTGAACTGGAGGTGATATTGAAAAATCTGCAATCACCCAAAGCTGAAGCCTCCCAGTCATCTAAAAGAAGAAATGTTGCCACTCAAGTGAGCTTTGAGAAGGATGATTCTAAAAGAAAGACATCCTCTAATAAAAGGGCAACAACTTCTAAAAAGAAGGTACCATCCATCCCATATTGTACTAATTCTTCTAATTGTGTTTCCACAAAAAGTGCAGGATGGAAGAATAATTCCAAACAAGTATGGATGAATACAATGAAGAAAGAATGCTCTCCTAAAACAACACAGCAAGTCAAGAAAAGTACCCAACAATCAGAAGGACTGAAGAGGTCAAGATTTGTGGGTCAATGTTGGTGTTGTAATAAGTATGCGCACTGTGCAAAGGATTGTTGGTACAATCCACTAAATGTCAAAGCACAAAGGAAGCCCATGCCAAGGGGGAGCAAGCCAGAATAAAAGAAGCAACATCCACAGTTCCAGAGACATCTGTTTACTGCAAATAGATTTGGATTACTTGACAACATCTGGGATGGTTGCAAAAGTGGCCAAAAGAATGATACATGTCAATCTCCAACTGTATCCAAAGCTGGAAAGAAGAAAAGATCACAGAACCTGGCTAAATTGGAAACCTTGGGAAGCAAGCAGAAGAAAGTTGAAGATGCTCCAAAGAATATTTTTTCAAAGGAAGAGAAGTCCTTGGATTTGAAATCCAAGAAGGGTGATGCATCCAGAAGGACCACCAAGAAGAAAACATGCTTCTACTGTGGAAAGAAAGGACACACCATGGATCTTTGTGAACAAGCCATGGAACTGAATTGAAGGATGATGGACTCAAAAAGACAATCAATCCAGAAGAAGCAGAAGGGATTGATTGAAAATAAGTTTCCTAAGAAAGGTAGCTTAACAGCATCAAAAGAACCATGTGGAACTTCCAGAACTGAGGCCACACTTCCAAGTGACTTACTTGTCATATGGACAAATCAGTTGCAACTTGCCAAAGATCTGCAGAGAGCTGAAGATGAAGCACTGGCAATTGCTAAGGCAAAAGGGAAGAAGAAGATTTCACATGAAGATCAAGTTCTGTGTGTGAGGTGCAATCAAGCTGGACATACTTGTGATAAATGCATGATATTCATTCCAGCTCAGAAGGGATTCTTCAAAAGAATGAAGGTTGCACCAGGAGACTCTAGTGCTCAGAAGGCACCTAGAAACACAGGAGTCACACACAAAGAAGTTAAAGAGGTGTTGAGATCCACACCAGCACAAACATCATTGAAGATCAAATGTGCAAGTGTGAAGAATGGTGAAAATGGGACATCTCAGTTGAGAGAATCTTCTCAACCTTGTTGTTCACATTGATGAACAAAGGAGGTTCCATATTATTTCCTTATACTTCTGGTATTTACATGTGCTAACATTGCAGGGAATTGAAGATGATGATCATTCTCATCTGGAGGATGGTTTGGAAGGAATGGAGTGCACCCCTTAAGGGGGAGCCAATCTGTAGAAGATGGGATTCTAGGATTTAATACCATCTTGAGAAAAGTGAAGGTATTCCAATCATACTTTCATCCCTTGTTTCTTAATTGTATTCATCATGACAATTAAGGGGGAGTATTGATTGAAGTCAAATGGATGAAAGGGGAAGCTTTATCTTTGCACCTGAACTTTCTAATGAGTTTTGTGAAGTTGTGCAGGATTTAGCAATTCATTGATATATCTGAAAAATTTCAAACCCCTGAAGCATGATCTCACATGTACAGTGAATTATGGATAGCATTGAGTTCCTTGGTTACATCACTCTTGTTTTCTAAACCGGGATAGCCCAAGTAGACTTAGAGTTGATTTACTAAAGGTTCTTTGCTAAAGAGAACATGTTACATCATCCCTCTCTCAGTGTTTTTAAAGAAAATACTTTTCAAAGGGAGGAAGTGTTATTTTGGAAGAGAACCACACCACACCTTTGCATTTGATTGCCAATAAGGGGGAGAAAATATTGGCACACATATTGACCCATTCATATGTGCTCTAGTGTATTGCCAACAAATACAAAGGGGGAGATTGAAGTGCATTGTGTTGAATTTGTTGTCAATAAGGCATGAAGTTGTCTTGGAATGAATGGATGTCAAGGAATGTCAATATGTGAATGACAAAGGATGTGATGGTGTTGGTAAGGAAAGGAGAATGTCCATGGTACTAAGAGGCATGTCACATAGGAGATTCACTAAGTGGCATAGGAGATTATGGTTGAAACATTCTCCATGGATGTCAGACGATTGTTGAGCTGATCTTTAAGTTCAAAGAACTTGTATCCTGATGATACAATGTCACAACATTGATTGAAGACCATGCATTGTATTGACAATGCATGAGGAGCTGAAGTGAACCATCCATAAGTTCTAAGTGGATGAAGTGGTTTTAATGAAGTCCATGCACTAACTCTTAGTGCATGTGACTTGAAAAAGTTCCAATTGATCTCTGATTAGCTCAATAAAGAACATTGAAGATTATAAGTGATTCAGGAGTTCGGTTGATGAAGATGAACCTTTTGAATTCCATATCCTAAGTGAAGATCATATGAGGAGAAGTAATGGAATTCTTAAGAAGAAGAATAGAAGAAGTGGAGAAGAAATGGCTTGAATGGCACTTGGCATTTGTCTTAAACTCATAGGAGAACTTTGTATTTGACAAAGTCTTATTCATGCCTTTACCAAAAAATATGGCCAGCCATGGACACCTTGAGGGTTCAACCCCAAGGCATGGGCGTTAGGCACCACACACATGGGGGAACCCGTGGGGAGAGCCCAGGGCGGCAGGACGCACCCAAGACACCGCATGGGCGCCTGGGGCACACCCGAAGGAGCGCGGAAGGGGCGTAGGAGCGCGCCCCCAAGAGTATCAGTGTGCATAGTGGGCGCAAGTGGCGCGCCCGAAGGTGCATAGTGGGCGCAGAGCGCGCCTGCAGGGAGAACTCGGTGCGGGGCGGCACCGAGAGGGTTGGAAGTTCAATTGTCAAGCTGATTGGAGCGCTAGGTTGATAAAGCGCGAAAGTCCCACGCGCAGATTCGATGCGGGACGCGCAAAATTCACCAGGAGCGCATCCTGGCCGTCCGAGTGATCGCGCGACAGATCTCGGCCGCCCGATGCATCGCGCCATTCGCAATCAGATCCAGGCCGTCCAAAGATCTGATCCAACGGCCTGCGAGACGTCTCCTTCCTTGAGCCATGCCGAGGCCTCCCCGCGCATTCCCACAGCCACCAACGAACCAGGCGCCCTCCGAGCAAGCCAAATCGAGTTTCCGGCCATCTCCGATCAAGCCAAAGAGTCCATTGGGATCGTCTCGACGCACTGAACCTATCCATGCTTAAAAGTGGGCTTGCATGCAACGAGAGGAGAATTTGAAGTTCGGCCGAAGTAACCGAAGGTGCGAGGCCATTCGGTGTTGATGCTTTGCATGGATTGAGTTTAAAAAAGGTCATGCACATGTTCAACAAAGCATGCATGAAGATAAAAATAACAGAAGAGTTATGCCGTGTGAAACAGAGGAGAAACAAGATTTTGGAAAATCTTGAAAACCCGAGATATTCGGGAGTTTGAATTTATAACCACGCGTATGTTTTGAGGCGTTCCTCTGCCTATAAAAGGAGAGCCCGAAGCACAGAGAATGCTTGCTGATCTTTTGGAGAAAAACGAGAAGTCCCGCGAAGCTCTTGCCTAGCGAAGTATTGTCCCGCGCACCACCTGCGCGACGAAGCAACCCGGAGCCTCCCTTGGCTCCGAGAGGTTCCTTTTGCGCACCCCTTGCGCGAAAGAAGAGAAGAGGAGGTCCCTGCGCGCCTCCCTTGCGTGACAGGAAGGAGCCGAGCCGCACACTTGCGCTCTCAAGGCCATTACCCTCTCTGCCCGCGAACATACACGGCAGGAGGAGCTTGCACGCCGTTTGTGCCTTGTGCACTTGTGCGTCTGAAGAAAAGGAGAAGAGGCCGCTTGACCCTTGCATGCCACCTGACTTGCACCTTTAGGACTTGCGCGCCTCCTTTGAGGCAGGAGAAGACCCGAGGCCAAGACTTCTGTATGCACCGATGAAGACCCGAGCATTTGTGCCTTGTGTGCAAGAATAAAGGAAGGACAAGTGTGTGCAAGAAGTGGAACAAGGCTTGCACCTTGTGTTTGCAAAGTAATTGAGAAAATATGTGTTCAAACAAAACAAGAAGTGGGCCGAACCTAGGTGTGTGCACTAAGAAGTGTGTATACACTTAGAAGAAGAAAAGGGAGGACATACACACAAAGAAGAACACACATTTATGTGTGTAGACAAATTTCATAAAGTGTGTGAAGTTTGAGAAGTAGGTGTGTGCTGAAAAGAATTACACCCTCTAAGGGTTTACTGCACTAAGAAGAGAAAGAGGGGAGTGCATGCATACATGCATGCACATGCACACGTGAACAAAGACAAATCTGGTTGTGTGCATTTGAGTTGTCCAAGACTTGAAGATCTTGAAGAGATTTGAGAAGGCCATGCAGTCAGTGCATGAGGATGCAGAGTTGCCATGCACTCAGTGCATGAAGTTGAAGTGAAGTGAGACTGGACCAGACTGAAGTTAAAGATATCAGTTGTCTGAGTTTTCAGTAGTTGAAGAGTGATGCCAGGTCATCCTTAGAAGAAGGTGATAAAGCCTGAGCAAGACGAGAAGACCCGAGCAACTCAAGTGATCAGAGGTACAGAGCAAGGACAGCAGTCTTTATCCCAGGCTACTGAAGATACTTGAAGATCTGAACAAGAAGAAGAGCTACTCGTGTGACTCGAGGAGCCAGGAGAAGCCCCCTGTGAGACTCAGGGTGGAAGAAGTCTTCAGTGGGATTCTGGAGCAGGCCAGTGGGACTCTGGTAACACTGTGGGACGCAGTATAAAGACCCTCCTGTGAGACTCAGGAGAGATATAGTGGGATGCTGTATCGACCATTGTAATTCTAACAAGTTATAATGGAGAAACCATGTTGGGGCGTATAACCAACATGGCAAAGACATAGGCCTTTGGTGTCGAACCTTGTAAATCCTTGTGTCCAGTGCCTTTACATTTACTGCATCATTCGAGGAAAGGCTGAGAGATACAAGAAGAGTGGATCGAGGCTTTAACCAGCCATAGAGGTTTAATTGATAAGAATCAATTAGTAAAAAGTTTTAAGGGATCACTGATTCACCCCCTCCCCCTCTCAGTGATTCACACTGATCTGGGCACTTCACATCCCCATAAAAAAATATTGGGATATTAACCCTCATGTGATGATTTGGGTTTTGACACATGGTGCTCTTTGTGGGTGGGGTGGATATAGAAATAACAAGGAATATACAAGTACGTATGTGTAGACACACACACAAGCAAAAACTATGGGTTAAAAATATAAAAACAACCCACAAAGAACATCTCATTTTTTCATGCCTTCTATAAATGTATAAACCCATTGAAAACATAAGACACATCTCATACAAAAAACTAATTTGATTTATCCTACACATTTATTTCTGTATTAAGAATAAACCACATTAAAACACACAATTCTTATATATTTATTAATCAACCATTTTTATACCTTTTAATAATTATTTATTACATCACCACCTTTAATTTTATCACAATTCAATTACACATTATAAGCAACCCATCATCTCCACCACACCACTTCCCCTTAGCTCCAAAATCACATAAAAACCCATTACCTCTCTACCCCAAAAGAATATCCAAAGAAAAAAAACCTAACTAGTATAAAATAACTACCACACAACCACCACCACACTATATAATATGAATATACACACAACCACCATCTCACCACCACAAATGAATTAAAAAATAAAAATAACCTCACCACCCCAAAAGAATGTCCAAACAAAAAACCTCCTCACCGCACAAAAGCTTGGGAACACAACCACCACCCCATCACCCCAACATAACATTCACATATCACCCATCACCACCAAATTGAATTACTATCACACATAAACTTTTTATAAGCACAACCACACATAAAACACATAAAATACAAATTTATAAAATTTAATAAAGGTGATTTTATCAAATTTTGGTTTATATTAGTGCCACTATCACGGAAGACATAATCCATTGTAACAGTTTTTATTATAAAAATATAAGATGTTAGTAAATTTAAATTTAATGGGGATATCACAAAAACAATAATATTAATAATAGTCACAACACATTAAATCAAGTACAAACAAATCCCCAAACAACCAAAATTTTCCATGGGGTTCTTAACCCATATAATCCATCATATAATAATAATAATATCAATGCTGTAAAAGCATCATAATATTTTCCCTTTTACACATTAAATTTTAATTAATAAAATCATTTTAATTTATTAATCCGATATAAAAATAATCAAAATATAAAAAATATTAAACCCCTCCCAAAAGATACACAATAAATGGAAATGAGGGATTCCCTACATTAAAGAAGTTTTTTTGACTACCTTCACACTATTGGGAATAGAAGAAATTACCATAAACAATAAACACAAATGGGAAACCATGGTTCAAAATAAACTACATAAAAATATTATTAAAAAACCCCAACTCACAAAACCAAAAAAACATAATATTTTTCAATCACCAAGAAAAGAACAAGAAAAGACTATGGGTAAAAGAATCTACTCACCATGGATCACTAACCAACAATAAATAAAATAAATTAATTGAAATGGGATGAAGGGGTCTAGAAGATATTTTAAGGGATACTATGGTTATCCTAAAATTGTGAAGGAGTAGGTTTTAGATGAATTAAGACAATCAACCAATAAATGAACATAAAATAGGGACACCCTATTGTTTTAAATCATGTAATATACATACATGGCGTGAATTCCATAAGAATTCACAAAATACAATGTATACTAAAAAACAATATCTTAGACCTTTTTATTATTATAGATCATGGTTTCCACTTATATGAAATGTACGTGTATCACGGTTTCCCACTCTTTCCAGATAAAATCCATGAATATGACTGAAATACAAGCCTTATGACATTACTTCAATTCATTTAATCATTATATGAAATGCAGTTTCTTCCAAAACACTCATTTGTCTCCAACCTCCACCTAAAAAGCATAACACCTTCCCCGAACACTTATATCCACCAATACTAGAAACTTATCTTTCCACGAAGGTATGTCCCATTACATTAAACACCTCTCAAATTATTCTCTCCCTCAAGAATAAAAAACCATACCTAGAAAGAAAATTGGTCCAAATAACATTCCCATTAGATACATGTCAAGGATTTCATCATACCTAACATTCTAAAACAATCCAAATGTGAAAAATGAACAAAAAATATCTCACAAAACCAAATAACCTTATAGCCACAAAACAACTCCTATTACACAACCACACAACTAGACAACCATCTCATTCTACACTCATCCCAAACCCACAACCATTACAAAAATCAAATAAAACTACCCAAAACATACAAATTTGGTAATTCCATCCTCTATATAATGATATTATCTTATGTGTGAGGCACAAACTCTCCCAAAATGGATTAATGCATTCCAAGTATAATGTGTCTCAATTAGTAATTAGGTCTTCCCCTTTTCATTAGTCATATATTTATCAAACATCATACATCACAACCAAAGGAAATCAATTCACCTAAACAAATTATCCAAAAATCGCATCATAGAGAAAAAAAGGAAATGTAAAACTCAAAAATTATTTTATGTATAGGTAATTCGGTTACATATATTTCTCCAAACCAATTTCTTCTAGGACACAATTACTCCACAATACATGAACCCATGAAATGTTTAGTTTACATAGTGCTTTCTCTTGGGAATCCTGGATCACTAATAGCCTCTCCATGAACATTCTGTCATCCTCAATATCCAGATCTCCACAATCAATGACTTTGGATCCACAATTTAGATAATAATAAATCTATGGGACATGGAAGAAATCATGGATCCTCTCCGACCACATTGTCAATTAAAATTAATAATACACCTTGCAAACTCTCCCCAAAGCATCAAAGGGACCGACAGACCTGGGATAAATCTTACTACCTCTATAAAACTTATAATACACATGTCAATTGGAAATCATAAACAATTCATGGCCCCGACACTTGAACTCTAAGGGCCACATCCTATGATCCACATAAGACTTATTCCAGTCTTGCACTGCTTTCATCCTCTCACGAATAAGATTAACCTTCTCTGTTGTACTCCATACCACATCAGGACCAGGAATTGATGCCTCCAAAACCTCCATCCAACACAATAGAGAATTTTAAGGTAATCAATACATAACCTCAAATGTATAAATGATAATTTAAGAGTGTTATTTTTTATTATAATAAAACTCCACCAAGTGAATGTATCATACCCAAGATCCACTAAAGTCCAAGACAAACAACCCCAAGATATCCTCTAGTGTCTTGATGGTCCACTCTTTCTTCCCATCTACTTAAGGTTAAGAAGAAGTACTGAGGTGTAACTATGTGAAAAAATAATGACCCCTCTAGATTTCTAAGATCAAATGTGCATTCAAATTTTTGAAAATCAGTATTGGAACTCCATTCCACCACTCCACCTCTTTAATATACCTCTAATCTAAAGTATTTATTGCTCTTGACTCCTTGATTATTATGAAGAGGTTCAATTTATTCATCCAATCAAAAATCACTGAGATAACCAAAAAAACTCACTAATATCTGGGAAAAAATATGAAAAAATCCAATAAGATTTCATCCTAATTCTACTAAGAAGATAAAATTTCTGAAAAACCCACGAAGAAGATGATTTATGGCCTTTACCTACTAGAAAACCCAAAACAATTACACAAACTATTACACTACCCTCTCCATGTAAATCCCCAATAACTAAATTCGAAAACCAAAATACATCTTGGAAACTCCTGGGTGAACCACCAAAGGTGACCAATGAAACTGATGAAGGGATCCCTTATACATAACCACTAGAACAAACAACCTCCCAATAAGAAACATAATTTTATATCTATACTCAGACCATCCCAATGGAGCATCCCTATGGATTTCAAGATTGTGCATCACATATGAGAGAAAGTCATCCAAATGATACTCTTCCACATGATAAAGCTTTGAGTATTGAACTATTATATTAAACAAATAGAATATTCCATCATCAAGCCTTTTATCCAAGTGAAAGGATATCATCTCCTCCATGGCTCCCCAAGAATCTAAGGACTCCAAAAAACATCTTTCCTTAACATTTTACTCAATGAATTGGCCAAAACATTCCCTTTTAATGAGGTGTATGAGATATCCATATCCTAATACCGATGAAATTATATCCACTTCCACTAGAGAAGATTCGTTTCATACTGGGAAAATTCATTCCTCAAGTTCATATGATCTATGAAGACCATAATGAAATCCCAAAATAGGTACTTCCACCACTTATTTAGTGAAAACAAAACTATTTCAAGCTCATATTCATGGATTTAATAGTTATTCTGATGGGGACATAAAATTCTAGACCCATAAGATATCATTTACCTCTACTGCGTTAGCACACATCTCTAGACTAGATGAGAAGGGCCAAAAAACATCTCAAACAACACACTATTCCTAGGAAACTATAGAATTGTAGCACTACCAAATTTTCCAATAGTTAATGGAATGCAACTTGACACTTATCAGTCCACACACAATTATTCTCCTTACAGATCAATTTTATCAATAGGGAAACAAATTTAGGGAAATTAAGCACAAAACATTGATCATTTACATTAATACAAAAAAATGGACCCCTAACAAATTATTTGGTTCCGCATAAGAATCAACTACCTTGCATTTCATCGGGACAACTAAAAAATCCTGCTGAGACACTCTATTCCCATGGAAATGGACCCCTTATGTCTAAAACATACACTTGTACAAATTTTTCCTAGAGATAGTGGTGTTGATGAACAATCAAGAGAGCTCTAATATGAGTGAAATGCTCCTCATATGACTATGAGTAGTTTAATATTTCATTGATGAATATGAAAATGAATCTATCAAAGAACTCCTACATCATGAAGTTCATAAGCCTCATTAACAAATATGTTGTGTTTGTAACAAGAAACGAAATGATTATGAGCATGAAGTGACCATACCAGCATCAGAAAGTAGTTTTTGAGAAATCACCATCCTTCACCCCAACTAGTGATATCCAAACCAAAAATTGAAATTAGGAAACTAGATCACCTATACAATCTATTTATATAGATCATCTATCCTCGAAAGAGGGTAACTATTCTTAATCTTTACATAATTTAGCACCTAGATGTCTATTTAATAACTTTTAACTACTAATTTTATTCTCAATGAAAAACACTCGATAACCATACAATGAAAGATTGGAAAAAACACTTATTAATCAAATCATATATCTAAATCCTTAACCCCTAAAACTAGAAGGTTCAATCTGATAAGAATGCACCAAAATCGTAGAAGCATTGGGTTGTATGTCAATCCCAAACACAACATCACATCAATGGGGCATTGTCACAAACTCTTCAGGGGAATCATTAAAAAACTCGCAAATGACAATATGGATACCCCTATAATAGAATATAGTAATTCCACTTGAAAAATGATCTAAAAAATAAATAAGGGTTCCACATGATGACTACCCACTTGAAAACCCATATTGACCATAAAAAACACATGCCATCTACATATTAGAACAAAACACTCCGTTAAAAGTATTCAATAGTATAAAATAACAAATATAACAAATTGATACTTATGATTTCATGGTACTACTATATCTATATTATGAAAAAATCCCCACAAGACTAATTTATAGCCATCATCAGTATATGATTCCAATACACATCAAACAGGCATGTCTATCCTCTGACTCAAATAGTCAATAC
The DNA here is from genome assembly GCA_963277665.1 of Viscum album. Classification (NCBI taxonomy): domain Eukaryota; kingdom Viridiplantae; phylum Streptophyta; class Magnoliopsida; order Santalales; family Viscaceae; genus Viscum; species Viscum album. Next base: position 1,793,463,203 of record OY728147.1, read on the forward strand.
CAGGGGGAAAAATCCTCTCTATGTCGTGTCCCAGACATGAGAGTAGAGGGGGTGTAACAAAGATGTGTGAACCTCTATAATCAAACAAGGAACAAACAAGGTTACTAAAAACCGATTGTACCTATGACGATCTATTTCCCATTAGAAACCATCTCCTCCATTTTGTGCTACATCCCATGCCTATTTCCTCTAACTATCTGATCATGAAAACCTCTATAACCATGCTTAGATAACATTCCTAAATCCGGACTAATATACTGAGGTTAGACTCTACCTTCTCCAACCCCCTTCAGCAAATCATAATTTAGATACCCCTAATATTGAAATGGTTTCCCTAGAAACTACTACTGATCATGGTGATAAACTTATCCACCTATTACAAACTAAGCTTTAGGAACCATTTGGCACTTGTTTTGGATATTTCCATGAACACCTCAACTAGAGAACTGAAGCCTTATATCTCATTAAAATTCAAAGAATCCAATGGCCCTAGAAGGAAGACAAATAAAATTTGGTAGTCAACTCCCCACTGTTCGAAACATCAATGATCTAGCATTCTGAGACCCACCACTGAAAACATAGTTCTTGGGTAACTCTATTGGTTCACCTATCATGAAAAGCCACCCAGCTAGTGCATCCAATCAGTCAGCTATGACTTATTCTTAACCCCCAAATATGATGGAAACATAAAAGGAGTAACTTAACATTACATATAATGATATAGAGCATCCCCATAACATATCACATTTGAAATTTCATTTAGGAGAAAATCATGGAAAATGGTATATTTTCCTTGAAATTGATTCCTAGCTCCGACATGGACATACACAACTATATAAGAGAATGAAACTCATACCTCTTATAGGATATTATGGTCGATGAAAGGAAATATTCCTAGAACTCGTTATGGATGTATACCCATGAAACGTATTCCTATTTCATCCCTCTCATATAAAAAAAATCAATGACGCGTAGCTCCACACATCTAACTAACTGCCAACGGTACTGATTATCCAACTTGGTTCTAGATCAAACTGAAAGCAGTCTCAAGATCCCCCAAAAAACTCTCTATCTTCACATATGAATCATTGACATCATCATTAACCAAATAATAATAATATATGTCACCCAATTTCTTCAATAAATGATCAACTAATCAACTTTATCAACCCTTCATTGATCAACCAAATCATATTGTTAATCCGAAACTATTTAATCCACATGCGAACGATTAATATGGGCCATAGTTGAGAGAGGGAAGAATCATTTATTAAACCCAAGTAGTATAAAATTTTATTTAGATTCATTTTAATTTACATGTTACATTTTAACATTCCAAATGATATAAAATTCAAAAAGGAATACAAGGCATCATGATGCATGTACCTCTTTTAGATTTACACCATGCCAACCAGTCCCCCTCACTTGGTCATTAAATATGATAACAGTCTAGGTATTGTATCCTGGGGGGACTTTAAATAAATTATTCTTGCCTGTCTATCTACCATATGTCATCCACCAAGGTCTAATGTAACTATTTCCATTCAAACCCATTAAATCCTAAAAATTTATAAATCAAAATTCCCTTAAATCTCTCAACCATGAAATTTGATACGCCTCTATTATTACCCCCTCCCAGAAAAGATACCACAATAAGGGGAGAGAGAAAATTGGCCTTCTATTTAGCCTCTAGTAGGACTTAGTTTGGAGAATAACACCGATGGTATAAAAATCCCATAAAATTGGAGGTATTAACAAATATAATAATGTAGGATCAAGAGACAAGACGAATAAAAAACACAATGAAAATATTTAAAAGAAACAAAAATCTTCTCATAGTGTTTGTATATATAAAACTTATAGAGATTAATTTCTCCAATGTAAATACCCAAAAGAGAATCTAAACTAATGACACATATTTAATCCGTGATTTGATATAGGCATCTCCAACAAGGTTTATTTAATCATCCTAGAAACATAGAAACAATTTTATATATGTAGGGTGAGAATAAAATTATACCCCATAAAAAATAAAAAGTATCCCATGCACATGTGAAATAAAAATAATAATGAACCAATTTGAAAACAGATTCACCTAAAACATCTAAAAAAGTCAACTATCCATCCCATCCTCACCAAGGAATTCTCAAAAAATAACGTAATTAATATATATTAATATAATAAGACGCATATCGATAAAAGGTACCACTTTATAATTTCCCACTAATTTTTCACTCTCATGTTCCAACATCATACATCATAGATTTTCCATAACTTCTGAATAACACATACCACTACCTATGGCATGAGAACATCACATCATGCCTGCAGACACCTTGGCCACCTCCATTCAGCTCAGTCACATCACATCTCACCAGAAATGAACTCATTCATCACAACCCAACCATAAATAGTGTATTAGGGTATCATTAACATGAGAGAAATCAACCACATGATATCCTTAGATCATATATGGACCCCACTATAAGTTTCCTAATAAGATGGTCACATCACATGTCGGCAAATAACATTTGGACCGCAACCCCACAACACAATCAAATATATCACTCGAAAACACATGTTTCATAATCTAGTGCACTTTCAGACACTCAAAAATCACACTGTGTTCATATCCACTTGTATAGAAGAAAGGAAAAAGAAGAGAGGGTATCCATACATCCACCCTCATCAATAGATTGTTGAATATTACATTCCCCCATGTGACGATATGGATTTGAGTACAAAATTCTCAAGACGAGTGGGCTGTGTATAAAAATTACAAGGAGTATAAAGGTATATATATGTAGAGAAACACACACAAGACCGACCCATGGATTAAAAATAAAAAACTATTAAACTAACAACATCACCACTTTTTTCCCACCTTTAAATTCATAAATCTACACAAACTAGAAGACACATCTCACACAACCAACCAATTTTCATTCTCCAATCCATTCGTTTAATTAGTTATAATCAACCATGTTAAACAATGCAACCCAAAATTTATTTTTTCTTTATAAATTTTCATCCCATTAAATAATTATATATTCCATCACCACCTAGGATTCAAGAAAAACATAAAAAACCTAAAAATCAACCCATAATATCTCCCATACCATCGCCTTGAAAACCCAAAACATAACCAAACAACCCTTCACCTCACAACCACGAAAGAATGGCCAAACAACCACCACCTCAACATCCAAAAATCATTTACAAAAAACCACCACCCCACCACCTTAAAAACCTAGCCATAGAACCATGACCTCTTCACCCTAAAATAATTGACAAACAACCACTAACTCACTTCCCAAATAACATAGAAAAACATCAACCACAAATTCATCCCAAAATCTTGTCCACACAACCACCACCTCGCCACCCTAAAAGAACAACCCCACATCACATATTAGTACATATTTCATCATAACCACACATCACCGTCCCACAATAATGTCCAGACATCATAACACATCAAATACCATTTTACTAGTTTTAACAATGGGGGTTTATGAAATTTCACTTTATGTTTGTAGAATTATCACAAAATACTTAATCTAGGGGAAATAATTTTATAATCCAAATATAAATGGTTTTAAAATTTCCATTTTAGGGTGGTATCAAAACAATAAAAATTGGAATATTATTCATAGAATATAACAACCAGCATAAAAAAATCTCCAAACAAACACAATTTTCAGTGGTTATTTAGCCCTTCTAATCTATCAAATCACCATAATACCAGAGCTATAAAAACATGATAATAATTACCATTTAGTCTTACTCATTTTATTTTTTTATATTTTATTAATCAAACACAATCATGAACCATAGATAAAAAATATTAAACCCTCTGATATTATACACAATAATGGTAAATTGAGTATTTCATTCATTTAAGAGTCCTTGATAACATTCTATACACTGCAACGTGAAAAATTAATTTCAAAAAACTTTAATCAGACAAGGAAACCCATAGATCAACCTACACCACATTTAAAATAATCAAAATACTAGAAAAATAACACCCAATCCAAAAAAATATTTTATAGTAAATCACTATGAATTTAATAATAGAAAAACACCAGGAACATATAAATCACTCATCATGGACCATCGAACAACAACCACTAGAACAAATAGATTGATATAGGAGGAAGGGGGAGAAAATATCTCCTTGGAAGCCTATGGTTCACCATAAAATGGGAGGTAGGAGGGTTTATCAAAATGAAGATAATCAGCTAAGAGAATAATATAAATGATAAAAACCAACTTTTTATACATTAATTTTTTAAAACAATTTGGATTTCATGGTAATTTACATAATCAATAATTATTTCAAAAAAACATCTCCCCATCATTTAATTAATATACATTGTGAATTCCACATACAAAATGTTATCATCTCATAGGTTCCCTCTTTTACTACATACAAGCCATGAATCCACTACAACTAAAACCCATGATCCTATAATAGAAATCCTCTAAACCTTATACAACATGGTTTTCTTACTATAGAAGTCCTACCACTCCTGTCTCAACCGAAAACTCCCAAAACTTCCCCCAAACACTTACACTGATATAAACTAGGACTGTTTGAAGCTAAGAAGACATGGGATGTTACACCATATTTATACCAAACTTTTAAAGGGTTTTTCTAGAAACCATAAATGGATGAGATAACATAATCAAATCCATGTTTTTTCATACAAATTTAAATTTTATCAAATGGTTTTTTAAGAAATAATAATAATTTTAATTGAATTGGTTTATAATTATATGTTTTCATTCCTTAATAAATATAGTATTTATGTATACATTGATTGATTTCTTGTAAAATATTTTTTGTACATATATTTTAGTAAGATATTTATATTAAGAGGATGAACCCTATTATTTCTAAATTCATGCATAAAAAATGTTAATATATTGTTTGAAAAAAGTGTTATATTGTAAACATTAAATCATAATAAATATGTTCTATTAGAAGGATTGATTATCTTTTAAAGGTAAAAATTGACCTTTTATAATGTTTTATTAGGTACATTCATTATTGATGAACATGCTAATTTTATGGGATAGGACTGCAAAACCTTGAATACCCATTCCCCTATTTTTCAGGGATAAAATACAATATTTCATTGACTTTAGCATAAATTGATTCTTTTACATGAATAGAATGTGTAATATAACATAAATTGTTTATATCATTTTTCATGGATTATGGGCTACATTAATTATAGGAATGTAATTTATGAATCTTTCTTGTATAAGGGTATTGTGATTTTACTTATTAATCTTGTCAAATAATCATGAAAATTTTTATTTTAGCATCCTTACAACAGAACACCTAGAGTCGGTGTCTACTACTCTTACATGTGAATGATTTTAATTAATCAAATCCTAAAGGCTTAAAGAGTTTATAAGTTTTGGTAAACCAAATACAAACAAGATTCCTATATAATGAATGAATAAGAGAATTATAATTTTTTTCTTTTGAGGGTAAATTTATTTCATATTTGATATCCTTTCATAACTTTCTCAATACACATCTAGGGATCTTTTGGAAAAAAACACAATAAGGGTGAGCTCAAATTCTATGTAAGGATAATGTATAGAATAATCAATACAAATATCATAGATAATAGTAAATATAGAAGGGTAATAACTAAATAAGTATTCCACATAATCAATAAAATGAAAACTATGTGCATAAAAATATAGTGACTAAAATACTTAAAAAAAAATTAATTAATTTTTTTAATAAGTAAAAATCATTATTTCATAGTAAGGAGAATAAAAAAATCACATCAATCAAAAAACTGAGAATGAAATGAATAGATAAACTTGTTCATAGTGAAAATATCATGTCTAATAAATATGAAATCAAAATGAAGGAACTGATTAATTATACGACGTCTTGTATCTGAATAAGAAAACATCTATTGTTAATATCGATTCTTCTAACAATTTAAAACTATACGTAGAAATGTTTTAAATTTGTGAAAATAATTTGTCTCATGAGAACCTGTCAATGCATCGAGCAGATATATAATTTATGTACAATAACTATTACTGTATGTCCAAATCATTCTTTATATATAGAAATCAATTTAGTAAACAAAAAATATTCCTTATAAAATATGTGTATTGAATATAGAATAAAAATTAATAAATATTTCCCTAAATAATAAAATATCTTTAAAATAAACATAGTATGTAAAAATTATATACATTTCAAGAAATAAACATATACATGATAAATGATATGAATAATTAGGGTAAATTAAATGTCTAATTATCATAAAAAATTTAATATTTTAAAGGGACTAACAAAGGAGTAATGGATGTAAATTTTAAAACCATCCTTAAGAAAATCAATCATAAACCATATGATTATAGAATAAGTATGCTATCAATAAAAAATAAATGAAGTGGAGAAAAAATTATGGTATATTTTCTTTAATGAGTAGATATACTATAAAAATATCATTTTAAAACACTCTTGAGGGAAAAATAATTTTCAATTTGAAAAATATTTTAAAATTAATTGTCATGATAATACTATTTAAAATATTTTCATTAAAAAATTCCATTAAAACATGAAAATTATTTTTAATGAAATTAATGATGTAAATTAATACATTTTGTACAAGGTAAAAAATACATTTCCTATTCATGATAAATTGTTTAGAAAAGTTCCTCGTTAAGAATGATAAAGTAAGATTCTGTTGAAAACATTTTTTAAATAAAAAATGGGTAAAAATTTATTTAATAAATCATTTTAAAGGTTAAAATTATTATTGAAAAACATTTTATAAAATAGGTTTTTAATAATAAATCATTTTCTCCGACTAAAACTATAATACAAGTTAGGTTTTATTAAAATAAATTTATAATAAATTCAGTGACAATGATTAATAAAATTGTAATATTAATTGGAAAATGTCATGAATAACAATAGTATAATGATATTAAAGGTTTTAATAAACCACGATCCAGTAATCTCCTCTGATAAAAATTCATGTGTAACCAATCCCAAAAAAAGTGAGATTGTGATGTAAACCCTTGGAATGACCATAATGTTGATGTGTGTATTAATAAATAAATAGATTATATGTTTAAAAGGTAAATTACCATAAAATATTTTAAATAAAATAATATAGATTTATATGTGATTACACACATAATTATATGATAATAATGAAAATGATGAAGTAATATCACTTAAAAATGAAAATTGGATTAGGAAATTATTTTCCACTTGGTAGTGCTTAATTAAAATCACCATTGATTAAATAATTAATATTAAAACTCAAAATATCAAGAATAATTATTTAGTAATGGTTTTATTTGTTAAAGGGTATGTATTTACACTATATATAATAAATTAGGTGTGAATCAATAATGTATGTCTCAATGAATGCAAATTGAGACGTAGTCCCTTAATACTTAGTAACTTTTGAATCGTAAGTTCCATGAAAGATATAACATCAAATGAAATATTAAATACCATGAATATAATATAATTCATGATATAATATATCAAGGGGGTGTAGATACACAAAAAATGATGTAGTAAAAATGAGGTATCTGTCACGGAAAGAAAAGAGAAACAAGAATCCCATCCTTCATGTTTTTTTGGGTGAACGTAATTTAACCTCTTTTTAAATGGTTTAAATCGTTATATTAACTTATTAAATTACAATATTTTAATTTATGGTATCTTATATGATCTCCTTATAAAATATTATGACCCATTTTTTAGAAATCATTCATTACTTTCACTTTTTGAGTGTTAATCACCATGTTTTTTAGTACATTTTGATTTGATACATGTAGTTACTATTAATTATATCATTATTTTATCATATAAATAATTAAAATGATGATTTAAATATCATATATAACTAATATATATGTATTTATAAAAATATATAATATTTGGATATATGAAATGAAATGAGCCGTTAATGGAGATAGTAGATCACATGTATGCTTGATTACTACATCTAATTCGATATATTAATTAAAAATATGATATATAAATATATATTTATAATATAATTATAGTATCATATTTATATCAAATATTTTACAATATTTTATTCAAACCATCAATTATACATTCTATATAAAGTGTGAATGAATCACATCGATTTGAGGTGGCGGTAGTCAACACATCTACAAAGGATGCTATCATATACCCACAATATGGAACACATGATGTAATGTGTTCTATAAAAATAAATGAAGTATAAATACATAATTAATATAATACATACCATATAAAACCAATGGCTAAATTATAATTTCCATCCATGAGTGGTGGTAAAGGAAAAATGAATGACATCATTTCACAAGGTGGTAGTTCTACAAACACGAATCGGTATGTTCATTACCCATTTGATTGAAATGTGTATAGGTGTTTTGATAACCATACCATTAAAAATATCATAATATTTATGATACTAGTGTTATGATATATGTAGAGAATAAAAATAGATTAAAGGGTGGAGAAACAAATTAATCATAAATGTTAATTGAAAAATATTACCACTTTTTCAGGTAACTCCTTTGATTTATACCAAACTACTTCTTCAGTTTTATTTATCCCCAAATAGTGGATTTTATGATTTTAATAAGGATGTTTAAAGATTATTATATATTTTTATTGTTGTGAAAAATGGTTTTAATGGAGTTAAATAAGTGGTTGGGTTGAGTGCCTTTTCATAGTGCTGGAGGTGTTACATTCTTAGTAATTTTTGAAAAGGGAATTACAAAAACCATTTTCCTACAAAACATGGTTCCAATAATGTTATAAATCATTTAGAAGTAATATTTCATCAAAATAAGGCCATTAAATATCTTTTGGACAATTTTCTCAGATATTTTGTCCCTTAAGTATAATGTTTAGTCCCTTATTAACCGAGTTTTCCACTTAATAACCGTAATTATCGTTAATTAAATTCACTATTATTTTTTGTAAAAATATTTTTTACCATATTAAATATTATAAATTGTTCTATTTAAATATAAGGAATCATTTTTTCCAAATTCCAACCATATAATTGGCCAAGATTAATTTAAATTTAATCCTGTAGAAGGGATGACAAAATGCTCTTTTAAGGTAATTTTTTCAAAAGATTGTTATCCCTTTATACTCAATTTCAATGTGAAGTTTATTAAAATTACCTAAATAAGATTAATTGATGTATAATTCATGTAAATAAACATTAAAACTAATCAAAAATATAACTTATACTTATAAAGAAAATTAATGAAAACTCATTTCTGAATTAAAATTCAATATTTTTCAATATTTTTCAAAAAAAAGAAAACTAAAAGAAAAATTAAACAAATTAAACCAAGACAAATTTTTATGTAAATATATAAAAAATTAATTTTATTTTGACATATATAATTCATAAAAGCTATTAATTTTTTACTTTGGTTCTTTGTTAAATGGTGGTGAAATTTTCTTTTCACACAAATACAAATTTTAAGCATAAAACTAGATATATTCTTATCATATTCCTATCAAATTTATAGGTTTTATAAAAATATTTAATTGAATAAATTATATTTATATTTAATTAATATTATTCATAAATATTAATTAAATTAATTCATAAGGATAAAACACTTTTGTGAGTATAAACCCATTTCCCTTATGTTGTTTTTTAAAATCATTTCTAATTAATTCGTAACCTATCAATTCATTTTAATTTTTCCTAGAACATATATAATAATTATTAAGATAATAATATTAAGAACCACTAATTTAGCTTAAATTATCTATCTTAATATATTGAATAAAAATATTTTAATAATATATCGTTGTTTAGTAAAACATTGTCTTGCATGTAATGCATACTAATTCAGTATTGTGTGAATTTAAAACTAAATCATGGATTGAATTTTCTAAAAATATAAAATATATTTTAAATTTTGATGATATTATATTCCTTACATTCTTATTTTTTCAGACATTATATCGAATAAAATATACTCTTCTATAATTTTGGGGGTATTACATTCTCCCCACCTTAATTAAATTGTGTTCTCAAAATATAAATTCAATTATCGAAATATAGAGATTTATAAATTTAAATTAATATGTTTAAAAAAACATCAAGAAAACAGTTAATAAAATATTCTCTTAATAATATATAATAATAAGTAAAAATGTCACATAGAATATCTTATTACTAGGTTTCTATGTAAGAGAACATTAATGGAATGTTCACATTCATACATAGAAGAAGATAATAAATATTTAAAGGGATTAATTTAGGTCACCAATCAAAATAGATGAATTATCAAAGGCATGTTGAGAGCCTCAAATCCATAAATCAATGATTACTTAATATACCATCGATTCAATAGATAGAAATTTATTACTATAACATATTTTATGATACTCAACATAATATTGTGGAAATATTTTTTTGGCCATGAATATTTGGGAATACAGATAGTCGATAAATTTCAATTTCAAATGAAAAATTTCACCTTTTGGTTGTGCTTCGCTCAAATTCTAAATCTTCCAATACTTCAATACATTGATATCCAAAAATTAAATTCAATGTATGAATCATTAAAATCTGATTTTAACTGATCTTAAAGACTCTAAAAGTCTAAAAATCACTGCTATTTTCCCTAACAATTCTTCAAAGATAATATGGTTCAGACATTAATATCTAAACCATAACATTATCCCTATTGTTTCATCATTAATATTTATTTATCATTTGGTCAGGGGATATCCTTTTTCTAAAATTATCTTAATCAAACATCTAAAATAAATATTATATATATCCTTGAAATAAGGTTAACCAAAAAATTACTTCAAACGATAGTTCTATATGACCCCAATACATAAACAAAAATCCATTTATTTCTACATATATCATTTATTATTATATATATTATACTTTTTAAGGGGAATTATCTTGATTAGTTCTCAGGTAGCCCATATTTGAATAAATGAACCATAAATGAATTCTTTGGATGAGTTCCATTTACTTCAATCATACCTGTAATTTATTTCTCAACAAATATTTTGTTTAAGTCATTATTTCTCGTATATAATGCATTTCCCCATTTCGTTGAGACACTATCCTCGGTGTATACTTCCAAATTTCACTCATGACGGAAATCAAAAATTATATTCTCTATGGTCTCCACCACTCAAGCTATTACAAACCCCTATCTATCTCTTCTTTAGAGTGTTTAGAAGTCGGTTGAGGTATATGTATTTTATCAATTTTTTTTTTGAAAAATGATTATGAATAGACATGATATCCTTCACTCATATCAACACCTCATTGGGTTTCTCATTATCACCATGTTTTCCTTCATTTCTAATGTTAACATTATTCTTTCATGTTTTATCCATTGAATAAAACCAAAAAGATTAATGTATGAAAAATTATCACAGTGTAAAAACCATTTAATAAATTTTAGGGTATCTAATTCTTGCCACACTTTTTATCTAAAAAAATTAGGTTTAACCAAGGTCAATAATTTTTATTATCCACACAAATCCTTCAAATTTTTTTACAAAAAAATGTTATTTATCCTTATCATATCCTTAGATAGTGTCACATAATCTTTACAATAATGCCTATTGTTGTGTACAAGGTTACAATTGATTCAGGCCCAATAGAACTTTTCAGTGTTGTTACCCCTAGGCACATCTATGACAGAACCATTTCCACTAATATTATCTGAACATGGATGTATTTCTTGGAAGACCACCTAAATTTTTAAATTACCAGTATTCAATAATTTTATTCTCTAAATATCCTCAATGTATATCTTAAAGTCAGGTACCCTATATATGTTTTCCTTAATCTAGTTCCCAAGGTTTCTAATAAACTTAATCTGATACCAACTATAGCGACCCAACCTAATAATTCCCCGAGCCTTTGTCTGCTTCTATTACATTGTAAAGACTATATGGAATAAAATCCAGAAGGATCTATGAGATTAGTAGTCTCAGTAAACCAGATATATTCATGAGTCTTGTATTAAATATTAATACACAAATTAAAAGAAATATCTTTTCAAGGACACATTTATTGAATCTACAATATTATTTCATATCGTTCATAGTACACTTAATGGAATCTTGGGAGGGAAAAAGTAAGGGTGAGCTCAAATGATCAATAAGGGTAAAGTATTGAGAAATAAATAATAAGTAAATGATAATAGTCAATATGGAATGGTAATAACTGAAGAAAGAGGCCACAAAATCAATAAAAAAATGAAGTGTGTAAACAATATGGAAAGTTAAATAACATAAAACAAATTCTATTTAAAATACTAGATAAGGAGAAATCAATATGAAAATTTAGGGAAATTAAAACGCATTATATTTAACCAATAAACAATGAATTAAATTCATCTATATACACATTAAAAATTTCCATCATTTTACTGCTAGGGCCATGAATTTTCTAATGGGAACCAGTCAATGCATCAATGGGTATATAAATTCAAGGCCATAGCGGTAAATTCATGTCCAAATAAATCCTTATATCGTGTAACGTATATAATTAATAAAAAATGCCTTTTTAAATATATGTATTGAATAAAGAATACATCTTTTTCAATATTTATTTAAACAATCAAAGAATTTTAAAAGTAAAAACCTTATGTAAAAATGATATAGAATTTATGAAATGAAAATATCCATGATAAATGATGTAGATAATTAGGTGTAATTTAGTGTTTAATGATCATTGGAAAATTAACATTTATAGGGGACAAAAAAATGATTCATGGAAGTAAAGGTCAATAACATCTTTAACCAAATCAATCATAAACCATCTAGATAAATAATAATGATGTTATTAATAAAACATTTCCCATGTGGAGTAAAAATAATGTATTCTTGTGTTCGATGAGTTTAGAGACCTGATTTTTTCCCTGTAAGACTTTGGAATATTTCTACATATAATTCCAGAGTTAGGCGGGAAGACGTCGTACGATTCCGCGGCCCGGTGTTCCTAGAATAAATTTTTTTAAAATGTTATGTGTTTTTATACTATGCACGTGGCAGGGTTGTGTTTCCTCCTAAATGGTAGCTCAGATCCGAAATCTGAGGCCACAGTTGCGTCTGAAGCTTTCCATTTACCCTCGGCGAGGTGTTGAAGTCGCGGGCTCGAGCCTGCTCTGAGAGATGTCACCAAGGGGAAAAATTTTCATTTTGAAATAATGACTTAGTGATTTTTATCACTGGAGTTCCATTCAAAAAAAAATTCAAATGGAGTCTCATAATGGAAATTCGAGACTTCTGTTGAGTTTGAAATGAGGTGTTTTGCGTAGGCGCGATATAAAATAGGCCGGCGCAGAGGTTTCAGAATCGTCGCCTGTTGGGAGTGTTCCAAATAATGTTATAAATTCGTTTATGGAATTCGAGGAAAGCCATAATTTCCCTTCTCCCAATATCCCTATCTCTCTCTCTCCCTCCCTCTTCAGCATTCTTTGGCGTTCTTCGGCATTCTTCGGCGTTCTTCCCCGTTCTTCAACGGATTGAGGATCGAACTCTGGTGGATCAATGAGAGCTCGCAGCGGACGCGTCGCCAATGATGAATGACCGGATCAAGGTATGGTTCTTGGTTAATTTTCTCACTTTTTTCAATTCTATTGTTTAAATTCAACAAATTTTAGAATTTGGATGATGGCCAAATGAACACATCCATCGTCCGAGCCCCGTTTTAACTATCGTTCTTGGGTGTTCTTCATCCAAATTTTTGGATGCACCAATCTTTGTCGGATCGTTGATCGGGGGAGGGCGCTACAAAGGCCTCACCCTGAGGATTCCAAATCATCCTTCAGATTTAAAATTGGGCCACCAGAGCTGTCGCGACGACGGTCGGAAGCCGCAACTCTGGCAAGGGTGGAGGCCGGAGTTCGGGGTGGTGTAGCGGCAGCATCTGACGGAGGAGCCGAGTAGAGCGAGGAGGAGCATGGAGGGGCTGGTTTGGTGAGGCGATGTTAGGTGAGGCCGACACGGACGTGGTGTGGACAGAGGTGTCTGTCAGAAGAGCCTGAGGTGGCCGTAACAGAGCGGTGGAGCGACGTGACGAGGCGGAGCAAGTGACGGAGCGGGGAGCCCGGGCTGCGGCGGCACGGGCGGCCGGTGTGCGGTGGTGCGCTCGGCCATTGGGTGGAGACCAGGGTGCAGGTGGCCTATTGTGCTTGTCTAGGGGAACCCGAGGTGCTGACCACCTCAGGTGTTTGGAAGAACCAAGGACCCGTATTTCGTGGGTCCCACTGGTGCGACGAGGAGACATGCCCTTGGCCAGTCTACTGAGGAGAAACAGAATCGAGGGGTCTGGTGTGGCTGGAGTGGTCCGTGGCCAGCAGTCCATGGTGAGTCAGGAAGGACCCACAACTGGGCCACAAGCTGGCAGTTCGGACCGGGCCGACCAGGGTGAACCGGCCCGATTGGGCCCCCCTTGAGTTCGGGTAGCCGTAACATCTAAACGGTGCGTCCATTTGATGCGCCCTCTGCCGATGCAGATCCGTGTTGGTGAGGTGGTGTATTTGAAGTGGGTCTTGGTGGTTTTGGGTTCTGCGCCTGAAAAAGGGTGCCCAAAAAAGCTTTAGTTTAATAATATTAAATTAGTTTAAATGTTTTCTATGGATGTACTCACGAGCCGGATGTCCGTTTGACGTGCCGTCAGAGGCGCTGTGGCACTGGAGTTGAGAGGGTCCTTCCAAAATTAGTTACAAACCCTAGCGGTTTGGTTTCTTTACTCAGAGATATGAAACGCTTAATGTGAATAATTAATTAATTTTTTAACTAATTAATTATTCTTGCGTCGGACCTAACTCCTATCAAGGATGTCTGATTGACGCACCATCAGCGGCATCAGTCTTTTTGAGATGCTTCCTGAAGCGTTTGGGTTGGAGACAAGGTGCGAGCCCTACATGGCCTAGTTCACACGTTTTACGGTGAAACCCCACTATTTCACCCGACATCCATTTAGGGTGTTTGAGTACTCATTTTTTAGTGTTTTTATGAGGGGATTGCAACGACGCAATCCACCCACCTAAATTCGGGACCGAGGCATGGGACCCAAAAGGCGGCTCTCGGATGTATGGTATGTTTTTACGACTTATGCTTCATAAGTTTATTCTGGGAAAATGAATATCCTACGCCATGTGGTTATCTAAAAGAAACGCAATGGTACGATCTGCGTGGCATGTTTTGGGGTCGATGTGTGGGCTCCATAGGGCCCCGTTTGTATATTATGCGGAGAGTTGCAGCTTCTGCATCTGTAGTACATTTTTGGCACCATAAGCGGCATTGGGACCTTATCATCGAGGCGAAATTGACTGGGGTAGTTTCAGGCATTGAAGCCAGAGTTGAGGCATGGGCCCCAAAGGTCGTCTTTTAAAACATGTGCATCATTTTGCGAATTTTTCATCAGACGTCCGTTTGGGGAAAATGAGCAGTCGTTTTGGCATGTTTTTTGGATAGCATCACAATGGAACAGTTCACCCGACCTCATTCGGGTCCATGGTGAGGGCCCCATGAGACGTCGTATGGGCATAAAGCGATGTTTAATAACTTTTCCACCGGGAGCCCGTTTTCAGTGAGTAAGTAGTCCATCTCGCATGTTTTTTCGCGAGGATTACAACGGTGTAATCTGATTGAAAGAGAAGAGCCTATTTAGAGATATCATTAAATGTGGATACATGAAAGGGAGTAGGTTGGTGGTTCTTTTGATGCACTCTGAACCTACACACGGTAGAAGTGTTAGTGACACCCAGTGATGGAACATGTATTGCAGAGTTATCAGACATGTTCCTGGTTTTCCCTCCAGCAGGGCTGGGTAGTTGGCTACCCGTTGACCTTAGGGTTTACCATCCAGCGGGGCTGGGCAGTGGGTTACCTGTTGACATTATGGTTTACCCTCCAGCAGGGCTAGGTAGTGGGTTACCCGATGAAATTTTGTTGTTTACCCTCCAGTGGGGCTAAGTAGTGGGTAAACTGACGACCTTTTGGGGTTTACCCTCTAGCGGGGCTGGGTAGTGGGTTACCTGACAGTCGCTTGTGGTTTACCCTCTAGCAGGGCCGGCACTGGGTTACCTAAAGAACTTTTATGGTTTACCCTCCAGTTGGGCTGGGCAGTGGGTTACCTGACGACCTCTTGTGGTTTACCCTCTAGTGGGGCTGGGTTGTGGGTTATCCAACAAATTCTATCAAACTCAGCCCTTTCTATGAGGTTAGTCAGTGTATTTTCTCAATGATTACCGGAGAGGGACCCTTGGTTAGACAGTTCAGTGATTAAGCCGCTGGACGTATGAGACTATTGGGAATCACTGACGGATAGCCTTTGAACTATCGGTGACTATTCTTGGGCTATTCTTGGAGATAGAGTTCCCCATACACACTCATTTGGGATTCTTGTTGAGGATATATATACACCCTAATTTTTTTCCCATTCCTTGGGTTCAGATACTCTCCTTCTAGGGGGTGAAGACGCACGGGTTTTGCCATGTTCTTTCAATGCCTAGCTCCTCTTGGTTGGACGAGCCTGCGTCCTTTCTCTTGCCAGCTTGAGCTGCACTCTCTCTATTGTACTGTTACACTGTTCTTGATCTGTCTACTTCTCACCGTTTAAGTATCTCCTTTTTTCTCCCTTGAGCTTTCGGGGAATCCTATAGAGTATCTTTATACTCACCCCTTCTTGGGCTTTGCCTGCACTTGGTGTTCCCTTGCAGACAACAGACAGGTCGATCGAGACTACGGAGGAGTGTATAGGACACATGAGTTATGCTGCGTTCAGTGGCCATAGTAGGACATTCATGTGTGAGACTCACCAGCGGTTTAATTTGGTTTTACCTGTTGCTGGCTTGTGGCACCTATCTGGTCGGGCAAGTGTTTTTTCCCATTTATTGTTTAGTGTACTTGTCAGTCTACTTTTCATCACTTTACTTTTACCAGTTAGAGGTCGATGCATGTATGTTGGTTTCCCTTTTTTTAGTAGTGTTTTATCTTGTTTTTTTCTGCGCTTTTTCATTGAGTTGGCTGCGTGTGTGTATACAGTTTCTTAGGAAAAGGCATCCCCTAGTTTTTTTTGCCTTCGGCGCTAGTCGCCAGCCCTTAGCCTATGGAGGCGGGCATGGGGTAGTCACGGCTCGAGCCCCGGTACGGTTCGGGTCGTGAAAATGTCTATAAAAGCAATATAAATATCTTTTGAAAAACAATTTATGAAAAATATATTTTTCATTATGTAAAAAATTGAAAATTATTTTATTTGATAATCAATTTTAAATAAATTCCTATGAAATATACCATTTATACATTCAAAGGACGTTTCAATGTAGTTGATGTTGGTAAATGCATAAATGTTGTACAAGGTAAAAGGAACAATCATTTAATATAGTAAAAAGGATAAAAAACAGACTTGTTTGGAAATAGAAAAGTATATTTATATGATTTTTTTAAAATAAAAAAGGGGAAAATATGTTTTAAATCATTTTGGAATGGTGAAAAATATATTTTTAAATTTTTTTTATAAAATAGGGTTTTTTAGAAGAACATAGGGTCTTTCACTATATAGATAAATGAATTTGGGTTTTCTAAAAAAACATTTTATAAAACCTTTTGAGTACCAATGAGTGGAAAAATGGTAAAATTACTTATATAATGTCATGAATAAGAATATGATAAGCAAATTGAAAGATTTATTAATTAATGATTAAATAATTTCCTCTGATGGATATTCAAGTGTAAACAAAACCGAACAAAATGAGATTGTGAAGTGAAAATGTGAAAAGATCATAACATAGATACCAGTATCAATTAATGAATAGATTTTGTGTTTTAAATGTAAAAACAAATCAAATAAGTGGAAATACAAAAATATATAGTAAAAATTTATTAAACATGTAATATTATAATGTTTACAACAACGAAGAAGTAATATAACCCAAAGAAAAGAAATTAGGATATGAAATTCATTTCTACTTGGAAGCGATTAATTAAAACACACATATATAAAATGACAAAAAAAATTAAAAAATATATAAAAATTAATGAATATTTATGATTTAAAATGTTAATTTTATTTTAGATACACAATATTTATGAAATTTTGTTCACAACAAAAAAATATGTCTCAAAGATTGAAAATTGAGACGAAGTCCTTTACTACTTAGTAACTTTTGAATAATAATACCCATGAAAGTGATAACATCATAAGAAACATTAAATAACATGAATATATTATAATTCAAGATATAATTTATTATACATGGTAGTATATACTCCACACAAAATAAGTAAGTGATGAAACTGGTATATGCCTTATGGAAAAAAGTGAAACAAGAATGCCTTACCATGAATTTGTTTTTTGGGTGAACAACATTTAACCTCCCATATAGTGTTTTAAATAATTATAATATCTTATTAAATAATAATAATAATAATTACAATATCATATATTATATTATTAAAATATATTATTACTCATTTGTCAGTAATCATTAATTATTTTCACCATTTCGTGCGTTAATTTCATGGTTTTTAGTGTATATTTGGACTAAATACTTATTGTTCCAATTAATATGATCATTATTTAATAATATCCAGAATTTAAAGAACAATTTAAATATAATACATATCAGTTATATATGTATTTGTAATAATTCAATATATTTAGAGATATGAAATTAAATGTACCGTTCATGGAGAGGGAAGGTCATGTGTATTCATGAACGCTGCTTACATTTATTTTTTTATATAATATTTAGGTTTTATGTATGGATGAATATTATCATTAAGGTATAATATTTATATAATAAATTTAAATTTATTTTACTAAAACCATACTTTATAAATTCAATTTATATCATGAATGAATCACATCGCATTGAGAATTTGGTAGTCCACACATCCACAAACGATGATACCATATCCCCATTAAATCAAGTTCATGAAGGCATGTGTTATATGAAAATTAATGAAGAATAAAAAAAATATGTATAACATATATCACATAAAACTAATTTTTCCAGCATAATTCCTAACCATGAGAGGATGTAAATGAAAAGGGAAGGACATCATTTCGTGAGACGATTGTTCGCTACACATGAATCTCTATGTTCGTAACACATTTGATGGAACTGTGGGAAGGATGAGATCTTAATAATAACATAATAACATTTCTATATATTTAGTACATTTGTGTTATTGTATATTTATGTAATAATATTAAATGAATGGGTGGAGATACAACTAATACATAAATTTTAATTGGAGAATGTCACCTCTTATTCCCGTAACTCCATCTAGTTTGTACCAAAAGAAATTATTGGATCTATTTAATAAATAATTTAAGATTATATGATATTTATAGGGAATTTGGGAGAATATTTGAGAATATTTTGGTTGGGTAAATGGGAATTATGGTTGTGAATAAGTGTAATTTGTGAGTGCCTTTATATAAATAAGCTAATTTTCCTCTTAATCTCAATAATTAACTTTAATTACATTCACTAATATTTTTGTTAAATAACTATTTGGAACATATTATAAATTATAAATTATTAACATTACCTATATTTGATCCATTTTGAAAAATATCCATAAAAAGAGGCATAAATTAATGTCAATTTATTCATGTAGGTGGAAAGATAAAGCATCATTTTAAAGTAAAATATTCAAAAGTGTACTATGTTTTTATATTAACTTTAAAATTGAAATTGATTAAAATTAACTAAATTAGTTAAAATTATGTATAATCTATTAAAATGGACTTTTAAACCACTCAATAATATTATTTTCCAGTAAAAATATATTAGACGGAAATATAGTTTTAAAGAAAAAGTCAGTATTTTTCAATATTTATCAAAAAATGAAACCTCCTTTAAAAATACAAAAATAATCACCATAAACTAGTTTTTATGATATTATTTTTTAAAATAAAATTTATTTTGACATATAAAATATATAAAATTTCAAAAAAATTTAATTAAGTTAGGTTCACTATTAAAAGGAGGAAAAATTACCTTTTTAAGAAAAAATTATTTTAAGTGTCAAACTAGAATTAATAATATATTATGATAATAATATATATTGGATGAATATAAAAAAATAATTTATTGAATATATAATATATATATTTCATTAATATCATTCAATAATAGTAATTAATTAAATTTATTAGGATAAAACAACATTCGGGGCATAAAATAAATTCTTTTATATTTGTTTTTAAGTAAATTTTTATCTAGTTTGTAACCTATTGATTCATTATATATTTTTATAAACCATATATTTTTATAATATATTCAATAATATTCATAACCAATAATTTAATGCCTAGGTTAATGATTATTATATTAAATAATAATATTTTAATAATATATCATTGTTCGGTAAAACTCCATCTTGCGTGTAATGCATGATAAATAATCATTGTGTGCATTGAATATTATATAATAGATTAAATTTATTTAAATTTATAAATATATTTTAATGTCTGAATACATTATATTCCCTTACGCACTTGGTGTTTTTTGTCATATACTCTATTGAATAAAAGTTATTCTTTTATAATTTGTATAGTTTTACATTTATTATTTATCAAATGTCTATTCTTTTGGAATTTTATATTTAATGAATAAAACTTATTTTATTAAAAAAAAATTATTATATAAGGTGGAAGCAACCAATATGTTCATATTATACTCATTCCTTGAACATTTCCTTATGGGATATGTGTAAATAATGTTTTTTTCAGTCAATCAAATATTCCTCAATCATTGGAGACTGACTCACTTGGAGTGTATGCTTAAGAAGGTTTCATTACATTACTTTGATGGGTGGATGGGAATATAATGATTGGGATTTTATTGTGATTTCTTGTTCTTCTTATCACCTATGACTAAATTTTTTTAGCTTGGGTGTGTAGGGAACACAAATCCTACTCATAACCTATATTTTTTTTAATAGTGTCACTTATTTCATAATCATTATGGAAGTTTCAGACTATGTGTTGTGTATTATTATGTTACATTATCACTTTTATGTAATTTAAAACTTTATTACCCATTTTATTCAATATATTACATGAAAAATATTGATGTGAATGGTATTTCATTTATTACATCATACTGTAAGGGTAACCTTTCATCTAAACCTCTATTCTTATTTCCATAATGTTTACAGCAGCTTATAGTTATCATAAATGGTTATTGAGGTATCATGAAAAAAATATTTGAGTATTTCTTGGGTATTTATGACACATACATTAAAGTCCATGCCTTAAAACAATTCAAATTTCTCTAATAGGAACCCAACAAAGAATAATTCCAATTTTAAATTTTTTAAAGAGGATTCCCATAAAGTGGAACCTTTTTAAAAAATTAACCCACTAAAAAAATTAAGAGGTGTCCTTAAGAAGACACACCAGTCCAGAGAAGGATTATCCCACTTAACCATTCTAATAACTCCACATTCCCCATACAATGGTAGTTAAATATAAAAACAATAAATATGGCCGCTATAAAAACTAATTTGGGGGGGGGGGTGGGGTTAGCTTACTATATTTTTAATTATACCCAAAAAACATACACGTGGAATATTTCACAGAATAAAAGTCACAAATCTTGGTGAAACGTTACTGTACATTCGTAAAATCACCAAATGAAAGGGAACACCCCTTATAATCGTATGATACACTACGAAGCCAAACTACCCACTTTAAAACCATATCAATCCCCATTACTGGTTTCTAAAACCAATACCCCATGAATGATCACAAAGTTGAACATATAATATTGTTTTTCATATTATATAAGGGACCACCCACTTAATTCATATTTCTGTTAACCTCTACATCCTCATTATTTCATTTCACTAATTATCCCAAAATCACGAATTCATAGAAAAGAACATTTTTATAGGATTACATTTGAACATTAATGATATGAACATAATGGTGAGAGAAATTTCAGGTCTTACATTATAAATCATATATGAGTATACTTCCATGGAAGAAAATTTGAATGAGTGAATGAAACATAATTTATACCGAAAGTAAGGCCAGAGAGATATACAAAAAATTGGAAGGGAGGAACCCCTATAGTGAAACAAAATAAATGATGGAGTATGATATTTTAGTAGAAGTTTATAAAATTAAAAAATATATAATTTAATTTTTTTTGATATTGGCCTTTGGAATCCAAGTTTCCCTCCACCAGAAATATGGTATCTCACCATTCTCCAATTGTCTTGTCACCGAGTTCATGATATCCTTGATAGATAGATAATGCCACAACCGTTCCAATCAGGCTTCCATTAGAAAAATGACATCAATAGAAATATAATTATATTTATCCAATCCCCTAAATGTTAATGTATGTATTTTTAACGTAGGCCAAATAAACAAATCTTCATTATTATCATTTTTAACATATCCAAAACTCTCGTTTTTCATCAAATATTTAAAAATTAAATTTTCCCCATACTTTAATTCCATTGGATTCGGTCACGTCACATATTCCACTATCCCATAATGATTTGTGTTATTAAATATATTTAGAAGACTAAAAAATAGACGTATAATTATTAAATATATTATTTATTTCAAAAAAATGTTATTTGGATCAAGAGGTTCATCAATGAATTTGGGGTTCTTCATAGAACATTTAGAGAAATTGATATTGGGAAAATAATTATCTAACTTAGTAAAGTGACATAAGAATATCATACATAAATATAACATTATTCATGATATATATTTAATAAATATCACAATTATACACACTCGAGGACCATAAATGTTTAGCGTCTTTGAAGACATGGTACAAAAAAATGTTTGTTCATAAAATAAATTTACAATTTTACACATTGTTCATTCATATTTGTATTATTACCATTCTATTAAAAACATACATAAAATATTTCATTAAAAGGTGGGGATTTAAAACATAGTAATGAGTGATATTATATTCCCAATAAGGGTAACATGAGATATATCAATCATAAGTTCTTAAAATGTTTATAAGGACATAAAAAATAATAAAGTGAGTTTTCTCAATGTAAAATATTTATACCTAAAAATAATAGATCATAACTCTAATCATGACACACTAATATTTATGATTAATATGTGTGTAAAAATAGTAATCATTATTCAAGAGTCATAACATATGCATGTGGAATCCTTAGTTTTGGAATTCATAATCTATTTAACATAGTTGTTATCAATCATGTCCACACATATTCCTATGAGAATATATAAAATAAATCATACTCACACATCCAGAAGTAAAAAATTACATCCAAAATAATTCCTTCTTATAATCATATGTGAATAACTATATAAAATCAAACTCACACATCAGAATGTGAACATACATACTCACAATCATGTACATGATTATCATCATTATCTATTGTGATATATATATATATATTATATTATCTAGTATATTAAATGAATATAATAAATGAAATTATATAATATTAATAATCCTCTAAAATGTATACCACAAAGTCATGAAGAAATTTAAGATTTTTTCGAAGAATAAGACAAGAAAAAAATGAGTTTCAACATGACTTGATAATCATAATCAAAAACCATCCTATGAAATAATGATGATTGTATCTTTGAATAATATCCTAGTATTGATAAAATAATATCATTAGATCCTTCTGTATATTAAAATACCATTAGAATATCACCATGACATTTCATAAGGAAGAAATCATTTTCATTTAGAAATCACCTATTTGAAATGATAAAAATTATGGAAATTTTGAAAGGAAAATTATTTAAAAAGAACGATGGAAAATTTCTAAGGTATACTCAAATAAAATAATAGTCATGAAGTTGGGAAAAAATCTTATCGTAGTATATGTTAAAAGAATATTCCTTCAATAACATTGAAAAAAATAACTTCATTTGAACTATTACAAGTTGATTCCTTTAAAAAATTATAGAAGATAAAAAAATTTAAAATATTTTTATTTTATCGATGGATAATAATAATATTATTCGTAATAACATTTTAATGAAAATATGGATATATAAGAAAAATATTTTCAACTAATAATGTAATAAGGTTGATTTTTATTTAAAACATTTTATTGATTATTTTCATTGTCTATGAGAATAAAATGGTAATATTTATTTAAAACTCCATGATTTTTTAAAGGAGTATAAAATATTTGTGTTTTAAAGGATAAGATTCATAAAATTCCTCTGAATTGGTATTTAGCATAGATAATCACAATGATGAATGAAATTGTAACATAAATCCCTTACCTCAATTTTTATCATCCTTCATATTAATTAAAAAAATAATTTATAATAAATATAGATTAATTATACATTTATATTATAACAATATTCAAACATAACATTCGATGTTCCATTACATTATAATTTTTAATTTCCTTTTTATTAACCATTCTTGAAATAAAATTGATTT
The DNA here is from genome assembly GCA_963277665.1 of Viscum album. NCBI lineage: Eukaryota > Viridiplantae > Streptophyta > Magnoliopsida > Santalales > Viscaceae > Viscum > Viscum album. Next base: position 1,793,487,674 of record OY728147.1, read on the forward strand.
TTTGGTTAAAACTATTTTGTTTTCCATGATGTTTTTGGTTAAATGGTTCCAATATGTTCTCCTTTATCATGTCTTCATCATATAAAAAATATTAATCATTAAATATGTATCACATATATTAAATATTTGTTTTTTATAATCATTCACATATTTTGGTGTTGAAAAAATATTTATATCTCTTTATAGAGATGGTAGTTCATCTTTATAAACAAGTGGTGTATACAATATGTGATGGATAAAATTAAATAAAGGTAAATTATAATTCAAATTTAATGGGTATTTATTATTTTATAAAAATCATAAATATTAATTAAATCTCTAATTTTTAGAATCCTTGTAAGGAAGAAATGAAAAATGAACTCCAAAACTTCATGGAGGAGATATTTCCCACGTATGAATGAGTGACATTCTCATTTTACAAAAGGTGGGATGGTAATAAGTAATATAAGATATTATAATTTACAAGTATAATTATTTCATAAATATTATATATAGATATGAAGTCCTTCAGAATAACAAACAATGAAATATAGTGATGTAGAATGAATCCTATTGCAATGTGGTTGTGATCTCCCATATATACAACCAAGTGATACATTCATTTCACATTTCATGGAAAGAACATGGAAAATGGTATTAGAATTATCAGAATAATATCTAATTATATTTTTGATAATTAAATGTGAAATAGATCAGAAAGAACATATTCATAATTTTTTTTTGAAAAACCTCATTAGGTTTATACATAATGACTTATTAAGATAAAATTTTCAACAAAATAGGATATATTTTTTGTGGTGTGGGACTTTAAGAAATTATTTTTAGTGACTTCACGTGATAAGAGACTCTTGATGTGTGTATATGACAAGAGATGTAGTGTATTTTAATCAGTAGAAAGGAAAATGATGGAATGTTTTGAAATTTTAAAATATATTAATTAATTACTCAAGAAATATGAAACCAAAAGTAATCATATTATAATAGGTGACTAGACAGGGTCAAAAAATTACCATAAAATATTATTTTTTATCTGGTCATTTTAAAAACAATATCTTTTGATTAACCCCTCATTTTCACTTTTATCATTTACTATTGTAATGAATTTTTAACTCTATTACTATTCATAATGACAATAAATTAAGTTGAAATTACCAAAAATTATTAAATTAAATGAATCATAATATGGAATCCATTTTTAAATATACAATTTCTATAAGCCTGAAAAATAAATTTTAAATAAGTGCCTAAAAATAAACTAAACCATTTTTAGGAAAACCCATTTTAAGAAAAAAGTTATTTTTACAATTATTAATTTTCTAATAAAATATATTATATGAATGATAAAATATTTTATGAAATATAATTTATATTAATTTAATTAAAATAATTTTCTATATAATCTATTTTTTTTATTATGATAAAAAATATTGTGTGAAATTGTTTTTAGAAAATTATCTCTTTTTAATATTAAATGATTTTATTCAAATTTATAAAAAATTACAAACCAATGGATTTTATTATAAATATATAAGAAACAATTTTTCAACAATTTTTTTTATCTTATTCATACCCAAAAATTCAACATCTAATAGATAATATTAAAAAAAATATTATTTCAATAGTTAACCACATTCCATTTAAGCATAATGTTTTCTTCAAAACAAGAAATAAAATAAATTAAATGTTTATAAATATTATTATATATTTAAATATTTAGGATGTTAAATTCTATTCCCATAAAATAATTTCACCCTACAAATTATATCACTTCGATAAAAATAGCTTGGGATACTTACGCCTTATCACAAATTCGGTTTCACATAAAACATCCTCAAATTTAAAATTTTTTCCCAAACAATTGACGAAGTGTGTTGTACTATTCTATAGAATATTCTCTATATGATAAAGAATCTCTAATTTTTTTCCTCATAATAATGATCATTCTAAAGTGGAATAACCTCTAGGTTTAGTAAATGTTATTCACCTGGTATGCACTTCCTTAATAGAGACACATGGAACACATCATGAACTTGAGAGAGACATGGGGAATGTTCAGAGTGATAAAAAACTACCTCGATATGAGAATTAATATCATAGGTAATTTTTTATATTTTGATTAATTTTACCTTATTTCAAAATATCATTACATTTTTTTAATTATATGATCCTAGGAATACCTTATCACCAAATTTAAATTTTTTATCTCATCGATGATTTTCAGCATTACATTTCTACCAATTCTGAGCCACCCTATTGTTATACTGAGTGTATATGATATTCTATTTTATTTCCTTATATATGTAATATTATAATAGATTTTTTATCCATATCTATCACAACACATTAGAGTTGGACACTTTATTCCAATTAATGAGTCATAAGGAGCCATCAGAATGCTTGAGAGAAAGCTATTACTGAATTAAATTATACAAAATGAAGTAGTTGATCCCAAACTCATTTGGAAAAAATCGTCTTATCATACCCTATATTGTTTTTATTCTCATCTCAGACTATAAATTTGTTTGAAGATGAAATATACTGTTAATATTGAAAATCATATTCAATTCCAACTAAATACTTCTCCATACATTCGTGATAATCCTCAAGTATTGTCTATATATAATAGAATTTGGTACACAATGCAAAATTAAATATGCTTTATAATTTAATAGGTAAATGTTATCAAGGGATAAATCTTATATAATTGTATTGAAATGTGGAAATTTTATCATGGTATCAACTATAACCTAAATCACATTGACCATTAAGATATTTTTGTAGCCTAATGATGATATCCCACATAAAGGTTAGGACTGAAGCCTCATTTTATTATAAAAGAAAATAAAATAAAACTTTTCACTAGGTAGAGGGGGAACCATTACATATCCTGAAGGCCTAGTGAGCATGTATCCCATTACATGGCATGTAGGCCCAGTTGATGGATTAATGAACCTTAATATAAAAAAGATTGGATCATTCCACAGTAATCTTGATTTCATTGCCTATATTTTAAAAAAACATAAATAATGGTTCTCATTCAATATTTATCAAGGAAAAAATACAGAGTTCCCTTAATCTCAAAGAATGATTCACCTTGTTCGCCTTCCCAGGGTGGAAGGGTATTGAGCCATTATAATCAATTCCAACTATCTCCTTTGGTAAAAATTCAAATACACCTGTTTGAATATATACTTGACTATTTTATTATTATTATATATATATATATATATCAATTTTCACTATAATGATATTTACATTATAATTTCAATGAAAAATTACAACTTCCATCTCCAAATCATGATTCAGTTTACATTGATAATTACATTTAAATTAGTGTTAGGAATAAGATATCTCCATATCATTCTACTTGATGATTCATCCCAGTCCCTTATTTAATTCATCACTATAGATCACAAACAATTCTCAACCATTGAGAATTGTGAATACATGTGAACTGAACATCCCTCTTTTTGTATCTTTGATACATCCCTCACATTCATCGTTCCTTAAGAAAATAGCTCAATTCTGTGTCAACTTGGTTATTAGATTAGATAGTAATGATAAATTCTTAAAAACATGTATCTAAAATCAAATCAATCTTAGAAAAATATGGATCTCAATCACATTGGTTAATAATTTCCAATGGCCAATAACATCAGTCTTTGAAGGATCCACCAATATAACCTTATTCGAAAATGTATGACCCAATCATGAATCTTTTTGTAGCTAGAATCAACAATTTCTAAATTTATCAAACAACTTATCCTTCCTGAAAGTTTTTAATAAAGTACCAAAATTATCTTCATGCTCTTCAATACTCAATGAATATGTTAAAATATCAACGATAATGACTATAACAAAATGATCAAGGTAATAAAAAAAATACACTATTTATATAATCCATGAATATGGCAGAGGAATGGGTAGCTCCAAATGGTATCATTATAAAATCAAAATAACCATACCTCATGTGAAATTCTATCATTCATATATCCAAATTATAGACCCAGAATTAATGATATCTAGAATGAATCATATGTTTTTAAACATATTCAACATTGGGAAATTGATCAAACATGTCATAAATATGGTTTTAATGATACTTATTATTGATAAATAACTTGTTATGTTATCTATAGTCAATGAAAATATTAATTGATCCAAATTTATTCTTAAAAAATACTAGGCGCACAGAATAATGATACACAAAAAATATGAATAATTTATTAATATTCTCCCGTAGTTTCTTCTCCGACTCATATAACATAATTTAGTACATTATATTAGGAGTATTTGAAGTAGTTTCGCCATAGTGTATAATATCTTTTGAAAAAAGAAATTCACAATTCATAGGTAGACTAGGAACTTTTTTAATAAATACAAAATCATATTCCTGAACAATTGGCATATCATTTATGTTGAGTATATACCCAAAGAGTTTAGATAAATATTACTCATGAATAAGTAGTAAAACCCATACAATGGATTTAATTACCATGAGATCTTCATGTTCAAACTCACATCAATAGGAAATCATAGATTTAATTAGAATATTAAATGTTACATAACATACATAGAAATATATATGGGATTTATATAATGAAATTCTATCTACACCCAATATGACATTAAATACAACTATAGTTAGAATAACACTATCCTTAGGAAGAAAATTCATACAATCATCTACTAGGGAGGGTATATAAACTTGAGACGCAATCATTATTCCACTGTGTGTTTTTACCACCAACACTAGTAATAATTTTTGAGGTAGTGATATTATTTTTTTATAAAATTAATTACATATAAAAGATATGTTAGATAAATAATCTAATAGTATATTGTATTTTAAGTGTAGATGGAATTTTTATCTTTCACCACATCATTCCTCTGACCGACTTCATTTTTGTTATTGAACAAATTACTTTTATCCTTTTAATTAAGGTAATATTGAGGCCTTCTATCCTAATTAGAACTGGGATTAGATAATTTATTCAAATAATTCATAATGTATTTATATTGGAAGAATTAAACTTTATTTATTTAATATGTCTTCTCATCTTTTTCATTTTATATAATTTTTATCCCTTATTTACAATAACTCGATTGATGTAAAGACATTCCATAACTGATTAATTTCTGAGTTCATTTCAATTAATTTCGTGAATTTTTTTTCACTATTTTTGAGGTATAAGTGGTCAGAATTTCATTTCTCTATGGGGTTTACAATTTTATTTTCTTTGACGGTCCATTACTCTATTATGGTAACTAATAATAAAAGAATAATTTGGGTTTACATTATTCATTTTTCCTTTATATAAAATTTAATGATTAATTCATAGTTAATATAGTATGTTTTGGATAACACCTTTAAATGAATTGGATTTAGGATACTATAGAATCAATTTAATTTTATGATTAGGTCGATGGAAAATCCATAATCATAATTTGAAATTCTTGTAATGTTTTCTTTTTAGGAACAAGTGGATTGATCATCATTATATTTAGGATTCATAATTTACCATTCCATCTTAGTAGATGTGTTTTACAGAAGTATTTATTATGAAATACTCTATTAGAAACATCTGATTACATGGAGTTTTTCTCTTACTTTAACATTCTTCATAATTTTCCACCATTGAACAGCTTCACCTTCTATTTGATAAAGAACTAAAAAAAGTTTTCATGGTATTAACATTGATGAAAAAAAACATTTTTGTCACGTTGATATATTTTTCAAAAAATAGTGGATTATAATACCTATATAAGTAATATGGACATTATCAAATAAAATACTAAATGGAATGTTTCTCCCCCTTAGAGAATTTATTATAACAACTTTTTTTATTTTATTGCTCAAATATTGAGGGTGTTGAGTGAGATAGACATAATATATTTCATCCCATCTATAAATACATCTAGTTACACATGAATATGGTTATATTGTTTCTCTTCAAATTCATTATTAATATGATTTATTCTATTTTTATCCATTTAATAAAACCTACAATATCTAACATTAGTATTGATCAAAAATAGTTTAGTAAATCATTATAAAATCATTTTTAAGATATCCTAATTTTGGAAACCATATCAACCTAGGATGAATTTGGTTTTACATATATAAATTGTTCGTCATTATATGTTTTCATAGGGTTTTTCCTCATAATTACCAGAAACTAATCACTAAAAATAATTATACTATTCTTTGATATCATATGAAGAAAATACAAAATTATAAATAAAAATATTACATGATTATTGATGATTATTAAATACATATGAAAATTATACATACCCAGTATAGTGTATTTTGAGACCAGATACACAATCAACTTATTTCATAAAATAATTTCAACATACCCCACAATGGGAATCATATTATCACCATTTCTTATATATAATCATTAGAATAATCCATAAAAACCTAATAATGGAAAACATAAAAAGGGTGAGCATAGAATGTTATTTAGGGTAAACATGGGAGATATAAATTCAGATCATAATATGTTTATAAGTGCATTGTAATAAAATCACATTCATGTTGTCAACATAAAATATTACATCATAATATAAAATCAATTCATATCTTGATTCATGATTAATAAGGGTGAAAATGAAGTAATCATCATTTATTACTCATAACTTATAAATTTTGAATTATAAGCATAGAAAATCATAATCTTCTTAACATAGATATTCAAAATCATTCCCACATATAATCTAGGGAGCATATATATAAACAATCATAAACAAATATAAAAATTTGACTGAGCTATTTTCTATCATGTGTATGAGTCATCTTGTGAACATAGTTATATGAAATAATACACACACATAAAATTTTAAAAATATATATATAATAATGTTCAGTATTATCATCATTATTTCATGAGATATATATATCAAAATACCAAATTCATGGGAGATCTATAATGTACCAAAAATCACATAACCATATCCATTTATATACATGCCACAATGTCATTAAGACATTTACAATTTCATCATTGTATAACCCATGAAAAATAAAATGAGTTTCATCGTGATTTTATCATCATAATCAAAAAAAATAGAGAGAAATAATATGTAATATATCATTATGTCATATCCCTAATTTAACATAATTCACATCATGGTTTTTATCATAGATGAAAATACCATTAAAAGATCACTTGTTAATTTCTTGAGAAAAAAACCATTTAATTTTATAATAATTTGTTTAAAATAGTATGAATTTATATAATATGACTGAAAAAAATTTCCTTGGCATTAAACATAGAATATTTTAATACAATGTTCAATGAAATGATTTTCCATGATGGTGGAAAATTCGATCATGTGTTGTATGCTAAAAAAAATATTATATTCACACATTTGGTAACAAGATCATTTTTCAGAAAACACAATGAAAATTAATTTTTTAACCGTTATAAATAATCTTAAATATTGTGAATAATTAATTTAATTATACAATTTAGAATTATAAAAACACATTTCGAAACATTTCAAATAAAATAAGTACATGAAGGAAAAATATTGCTGACTAATGAGGAAGTAATGTCAGTTTTCATTAAAAACATTTTCTCAGTCATTTTATGTTCCAAAGATATGAAAAAGGTACTATTAGAGGAAAAATAAATTAATATAATACCATATAAAAATATTATTTGTTTAATGTATAATACAAATATAGTTTCCCTAAATAGATATTTATCACAAATAATCTCTAAAAAGAAATGAGATTATAACATAAATTCATTACCACTAGTTGTTCTAACTTCATAAAAATTAAATACACATATATAATAAAAAGAAATTTATTTAATATATATTATATAAAACAATTAAAACAAAACATACTATGTAACATTACTTTATAATTTTCAATTATCATTTTATTAATAATTATTCCATAAAATTGATATTCGAGTGAAAAATATCTTGTTTTCCATGCATATTATAGTTTTATGGTTTTGGTACTTACACCTTATTCATATTTTTATAACCTAGAAAACCTCAATATTTATATATGTATCATATTTATTCATTATGTAAAAATTTATAATCATTCTCTTAATTTAGTGATGAAAAATGAATTAAATCACTTTGATGAGATGGTAGTGTGTCCACATGCACGAGTGATGATTCCAATTTGGATGGATAGAATGAAAGAAATGTAAATTCTCATTGATATTTAAATAAAAATTAATATATCATAAATAAAATATATATTAATTTAATATATAGTTATTATTATCCATTTAAATATGAAATGAGAAATGAATCACATTGCTTCGTGGAGGTAGTAGTCCCCACGTAACGCCAACGACGTTATCGTTTTCTAAAAGATGCAAGGTAAGAAGGTAGAAAACACATTACATTTTAAAATGATTAATTATATCTTAAATTAAAAATTTAAACACTATATCCATAATATTAATAAATAATTAATTATTGTGATGAAACATTATTCACATATTTATGTGGAGGCGGTAGTCCACATGTACGCATGACTGACACACTTATTTCATATATGATGGAAAGAAGGTGGAAAATTGATATCTAGAAATAATAAAAATATATCAATATATTTATGATATTTGATTCATTTTTCTATACTAGATACAATATATTTATATGATTTAGAAGATTAATTGAACATTAAAAGGATTACTGTTAACATATACCTCTTCTTTGGACAACCTCCATAGGTTTATACCTAAATAATTTATAGTATGTTATTCTAATAAAATAAAAAAATTCTGATGTGGGGAAGGATGTATTAAAATTATTTGGACTATATTGAAAAAACTAGTAGGATTTTTAATCATGAATATTGGAAGAGATTTTGAGTCCATATATAAATGGGGGATGGACAGACATGAAATTTTTCAATGTATTAAAATATATTAATGTGTCACTAAATTAATATGGATTCCAAAATATCCATATTCAAGTTTGATATGAGGTAGGGTGTAAATATGAACATTTAATAGTATTTAGTAAAGTTAAGTCATTTTAATCATTACCCCTTTAGATTAATGTATCATTAACACCTATTAACCATTAATATGGTAATGGATTTTAACATCATTTGAAATTCATGATGACTAAAAAATTAAGTTGAAATAATTAAATAATATCAATTAATATGATTCCAAATAGGGATTCCAAATTAAAATATTAGATTAAAATAATAAGAAGAAATTAATTTTTAATAATTATATAAAATGTAACAAACACATTTTAAGAAATATGTATTTTAATAATAAAAATTATATTACCTTAATTACATTCCATGTAAAAAATAGATTAATTTCAAAATATCTGTTTGACTATATAATATAAACATTTAATTAAAATCAATGATCAATATAACTTAATTTAATATTTTAATATAAAATCTCATTGTGCGTAAAAATACTTTTTTAAATAAACATAACTTTTATACTTAGAATTATATTATTCTAATTTAAATCCAATTGAAAAAATGAATTTATTTTATATATATGTAAATGTATCTTTTTCATAAATATATTTAATCAAATTTATACCCACCAATAAAATATATAGGTGATAATGATTAAATTAAATAATAATATATCAACAATATATAAATGACCTTTTATACAAATTTTTTCATGTAAAGAAGACTATCATTGGAATAAAAATTTTATAAAGTGAAATATATCAGATATAAATCTATATATAACTGGTAGGCCAAGTACCCCCAGTCTCATCAAAGAAAATTAAACATCCTTATAAAATTCCATACAATTTTATAAATCACTAAGGGGTGGGATGAATAGTCAATTAGGATGGATATAGAGAATAACATAGACGATACATCAAAAAGTACATCAATATAGTTAATAACATGGTTCTCATAAATTATATATCTATTAGGTACATGATGTAGTGGATGTAATGGTTAATATCAATGTATATTTATTATTTTGTTATAGTAATTCCATTATCTATTTATCATTTATTCATTTATTTTGTATATTTTACATGAATAATGAATTGATAAAATGTCTACAATTATGATAGTTAGTTGTGTTTAATCGATTATCAGAATATATTATTCTGGTCTATGATGATATATTACAATTATAATGATTTAAATATTGAATATCATACAAATTAGACATATAAGTTAATAATAGAGCCTTAATATCAGAAATAATCATCATAATATATCACATGGAAGGTCATATAGTCATTAATATAATTAGTGGAGTGTGCTTTATATGAATCCACATTACTTAAGGTAGAAAGTATACTTATCATGAGAACCTCAATTATTTGATAACTTTCCTAAATTATCATTAATGATTAACTAATTATGGGGTAGTTGGGTTTGTTTATGATTATTCCATCAATTATTTTTAATCACGATGGGATTTATTTATCAATAATGAAGAGAATGAAATTTGGTCCCTTTATAGAATTATATTGGTGAAATACTTGGATAATAATACTTTTTTGATATATTATGGGATAAAATACTTATATGAATGGAATATTTATTCATTACAGCTATTTAGTATATTTTAAAGAATCATTCACATATGATATGGGATATACTAGATTTCAATATTCCATGTGTAGTGGTTTTTCAAAATCTTCGAAAATATGATTATATAGAGCATTGATATGATGTATACAAATAAAACATTTGGTAGATAGATTTATATGGATATATGAGAATGTTTATTGAAAATCACCATAAAACCCTATTTATATTACGTATCCATTATGTTTTTATATTGACCACTTTGCATAAAATTTTGGATTAAGGAATTCATATGTTCATATATTTCTATAGAATCCCATATGGTCACAATGAATGACTTGAATGAAAGGATTAATTTTTTTTATAATTTCTTAATTGAAAGTTTAAGTGAGTCTAAATGAAAATCTTATGAAAAGGTGTTTGGATGGATTTATAATGTTATGTGATGTTTTTATAATAATTTCTATAAGTATTTAGTGAAAGGTGGATTTTTTTCGGAAATATAAAAAAATTATAAAAAAAATTATACAGTGACAGTAACCCCACTATAGATTTTATTATGTAATGAATTTTGAATCCATATCATGATGATTATTTGAAATGAAAAAAATATGATATTAATGAATATTCAAGTATTATTATCATGTTTAATTATGTTTTCAACACAACATATAATGTTTTTGAAATTTAATAAAACATGTGAAAATTAATACTTAAGATGTATATTTTCTAACATGGTTTCTAATATAAATATTTTTAAGGATAGTGAAACATTGTGGGTTATTTCATAATTTTTTACCCATTATAGGCCAATGTGCTCCTTAATTAATTGTAAAAGTGTTATATATTTGTGTTCAAAAAACACATTGGATGATATTTGTTATTTTTTTTATCAACTATCCCTGTTTTTCATAACTCAAAACTTGAAACGGTCCATGATAAGTCTTGAAGAACATTCCTTATCCCTGAATTCCTGAAAATAGTGTCTAAGAATCATTTAATATCATATTATAATTTTTTCAATCAAAAAGATATTTTCACCATGTAATGGAATTATACAAAAAATTCAACATGGTGCATATTTAAGTTAGGAATTCATGAAAATAAAATATTTTTCTCAAAAATATTAAACAAACCAAAAAATGAAACAATAGAAATAAAAATAAAAATTATATATATTTTAAAAAATAGAGGTAGAGAAAAATTGAAAAATTCAAAGATATAATGAATCCAAATTATCCAACACATATAATATATAATGAAAAATTATTAAACAAATATGGCCCAAAATATTAATGGTATCAAATGTCACCCACTAGCATGATCACAAAGGCCATATCCCAATGAATCATTAAATAAAGAGGCCAAAAATATCTCTCTCTAAGAAGATAAGATAAAAAACTACTTGATCTACATACACTAAGGTATATAAACGGGGAGTGACCCTGAATCCTTATAGGTTTTGAAAAATATAATTTTTCTATTATATTTAAATGAAAAGAAATTCCATTAATTATATTTTCAAATATAATTTATAAAAAACTCTTTTTTGTCCATTCACGAAAACTACAACACATGTATGCACCAAAAATCCTTTTATTTTTAACCATCACATGTTACGAAGAGAAAATGTCAATAATCCAGAAAATAATGACATAAAATCCCATTTATGTTATATTGAAATATATATAAAAACTGATTAATTTAGAATGAATGTTGAAAGTACTTTCTTTACTAATTTTATAATAAAAACCTATATAACATAATATAAATTATTAAGAATAAAATAAAACTAAAAACATAAAAATATACACATATAAGGAAATCCAAAGTAAGCATATATATGAATAGATCAACTAATTGTGAATTATTGATTTAATATAAATATAAATAGAATCAACAGAAAAAGGAAAATAAAAATAATAAGAATTCATATAATAAAACAATAAAATATTGATATAATAATAAAAAACTACATAAGTGTGTCCCAAGGGAACTATATCAATGAATCCTTGGATCCACATACTATAATTTTGATCAAACCAATCATAACTAACTATGTTAAATCCCTTAGAAAGATAATCATCACAGAATTAAGGTTAGGGGACACCAATGAAATTGGAACCCCATACATATCATAATAATTTTTAATTATTCATTTGAAATCTAAGGCTTCAGATAGTGTAATAAATGCATTGTGGGTACTTTTACTAGTCCACCCTATCAATGTACCCATGCTTTATATGATCATCAATATCCTTATTTATCAAATTAATCATATAAATCACTAATAACACATAAAATCATCCCTATACTTCTTTTAAGTAACCCACATTATGAAAAAATATCCCCATACCATAAAAAATATCGCATCCCATTTGATTTTCAAGATTAAAAAAATAAGAATGGCCTCTATCAAAAACATTACATAAAATTATAACCAATAATTTCATTACTATGAAATAACTGAAACATGAATTTCATTTATTTTTAATCATAGACGGGCCTTTATAACATTAATGATGATTAAGAACATGGAATACTTCATTATTAAAAAAAGTTTAGTTCAATTCAATGAAAAAAGAACCCTCAATACAAAATGAAACTTAAACCGATAATAAACATATTTTACACACTTATTACCAAAGGCAAATATCATTCTAAATATTGGTGTTTATTTTAAGAATCATAGAAATATGTAATAATCAAAAAATAATAACAATAGGACATGAAGGTTAAAAAACAAAAAAAATAATTTAAAAAATACATTATTTAATGTAAAAAATACACAGAATTTATATGTTATCTCTATTAAAAAACATTATAATAAAAATATATAACTTAAAATTCCCATTTAAGACACAATTTCTCAAAAATTATTCAATGTGATATTATACTAATCACCCAAAAGGCATTGCAAATTGATCTTGACAATGCATGACATATGTGACTTTAAAAATACCATTTACAGGAGACTTTAAAATCAATATAATATGAAAAAAGATTATATTATTTACAAAAATAGAATTATATCATATAATAAATAATTAAATGGATTTTATAAAACACTTTCACTAAATTGAATTATGTAAATATAAATATATAGAAACATTTTATCAACCCGACCCTAGTTACCCAGAGTTGGTGCATTATTACATAACATTAGCTTGATCCCAAGGAAATCATGTTCCAAAAGACCGATCAGTTTAGTATTATAGGAAACAAGATTCATATAGAAGTTCAACTTTACAAATTGAAAAGAAATAAAAAACTAATTTATTCCATTAGAAACATCCAAGACTCTTAGATTATGCCCGCAAGTCACTAATAAATAACTTCTTCATATCCTAGGAAAATGAAACATAAGAAAGGGGTTAGCTCAAATACTCAGTAAGGGTAATCAATAAAATGAAAGAAAACATAAATATTAAGCATGATGAATAATTGAAAACACAAGCATTTACAAATAATACACTTGAACACTTTGATGGAAGGAATACGAGTTGAGTAAATAATGCCACAATGAAACATAATAAAGAGTATTCTACTAGTCGAATGACCACATGATCCATCAATATTATTTTCATAATGAGGGAATGTAGAATGCCGAACATTCTGAAACATTTTGTCAAGACCTTCGCTAAGAAGACTAAAAATGATTAAGGCCTCGACCAAAACCATATATCAAAATGGGAAAGGCCTCGGATAATAACACTTCTAGTTGTCTCATGATACCTACCAATGTATCGAGGAGCTATAGCGGGTTCCACCCACCACTTAACAAGTCCAATACATTCCTCATATGAAAAGGATGAAATATAACAGAAAAATTTATATTAAAACTAGCATATGATATGTCAATACATTAACCATAAAACATGAATGATATAAAAATAACACATACACAGTCAAACAGTTCACAAAATCTTCAATACACAAGGGAAGATTTGTATCATAATTAATCGACTTCAAAAAAGTATACAATCCATCAAAGGATGTTGACATAGATGAAATCCAAAAATTTTGAGAGAAATATCTCTTTATTTTTTTGAAATCATTTAATGTTACATAATTATGAAAGAAAACATTTATCATGGAAATTTTATTTTAATCTTGTAAGGGATTCTTTGACGAGGTTATAATGACAGAAAATAACCACACCCGCCATATAAGTTAAAAAATACATTCTTGCCTTATTTTTTTCAAAAAGGTCTTAAGGTACCTTGTTTGGAAAATGACTGAAAGATTCTTTTCAAAACATAGAAGTTCAAATAAGAGCATAAATGACTTTAACCCATTTTCTAGTAAATAGTAAAAATGTTTTGGAATAAATTTTAAAGAAACATAGACGTGGATGATAAAGAGGTCCTAGTAGATACTTATGTAAAAAAACATCAAATAATAAAGAGATTGTAGAATTAACCCATACCTTTTACTTTTCCATAGTAGAGGGTAGGTTAAAATCATATATAATGGAGAAATAATTTTTATTAAATTATATAAGAACCATATAAATTAATATTATATCATATATGATCTTCTAATATTGCTTTGTTAATTATATTTTTGTATTATCATCGTTTTGGGTGTTAAATGATTCATTTTCCTTTATATTCTTTGTTACATAAGTAATGTTTATTATGGATAGGATGTATGTTATTAATATTATGAATTATATTAAGTCTTTAAACATTATTATTTATCATCAAATGAAAATTATTCTTGAATAGATAGGATGGGGAATGAATCTCATCGTGTTGGTGGAGACGGTAATCCGTATGTACGCACGAGCGACAATATTATTCTTTTATTATCAAAATAATATATAATTGAATGGTATATCATATATAAAATATCATTATCATATTATATTTATTATTTACATCATTTATACTCATTATTATATACATCCAAATGAGGAAGTGTTTGAATAACAAACTATACCACGACGTGGAGTCGGTAATCCCTACGTATGCACATATGGTGAATTTGTCATGTATAGGATGGATAGAATAATGAATATCATTATACCATTTTTAAAATAAAATCACAGTATATAGAATATACTGGAGTCACTATTTTATAATGGAAACAACAAAGAAAGAGGAAGAGGAAGAAGAAAATAACTTGAAAGAGATAATGAAATATATACCTCTACTTCAGGTTCTTCCTTTTGATATGATAAAAAGTTCCCCTTAGGTTGGATTTCTGATTAATGTAATGCCTCTAGGATGAAGGCGGGACAAATGGGAGGATATTTGGGTAGGGTTTCGTCGAGAAAAAATGCTTTGAAGGCGTGACTTTGAGAGAAGGGGATGTTCCCTTTTATAAGAGGGGTGAGGGGAACCTTAGGAAAGGATTGAAATATTATTTTATAATAGAACTATTTTCGGTTTCTAATGCCTAAAAAATTAATTATTTAAATTATAAGGTAGTTATGGGTCGTAAACTTTCAACCAATATGTTTTTGATAGGTTTGGGTCACTATATTAACCTTATCATTATGATTTAACTCTTAGTTTAATAGTATGACATTAACCATGTATCTTTGTATTTTTATATTATATGGTTAATGAACATACAATAAACATCAAATAGAACCCAAAGTGGTTCATAAATGATACACCTATAATTATATAAGTCTTCTGGATTATTCATATATTTTTAGGATTAATATATCAACAAGTAATATTGTATTTTTTTTAAAACATCATTTATTTAAATTTTGAAATTATTTAGTAATTGATTTTTGTTAAATTAATAAAAACATTATTTCGTCAAACTAAATACATTTAATCAACCCTAACATGTAATATTAATCCATAAAATTATTGGAATTTATTAAAAGTCTCAAATTATATTTATCTGGATGTTTATAATATCAATTATTTTAATCATTCTTTAATATAGTAATTACAACATTGTCATTGTGTCATAAATAAATTTAATTATTTAATATCTAAAAATTATAAATAAAATAACATTATGTTGGAAATAATTTTATCTGTGTAGTTAATATTTATAGATTAATTTATATTATGTGTAACCCTATATAAAAATTTTTTTATTTATTAAACATTGAATTTAACTCTTTTAACTCTTCTTTAAATAAAATAATAATAAATGTCTTAATATAATGAAAGTGGACTAAAGAGGTTCATATTTTATTCTTAATGTTGTTTTTGGTCGAATTATACTTATCCAATAGAATTAGGACTTGTGTTAGCATAATAATAATATCATTTTTACCATTATTTACCTTATTTAATTTTAACCGTGGTAAATAAAATTAAAAAATTACTATTCACTAAAAATGATTTTCATCTTATTGAACCACATTTTAGTTAATGATATAAATTGTTTCTCTCAGATTTTTGAAATTCATCTCACAGAAGTAGTAAAATTAGGTTTTATAAAAATTTGGAAATGTTCCTAAGAGGTGGGTAAAAGACGGTAATAAGTTTGAGAAAATTATATATATATATCTCATTTTAAAATGACTCCAATGAATTACATTGAACTTATATAGGTATTATGTATATATATTGATGTAAAATTAATTTAAAAAAAATAAATAATTATTTAAATTAAAATTCAGTTTTAAACAATAACTTAGTGTTTTCACTATTCATCAAAAATTGAATGTTTTCAGAAAAATACAAAAAATTCACCCTAATCTAATTTGGTTATTCTGAATCCAAAAATGAGGTCCATTTTGAACAATAAAACATATAAAATTTCAAAAAGTGGGTATTACTATTCATAATGTCTACTTTGATTGGTCAAAGTGTGTTAGAATTTCTAATTTGCGTACAATGCAAGCTGTTGCAGTTTTCAAAGGGGAAACATACAGTGGATGCTTGGGGTGTTACATTATTTTCTCCTTCAAATAATTTTTTACTAAAAATTTCTAGAATATTTCTGCATAAATAAGTTCTGGTGGTTCTTCATTATAAGTTCTTAGGGTTCCCACCTTGCGTTTTTCATCTTCTGGTTTCACCATAGTATTTTTACTAGACGAGTCGTCCCGTTTCTCAACACTTGTTCTCTAGTGTCAAGAATTTTTATAGGCTCTTCACAATAAGACTGATTGGGTTCCAGGTAAATTTCCTCATAGGTGAGTACATGCGTTGGGCGAGGCATGTATTTTCTCATCAGTGATACGTGGAACACATTATGAACTTTGGATAGACTTGGCCACATTTCCAACCAGTAAGCTACAACACCAATTCATTCTAGAATTTCGAAATATCCGATGTACCTAGGAGATAGTTTACCCTTCTTTCTGAATCATATAACTCCCTTCCATGGAGATACTCTCAAGAAAACATGATCTCCTACCTGAAATTCCAAACCCTTCCTTCGGTTATCGACATAGCTCTTCTGCCTACATTGTTCTATTTTGATGTGGTTTTGGATAACCATCAACTTTTAAATCATTTCCTCAACATGTTCTGGGCCTACAACTTTTCTTTCACCAATATCATCCCAACAAGATAGTGTGTGACATATCTTGCCAATAACGCTTCATATAGTGCCATCTGAATACTTGAAATAAAGCTATTGTAATAGTAAAATTCTACCAGAGGTAAATATTGATCACACATTACAAGAAAGTAAATTGAGAAAGATCGTAACATGACTTAAAAGGTTTGAATAGTCCATTCGGATTGTTCATCAAATTGAGGGTGGTAGGCAGTGCTCAAATGTAGTTCAGTATCCCGGGCTTTTTGAAGACTTTTCTAGAATCTTGATGTAAAACAGGGATCACGATTAGAATAATTTGGTAGGTGTACACCATGGAGTCTTAAAACATCATTAATATATAGTTTTTCTAAGAGTTCCAGTGATAAATCATTTCGTATAGAAAAAAAATGTCCTGACATGGTAAGACGATCAACAATGACCCATATTAAAATATTCCTTCTATGTGTCTTTGGTAGCCCCATGACAAAGTCCAGCGTAATATTATACCATTTCAGCTCAGGTATGGGAATAAGTTTCATGAATCCTCCAAGATGTTTCCTTCTAGCTTTCACTTATTGAAAGACCATACATCTTGTCACAAATTCAGCAATCTCCCACTTCATGTAGGCCCACAACCAATTTTCCTTCAAATCTCTATACATCTTAGTGCATCCACATTGTATAGAGAAATTGGAGCTATGATAATCATCTAATAATTAACTTTTCAGTTTAGGTATATCAGGAACACAATGTCTCTTCCCAAATTTCAAAATCCCATATTTATATGTGAAGTCACTCAATCTCCCATCATTCGTAGGTTTATTCTTCTTTTGAAACTCCTCATCATTGGTCTGAGAACTCTTTATCCATTCTTGTAAAGATGGTTTGGAAACCATTTGAGAAAGCATTGATGTTTCACCTTCCATGGTTATTCCAATATCCATCTTTACTAGATCCATGTATATAAGATCTTTTTCAACACTCATCTTGTTCAAAACTCCATGATCATTTCTACTCAAAGCATCTGCCACCTTATTTTCCTTCCCTGGTTGGTAGTGTATAGTGAAATCTAAATCCTTAAGTAGTTGAATCCATATCCTTTACCTCATGTTGAGTTCTTTTTGTGAGAAAATATACTTCCAACTCTTGTGATCAGTATAAATCTCAAAATTTTCACCATATAGATAGTGACTCTATATCTTCAAAGTAGAGATTACAGCTGCTAACTCAGGATCATGAGTAGGATAGTTTTGTTAATTAAATTTTATATGTCATGATTCATATGCAATAACTCTATAATTCTACATAAGGAAACAACCAATTCCTTTCTTTAAGGAATCACTATAAATTACAAACCCATCATTCCCCAATGGTAGAGTTAATATAGGAGCATTGACTAATCTTCTATTATGTTATTTAAAACATTCTTCCCACTCTTTTGTCCAAAAAATTTTAACCCCTTTACGTGTGAGTTGGGTTAATGGGTTAGGCAATTGGGAAAAATTCTAGATAGAACGTCGATAAAAACATACTAAACTAATATAACTGTGTACCTTAGTTATACTGGACAATGCTAGCTATTCAAGGATTTCCTTTTTCTTAGAAGGTTCAATAGAGATTCCATTCATAGAGACAATATGGCCAAGAAAAGAAATCTCCTGAATCCAAAATTCACACTTTCTAAACATCCCTGGTTGATTTTCGTAATGCCCATACCTGGTTCGAAATACTGTTTTCGGAATTTATTTCTTCTTCACACACAACTAATGATATCCAGATTGAAGGTTAATAATTGAAAAATATTGAGCTCTATGATGTTGGTCGAATAAATCATCAATTAGAGGTAGGGGATACTTTTTATTTATTGTTATAGCATTGATCTCCTTGTAGTCAATGCACAACCTCATATATCCATCTTTCTTCATAACAAATTGAACTGGGGATCCTTATTTAGAAACACTAGGGATAATAAATCCCCTATTACTCAATTATTCTAGATGATTCATTAGTTCCAATAATTCCACAATGGCCATTCTATAAGCGGTCTTCGGTATGGGCCTTGAACCAGAAATTACATCAATGGAAAACAAAATTTCCTATTCTAGAGGATGTCCAAGTAAATGCTATGGAAACACATCAAAATATTCTTGAATAATAAGTATTTCCTCTATTTGAAAATTCCTTTCCTCACCACAGATATTTTTTTCTCCTCCTCCCCAATTATTGAACATAGTTGATCTAATGGGGGTGGATCTAGATAAGAATCAGGTGGAGACATTTCTGTTTAAAATATAAGGTACTCTTTATCACCATCGAAAACTGTAACCTCCTTATTCTTACAAAAAATTTTCACATCATGCTCCAAAAGAAAATCCATTCGGAGGATTATATCAAATTAAATCATGGGTATGGTGATGAGATCCGCAGATAAAAAACATTTATACGCCCTAATGGGAAATGATTCACAAAACATGGTTACAATGATACTTCCCTAAAGAGTTTTGACTAAAAACTCCCTTGTTACATCATATTGGAAATAACTAGTTTTCATAAAAAACCAGGAAGATATGAAACAATTAGATGATCCAGAATCAAATAAAGCATTGTCTAAACATAAGGATACCATTAAATTACCTTCCACCACGTCTTTTGGAGCATCAACCTCAGCTATAGTGATCACATAATCTTGGCCTTGATCCCATGGCCTTTTCTCAGGTATTGTAAAGACCCGTAAATTTCAAGGAAATTTTTTTTCTTAATTTTATTTGGAATTTTACAAGAGCGTAGTTTCTGACGGCACCTGATTCCGAGGCCCGGTGTGCCCGGAATCATTTTCCGAAGTTTGGCTCGGGTACGTTCAGTGAACGGACGAGCGGGTTTTTCTAACTTTTGAACCGGTGCCCGGAATCGAATTCTGAGGGCACCGATGAAATCGCAGCGTCGGTATTCGCTTAGAAACACCTCTTCCGGAGTTGCGTTTTCTCGGGTGTGGTTTTTAATTTTCGGGATAAAAGTTAAGAAATAAAATAATTTTGCGACAACTTTATTTTATTTCACTTAAGCCACTTCGAAGCCACTTGAAGCCACTTAAAGGCGGCTTGAACTGAGTTGAATTGGATAGGATGCTATCCAGAAATATCCTACCCCCTTGGTAGGTTATTTGTGAGGTGGGGCCCGCACGAGCCCCGCCGTTTCTTTCCACTAAGAAACGCACCCGTGAAAACCCGTCTTAATGAAATTCAACCGACGCGTTTTCTAAATTCTTAACAGACCATTTAATTGAGATGTTTCTTTCGTGAATTAAATGGGATGTTTCTTTTGCAAATTAAATGGCCTGTTTCTTTCGTTGAATTAATTAAACGAATTAATTCAATTGTTTCTTAAACCTGTTTTCGTGTGTTGGCATATTAATAAAATAAGACCAACCCAAAATCTTTGGAGAAGGTTTGAGAGGATTCTTGCTTCTTCTCCCTCGCTAAGAACATGAAGAACGCGAAGAACGCCGAACCCGGAAATGGACGACGCTTCCGTCCGTGACGTTCTTCCACGCTCCGATCTCCGATCACCGACCATTTGAGGTGAGTGATTTCGGAATTCCTGTCAAAAGTTCTTTTCTTTTGGTTTTAAATGAAACACAGATTTAAATATTAATAATTTAAATCTGTTGTTCTTGGTTCGTTGAGCTCGCCAACTCAACGCGGGATTCCGCGACAACGCGACGCCTCCCCGCGACGACGCGACGATCCCTCTCTTCTGCGACGATCTTTTCCGCGAAGAACGCCCGCGCGCGATGATCGACGAGGTAGGGATTTTATATTATGAGAATTACCCCCCTTTTTAATTTTTCTTCCCGTCAATATTTCTTTAAAGAAATTAAAGAACCGTTTTGTGAACAATTTCTAATCTTATTAAAAATTGTTGTTTCTTGTGTGGAATAAATTTCTCCCGGTTGTTTATCTCTAACGCGGAGGGTGTGGGCCAAACGAACACGGCCCGACGACCCTCCGCCATTCTTCGTTTTGTGCGGATTTGACGGACGACGACGGAACGTGCCGCAGCGGATGTTTGGCGATCCCGCAGTAAAGAACGGATCCCGGGAGGAGCAACGGCGTAGACGGGAAGGAAAACGGGACACCAGAGCGACGCCGGGGGCCCGCGGAAGCTGCCGGCGGCGCGGGTTGCCGGCGCGGCGGCGGCCAACGGACCCGCGGACGCGCGGGTCCGGTTCGCCCAGGCGGGACGCGGCTCAGCCGCGTCCGCGGTTCACCAGCGCGGCCCGCACGCGGGCCGCGGTTCTCTCTCGACCGCGGGGCTGCGCCCGCGGCTTCCACCCGCGCCGATCGGCCGAGCCGAGCCGGCCGAGCTGGGCCGGGCCAATCGGGTCGGACCCGGTTCGGGCCGACCCGGTTCGGGCCGACCCTGGGGGGGTCGGGCCGGGTCGGCTCGGGCCTGTACCCCCCATTCTTCAGACGTTTTCGTTCAAACGCCCGTAACATGAGCTTCGTGCCTCCAAACGACTCGCCGTCAGCGGCAACGCGATCCTTGGATCGAGACAGTCATTTCGGTATATCGCACTCAAGGTTTCGGAATACTTTGAGTTCGGCCGGGTTGGTTCGTACACGAGACCAACCGGGCCCTCGGAGCGGAAACGCTCATATCTTGAGCTACAGACGTCCGTTTGACGTGCCATCAGCTTTGTTGTTTTCCTCTAAGTGAGATGGATCATTTGGCATACTCCGCCCGAGGTTCGGACGTAGGTGGAGTGCGGTCGGGTTGGTTTTGCCTTAAAACCCAACCGGGCCCCTGGGACGAAAATGCCAATATCTCTCAGACCGGGCATTCAATTGACGCACCGTCTGCGACGTTGAGTTCCTGTTGACGATACGGAACTTTTGGATAGATCAACTTCGGACTTCGTGACAGTTGATGTATCAGCCTCTCGGCTCGTGGAGCGGACCCTCCCGAACGAGCTTGCTGTGTGCGAGAACCCTAGGCTGGCTGCGACTGCAACTTCGACAGCGACGACCGTGCAGAGATCCTCAGTGGACTGCGGCGACGACTGTGCAGAGATCCTTCGTGGACTCCGACGACGACCGTGCAGAGATCCTCAGTGGACTGCGGCGACGACTGTGCAGAGATCCTCTGTGGACTCCGACGACGACCGTGCAGAGATCCTCCATGGACTGCGGCGACGACTGTGCAGAGATCCTCAGTGGACTGCGACGACTACTGCACTCAGCGATCCTACGTGGATCAGTGCTACAGGTCCTGCGTGGGCCCGGTCCTGTGTGGGCCCGATCCTGTGTGGGTCCGATCCTGCGTGGGTCAGCGCTCAGCTGTTCTGTGTGAGCCAGCGCCTACAGGTCCTGCGTGGGCCCGATCCTGTGTGGGCCCGATCCTGTGTGGGCCCGATCCTGTGTGGGTCACTGCAAGGTTAGTACCTATCGATCCTTCGTGGTTCCGAAGACTTAGATAGTTCAGTGATCATCTTTATCGTCATCCGAAGAAGTATACCTGTGTGAGCTGAATCTTGTGTTTCTCTCCTTTGTGGATTGTGTTGAGCTGTCCTGTGTGGATTTACTGTTTACTCTCCTTTGTGGATTGTGTTGTTCTATCCTGCGTGGGTATGCATTTTGCTTTCCTGTGTGGACTGGGTTGTGCTAGGGCTCGAACGTTGGAGCCGATCGGGGAATTGATGACTTAGGTATATGTATGGGCATATACCTAAGCCGTGTCAAATGTTACTTCGTGATTGCATCTCTTCTTTGTGATTTATCCTTTGTGGATTTCGGGAGACCTTCGGGGGTCTCGGGGTCCCTACTGAGTAGCTTATACTCACCCCTGCACGGGCTATGCCCGCACTTCATGGTGTTGGTTGCAGATGACGGACAGCGCTGATCATGGAGGAGGCGTGCGGAGCAGGAGAGTACCTGGAGGTGGACCACTGGGCGGGACGTACTCTGAGCGGTTAGGTGGACCCGAGGAGCAGTGGAGGCTATCTGTACCCACCCTTCAGGTGGGACTTCCAGAGGACGGCTCGACGCTGCAGTTTTTCCTTTCAGTTGCTGTTTTTCCTTTCAGTTGTACTTTACAATTGGGCTTGTATTTCCGGCCCCTTTTACTTCCAGCACATCTTGTACAGTTTTTACTTAGTGTTTACTTTTCCGCTTGCTTACTCTGTGGTGATTTTTACTTTTCAAAGGCAATGACTTCCCTTTTTGGTGGGATTTACGCCTTGGTGCTAGTCGCCAGCCCCTGGCCTATGGAAGGCGGGCTTGGGGTAGTCACGGCACGGGCCCCGAGGACGGGTCGTGACAAATTGGTATCAAAGGAGGTCGGTTCTACCGCAGACTCTGATCTTTATTCTATGTGAAGCAATAGTGTTTAGCGTATTGAGTGTGGTTATCAGTCCAGGGAGTCCAGTGTTGGTGCGACGGCCGACGTATCCATACACCAGGACCCTGACTTCTGATTCCCGACATAATGCACGAAAACATTGATTGCATGTGTGTTTCAAGTTTTCTTTGTGATTACTTGTGTCAGCTCACCAGGTATACTGTTCTGACCGTGGCATACTTGTTTCCTTTTCAGGATGGCACGACGACAGCAGCCAGCTAGGGTTCCAAGAGTAGGGCGCGACGACAGCCCGCCGAGCGACGAGGCCTCGGTACAGGGCCCGTTGACAGCAGAGGCACCGGCGTTACCTTTACCTGCCGAGCCCCCGATGCTTCCAGCACTGGAAGCTGACGACACACGACGCCTCGGAGCTCTGCACGAGTTCCAGCGCCAGTGACCACCCAGGTTCCGTGGGGAGTCGGACCCCCAGGCAGCCGAGGACTGGCTGGAGGCGGTCGTCCGAGTTTTCAGGCTAGTGATGACACCAGCAGACCTCATGGTGATCCTCGCGGAGAGCCTACTGCACGCAGCAGCTGGACGCTGGTGGAGCCTGATGCTCCAGGTACACGATGAGACCACCCTAATCTGGACGTACTTCGAGAGCCTCTTCCGCTCAGAGTTCGTCCCGGCCACCCTCCGTGCGGTGCGCATCCAGGAGCTTCTTCAGCTGCGGCAGGGCAGCTTGACGGTCGCTCAGTACGCGGTGAGGTTCACTGACCTATCTCGCTACTCGACAGACATGGTACGGGACCCCTTCTTCTGGGCCCGGACCTTCGAGCAGGGATTGAGACACGAGATCAGGGCATCGCTGATCTCCCTCAGCATCCCGACCCAGGCAGGAGTACTGGAGCGAGCCCTCCTGATCGAGAGCTTCCTGGCTGAGTCCACAGCGAGACATACCGCAGGGCGGCAGATAGCGGAGTCTTCGGTAGCTGGTAGCCGGCGGATGACTCAGGGTTCCAGGCGGAATAGACCTTCCGGTAGGCGACCTCAGGACACTGGCTCAGCAGTGCAGGGCACCCAGCCCGGAGCCAGTCTTCCGAGAGGCAGGCAGTGCTACGAGTGCGGCGGGAAGGGCCACATGGCTCGTGACTTCCCGAACCGTCGTACCGAGGGTCAGCAGACGGTGGAGGGACCACCCAGGCAGAGGCAGAGGGTCGACCGTGGCGGTCCGTAGGGAGGAGTCGGACGAGGCAGAGGAGCTGGCCGAGCGGCAGGTGGTGGGCGATGCTTTGAGACTCTGCCACCACCACCACCAGGAGGCCCTCCCCGACCATAGGGAGCTGGCGGGCAGAGACAGGCTCAGCTCTAGGCAGCGGAGGCCTACGACCACGGTGCGCCAGAGATGATTCGAGGTACGATCTGTGTCTATTCCAACCTTCCTGCAGTTCCGATAGACACAAGAGCGAGTCACTCTTTCTTAGCCACTGCCCTTGTTCGGAGCTCGGAGATTCCGACAGAGCCGTTGGCTCGATCCTTACGGCTAGAGACTCCTACGGGAGCAGACTCGACGATTACGCACTGGTGCCGGCAGTGTGACCTTACTCTAGGAGGCGAGAGCTTTGGCTGGGATATTCTCGTAGCGGCGTCGAGGCCTTACGACGTCATCTTGGGCATGGATTGGTTATCTACGGTCCATGCTCAGATTGACTGCATTAGGCGCAAGGTGCGATGTGTGCGCACCGACGGGAGCAGGTTCACCTTCACCGGCGAGAAAGGAGCCTTAGCAGCACAGGATGGAATCACGCAGAGGAGAGGTCAGCCCATCACTCATCAGTTGGCTAGCCTCATCCTGGGAGTAGTTGACGTGCGGAGTACCAGTTTTCCTGCAGTGGTGGATCAGTACGCGGACGTCTTTCCCGACGACGTTCCAGGACTACCTCCTCGCAGAGAGATAGACTTTTATATTGACCTGTACCCTGGGACAGCTCCGATATCCACTCCAGCATATCGTATGGCCCCCGCTGAGCTTCGAGAGCTGCGGGTACAGTTGGAGGACTTGTAGGGCAAGGGGTACATCCGACCCAGTGTTTCGCCCTGGGCTTCCCCGATTTTGTTCGCCAAGAAGGCGGACGGGAGCTTGCGACTGTGTGTCGATTATCGTCGCCTGAATCAGGTGACAGTGAGGAACAAGTATCCGCTACCCAGGATTGATGACCTCTTCGACCAGCTCAAGGGAGCACGGTGGTTCTCGAAGATATACCTCAGGTCAGGCTATCATCAGCTTAGAGTTCGAGACGAAGATGTGAAGAAGACGGCCTTCAGGTGTCGATATGGCCACTACAAGTTCTTGGTTATGCCTTTCGGTGTGACCAACGCTCCAGCAGTGTCCATGAGCCTCATGAACAGGATCTTCCAGCCATAACTTGATCGATTTGCCGTGGTCTTCATCGACGACATTTTGGTGTACTCGACGACGGAGGAGGAGCACGCCTACCACCTGCGTGTTGTACTAGACACACTCCGAGAGCACCAGCTTTATGGCAAGCTCTCGAAGTGTCAGTTCTGGTTACGTGAGGTCCACTTCTTGGGGCACGTCATTTCTGAGGCGGGAGTTGCAGTGGATCCCGCGAAGATCGAGGCAGTGCTATCTTGGGAGCCACCCAAGAGCGTGACAGAGGTGCGGAGTTTCTTGGGCCTAGCCGGATACTATCGGAGATTTGTGCCGGACTTCTCCAGAGTTGCGGCCCCACTCTCAGCGTTGACGAAGAAGGGGAACCCCTTCGTGTGGTCACACAGATGTCAGCAGAGCTTCCAGGAGCTGAGGCAGAGGTTGACCAGCGCACCTATCTTGAGTTTTCCTGAGGAGGGAGTTGGATACATAGTCTACTGCGATGCATCAGGGACCGGACTCGGGTGTGTCCTGATGCAGGAGCGGGCCGTGATTGCCTACGGATCACGTTAGTTGAGGCCGCATGAGCAGAACTACGCTACCCATGACTTGGAGTTGGCAGCAGTGGTCTTTACCCTGAAGACATGGCGACACTATCTGATGGGAGAGCACTTCACAGTCTTTTCTGACCACCAGATTCTCAGGTACATCTTCTCTCAGAAGGACCTGAACCTGAGACAGCGGCGATGGATCGAGTTCCTCCAGGACTATGACTTTGAGATAGTCTATACTCCTGGGAAGGGGAACGTGGTGGCTGATGCCCTCAGCAGGAGGACGTGCATCCAGCTACTTGAGGAGGCGACGGAGCAGCTAGCCGCTTTGCAGATATCCTTCGTGGATAGAGACGGAGCAGCCTTCCTTCAGTCCCTCACAGTCTCTCCTCCACTTCTTCAGCGGGTCAGAGAGGCACAACATGGGGACGTTGACTGTGAGACACGGCGTGCACAGATATCCTCGGGACATGCACCTGATGGTTCCTCCCTTGGAGCAGAGCACGATGTCCTTTTCAGAGGTCGTACCTTGGTACCAGTCGCTTTACGAGAGGAGGTTCTGAGAGAGTTTCACACTTCTCCTTTGGCGGTACATCCTGGAGTGGCGAAGATGTACCGGGATCTCAGGCGACAGCACTGGTGGCCGGGCATGAAGAAGGCTGTGGCAGAGTTCGTTTCACGGTGCCTCACCTGCCAGCAGGTGAAGGCAGAGCATCAGGTACCGGTAGGTTTGGTACATCACTTGGAGGTCCCGAACAGGAAGTGGGATGGGATATCTATGGACTTCGTGACTGGACTTCCACACACTTCCATAGGTCACGATTCCATTTGGGTGATTGTTGACCGACTCACCAAGTCCGCACACTTCTTACCCATCCGAGAGCAGGGCTCAGTGGAGAGCTTGGGGCGTCTCTACGTTCAGGAGATTATACGACTTCATGGTGTGCCATCGACTATCGTCTCCGATCGGGACGCTTCTTTTACTTCTCGGCTTTGGAAGGGGTTGCAGGAGGCGTTCGGGACGCGACTCGTCTGAGCACCGCCTTTCACCCTCAAACAGATGGTCAGACGGAGAGGACCATTCAGACTCATGAGGACATGCTCCGCGCATGTGTCCTCGACTTTGGTCGCAGTTGGGAGGACCACCTACCCTGGGTAGAGTTTGCGTACAACAACAGCTACCACTCCACCATCGGGATGGCACCCTACGAGGCGTTGTACGGCAGGCCTTGCAGATCTCCTTTGTGCTGGACAAACCCTGGAGAGACAGCACTTGTGGGACCAGAGATGGTCCGGGCCACGACAGAGAAGGTCCAGGTCATCCAGGAGCGGATGAGGAAAGCACAGAGCCGGAAGAAGTCATATGCTGACAGGAGGCGGAGACCACTAGAGTTCGAGGATGGCGACCACGTCTTCTTGCGGTTCTCACCTCGACGTTGTTTGAGGAGATTTGGCCGAGGAAGCAAGTTGTCTCCACGCTTCATCGGGCCTTTCCAGGTCCTCAGCAGGATTGGCGAGGTGTCTTATTGCCTGGCTCTGCCACCTCAGTTGCACCGGGTGCACGACGTCTTCCA
Organism: Viscum album; assembly: GCA_963277665.1. Lineage (NCBI taxonomy): Eukaryota > Viridiplantae > Streptophyta > Magnoliopsida > Santalales > Viscaceae > Viscum > Viscum album. The sequence continues at coordinate 1,793,516,516 of OY728147.1, forward strand.
CGTATCCCAGCTGAGGAGATACGTGCACGACCCGACACACATCATTGACTATGGGGAGCTAGACGTGGATGATGGAGCAACTTTTGCGGAGGTCCCAGTGGAGATAGAGGATCGACAGGAGCGGGTCCTACATGGGCGATCGATTCCTCTTGTGTGCATCAGATGGCAGCACGGGAACCTCCAGGAGAGCACTTGGGAGCGGGAGGCTCAGATGCGTGCTCAGTACCCACATTTGTTTCCCTAGTTTTTGATGTATCTTTACGAGGATGTAAAGTCATGAGGTGGGAGTAATGTAAAGACCCGTAAATTTCAAGGAAATTTTTTTTGTTAATTTTCTTTGAAATTTTACAAGAGCGCAGTATCTGACGGCACCTGATTCCGAGGCCCGGTGTGCCCGGAATCTTTTTCCGAAGTTTGGCTTGGGTACGTTCAGTGAACGGACGAGCGGGTTTTTATAACTTTTGAACCGGTGCCCGGAATTGAATTCTGAGGGCACCGATGAAATCGCAACGCCGGTATTCTCTTAGAAACGCCTCTTTCGGAGTTGCGTTTGCTCGGGTGTGGTTTTTAATTTTCGGGCTTAAAGTTAAGAAATAAAATAATTTTGCGACAACTTTATTTTATTTCACATAAGCCACTTGGAAGCCACTTGAAGCCACTTAAAGGCGGCTTGAACTGAGTTGAACTGGATAGGATGCTATCCAGAAATATCCTACCCCCTTGGTAGGATATTTGTGAGGTGGGGCCCGCACGAGCCCCGCCGTTTCTTTCCGCTAAGAAACGCACCCGTGAAAACCCGTCTTAATGAAATTCAACCGACGCATTTTCTAAATTCTAAACAGACCATTAAATTGGGTTGTTTCTTTCGTGAATTAAATGGGCTGTTTCTTTCGTGAATTAAATGGCCACTTTCTTTCGTTGAATTAATTAAACGAATTAATTCAATCGTTTCTTAAACCTGTTTTCGTGTGTTGGCATATTAATAAAATAAGACCAAACCAAAATATTTGGAGAAGGTTTGAGAGGATTCTTGCTTCTTCTCCCTCGCGAAGAACATGAAGAACGTGAAGAACGCGAAGAACGCCGAACCCGGAAATTGACGACGCTTCCGTCCGTGACGTTCTTCCACGCTCCGATCTCCGATCACCGACCGTTTGAGGTGAGTGATTTCGGAATTCCTCTCAAAAGTTCTTTTCTTTTGGTTTTAAACGAAACACAGATTTAAATATTAATAATTTAAATCTGTTGTTCTTGGTTCGTTGAGCTCGCCGACTCAACGCCGGATTCCGCGACGACGTGACGCCTCCCCGCGACGACGCGACGATCCCTCTCTTCCGCGAAGATCTTTTCCGCGAAGAATGCCCGCGCGCGACGATCGACGAGGTAGGGATTTTATATTATGAGAATTACCCCCGTTTTTAATTTTTCTTCCCGTCAATATTTCTTTAAAGAAATTAAAGAACCGTTTTGTGAACAATTTCTAATCTTATTAAAAATTGTTGTTTCCTGTGTGGAATAAATTTCTCCCGGTTGTTCATCTCTAACGCGGAGGGTGCGGGCCAAACTAACACGGCCCGAAGACCCTCCGCCATTCTTCGTTTTGTGCGGATTTGACAGACGACGACGGAACGTGCCGCAGCGGATGTTTGGCGATCCCACAGTAAAGAACGGATCCCGGGAGGAGCAATGGCGCAGACAGGAAGGAAAACGGGCCACCGGAGCGACGCCGGCGGCCCGCGGAAGCTGCCGGCGGCGCGTCGCCGGACGAGGCCGCCGCGGCTGAAGCCGCGGTGGCGGCGGCCAACGGACCCGCGGCCGCGCGGGTCCAGTTCGCCCAGGCGGGACGCGGCTCAGCCGCGTCCGCGGTTCACCAGTGCGGCCCGCACGCGGGCCGCGGTTCTCTCTCGACCGCGGGGCTGCGCCCGCGGCTTCCACCCGCGCCGCTCAGCCGAGCCGAGCCAGACCGGCTCTGGAAGGGCCGGGCTGGGCCAACCGGGTCGGACCCGGGTCGGGTCGACCCGGTTCGGGATGACCCAGTGGGGGGTCGGGCCGGGTCGGCCCGGGCCCGTACCCCCCTTCTTCGGACGTTTTCGTTCAAACGCCCGTAACTTGAGCTCCGTGCCTCCAAACGACTCGATGTCAGTGGAAACGCGATCCTTGGATCGGGACGGTCGTTTCGGTATATCGCACTCAAGGTTTCGGAATACTTTGAGTTCAGCCGGGTTGGTTCGTACACGAGACCAACCGGGCCCTCGGAGCGGAAACGCTCATATCTTGAGCTACAGATGTCCGTTTGACGTGCCGTTAGCTTTGTTGTTTTCCTCTAAGTGAGACAGATCTTTTGGCATACTCCGCCCGAGGTTCGGACGCAGGTGGAGTGCGGTTGGGTTGGTTTTGCCTTAAAAACCAACCGGGCCCCTGGGACGAAAATGCCAATCTCTCTCAGACCGGGCGTCCGATTGACGCGCCGTCTGCGACGTTGAGTTCCTATTGACGATAGGGAACTTTTGGATACATCAACTTCGGACTTCGTGACAGTTGATGTATCAGCCTCTCGGCTTGTGGAGCGGACCCTCCCGAACGAGCTTGCTGTGTGCGGGAACCCTAGGCTGGCTGCGACTGCTACTTCGACAGGGACGACCGTGCAGAGATCCTCAGTGGACTGCGGCGACGACTGTGCAGAGATCCTCCGTGGACTCCGACGACGACCGTGCAGAGATCCTCAGTGGACTGCGGCGACGACTGTGCAGAGATCCTCCGTGGACTCCGACGACGATCGTGAAGAGATCCTCCGTGGACTGCGGCGACGACTGTGCAGAGAACCTCAGTGGACTGCGACGACTACTGCACTCAGCGATCCTACATGGATCAGTGCTACATATCCTGCGTGGGCCCAATCCTGTGTGGGCCCGATCCTGTGTGGGTCCGATCCTGCGTGGGTCAGCGCTCAGCGGTTCTGTGTGAGCCAGCGCCTACAGGTCCTACGTGGGCCCGGTCCTGTGTGGGCCTGATCCTGTGTGGGTCCGATCCTTTGTGGGTCACTGCAAGGTTAGTACCTATCGATCCTTCGTGGGTCCGACGACATAGATGGTTCAGTGATCATCTTTATCATCATCCGAAGAAGTATACCTGTGTGAGCTGAATCTTGTGTTTCTCTCCGTTGTGGATTGTGTTGAGCTATCCTGTGTGGATTTACTGTTTACTCTCCTTTGTGGATTGTGTTGTTCTATCCCGCGTGGGTATGCGTTTTGCTTTCCTGTGTGGACTGGGTTGTGCTAGGGCTCGGACGTTGGAGCCGATCGCGGAATTGATGACTTAGGTATATGTATGGGCATATACCTAAGCCCTGTCAGATGTTACTTCGTGATTGCATCTCTTCTTCATGATTTATCCTTTGTGGATTTCGGGAGACCATCGGGGGTCTCGGGGTCCCTACTGAGTAGCTTATACTCACCCCTGCACGGGTTATGCCCGCACTTCGTGGTGTTGGTTGCAGACGACGGACAGCGCTGATCATGGAGGAGGCGTGCGGAGCAGGACAGTACCTGGAGGTGGACCACTGGGCGGGACGTACTCGGAGCGGTTAGGTGGACCCGAGGAGCAGTGGAGGATATCTGTACCCACCCTTCAGGTGTGACTTCCAGAGGACGGCTCGACGCTGCAGTTTTTCCTTTCAGTTGCTGTTTTTCCTTTCAGTTGTACTTTACAGTTGGGCTTGTTTTTCCGGCCCCTTTTACTTCCAGCACAGCTTGTACAGTTTTTACTTAGTGTTTACTTTTCCACTTGCTTACTCTGTGGTGCTTGTTTACTTTTCAAAGGCAATTCCTTCCCTTTTTGTTGGGATTTACGCCTTGGTGCTAGTCGCCAGCCCCTGGCCTATGGAAGGCGGGCTTGAGGTAGTCACGGCACGGGCCCCGAGGACGGGTCGTGACAGGTATGTTTCCATGGCACTTAGGAAATTTATTTTCATAATGACCCATATCCCTTCAATTGTATCATTGAACATTGGTAGAATCTTTCTTTCCCTTAAAATGAACCAAAAGATGGTTTTTCTGTCCAAATTTTCATCATATTCTTTTTCCTTTAAGATAGGCACCAGTGTTATTCCTTCCACAATTATCACACGATGGATATTCAATTCATCCTTCTTCCCTGTTTCCTTATTTCCTTTCCTAGAGTGTTCAGCAGATATCATCTTTTCTTTCTTTTCTTTAAAGTCATAAGATTTAGTGAATTCACTTTCTGTCTTGATAGTACATTAGACAATATCATCGTATGATGTGAAGGATTGCAATAGCAATGTTGGACGGAGAAATGGTTTTAACCCATCAAAAAAATGATCAATATAACTTCTTGGATTTTGAATATAATATGCAGCATGCCTTGCTAATCTTGTAAAGTAAGCCTCATACTTTGCAACATTCTCATCCTCCTTTTTCCTCAGACTTAGAAATTACCTTTCCATATCCGCTTGATGTTCATGAGGAAAGTATTTTTCTAATAAAATCTATTTAAACTCCCTTAATTACATACTGGACACTTCTTCATCTTCCTTTGTGTTTTGAATCAATGACCACCATTGATTAGCATATCTAGTGATGCAATAAACTTTCATGACAACTTTTTCCGTTTTTCTTCTCCCTAAAGCATGAAATATTTTTTCTAATGAATTTATCCATTGCTCAGCCACTAATGGATTTGTACTCCCATTGAATGTTGGTGGTTATTTCCTCATGAAGCGGTCTAACATTGATCCTCCACGTTGTGGATCAGGGTGCTCCATGTAAGTATGGTTATTATTCCTAACCTGAGTGAGTTTTCCTAGTATGGTGATAAATCGATCATCACCAGTTGCATCACCAGCTCCACTATAATTATCTTTAGTGGTAGGAAAATCCCTACATGGATTACATGCATTTATATGGTTTTCATTCCTTCCACTATGCACCATTTTTAAATAATGGGATAAACTAGATTAGTTTTTGAATCAAAATATATAATTTCATACTTGTAAAACACTTAACATAAATTGACCAGTTTATGGATATAATCCACAATCATAAAAATGTTTTCATTGAGTTAGTATATACTAATAAATCCTTCATAACAGTTTGTAAAGAAAGTTAGAATTATCCTAAGCATATTTCATAGGAGTGTCGTAACCAATAGTGCAGCAAGGCCTGTTGTCTTGTACCAGTTCCCGTTTGAGTCTAGCTCAAAGTGGTGTTTTTGGGTTTTACCTCTAGGTACATCTTTGCCTAAGGCACCTCTACCTGCTCGTATCCAGATAGGGTTTTTTTTCTTGGGAAACTCATAAAATCTCTACAATACCAAAATTATAGGATGTTATTCTATACTAATCCTCAAAGTTTATCATAGGATAATGTTCTATAATCAAAGATTATCTAAATCTAGTTTCAAAGGATTGTACAAAAATTCCTTTGATGCCAACCGTAACGCCCCAAAATCAGTTACCCAGAGTCGGTGCATTGTTACATAACATTTTCATGATCACAAGGAAATCATGCCTCGAAAGACCGATCATTTTTTTATTATTGGAAACAAGATTCATACATAAGTTCAACTTTACAACATCAAAAGAAATACAGCACTAATTTATTCCATTAGAAACATCAATGACTCCAAGATTATTCCTGCAAGTCACTAATAACTATCTTCTTCATATCCTGGGAAAATGAATCATAATAAAGGGGTGACCTCTAATGCTCAGTAAGGGTAAGAAATACAACAAAAGATAACATAAATATTAAGCATGGTGAATAATGGAAACCACATACCTTTTCACAGAATCAATATAAACACTTTTTGGGAAAGAATATGAGTTGAGTAAATAATGACATAATAAAACATAATCATGGTTATTCTACTAGTTGAATGAGCACATGAACCATCAATATTATATTCATAACGAGGGAATGTATATTGTCAGATATTCTAAAATATTTTTCAAAGGCCACGACCAAGACTTCTAAAAATTAGTTAGGCCTCTGCCAAAACCATATATCAAATTGGGAAAGGCCTCATCCAATTCAATGTCTAGTATTCTCATGAGACCTACTGATGCATCGAAGAGCTATAGTAGGATCCATGTGTCACTTACTAAGTCCAATATATTCCTGATATGACAAGGTTGAAATATAACAAAAACATTCATATTAAAACTAGCATACAAAATGTCAATTCTTTAACCATAAACAATGAATGGGATAAAAATAACACATCCATAGTAAAAAATATCACAAAAACATCACTACATTTGTATCATAATGAGTCAACTTCAATCAAGTATAAAATCTATCAAAGGATGTTTACATAGATGAAATCAAAACTCTTTGAGAGAAATATCTCTTCTTTTTTTGAAATCATTTAAAGTTACATAATTATAAAAGAAAACATTTATTTTGATAATATTCTCATAATATTGTAAGGGAAGCTTTGACAAGGTTATAATGGCGGAGAACAACCACACCCACCGTATAAGTTAAAAAAGACATTCTTACCTTAATTTTGTTGAAATGGTCGTAAAGTGCCTTGTTTTGAAAGCGACTGAAAGATTCCTTTCAAATCATATATGTTCAAATAAGGGTATAAATGAATTTAACCCATTTTATAGTAAATAATAAAAATGTTTTGAAATATATTTTTAAGGATCATGGATGCGGATGATAAAGAGATCCCATTAGATACTTACGTAAAAACAACCTCGTATAATAAAGAGATTGAAGAATTAACCCTAACCTTATACTTTTCCTTGGTTGAGGGTAGGTTAAACACTTGTATAATGAAGAAATAATTTTTATTAAATTATACAAGAACCATATAAATTAATATTATGTTATATATGATCTTCTAATATTGCTTTGTTAATAATATTATAGTATTATCATCGTTTCTAGTGTTAACTGATCCATTTTCCTTTATATGATTTGTTACATAAGTAATATTTTCTCGATAGGATGTATCTTATTAATATTCAGATTGATATTAAATCATTAAACATTATTTTTAATCATCAAATGAAAATTAGTCTTGAATGGATAGGATGGGGAAGGAATCTCATCGTGTTCGTGGAGACGGTAATCCGCACGTACACATAAGAGACAATATCCTTCTTTTGATATTAAAATCATATATAATTGAATGTCATATAATATATAATGAATAATTATCATATTATATTTATTATTTAAATCATTTATACCCATTATTACACCCATCCAAATGATGAAGTCTTTGAATAACAAACTTCACCACGACGTTTAGACGGTAATCCGTACATACGCACGTATGGTGACTTTGTCATTTATAGGATGGATAGAGTAATTAATATAGTTGTAAAATTTTTATAATAACATCATAGTATATAGAAGATACTAGAGTTATTATTTTATAATGGAAAAAACAAATAAAGAGGAAGTGGAAGAAGAAATGAACTGGAAATGGGTGATGAAATATTTACCTCTTTTTCAGGTTCTTCCTTTTGATTTGATCAAAAGGGATCCTTAGAGTGGATTTCTGACTAACGGAAGGCCTCTACGATGAAGATAGGATAGTTGGAAGGATATATGGGTAGGTTTTGGCTGAGCCAACTATCTTTTAATGTGTGAATGTTAGATAAGGGGAAGTTCCCTTTTATAAGAGGTGTGAGGGGCACCTTAGGAAAAGATTGAAATATTATTTAATAATAAAATAATTTTCGGTTTATAATTGATCAAAAATGAACTATTAAAAGGATAAGGTGGGGATGGGTCGAAAATATCTCAACCAATTGGTTTTATACAGGTTTGGGTCTCTATATTAACCTTATTTTATAGATTTAACACTTTGTTAAATAGTTTGACATGTACTATGTCTCTTTTTATTTTTATATTATATCATTAATAAACATACTATAAACTGCCAATAGAACCCCAAGTGGTTAATTAATGAAACAAATATCATTATATATGTCTTTTGGCCAATAATTATATTTTTAGGGTTATTTTATCAACTAATAATATTCTCTATTTTTTAAAAAATCGTTTATGTGTTTTTTGAAAATATTTAATAATTGATTTTTTAATGTCCATATAACTTTATTACTTCGAAATAAATACATTTAATTAACCCTAAAATTTCATATTAACCTCAAAAATTAGTGTAATTCATTAAAAGTCTCAAATTAGATTTATTTGGATGTTTATAATATCAATTATTTTAAACATTATGTAATATGATAATTACTGCTTTATTATTGTGTCATAAATTAATTTAATTATTTAATGTCTAAAAATTATAAATAAAAAACCATTACGTAGGAAATATTTTTGTATTTCTAATAAATATTTATAGTCAAATTTATATTGTGTGTAACCCTGTATTAAAAATGATTTAGTTATTAAACATTGAATTTAACTTTTTAACTCTTTAAATAAAATAATAATAAATGTCCTAATCTAATCCAAGTGGACCAAAGAGGTTCATATTTTATTTATAAGGTTGTTTTTGGTCTAATTATACTTATCCAATAGAATTAGGACATGTGTTAGGGTAATAATAATATCATTTTTACCCTTAATTACACTATTTACTTTTAATAGTGATAAATAAATGTAAAAAGTTACTATTCACAAAATATTATTATTATCTTATTGAACCAAACTTTACTTATTGATATCAACTGTGTCTCTCGGATTTTTGAAATTCAACTCACAAAAGTGGTCAAATTATGTTTTATACAAATTTGGAATTTCCCTTAGGAGGTGGGAAAAATACTATAAAAAGTTTGATAAAATTTTATATATCTATACTCATTATTAAATGACTCCAATGAATTACATTGAACATATATAGGTATTATGTATCTATTTTGACCTAAAATAAATTTAAATAAAATAAATAATTATTTAAAAAAATGGGTGGTTTTAAACAATAACTTAGTGGTTTTCACTATTCACAAAAAATTGAATGTCTTCAGAAAAATACCAAAAATTTACCCTAACCTAATTTCGATATTCCAAATACAAAAATGAAGTCCATTTTGGGAGATAAAAATTATAAAATCTTAAAAAGTGGGTATTATTAATCATAAAGGCTAGTTTGATTGGTCATAGTGTGTTAGAATCTCGAAGTTGTGTACAATGCAAGATATTGCATTATTTAAAGGGAAATCCTTTCGTGGAAGCTTGGGATGTTACAAAAGATACCTTAATCAAAGAGAAATCCATCACATTCAATCAACATCTCCATAATATCTACAAATATGAGAACTGTAATACCTAAACATTAAAATTCAATATAAAAGGAAAAACTCATGACCTTGGACCCCCTTTTGTGAGTGAAATATTATGAAAGAGAAAAAATGAGTTAGAAGATGATAAATATTTTTTAACCATAAGAAATCTAATTGGAAATGAAGTAGGAAAACTTAATCCATGGATGAGGAGAGGGAAGTTTCAACGAAGTCTCTCCTTACCTGTATAGACATGAATGTGTGATGAAGATGGATAATGGTGGTTTAATTTATGTAGATTTAGAATATAAAATTCATTATTTTCTACACCAATAAGATATAATTTATTAGAATCATGTTTTACCCAACTTTGTTCCAACCATACAACTAGTTGTGGTTTATAGAGAAGATATTCCATATTTTATTCACATGGATTTCTATAACCATATGATAAAATTGTAAAAGAGACCCATTCAAAAAATTTCCTCACAATTATTCCATTAGGATATACATGTTCTAACTAAATATGAATTAACCATGGGGGAGGTACTATAACACCTATAAAGGGATGCACAATATTTCCACATTGTTTACCAAATTGTGTGCCAAGAATGAACTTATAGAAAACTCTAAAAAATTTAGATAAATTTATCCCAAACTCCATAATAATACACGAATTAAATAATTAATGATAAACAATACACTAATATGAAATATTGGTATGATAATTCTCCCTACCATACAATTTTATACATCCAAAATGTCACCAATTATTTTAGAGTATATAAACTTAAAATAGATCATGAAGGACATACAATTGTATATTTAATTCAAAAATTGTTACAAAATGATGGTAATAAATACTAAAAAACTACTATTATAAAAAACATATCCAACCATTTTATGTTATACTATATCAAATACACAAATACTGAAATATGAACAGACAATAATGAACCGGGACCTATGATTGGTGTCACCACCATTTATGGATCACACTAACCGAATGGATAAAAAAGTGATAAAATGGAAAACCAGTATGATTTAATACGAAACCTTCAATTGAAGAGGATGAAATGGAGAAATCAGTCAACGATAAAATCAATATTCATATAGAAACAATCATTACATTCTCTAATGAATCAAAAACCATCGAAATTGAAAAATAAATCAGTATAAATATACAAACTAATAATATAGATCAAAGGAATATGGGGGGAGGAAAGAAAAGAGGGAAGGAAGTGGAACACCTTGATCATGATCTATAGCCTACTACCCAGACCCTTCTAATAATACTTCATTTTAAATAACTCTAAAGGATAACTCAACTAGTTATAGGGATGTAATGTTTTTATAATTTCAAATAAAAGGACATAGAAAACTGAATATGAGAACTCAAAGGAATGTAGGAAATTTCATATTCATTGAAGGATTAATAATAAGTTTATGATACTCTTTTAAACTACACCAATTATCCCTCTAGGTTCATATAACTTCCATTACACTAAATATAGAGAACCATTATTAAAATAAGAAGAATAGGATCAATGTATAACATGATACCTTATCAAAGTCAATGAACCCATAAATACGTTACTTACTATATCCACAACCATTGTCCAAAGATATGAAAACACTTCATAATAAATCCATAAATTAATCGCATTTAAAAACATTGAAATAAAAATTATGAAATCTCATGGAAGGCTTGATATCTAGGAAGGGTTCTGGTCCCCCAATCCAATTGGAGTCTGGATAGGGTTTATAATTATTGGAGGTCACATCCTATATAAAATATTATCTATCCTATTGAATAACCCGCAACTCATAGAATTTCAGTAGGAGGAAAAATTTTAATAGATGGAATAAAAAATCCATGTTAAAAGAACAAACCATAATTATAAAATGCAGAATACTCACCACAAAACCAAAAAACAATCCACCAGTCTATAAAATTATTCAAAAATTTTATGTCTAGAATATCTCATACCAATTATAATATTATTCAATTTTAATTCAAAATATGCCCATAATATTTTATAAATTCCTATTCAAAATCAATTTTAAAATCCTAATATCATGTTTCTTTCAATTTATTTTAGAAAATAAGTTAATTAATTTCAACACCCCATATAAAGAACACATTGAAACATCCCTATACCTTCATTGAATTATTTTTAAATTCCAAAAAAACCAATTACTTCTATACCATCATAGAAAATACATTTTTCAATTCTAAATCTTATACTTTTTCATTAAACCATTTTTGTTGAAAATAAATTGAAAAAAATATAACTATTGGTCATAAGTTATATTAAAAAATCCATTAAAATCATACTAAATAATAAATAAACATGACTACAATCATTCCTCAAGAAAAAGTGGTCCAATAAAGAATTTTAAAAGAGTTGGTGGTTGTTTATGTTTGGAATGATGGTTTGGAGAACCGTTAATGAACTGTGTGACATGAGTTGATAAATTATATGAACTTTCCACACATGATATACACTATATTAGAGACTATGTTAAGTAATCATGTTCCTCTAGGTCTTCTCCAATTTTCAAGAAAAAAATGAAAATTCCATAAAAACCATTATAATCTCAACATAATTTAAAACATCATCAATCCAAATAAATATAATCACAAATGAATGAAAACCAAATTAAAATTACCACATTAATTATATTTTCACAAATTTTAATGTGTTGTTTAGAATGAGGTAGATCTGTATAGAATCTCACAATACTTACCTATCATTTTTTGAAATCCGTATTTCGTTTCTACTTTCCAAATTTCAATGGGAGATCTGACATAATATTTTCAACAATGATCATAAAACGTATAGAATAAACCCTTAAATAGGTTAGCTTCAAGGCTCAAAGTTAATTCAAGATCCCCATTGGATGACATCTAGTGCATGAGCATTAAGAAATCATACTAGGAAGTGGTTTTACGTAATAAAAAATTTAATATCACCTAAAAATATTCTATTGAAAGTCTATAATGGTGGGTTCATAAGTTATGAAAACATTAAAATAATATAAAATGTTTCAAAATATGTGAAAAACTGAAAAATGAAAAATTAAAGGACATAATTAAACCAACATTCATATAATAGAAAATTATACACGTAGACCAAATGAAAAATCCCATGATATAATGATATTGGAATGGATGATACATATGAAATAAGATAAGTTATTATTTACTACAAACAAGAATAAAAAATACATGTCATCTTAATGTAAACCAATAACATCATTACAAATAAATATTCCATTGGTAACCAAAAATAACATGTCCATAAGATGGCACTGTTTGAGATTCTAAATTTACAACACTGAAATATTCTATAGACATCGAGTGGTTTAAGTGGGGAGTGAGACAATAAATTATTATATTATTAATAATAAAATATTTTTTATGTGATTCCTTTCATAATTCATTATATTTATTCTAGTTTGAAATAAATATTATTAAAATAATAAAGTTGAGAGATTTTGTGAAAACTAAAATACAATTAAGTTGACACATTTTCTTGTTTAGAAACAAACTCATGTTAGTAACTGAAAAAGATTTTGTCATATGAAAAAATCACTTAAACCCTTTTTATGTTATATTTAATGAAATTTTAATAAAATAAATTAAATTTATCATTAATGTTAAATGTCTATTATGTACTAATTTACATACAAAAAAATTGATAACTTAATTTCAATATCTAGATAAATAAGAAATACAAAAACATTTAAATATAGTCATATAAGATAACCAAAGGTATATAGAAATTAAATTTTCTCATGTAAAAGAGAATAAACTATTGAATATAAATAGAAACAACATCCACTATGAATGTAATGTAAATAAGTATTAAAAATAAGGAAATATGATACAAAAAGAAATAATAGAATGTAAAAAATATAATGGGAGTTACCCTGGATAATTAATGTCAGAAAAATATAGTATCCCTATTTTATCTTTTTAATTGAACCGATCCAGACCAACTACACCCAAGACACTAGGTATAGAATCTCCAATTCCTATCATTATTGGGAAATCCTAGAATGCTTCACCTATCCATATCCAATTAATATTTATTCAATGTGGCATATTACAAGGCCATAGAGACCAAAACCAATGCATATCTGGTACTTCTTATATTCCTCTCTACCTAAGTACCCATTGTTTAGATGATCAACCAAATGAAGGTGAGTACTAAAAATTAAATAAATCATATAAAATTCCAATGACACATAATTAAATCCATAAATTCCTTCCCAAGAACCACATTTTTGAAAACATCTATATTTAAAAAATGTAAAACATCCCATATTAAAATAAAGATAAAAAATAAGAATAATAAAGGGGATAAATAGAATCTCATTATATAAAATTCCAACCAGGCCATTCATTCATCATTCTAAGCTATAAAACAAAATTTCTTCAATGTTTTTCCAAAAAGGACTTTTTGAAATAAATCACGATTTAGGACAATGAAAATTTCTTTATAAGTCCAAATATCATTCAATAATTATAAAATAACACTATAAGACAAATTTTAGATTTAATTCCATGATAAAAATATTTTAATCACATATTACTAAATAAAATAATTCAATATATATTTTCATATTTGAAGAATAAAACGAAAATTAAGAATCATATCATAATAATATGGGGGCACTGAAGAGAAATAAAAATAAAATCCCTTAAAAAGAAACTATTTAATTAGAAAAATAGGTAGAACTCTTAATCTAATAGGTTCAAGAGATGGATATATTTTAGTTAAAAAAATTCAGAAAATAGAAATAGTGACATTATAAGGGGGTTTACAATGTTGGGAATAAAATACACCAAACACATCCAAATGAAAAGGATGAAATGAAAATTCTTGTGTAAAAAGGATCATCATGGGGAGGTTACCAAAATATATATATTCTTATAGAGAATCAACTACCTGATTGTCCTTCCAATAAGTATGGGTAATAATAATATTTATAATTTTAATAAGATAGTGGAATTAAAACCATGATGTAATCATTTTCCATGGAACCTCCCTGGACCTTCTCATCAAGATATGAACTATGGAAGTGGAGTCATATTCCACAAAGAGATATCCCCATCAATGATAAAAAATATACCATATATATTTATTCATCACCCATAATTTAGTTTCAATGGTAGAACCAATTATAATATAGTGATAAAAACAACTGTTAACTAAAACAAAATGTGTATATAAGACATCACAATATCTTGAAGGCCCAGATGCCCTTGATGCAAACCCAATCCACATTCACTTTTATCCAGAGAGAGATCAGTGGAATCGATTTTATGGGCATTAACATATGTGGGTTTTTCCCTATCACTTGAATGGAATGATTTAAAAATAGTCATATCAGAAAGCACATTACTCATTGAACCTATTAAGTGTTATTAGGTTTCCACGACCTCCCTATTAAGATTATTCTTCCCATCATGAAAATAGGGCATATGATTCTCAAATATATGGCCATTTCATGTACTATAAATGTATTCAAATACACTAGCCACTATAGTGAACAAAATATATTTCACATGCTCACTCTTACCAGGGTTTCTAATAGAATAAATGAATTAATCAATATTTTTCATTTTCAAATCAATAAAAATGTCATGAAATTGGTCCCATAACCTACATAAGAAACTGATTGAAATGAACAGGTGAATAATTTATTCACTATATTCAAAAAATGATATCAAGATGGAGGAATATGGATTCCAGTATTCTGCAGCATTCCATTTAAATGAATCTATCTCTTCAAAATTATCCAAATAATCAATAAATGAGAAGGGGAAATAATATATTTCTAGAACATCTTAATAAACTGTGGAATAAATAGATCCCCATCATAAATATTCCTTTAATTGTCCTTGGAGGTGCAATTTCTAGTGTAACTTTGAGTCCAATTTAGATTATTGCAATTATTATTGAGGTAGACCTAGAATTATGACTTATTTGAGGGTAAATGTGAACTTTTAATTCCAATAAGAACTAGAAATATGTTTCATGAAAGGTGAAAAATCCATTTGTTCACTTAGAGGTTCTTCTATCCATGGTGTTGTCGATAACTTGTGATTAGAGTTCATACGGACCAACCACCTTGATTAGCTCCTGAGAAATCGATAAGCAAATTTAAGAGCATGCCAAATAGAGGAGAATAAATTAATAGAGTACACATTATACTTCATTGAGAGAAATATATGAGAGAAAAAATTTATAGAGATGTCTTTGGAAATTAGAAAATTCAAAAGAAATTTACTATGAATAACATCATTGAAAATTATTCAATCCAATATTCTTAATCCCCTTATATCATAGGGTGTAGAAAAATCATTCTAATCCACTATGAAGAGTATCTTGTCATGAATGGACCCATTAAATGATGAGTTCCTTATCAATACTTCAATCTCTATATTGTGTATTCTACGACATATATTAATATACAATGCATATAAAAATATAGAAGTGATAATTGAATTCACAAAACAATCTATCCCTACTTGAGGTATAGTCCTCCACTTCCATAAGGTCATTTGGGAAATGATTCTAGAATATATTCATTCTAGGTAGAATATTTTAACATTACTCCAGAATAGGGGAACCCTAATATAATGAATGGGTAGACCTATTTCTTTACCCTATGTAGTTTGGAAACCCGGTTCTACTCAGATATAATCGTCCAATTTCCGTACACCACAATGGATTTATTCCAACATATAACATGAAAAGATATTATCTCATAATGATAATTTTTTTGAATGTAATAAATAGTTCTCTTATCAACTTAACCAAATAATAGAATCTCATTAGCATAGGGAAGGTTGGAGGGTGAAAAGATATCCATACCAAACTTAATTTTCTTAAATAAACCTACTACACTATATCATTTAGGAACATAACGAATTAATCATAATACATGGAAAATAGATGACTAGAAAGAGGATATAATTTATTAAACCCTAGGGAGGACTAGAAATATTCTCTTCATGACCCATTAATATGAATCTAGAGTCTAGAATTGTTATGAATCATGTTTATCAAGTTGAGGGAGGAATCGTAAAATCAATGCTCTTTGATAATATAAAAATAAATCTCCATTTTATGGTATCAAATGCCTTATAAATATATATTTTTATTGAGAAATTTTAATACCTATTCTTTATCTTCATTATGTTTACACAGTACACAACAGTTAGAAATAAATTTGAATACTCCTTCTATGGAGGAAACCCAAATTGATTAGTTGTAATCAGGCCACTAGAAATAGGCCGAAAACATGAAGAAAACATTTTGATGATAATTTTGGAGACTGTGTTCCAAATGTCTACCATACTAAAATCCATAATATCCAATTAATTTTCCATCTTTGGAATGAAGGAAATAAAACTTTCATTTATTCCATTGGGCATAGAAGTGTGATTGATGAACTCTCTCAAAGCATTAATAGTCATATGATGAAGAATCTCGCAGTTAGAAATATATAATTTATTGGTAAATCCATCAGTTCCTAAAAAACTATCATTGCTCAAATAGAATTTAGAAACCTTAATATACCCATATAGAAGAGATTCAACTAGAATCTTGTTTTCTTGATCATCCACTGTGGATTCAATATTTGAAATCATTTTATGAATATAACTCTCACTACGAATTGTAAAATATGAACGTCCAAACTAAATATGGAGTCATTAACATCATTATTAGTGAGTTCTCAAAAAAATTTCACACTTTGAAAGAAAAGGGAATAATTATTTGTTTTTATCACCATTTTATTACAATTTCACATTAAATTGGTTTTGTGCAAGTATTTTTAAAAGGTAAAGTAGATCATCAAAATGGGAAATGGAATTAATCTAATATATGGATGGGACATATTGATTATGACATTCATTTTCAAATTGATGGACATATTTTTCGCCAATCCTAATGTCATTATATATAGCAGAGAAATATGTATTTCTAAATTAACTACCTAATTATTTGAATTTTGTCAACTATTTAGACATTATTGTAAGAGGAATAACTATATAAACATTTTCCATTATTTTGAGACATCTTCAAGACATCGCGACACAACATGTGGTACATTTTTGATGTTAAAATCAACACGATATGACCTTATTACTTAGTTATAATATCCTAAAAATAGGACTACGGTTAGAGAGACGCCTAGGAATATTGAGAGTAGGCACATTTGGTGAATCATTTCTTATATAAATTTCAAAATTAAATATATCACGTTTACTAGATTACTTTACATTGAGTGTGAAAATAATACATTTGTATTCTCCTCCAAAAAATGTGACCTCAACTTAGTTTCATTTATTAATGGATGATGAAAAATCATAGATAACTAATCTATTGATTGGAGTAATCGTTTTTTTCATCATATCTAAGAATATTATTGAAGACACCCATGATGACTGAGTTATGATAAACCTAAACAGAAATGATTTTCATGTATTTATATAATCAACTTATTTTGATATAGAAATTAAAGGCATAAAAAAGGATAATAAGAAAAAAATAGATGAATTCCAATAATAACTGATAAAGCATACCTGGTCTTAATGTAGGTGTGATGAAAAACAAAGTCATCCTTACCTAACAAAATATTCTTATCCCCATTCCGATTTGTATTTTTTGTTATAAATGAATAACAAATATAATCACATTCAATGATAATGAATTTTTTAAACATCATTTTTTGGATAAAAATACAAATCATTAGAGGTTTATTGGTCAAAATGAAATTCCGCATGGCTATGACCATGTAATAATTCTCAAGCCCATGAAAATTCTAAAAAAATATCATCATTTATTAAGAGTGGATCTACCTTTGGTTTGAGGCCCTCCCTTATATGGAAATTCCAATTAGTTTCCCTTTAACTATCTTCTACCTCATCCCTTTCCAATACATCCATCAAAAAGATCATTCATTGATGGTTTAAAATTTTCATTAGATAAATGAAGAGTACTAATTTCCTCAAACGAGCATCTTCCTCAAAGATGCGTGAATTTATTGGGAGAGACATTAATTACAATAGTGTAATACTAAAGGATCATTATCTTAGTATTTTTTTAATGCTATCAGGAGAAAAGGGTTCATTAATATCCTTATGATGATCCTTTTTATCAGATTGGGAGCCAAAAAATGTGTCAGCATTATTATTAAGACACCCCTTGAATATTCTAGTGAATCAAAGACAAAAGAGTTGTCCTGATTATAGGTATCATCTACAGCAGATGATATTAAAGATATACTTAGGGGCTCCTTTAGATCATGTGAGGGCTGATGGGGCTACTTATTCATAGTGTAATCATCTTTCCAATTCATTCCAATACCTTCATATTTAAGATCCATATGATCTCACTTTTCATTGTAAACATGGATTGTCAAAAAATAACATTACAAGGACACTATTAACAATATTATAATTAGGTAGATCCTAAAACAATTCTATAGGATCCTTATATTAATCAATTAAATTCCCATGAATATGTATAATAGGATCATTAGAAGATGTAATATGATGTAAAATATTCCATGAGACATTTAATGGAGGAATGCAAGTAGAATCAGGAGGCTGATCATTTTCACAGTTCTTTAGAAGATGAGAATTATCAAGGTTCATAGAATGATACACTTTTTAAATAAGAACATCATATACCATTGAATTTATACTACCAAAATCTGGACTATCATTTATTCCATCAACAAGAACACCCATATAGACTGTGGGGGCAAATGACACCCACCACCATACAAAAAGATACATTTTCATAAACTACCATCAATGGGGGTGGATCTAAAGAGGATTCAAATCCATGAAAACAATATGCACATATGAAATTCCAATAAGATAAGGCATCTCATAATCCAAGATAATAGCCTCACTAAAAGAGATTGTGTCAAAATTGACCAAGGATTGTAGAGCTTGGGAAACACTATCTATCTTTAAATCAAACCAATATACCGACATAATTGAGGTCCCAAAAGATTAATTTATATCAATAGGATAGAATAATTTACAGTTCCCTTTGTTTGCGACCCTTCAGCAGGGGTAAACAGTCACCTTAATATTTCATACTCTAGAAATTTAAACCTATTTCATTCATAATCCATGTTATAAAAGTGGAAATAGTCTCAAAAAAATTTATCCTTCCTTTTATAAAAGATATATATATTAATACTATCATCTCTCGAAGTGAGGCCCACCTCTCCCACCAATGTGGTAGCAATAAAATATTCTACCAAGAATCTAGAAATGTTTCCAAATATTGGATTATCATTTTGTATGTTAACATGAAATGGATTTAAATTTCATGAAAAAATATCCAAAAATGTATTAGGATTATAATATAACATTTGATACTAAGGATTCAAATCCAAACCTCTAAGTTTTTTCCTCAAATAGAGGGGATATAAATATTGATCCCATTCCTATATCCTAAAAATTCTAGTTCTCAATTGTACGGACCCAAAACTCTGTTCATGCATCTTATTCTCATCATAAGGTAATATGATATGAAAATTCCCTGTTACATTGGATGCCATCCACCAATCACAAAATCCACAAACCTTAGTAATTTTACAGATTATATCATCGAAACTGCACATATTATCACCCTTCTATGTCAAAAAATTCATAATTATAGATAATTTGAAAATATTTATCCATTTGTAAAAATCTTCTTGGTTGGAAGAAACATAAATCACTCAGACATTTTTTATGACTCTTCCAAGATAAGGAGTAAAAAAATGAGAGAAGTGAATTTTTTTAAAATTTATGACCTCCATGAAATTTTTCATTGGTCTAAAGAAATATTAGGGAAACAAACCTTTACATAAAATAATTTGTGGAAAACATTGATGGAAAAGTTCTTTGTAACCAAAAATATCTCATCTAACCACATCCAGTTCTTCATTAATCATTTTAGAAACATTAGCATCTCATACCTACACATGGTTTTCATGCTCTTGTGTGAATCCCCTTTGCCCCACCATTTACATAGTCAAATATAATTTGTTCAATTTCAAATTCTTATAACCTTTAAAATAAAATATATAACTTCAAAATTTATTTATAAATTTATTTTCATTATGGAGTTATTGAAACATTTTATGAAACACTTACAATGATTTAGGAATCAATGTTAACCTTTTATGGCCAAATTTCCATTTATTATATGATTTTTTCAAGACCTTAAAATCAACAAGATAAGAGAAATAAATATATAATTGTTTAAAATATCATAATAAATTATAAATTAAAAAAAATGTGATTTTAGAAATCAAAAGCACTTAAGGGATGACAAATCAATCTTGTTGTATATAAACACACACCTTAAACAAAAAAATACCACTTCATTTGATGAGAATTTATAGGATAATTCCAAATATGAGTCAATAATCTCTAAAAATAAAATATCACAATCTACAAAAAACCCACATCCTAGGGTTTAACAACCATGACGCCCTTATTGATTGTCATATAATATTAGAGGGAAATATATATAGGATAATAGAAATGCTCCTTAACTATAAGAAATATTTTTTAAAAAAATGAATATATAAGAAATATATGTAGGAGGAGAGGGAATAATTTCATAAATATGTCATCTATTGTAATCACATGAATGATAATGGGAGAGGGATTAAAGATATTTAATTTTGGGAGGGGTAAAATAAAAATTTCAAGAAATAAATTCCTAATAAGTTTGATTGATTTACCAAACCATGTGAAAATAGTGAAAACCACATTAGTTCATCCAAAAGGAACCAGAAGGATTGGCTACACAATTTCCCATAACCATTCCTGACAATGAAAAAGATACCCACAAACAAGAGTTCATCACACTTTTTCCCATGTTATTTTTGTGGTTTGGCCAACCTGTGTCCACCTTGTGAGAGGTACTGAACCACCTAGAAATGGATTCATGAATTATCCACATAATTTACAAAAATAAAATATTTTTATTAATGTACACACATATAAATATTAAAAATATCGAATAAATCATCCCAAAGAACATCAAATCCAAAGAATAAAATTATGAAACATAAAAAATTCACTATGATGAAATAGGGGTGTGATAAATTGTTATACTGTCAAAGATCCATCATACACACATATCTTAATTACTTTTTATAGAAGAGGTTATATTACCCCTTGGAGGTAAAATGGGTAAAAAATCATTCCTTGATTCCAACGAATTTTAGATACCTTTTGAGTTAGGAACTGATTTTCTCTATTGAGGGAAATCAAATAAAATCATTATTTTTGAAGATTCATCAATGATAATGATGTATTATTAGTTTTACTTACTATTCTCACAATAATTTTTTTTTATTTTATAATTTCTTAAACCATATTTACTCATAGATATATACCATAAACCACATCAAAAATTGAAAATAATTTCCTTTTATAATGTAAAAAAGTGATAATTTATAATTATATATAAATAATTTTAATCCCTTTACTATATTATGTGAATTGATTAAATAAATAATTTTTTATAAACTAATAATATGAGTTCAAAATTATAGTAAAAATAAATTTAATTCCCCACAAATTGAAATAAATTTTGATTTATTATTTCATAAAACAATTTCATAAGTATAATAAAAATATATTTATCTTAAAAACTAAAAAAACACTATAAAATAAAAATTTACAATCATGTATAGAAGAAAGAAACATGATGAATTATGCTTCGATATTAATATAATACATATAGTAATAACTATATAAAGAAATAATAAAAATTAATAAAGAGGTTGATATACTTTAGAAGCTTAATAGATAATAAAGGCAATGAAAAGTATGATTTTAGTGGAGATAACAATATCTAATATAATTAGATAAAGTACTAGATCCAATGCATTAGAACATTCAATGAAGAGAGTGTGGTGGGTCCCTAAAACATTTGGTGTAGTAGATGGATAAATTAAAGAATAATTAAACAATAATAATAATAGTCATGAATTGAATTATAACTATTGTGACCTGAGTACATGGATATTACTCAGATCACACCATCCCAATTACTCAGGCAGGTCATCCAATCACCATAGCTTAGTGTAAACACTGATGAATGAAGAATAGTTTTATGGGAGATATATCGTAATCACATTATTGTTTAAGAAAAAAAATAAATCTCAATTACTTATTTGGAATTACCTACCTAGATGTAGATGGATATTAAAAGTGTGAAACTAAATGCATGAGACAATCTATCTTACATCAACAATCCACTATGATCTAAAAAATTCCATAGATTCTATGAAATAATTGAAACTGTCAAAAAAACAGGTTAAAAAAATTATGAGCATTCCAAATCCACCCTAAAGAACAAAAGAAATAAATTCAATTTGTGGAATATCCTAGGGATAATGTTAATGATATCCCTCATGCAATCATTCTGACCATCCTTAAAGTTCATAAAAAAGGAAATTTGTACTCAATGATTGAATTTTTATAATATCTTATTCTTTAGGGTCTTTCCCTAATCTAGATCATATATAAAATTATATTCACATTTAACATATGTACATGTATAGAGAATGTGTATGAAAATACCCAATACACGGTCCCCATCTCACCATTACACACCATTCATTAGATCAAGTGTATGTAAAAATGACATAACTCTAAATGAATAAATAAAGTAATATAATACCTACTTTATTAGAGTTATTATATATATATATATAATAAATTAAAATTAACCCTCATTATAGGGATGATATATATAAATTTTATTTCATTGAGCCTCAACTCAACATATGAGATGAATAATATAAAAGTGTCAATGATCAATACATATACCAGTTTGGGAATATGAATCATTTATACTATAATAAGAACAATATTGTGTCTAGTATAATTTATAATTGGGTATGGGGAATACTAAATTTAGGGAATTGAGATCTCATCCCATAACATCAATCTATCCATAGATAATTGGTATATATCATCACCTTATTTATATAATCTTATAATACATCTTTATATAATTCATCACATCCTATTAATATTAATTATAATGAAAAATATGACATGGTCAATATTTATCCATGAAATTTAGTTAATCTAGTAAGATAATAAAACATGATAAAACATTTAACATATTTTAAATCCTGAAGAGGAGAAATATTCTATAAATAATGTATCAATTTCAATTTTTTCTAAACATTAATGACTCATTTGTGAATATAAGGAAATGGTGAAATAAGTATCAAGACAAAAATGTTGAATATATGATAGGATAATATTATAAAAGAAATAAAAATTATTAAAAACCAATATAATCATTGTAAAATAATTTATTAGTTGAAAAAATTTCTATTTAATTTATGTTTAGTTAATCCTAAAAAAGATATAGTTAAATACTTTATGAAAATGAGTGGAGGAATGGGTCATATACTGAAGTAAATATATATCTGTGTGTTAATATAATTATGAGGTATTTAACATGGGATATACTAGGAATGGATGAATTTTTTTATCTTTCATTAAGAATCATAAAAAGGGAGAAAATTAATAGAGGTCCTCAAATTCACCCTAAATGAAAGGAGCCACAACAACTAATTAGAGTCACCCATGACCATGATCATTGGAGGATTATCTTAAGATGTACGAGAGGGATAGTGATCATATAAGGAGATAGTTTGTGTGATGAATTAGTGTACATTATGATAAAGGGGTAGTAAATGGGTTAATATTATAGATGAATATACCAAACAACCCCAAAATTTTTAAAAACAAATTTTAATACCACTAATTACCCAATATAGATTTATTGGGTTCCAAATGTAACTAATAGTGGTTCTATAGCCACTGGGTTAAAAATTATGTATATCGTGACATTTAATAATACAAAAAATTATATTTAATCACATTATCCCTTCTCTCATATTCTGTCATCAACTAAAAACACCTTTAATTTCCTTTCAATAAATAATTACACCACAATAGAAAGTAAAAAATTGTAACTTAATGAAAATATTAGCCCATGATGTTTACGGTAATGGAAAACTCCCCACCATCAGTCTTTACATCCCTAAGTATCATCAAAAAAATGTTTAAGGGGTAGTTTCTAGATACATATTTTTTACATAACGTCTAGCTACCAAGTTCATATTGAAACATTACATGTGGCCATTTTACCAAAATGTGAGGAATTATCTTACCACATGATACCTTCATAATAAAGATGACGATACTAATAGATTATTTTATATATAATATAGTGACTTCAAATAAAATATTGTCACACAGAATCACATGCATAATGCTTGGTATGTAGTTCCACGGTTAAAAAATGTTAAAAGTATTAATACTGAAATTGATTATTGGAGGTAAATATAGTTGATAAAAAATATTGTTAACCATTCCAATATTATAATAATGAAAATGTTTATATTACACGAGAATAGAATCTAACAAAATTGATGACTTTTTTCTTCCTATAATAGGTTGTTAACAATTGGATAAGTATTTGGTTGAATTTTGAGTCATTCAAATTTTCAGGGAATAATTAATATTTAAAAGATATAATTAAATATTATGTCATTCCACCATATTTGTTCATCTATAAATTTTGTAATTATAATTTTATTTAGATTAAAAATATACTGATGTGTCAATAATGGTGGTTTTTTTCCTAGATGAGACATAAATTCATGTCGCTTGTTGGGGCCGATCTCGAGCCCCTTTTTCATTTTATTTTATTTTTCATAATTTTTTTCATTTATTTTATTTTCCTATACTAAGATTCTTTATTATTACCAATGGTATTAATCCTTATAAGACCTATTGATAATATGGTTCATGTGATATAGAGAGACAAAGGTAGGATGAGGATGGTTTGTTTATCCATGGAGCTCAGGGGGAGCCAGATCATCGTACGGTCATGGTGGAACTAAAAAAAGAGAGATGCTTCAACAGATTCGAACTATATGAAGTCATTTTTTATGTTAATGTTATAAATACATAAAAATTTAACTTATTCATTTTATAATCCCCTATTATGACTGTGTTACACCCCTTGTGGGTCAATCAATAGACTTTGTAGAGAAAACAAGGGATTTGGGATGATTTGAGTGGTTTTCCATTCGGACATCATAATAACATGGAATTTAATACAGGAACACATGTAATGCGTTCTTCTTATTTGAGAAATTTGATATTTTTGTAGGTACACTCCATGTATTGGGTATACACTGTATGTATTTTTGCATGACTGTGGAGAATATTTCCTCGCCAGGCGGCTCGTATAAAGGTACTTGGCAATGTAATGTACACGGTCTGACTGAGGCTGGGATGCACACTATATATAAGTAATTGAACATGAATAATTCATGGATATTAAATGTGAGGCACATGGGAAGTTAACCCATGTAGGTTATACAACATATACGTGTTATACATGCTGTGTACAGGGGCTTTATATGCCATGCCTAGCTGAAGTGCATGACATAGTGGGGATTTGTGGGCACACGCCATTTACACCTTCCATGATACACATTTTTGGGGTTTTAATGTTTTATTCCCTATATTAAATAATTGGTGTATGATTAGTCCATTTTGAGTGTCATTCCACATATATTGCAATGGTGAAAATATTGGGGGATTTAAAGACATCTAAGAGTTGTTTTATGATTTTCACTAATTAGGGATGTTCTTCCTACGGTAATTGAATCTAGATATATACATAGATTCGGAACTTTAATTGGATACTGGTCCTGAGAAATCTCTCTAAACTGATATAGAAATAATTTTCCTTTTATTTGAATTTGTAATATTGTCTTAGGATTTTGATGACCTCAGGTATGATGCCTCTAACTTATACTATTACTGGGGGTCCCTTTTGAGTCTCCTTCTCTTAAATTTTTAATAATGTAATCCCTTATATGATTTATATTACCTTGTAACATTTACAAGGACCCTATATAGAATTCATCCTCCAACGCACAACTTCTGAGGATCATTTGTAGGACGCCCCCTCTTCCCTAATTATTGACAAGGATCCCTTGAAGGATGAATCTACCTATGTATACAGTTCTATGGATCCAATGTAGGATACATCCACTTATGTTTCATCCTAGATGGTATGATATAGGATGATTTATTTGTTTTCTTCTTCCATGTATCATATATAGGATGCCTCTAGTAACTTACTATTTCAAAATTTCCAAGAGGGCTGACTTTACTTATGTATATAATATGAGGATACAATGTTGGAGGCCTCTCTAATGTTTTGATGCAAGGGACCTAATGTGTTCTAGGGTCATTGGACAACCCTGAACAAGTACGTTGGGTTTGTTTTGATATTGTAGTGCTTTTACACAGAGAAACCACACCGAACATATAATTCAAGAGTTTTTAGTAGTAGTGTGGGTCCATGCATTTGACCACCCTCAGTATTTCCATTATAAATTCACATGTTTACACATAAAGTAGATATGGTTGCCATATGTATTTCCTTGTTCATGGATGATGAGGCTAATGTGTTGAGATATATGATGTCTAATTCCCATAAATACACCCTATGTTATTCCTTATATGTGTATTCATTTATTTGGATACCCATACGTCTTTCATGGAATATATATTTAGATCCAATTTATTTTTGATTATATTATTGGGATACCCATAGGAAATTCTATGGATCCTGTTTTTGAGACTATATGCTTGGATTTTATAAAATTTGGAAACCTATAAATATATCATGTGATTCATCTTGGGTGATATACTTGACGATGATAATGCACTCCCAAATTATGGGTATGATTACACTCTCCAGGATTGAATACTTGGTTGTAGTCCCAAACAAGGAACTCAACAATAATTATGCACAAAAGGATGATTACACTATCTGAAGAGATGACTATGGTGATCCCTAGTGTCAGGTTTACACATCATTACATTACTAAACTCCCTAGACATTACTCAACATGGGATGTTGAGAGATATTATTTTGAATAGATACAGAGCATGAAATTTTTTTTTGTAATAATTCCCTAAATATCACATAAAGGTCAACGACTATAGGGATTATCTGAAATGTGATTTCGTGACCACCTATAGACTATGACATAAGAATAAGACAATTTAATTGATTTAAATTGATTGATTGGTATGGTACCCAGCATAGAGACCATTTACAAGATGACTAGATATTACATAGAGTCCTTCTTTAAAGTGGTTTGAGGCATGTACGGGTGATCCCAGGGATAGGACATGTATCCCCCTATGTTGAAAAATAACACTGAGAGAAATTTCTAGTGTTGGATGATGTCAGTATCAAAGACTCTAATTAAAAACCCAAGAATCGGCTTAATAATAAATGGATTTCGTTTTATAACATCATGGTTAATTCCATTTTTATAGGATATCAAGTTTGTCATGATTATAGACCAAAGGATAAAATGTTGTTGATTTATGATAATTTTTCCCATACTCATGTTTATAAATATTAATGTAAATATATATTGAAATATATATATATATATATATACATGATGGATCAATTCCAATTGGATCAGGGTCATAAAACAAAGGACTACCATTTTTTACATATAATTTTTTTATTTATTATTTCGAGTTGTGTCTGACTAGGATTTAAATTTTTCATGAAAATATACATAAGACATTAGATTATAGGTCCACCATTGAGGGTGGGTTACTATGATTTATTTATCACCCCTAGTATGTGAACTTTGGTGGGCAAGGTAGCCTTATTTATACATTTCTAGTGCATTAAAATTTACCCAATGAATAAGTATGAGTCCTCGATTTTCATGATCGAGCAGATCCACTCTTGCGGATTCTTATGATCAAGCTACTGCATCAGAAAATTGTATTGGAGACCATGTATATGGTCTTACATGGTGATAATATGATATCTCTACATTTAGTTCTATTTCTGTCATGTACTCATACATGTATGATCATCCTAATGGGTGACCATTTTTGTATATATGAAAATCCTATTCAATATTTTTTACAATTTTTTTTTTATTATTGCATGATTCTATTTCAGTTTATTTACCATTTGACAGTATTTATTATTTACATTAAATTTTATCTAGTTATTTCTGCTATAGTTTACTATAATATGAGGGCATAGTTTCTCCTCACACTCACCATGGGCCCTTGATACAAGTCATAATCCTCTAGCATATGAATATAAATTCTCAAGGCCTTACAGAAAACTAGCATGGATCCCCAAATTTTTTTAATATAGTTCCATATATTAAATATTTCTATATGATGACTTACATTCTTATTTAATTACAATTTTTGATATGTTAGAACAGATTAATAGGAATTTATCAGAATCTGTTATGGATATTAGACTAGTGTTTTAGTAGTAGTTATTCTAATATGAATCTAGGTCCCATGGGTTATGGGATTATTTTTCATAATATATGATATTCGTGTTGTATAAGAATTTCACCTTTTATGATAGACATGTTTTCTGGATTAATAATTTTTTATATATTTTTCACACATATCCCATTTTCAATAGTCCAATGATCTATTTTTACTCATGGTATGTAAATTTATGTGGTGTATCAGAAATCATATTTATCTTCTCATATTGACATGTTATTGGAATGATAGTGTTTGATTATTATTGAATATAGAGGAAAATTGTTTAATGTTCCATCAAAACCACAAAGGATTTTTTATCTATAGGTAGTTAGTGGAATTTTAATCCATTAGCCTAAATTTCATATATTTTATTCTTATGGATGTCAATGTTGGTCCACAGTTATGTGTTAACCAATGAGTATGATGAATCAGTCCTCATGCAAAATAGTTACATTGAACCAAATAGGTTGATAAGGAATACAATTCCCATTTGTTTAACGCCTTTTAGGATGTTTTCATTTTGGTTTATTTATTTAAAGTTTCGGTAAATGCCTATACAGTGTTTTCCGGCATAGTTTGGAATGCCATTCTATATAGCTTCACCCAATACTTGATACTATATTGATCATTGAGGCAATATATTGAAATTAATTTTTTCCATTATAGCTAAAATATTGAATCAAGTACTATAATTTTAGGTGATATAGTTGGGTCTATTTATATGATGCACATAGACACCAGAATGTTTTTAGAGATTTTGAAAAAGGGGGGGTATTTTTCATATAAGGATTGATGGTGAGTGTTTTTCCATCATTATTCCTAAGCCCGTATTATGAAACTCTAGGGGGAGTTCATTATGTTGAATATTAGTGAGGATCAAGGACCAAGAGTGATGATGCTTGAAAGTTTTGACCCTCAAAGGTCAGTATTATCATTTACATTCATCAAGAGGTTTCACCTTCCAACTAATTAGTTAGACCTAGTGGTCCTCATATGAGACATGATCATTAGGGATACATGGGAGACCTAGAGGACCATAATTTTGACATATAATCTTATAGGATAAAGTTCAGTTTAACCAATGGAATTGTATAAGTGAGGACGGATTGAGTTTATGGATTCTTTTTCAGACAATTATATTGGTTATATAATCATTTTAAAACTGATGCAAGGTACGTTCTTAGGGTGTTGCGATGTATGAATGTATATGGATTTTATTTCTAGGATAGAACCTGGGGTTTTAATGTTATTTGAATCAATTATTTGAGTATAAATGTTTATGTTCCACACCATATTAACTAATAGTTTCACAATTGATGCTTAAATTTCTAAAAACTATTATTTAGTGGAAGGTAGTTGTATAATAAATTGTGTCACAAGATATGATCTTGATTTTGAGAAGTGTTTCCAAGGGATATTATTACATAATGAGACTTATATTACATGTTTTGTGGTCATCTTGTCTATAGTTACTAATGGATCAAGACAGTGTGATTCAGGGAATGACTGGGTGGTTTGAGGTTTTACTCCAATTGTGATGTGTGAGATAGAAAAGTGACCCAGAGGTTTTGAGTTGAACCATTAAATATTAAATTAGTGATTGTAAATGTTCCATCTTAGGACTAACGGTTTAAAATAAATAATATGGTAATTGTATCCTATGAGTTTAAAAGGCGAGGAATTATCCTTTGTGGTAGAGGAGACATCAAGGATTAATCATATTCTCTAAAATAATTGAGTATGTGAATTCCATTTATGTATTGAAAGCATATGATAATGGATTAGATATATATATATATATATATATATATCCACCTATCAATTGAATGATAGTGTACTTATTGTTAGAGATGATAATTATCTATATCTTCACATCACCCTCAGTATGATGAGTGATTTTTAGTTATATGTCAACTTTATTTCCATTAGACATATATTTTATGGTTTAATGAAGGAACCAATCGAGGTCATGCTTGAGGATCAGTATAAGCAATGACATATGGATGGGATTAAATTATTTTCCATTTTAGGGAGGATACCCTCATTTTCAGTTGAATTACATCATTACTATGGATTCCATTATTAAGAAGTGGGAAAATGAGATATTATAATGTGAAGATAAGGAATGTACTAGGGTAGAGAGTATTATATTATTCATTTATAATCATCATTATATATTTAATAGTGGATAATGTTATGAAACCAGTCATTGGATGGTCAAGATATCATTTTTTACAGATACTCGGGATGAGATTATGACAATGTCTGACCACTAAGGATTCTCAGGGATACGAAGGTTTATATTGGGGAGGCTATAATGACATGAGTTTTATGGGATTTATTTTGATTATAAATTTATGTTCAATTTCATGTAAGGGTTAAACTTGACATTTTACCCAATAAGATGACCTCAAAACAAATTTACGACCTCTCCAACAGCCACACAATAGGGTGTTTACCTTAGGATCATAGTTTTATGTTGTTATAAATCATTGAAATATTATTGTAAGACTTAATATTTAATATATATATATATATATATATATAATTTGATATTACTTTATTCACATGTGTTCATATGAATATATATTCTTAATATATAATTTAATTAATATTAATCTATACATTTGAATCTATTATAAGGGGTTTTTTTCTAGGTTATAGATAAATTATTGTCGGGTGTTGGGGTCAGTCCTAGTACCATTTTTCATTTTTTATCATTTGATTCATTTTATTTTTATTTTTTTCTTTTCTTCTCCTCCCCTATATTCTAATATAAATCCTATGTACTTCCCTGAAATGAAAAAATGAGTGAAATACATAGAGTAAGAGGGAGCGAGAGAGATAAATAAAGAGTAAGGGAGGTACCACTGTGGAGCTCTAGAGGAGCTAAATCATTGGGTGATAGTGAATGAACACAGATACGTGCAAAGATTTAGTATGTTCATCCCAAAGGTATGATTTTTCAATTTTAAGTCTTAGTGCCCTAGATATTTATCACATTCTAGTTTCTAGTTCTTGATATGACTTATTAGGACCCATTTATGGTCAAACTATAGCAATTGATGAGGAAAATGGGATTTTGGGATGATTTTAGGGGTTTTCCATTTAAAAAACCCAATCACACAACATGTATTTTATGAACACACACTATGTGTTCTTCCCATTCCGGGAAGATGATGTTTTTAAAAGTACATACCATTTTTTGGGTATATACACCAAGTACATGTACTTGGACAAGGGTTCAAGAACCTGGATAGACAACCTATGTAGGGGTACTTGGTCGTGTAATGGTTATGACTAGACCCATAAAGGATTGCATGCAGTGTAGAAGTACACACACATAAAGAATACATGTTTAGACATTGTGAAGTGCATTTGAAGGTACCTTATACAGGGTACATTTCGTGTACATGGTATACATTCCATGTACACGGTATTTACATGCCATTTACAGATAAAATACACTACCATGTGGGGATTCGAGGGTACACATTGTTTACTCGGGTATATATTATGTGTACTCCTTCCACACAATGCATTTTGGTTTTTTATTGTTCTATGAAAAGGAGTTGTAATTGGCTATATGAGTAGAAAATTGTGATTATCCTTCCACATAGATCATGATAGTGAAACCCTCGTGGTTATATTAGGATGCTAATGAGGCATTTTTGGATTTTTGTTACCAAGAACAAAATTTATTCCTCTGGAAATTGAATATTTTTTCATCTAATGAGAGTGAGATAATTTATCATAGATGGTCCATCAACCATATCTATTGACTGATGTCCAAATAATTTTCATTTTAGGAAAATACTTTGTCTTATATTTTGAACAAAATGATCTCATGTAGGATTCTCCTACCTACTTTAATTTTTGAGGGTCCCCTCTAGGGAACATTCAATTACATAATAACATAGGGAATACCCTATTGAATTCCTCTTGTCATGTAAAATATATAAGTATCAATTGTAGGATATAACCCCCCTTTTACTATATTAGAGGATCAATTTTAGAATACCTTCTCTTACCAAATTATTTTAACGGATCCCATTAAGGATACCTCTACCCACATATACCCTTCAAAGGATCCTGTATAAGATAAATCATATTATGAATTGATGTAGAGAATAATGTGTAGGATGTCATATATGAGTTGTTATTTAAGTTATTATATTTTTTATTTTTGTATTTTCATTTATCCATTGGTTATCCAGGGAGTTTCTAAAAAAATAGTATTTTTGGACCTAACAATAGGTGCCCCACATGTGGTACATAGTTAGGGGAAATCATATACCAGACCAAAATAAACCATTCAACTTAGATAGAGGAACCATCCAAGATACACAATACTCTATACTGGGGTGTAAAATCCACTAAGTAAACTGATTGGCCTCATTCTTCTTGAAAAATGAGGAACACATAGTTTCCTAACAGTTTGGAAAATTGTGTAGGCTAACATTGTGGTTTTTACAGGTCATTAAAGGTAATGTATTTTCATTCATATCCCCCATATTTTTATAAAATACCTGAATTTCATCTTTTTTTTTGTATTTCTAGTTCCAAAAACATTCCCCTCTCTACTTGGCACTCATTGACCCTCAAATATTTGGTGTTTTGGTTTGTATCTTTAGGAAATCATCATGTAAGTACCTATATACTTGATTTATTAATTCATCTAGGGTTCTTCTTCCAGAATCCTTGGGTTATTATATTTATAGATGGTTAATATCCCTAATATTGTTTTAATCAAGGTTATAGGGGTTTAATAATGGTTTTTTCATTTGATTTGTCCTTTACACGATCCTATTGTGGTGAGATTATAGTTTTTTATTGAATTATGGATGCTTCCAAGCATGATGTCGGTGGTTCTACAATTTATCATTTTTATATGATTTTGGTATTTATATTTTGTTTTATTAATTTGGTTTATGGATTATGTGTGAGGAAAAAACGTGTTTCCAAATGGTTTTGAGGTGTATATGTGTTAAAATATGGTTTATGACGTCGGTTGTGTTTGATGAATGATTTATTATTATTGTTCAGAAAATGTGTTCAATAAATTATGAATGTTGTGATAAGGGAACATAAAATTATATATATGGTTTGTATATATTTGAAATAGGGTTTTCCTATGAAAAATTTATATTTTATCATGTGTATCCATATGGATTATTGTGGGTATGGGAAAGTGGTGATATTTGTGACATGTGAAATGAAAAATTGAGCACAAAGGGAATCCTCAGTATCTAGGTTAGAGGGATAAGACTGGTATTCTAGTTAGATAAGTTAGGATTCCATCTAGTTTCTTATAAAATGATTGATGATAAAACACCATGTAAACTATGAAATTTTTTGGATTCAACTAGAACTATGTATATACTCCTCCCTAGTGGAACGTGCATGAGGACACCGCGGGACATGGTTTCTATACTATTATCACTGAGAAAAAATGTTCCTAGGGTCACATAACGTATAGTACCTATAGGGAAAACCCATTGTTCTATATAATGATTTAGTTCTTATCATTATCATATGGGGAAACTTGATTTCATTTTAGTTTTGAAGCATGGTCTTCATTAGTAAATTTTATCCCTAAAATGTATTATTAAAAATGTTTACAATATATTTTTCCAAAAAAAATCCAATTATATTTTCATGAATTATATTGTATGAAAAAACATCTTGGTAGAATATTAATAGGATTTGGATTATACCCTACATATACCATTGGCTGTATGTTGACTTTGTTACGTTTGACCAAGGTAAAGAGAGGATATTCTCTCGAAATAGTGGTGGATCTAGTTTCTAGTTTTCCTCTCTTATAGTTGTTGATGGAGGTGTTTTGAGGGTGAGGACCCTCTTGTTACATGAATGTTTTTTGAGATGTGGTATTATTAGTTCCCTTCCCCGTTTTAGTATTTTAATTTTTTTGATAAAGATTAAAAATGTGTAACTTGAATTAGTGATATCCCTTTGGGTTATGTAATTTTTTTATCCCAATTGTATTTTTGGTTAATATTTTGGGTGAAATTGTACCCAAAATAGTACTTATTGATACCCAAGAACAAAATTTTAGCTTTTGGGTATTGCGAATGCTCTTTGGGCCATTCCACGTCCTATGTAGCTTGTCTGGTCATATGGAACCCCAACATGGTTCATGAAAAAATGGTATCAAATAAGGTTTCTCACTTTTGTTGGGTCATGATATTTGGGAAGATTTGGTATGATAAGTGCTAGAATTTTTAGGCCATATAGTTCTTGTTTTTATTATGGTTTTTATCCAAAAACCTCATCAAATACAATGGGAATCTATTTGATTTTTGAAATTTGGTTTGAATTCTCTTCTAGGTGAGACAAATAGGTTGCATAGTATAAATGGGTTCTAGGAATGAGGGAAGTGTTATGGCTCATTATTGTAATGGATGTGGTTTTTTATCTATATAATTGTTTGAGTTTTTTTATAGTTGATGAATTTTTTTAGTATTGTGTATTGTTGGTTTTAACTTTTCATTGTTTCCTACTATGCTAAGATGACTCCCTAAATAATTCCAAGGATACCATGGGAATATTCCATAAATATTTATCCCCCACATTTTGATTATAGACTAGTGGAGTCCATGGTTCGGGTTATCCCAGATTTTTATTATTGAGTTGGCAATGTTATAGCTCATTTTTTGGAAATAAAACCTGTTTTTTGAATGAATAAAGATCCTATGTTCCTTACATACAAGCCTCCTACCTTTCAGAGAATCATGGACCCCCATGAAGCTGAGGATTGGATTGAGGAAATCAAGAGGTTGTTTAGGTTTCTTGACATACATGATGAGATAATTCTTAATTACACTTCCTTCTTGTTGGAAGGTCCTAGTCATAGGTTGTAGTGCTCTATGGTTTATGATGGAAAGAATGAGAAGACTGGGTTGAAGTGCTTCATGGTCTTATTTAAGGATAAGTATATCCCTGAGACCATGGCCTTTTCCAAGACCCAATATTTATTCAATCAACATAGGGGGATCATATCATGTTGTAATATTCCAAATGCTTTACTGAGATAGTCCGGTTCGTGCTCTATGAGGGTTCAAATGAGAAGCTGATGGCTCAATGATTCAAAATGGGGCTACATCTGGATATCTAATATCTGGTCTTCTTGTAAATGTTGTATTCTTATATAGAGGTGGTCAGATATGATTTTATTGTAGATGCATAAAATAGTGGAAAGCTTAGTTTTTTTCTATAGTAGTGTATGAATTGGACTATGGTAGTGGAGATTCATTTGAGAAGAAGAGGAATCATAATGTAATGGATAAGAATAAATGGGGTAGTTTAGGTCATCCTTCCCAAATGTCCACATATATGGATTTTAAATAAAAATCCGCCTATGTCATAAGTGTGGGTTGGTTTAAATTTATGGTATTCATTTTTAACTCCACCCATACCATTACATAGTTTTGGAAATATCAACGACTTTTAATGGTTTTGTAGAGACACATTTCAATACCTGGGTGGTGTAACATTAGCATCTTTTAGTGGAATTTCAGACCAGTCAGAGCCAATAGAAAAAATGGGATCTTAGTTTGGTGGTCATGGTGTTAGGGATATATCTTCATCTGATCAGATAAATCACAATTAAGAGCCACATGCCTGTGGTTTCCCTCATGATTATTCAAATACCAATCATCTTCTTGCTCTAGATCAAGAACCAAAAGAATTAGATGTAGGACCAATGATAGAAGGAAGTATTTCTCTTATTACATCGTCTATAATTATTGATTTATTTGACACTAGTGCATATTTTACTTGTATTTATTCCCTTATTATGGATATTTTTTACTATATATTTTGATTATGTATTATGTGATCAAGTTGGTGATGCCATGTGGTAGGAAGCAAAGAATGGTTTGAGGTTTCCTTCTTGTGCACTCACCACACCGGGGTAATGATGAAATGGGATATCCTTATTTTAGAGATGTTAATCCTTAATGTGATCTTATAATGGATTTTAGGGTTAATTTTTCAGTATTAATCAATTATTATAGAAGGTGAGTGAGTTTTGTGTCACCTCATTGAAGATCATAGGGTTTTAAAGGTGATTGGGATCCTTGGCTAGGATGTGTTCATCCTCCAATTCTATAGATGATCAATACAAATTTCTACATCTCATAACTCATACTAGAGGGTTATGTTAGTAGTCCTGATAATAGATTACCTCTTATGGTGGATGAGTTATAGAGGTATTTACATATCATTTTTCATGTTTTTACTTCATAGTGAGATGTGGATTTTACTATTGGCATGGCACTAGGAACAAAATTGATATCTCTTACTATGTACCATATAGAACCCATGGAGTTGAGGTAATTATATATTCATATTGATTATTTGGAATCCAAAGGATTCATTCACCCAAGTTACTCACCTTGGGCCACCATATTAATATTTCTTATGAAGTTCGACAGATCTCATTATTTATGTATTGATTATCCAAAGAAGAATAAGGTGATGATCAAGAATAAATAACCATTTCTTTGTAGTGATTAAATTTTTTATTATCTTATGGAGGAATGGTGGATCTCCAATATTAATTTGCATTATTGGTATCACTAGTTGATATTTAGAGAGAATGGTGTTCCCGAAATATACATTTGAAGCTGGTACAACCATTTTGAGTATCTTGTATAGCCTTTTGGGTTAAAAATTACCTATTGATTGTTATAGTTATTATGACTTGATTATTAAACCAATATCTTGAATATTTTTATGGAATTTCAGATCAGATCCTTGTTTATTTCTAGACCAATGAGTTGAATTTGTGGCATTTGATGATCGTGTTAGGAACCCATCTAATTCATCTCCATTTTACTATGTTTTCCATGTTCAATTCTAGGATCAATGACTTGATTTTTTTGGGACATTCTATCTCGGATCTATTGGATTCATTGGACCCCAATAAAGTTATTGAAATTATGTATTGGGAATAGTCAAAGTATTTTTTGAAGATCAAAATATTTTTGGTCCTAGAAAGGTATTATAGGTAGTTTTTTGAGATTCCTCTCATCTTGCTGCACAACTGATAGTGATCAACTAGAAAGGGGTAAATTTTTAGTGGAGTGCAGGATGTCAGGAATCATTTTAAGAGCTTAATATGTGGTTGAAAACAACCCCTATATAGTTTTCTCCTGAATTCAGAAAGGTATAAGTGGTGTAATTTTATGCCATAGGTATTTTTCTTATGTGTATTATAATTTTTTAGGGTCATGTGAAGGTGTATAGTTGTCACCAACTTCAAACACATGAAAATAATTTGCCAAATCCAAAAATTGAGTTAGTCTAAATGATGAATTTCCTAAATAAACTACATAATTATCCTTTTGGGGAGAATATTACATTCTATTTAAATCATTAGTGCTTGGGTTACATTTTATTCAAGAAGGATATGAATTTGAGGAAGAATCATTGGGTTGACCACCTTTTTGGGATTTTGAGATTGTGTACACCCCTAGAAAATGTAATGTGATGGAAGGATCCTTAATCAAAATGATGCTAGTGAAATCCTTGGAAGATTACATTGATGAGTAGACCCTAAAGTGATTGTTTTCTTAGATTAATGTGGAAGACAATGAGGAAATTTAAGTGTGTTGTAGGATAGTGTTTATATGACAACCTCCATCCTAGAGTTGAATCAGTATAATAATTCAAGTAATGAGTTGTTCTAGAGGTCAATGCAGTTCCTAAATGGTGTGGATGTTCTCTATGAGAAGTCATTTTTTACTGAGGGATATTTGTTTTTTAGGGGTCATTTTTTGGTTTCCTTGTCATTATGAATGGTGGTGATGTAGGATGGAAACTAGTCTTAGTGTGTCATTTATTATGGGAAAACCATGATTTTTCATGTTGTGTTTTTCTAGTTATGGGGGCCATGACTGAGACAAGACATAGCTAACCTTTTTTATCGGTGTTATACATGTTAGTAGGTTATAGTATAGAACCAGACGCCCTCTTTTTATTCTTCAATGATTAACCATTACTATATAGAATTTATAAAATGTTTCCATTGATTTTAATATCATCTTATCTCACAAACCATATAGAATTAATTTATTTTGGTACTGGTTGAATGTCAGATCAAATTGTCACTTTTTATCTCGATAAAGGATTCAACCAAATAGAACCAATTGGTATGATTATAGGCTTATGAGAATGTGATGTTTCATTGTGTTCCATCATATTGCATTTTATAAAGGGACTCCCATTTTACCTCACATTTTTCAGAAGTCCATTAGAATGAAATTATGTCATATGTCAAGTTGAGTATGACATTAAATCCCTAAATGTATGGTCAGTCGAATCAAACAAATATGTTATTAGAAGTCATGATTTTAAAATGTGTGTTGGAATTCAGAGGCTCTTGGGATAGAAATTTTTTATTAGATGAATTTTCCTATATTAATAGTTACTGATATTCAATAAGAATGAAACTCTTTGAGGTGCTTTATGGTCGGTACATCTAGACTCCATTATATTGGGATGAGGTGTGTGAGACCTCATTGTTGTGGTCGAGTCTCGTGTGAGAAAAATCTGGTAAAGTAATGTTAACCATGCATCATTAATTTTCAACAAAAATATTCCACATATCTTATGTTGATAAGTAGTGTCGAGCCTTGTAATTCTCTATTGGTGATCAGGTATTTCTGAAAGTGGCACCTTGTTTGGTTCACATTCATCTCAATATGAAATGGAATCTATCAATGAGGGTTTTCAAACCTATTGATGTTACTAAGAGAGTGGGTATGGTGGAACACTAGTTATCTTTTCCATCACAGTTGATGTATATTCATGACTTTATTCACGTCCTTGTGAAAAAATTGTATAATATGGATTGGTATCATTTTTTCAATTTGGATGAATTAGAGCAACAAATCAGTTTTATTGTGTTTGAGAAGCCAATGTGGATTTTGGATTTCCAAGAAATACTTATAAATAATAACTCTGTATCATAGTACTATAATATTTGGCTACATGGTAATGATGAACATGTGACATTAAAGAAGAAATCATGGATTTAGAAACATTATCTTTTTTCCCTGATTATACTCTGAAGTGACTTTATAGTGGTATATTGTTTATATTGTAGTGATAATTTTTAAATTTGTGACCTTATTCTGAGTTATTCCCTTTATTTTTTTGGTCATGTATTTATCTATTGGTTTTCCTGGGGTTTTTGGCGAAAATGATGTTTTTGGACCCGATAAACAATGGTGAATGGTTGGAACTCATGTAAGAGAAATCATGTTTCAGCCCAAGAGAAAAAGAATTCATTGGACATAGGAACTTTCCATACCGCCTAGTATACCTTTGAGGCATGAGACCTCCCCAAGGAAAAGATGTTCCCACATTCCTCTTGGATAGAGAGGGACACAATGTTATTTCTTTTTTTGGGAAACCATGTGTTATGTACAGGTAATTAAAAATTACGAATTTACTATTCTCTCATTATACGATTTTTAAAAAAAAATCCACTAATTTCTTCTCCCACTAAGGATTTCCAAAGATATTTTCCTCTCCCTCTAATCTTGGATCCCTTTGAACCACCAAATATTAGGTTTTTGAGGAGCGTATATTCAAGAAAACAATATATAATTCACTCCACTGTTGATTTAATTCTTTTTATTGGCTTCATGATCACTCTTTAATGGGTTATTCCCTTTTAAGTGGTTTAGATTCCCCAAAAATGGTTTTAATAATGGTTTTTTGAGTTTAATATTGGTTTTTATGGTTTGATAGTTCCTTTATAGGGACCTCTTGTGATTCAGTTATGGTTTTCCACTAGATTCTATATGTTTGTAGGGTTTTTGTAGGTGGTTCCATGCTTTATAATTATTATATTATTTTGGTATTCTTTATTTGTTTCATAAATGTGTTTTATGGATTATGTGTGTGGTAAAAATATGCGTTCAAAAGGTTTTGAGTAGCTTATTGTTTGAAAATGGTTTTCTAAATGAAGTTGGTCATGTTTAATGTTTTCATCTATGTAGTTCTTATTCAATGGGTTCAAAAAATTGTGTAATTTATGTGAAGTGTGTTTGAAAATGAATTTCTTATGAATATGGATTTTAAAGAGGATTTCACTATAATAAATGATGGTTATTCATGTGTATCAATTTGGATTAGTATGTGTATGTGAATGTGGTGATCTATGTGACATGTGAAATTGAAAATTGGGCACCAAGTGAATCCTATATATCTATATGGCTGGACAAGAACTAGTAAAATAGTTTGATCTATGGAGATAAGGAACATTTTATTATAGAAAAATGGGCCTAAAAGATGAAATAATTTGTGATAATGTTTGTAGACCACTAGAACATTTGACAGATTCCTCTCTAGTGGATCATGCATGAGGAAATTCTGGTTCATGGTTGTTATACCACTATCAGAGAGATACGAGGATCCTTGTATCCTAATAGAGGTATAACCAGTAGGGATTTGCTCTGGAAGAATCTTGTGATTTGGTTCTTACTGTTGGTATTTGGTGGATAACTCATTCATTTTAGTTTTGATGAATGAATTTCTTTTGAAATATTTTTCCCTGAAATGTTATATTAAAAATATTTCAAATATATTTCTCTTAAAAACAAGAATGTTAATATTTATAATAATGTTATAGAATTGGAAATATTTTTTTTTCAAATACAACTGTGGTTTGTATCGCACCCTATATACACTCCTGGGTGCATTTATACTTTGTTATGTGTGTCATAGGAAAATTCCATATGTTCTCTGGTGGTGCAGGTGGATCTTCAAGCTAGTGTTCTTATATTATAGGTGATGGTGGGGGTGGATTTAGAGTGATGTCTCTCTTGATACTTAGAGATTCTTTATTTCTTTTCTAGTTAGATCCCCTTCTTTTTTTAGTAATTTGGGATTTGGGTTAATGTAGGAAAATGTATAACATTTATTAGTGATATCTCATTTGGTTATGTGATGATGTTTTTTTATTTTTGGTTATTATGGATAATTATATGGGTGAAATGATTGAAAATAGTGTACTTTTTGTTACCCAAGAACTAGTTGGCCGATAATGGAGATCAAGAAAATCATTTGGGCTATGTGAGGGGATGAGTTTGGTGTTGGTTTAGTTAGCACATCTTCTTGGTTCATGACATATAATGACACTATTTTCAAACCTTAACTGAGGCTCCCATGTAGGGTGGATCATGAAAATTACAAATTCTGATGTTCTTGGAGGTATGGAATCACTTATATATATATACACTGAGGATCCATAGTATTTTTGAAATGATGGACCTAGTGGGTTCCCCAATGCTTGACTGGCCCATAACTAGTATGGTCGTTTTGGGTAGAAATTTTAGTGGGTGTTACTTTAAAACGCTTACAAAAAGATAATATATTAGTGTTTGTGGTAGTGATGGTGGGTCAAGGTGTTTCATCACCATCAATCTTTCTATTATACACCCTCATGGTTTATCTTCAGACATCTATGATTGAAAAAGGTGCTTCCGAGTTCTTGGATGATGATCCAGACAAAATGTGATATTTTATTTTGGAGGTCCACATGCACTTTGTGGGATTAATCTTATGTGAATTTTTTTTCATAAGATTCCCAAATTCATTTCATTTGTACTAATATATAATCCTTTTTATTGTTTATTATATTATTGGGATACCTAAAGGTACTTCTCCGGATCTAGCTATATAAACAATATATTTTACTATTATATTGTTTGGATACGAAGAATAATTCCTAGGATCTTTCGAATGTGATATAATATTGTTTGAGGATTCTCTCCTAAGAAATGTGGATTATTATGCTCTCCCTAATAGATTACATGAATACAATTTTGGACATGGAACTACACACCATTGATGATATCGATGATATTACACTCTCCCAAGTGACACATAGAATTCTCTATTGTGTTTTGTGGATTCACGATTACATTACTGAACTCACCAGACTAGACTGAGAGTGGGAAATGGAGATAGATTCCTTTGAATGTATACAGATAATGTAATTAGATCCAAATATTAATCCTTTTATTTCACATAATGGTTATCCCCCTTATGGATTATCAGAGTCATGATGTCATGGTTACCTATAGATTGTGGCCTCAGGCAAAAAAATTGGACTAGATTTACATAGAATGAGAAGCATGTTGTCTAGATCAGAGACCCATTAAAGGATTTCTATATATTGCCTATAATCCTCCATTATAGTGATTTAAAATGAGTATGGATGAAACTGGTTTATAAAATGTATCCCTTGTGGTGACACATCATTCTTAGAGACACTTCAAGAACTGGCCGAAGAATGTATGGTTAATTGGGATTACGTATATAAGGATGAAAATAATTATACATGGATTGAGTGGTATAATATCCATCCCAATACCATTTTTGTTATATTTAATGATATTTAGGAATATGAATCCAAGGGTTGAATTCTTTTGATTTATGTTATATTTCACCATACGCGTGTATATATATATATATATGGTAATACATGTATAAATAAATATTTATAAAATATATACAAGATGGAACTTGGACAAGTTGATTGAGGACAAAAACCCAAGGATCTATTGCGGAATAACAAAATTTGTTTTCTTTCTCATTTCTAGTTTCATCACATATAGTGTTAAATATAGAATGAATATATAATTATGATAAAAAATATTGTATTAACATTAGTGGTGCACTTATGAATTTATTTTTCACCCCTTGTACATTCACATTGGTGTGTGTTCAGACCATATGTACACATTTTGGTCTGATAAAAGATTTCATGATGGATAGGGTTGAGACATTTGGTTTTATGATTTATTGGGGCCACTCATGTGGATTCTTATGTTAAAGTTGGTGTAACATGGAAAGGTAGTGGGGTTAGGGTATCTAGTCTTGGTGAGAAAAATTATGAGCTCCCTTAACATTTTATAACATTCCATTATATACTCTTACATGTGTAGTCAGAGTAGTGGGTGACCAATTTTTCATGAATGATACAGTTGTTTATAATTTTATTGAATTTCATTGATTATTATATCATATTTCAATTTTAGTTTATTTACACCTTCAACACACTTATTATTTTTTTATTTGGATGATATAAATTTATGTTTTTATATTTTTTTAAAATTTATATAAGAGAATAGAATTTACAGATACACAACATAGTCCCCAAATTCTAATTGATAGTCTCTAGCCTCTGAAGGGGAGAACATGAGTCCTTGTAAAGTACTACCTCAGGGAACTAGATTAGTGTAATCCAAGACAATAAATTATAGAATATTTCATTACTATGAAATTATATATGACACATACAAACATATTTTACATACTATAATATATCCTATAAAATATAAGGTTTTACCATAGAAGATATGATTATTCTCATTCAATAAATAGTTGAATGATAATGCCTTAAAAATTAATTTTAAAAAATGATCCATTTTAATAGTGGAATGATAACAATTATTAAATGATACTTCTACCAAAGATATTTGATACTCAAAGAATCATGAAAAATAAAGAATATATACATCAATAATATCATTAAAATATGAATGTGTTACATACAACATCCATTAGATTGAGGTGAAAATCCATCCACAGTTTCACATAAAATCCCATTGCTCATTGGAACCCTAATTGAATTGAGATGTGAACCTAAAATCCGTGTTAGATTTGATTCTAACTATTAAAATGGTAATATTTTAAATATGTTGGATATTTTAATTTCCTATAAAATTCACATAATATAGTTCTTTGATAGAAACAATGTGATCTGTCTCGGACAAATGATCTATGATCACCCACATTGAATATCAAACCGTAGAAGACATAAGAGACTGGTCACAAAATTCATTGTAATATAATCCCATTTTAATAATTATAAAGTATTTATATAAAGAACATATATAGTATTTTTATTCTCATCCATCAACTGTTGATATGTAAAGAATCTATCGATGAACCTTCTGATACTTTCTTCATGATGGGAGACTAGAACTAGATATTTACATCATGATACATCATCAAGACTCCATGATGTATATCAAACCTTGAACAAAGATATTCCATCATTACATTCTCTATAATTCTATGTAGAACTACTAGAATTACATGTCTGTACATGAATGATTAATAATCATGGAACCAAACAAATTTTAAATTCTTACCCTTGTGTTTTTCTTGAATAACAAAAAAAT
This sequence comes from Viscum album, assembly GCA_963277665.1. Taxonomy (NCBI): domain Eukaryota; kingdom Viridiplantae; phylum Streptophyta; class Magnoliopsida; order Santalales; family Viscaceae; genus Viscum; species Viscum album. Next base: position 1,793,561,409 of record OY728147.1, read on the forward strand.
AAAGTTGAGATATTTTACAGTCCTTGAATCTCTATGTCATTAAATATGAGGTTGATACAAGGTAAATTTATCTAAATCTGATAATCACTTATATGGATGTTTATTCATCCACCATAGACATCAAACCATGTCCCCCATTACCTATTTTAATTATTAAGGGTGAACATTCTTGTTTAGAGAATTAATTCCCACATTTTCATTCTCACATGTATATGGGATCCCAAAATAAAACAAATTAATATATTCAATCAACCAAACCAACTTTAAATTAAAATCCCATTGATAAAATATGTATTTTTAATTTTTATTATCATTTAATACCAAAAAAATTCTTTGAAAAAATAATTCATCAATTAAAATAATTCATCATTGATAAAAAACGAACATTAGATCATTAGTAGGATCATTCTGTTCTGGAGGATGAAACTGATGAGATCCAAACATAACTAACTGATGCTCTTGCATCATAATATAATAGATTCTTACAAAATAAGAATCCCGATACATAGAAATAAATCACCTCTATGAGTTAATATGAGGACTAGAGACATGGTAAATAAAATTCAGCTATTGGAAAGCCACATAAAATTCTCTTTACTATATAAATTTTTTTATTTTATTTTTCAAGGTTGTCATCAGAATATCTATATTCAATAAATCATGAATAAAATAATAGAAGTATAATATGAGACTAAAAAACATATATTTTAAACTTATTCAAATAAACTACCAAAGAAACTACCAATTTCACCTTTTAGGATACACATATATTCCATGTATAGAAATTACATTCCTAAGTAACATCACATTCCAAAAAAATGCATTTAGTTAGATTTTTTTTGTAAATTATATTCCCACAAGGACTCTATGAAATTTAAATATTTCAACCATGATCTTAATGATATGTTTAATTGATGAGGATATCATCAAGAAATATAATAAAAAATGAGTCTAAAAATAAATTAATATTTACATTTGTTAAATTCCTATACAAATATAGATCACTCTACGAAATAAAATTAATTTGTAGATATTCAAAAAGCCCATGCTGGATTTAGAACCTTCGGTTCCTACTTGAAGATAAATATAACAATTAAAGTATTCAATGTAGAAAATGATCCTTTCACCCATAAACTAATATAATATTCATCAATTCTATCAAAATAGTATTGGATCTTAATTTTTACTTGATCCATACTATGAAAATATATACAATGTTCTAGAATCCCTTAACCTTTCATTGTGATGTCAACTGTAGCACTACAATGAGATGTTCTAGATCTTGTAAACCACATAACCTCAATCTCTACAAAATATATCTTTAGTTCCCTCAATTTAGTTGAACCCATTTAATATAGTGGAATTGAATTAGGTTTATTCTTGAGTATAGAATCAACAGTAAAATATAATTATTTTTTAAGAGGTATCCATGGGAAATATTCAATGAATTAATTGGGATATAGATCCATCCCAATAGGTAAATATTAGCAAAACCATATCTCATACATTCTGAGTATGAGACTATATTTTTCTATAATGATCACTCATAATTGAATATGATCTAGACATTATAAATTAGACTAAACTTCCCACTCTCAATAGAGTTTATATTAAACAATAGATGATGGTTTGAAATATTATCTTCATGTAAAAAAATTAATTGACGATTATAACTCAGTCCACTAGTACATACTGAAAATTAAATTAAGTAATATCATATATTGAACAATAATATCCTAAAAATACCCATAAGAATCCATGGAAAAGGAATGAAATATAAACATAATATATATTTAAATATTCCTCCTTAATAGTGAATCAATGATCATATATGATGTTAAAGATTCAAATTTGTGTTTAATGGGGAGATGTTAATTTATCAAATATGATTTATCGAAAATAACCTATATAAAATAAACAAAATACTGATTTAGAAGATTCTAGTTTAGTTTTATAATAGTATAAGTCCCTACATCAATGGTGGTATTACATTTCTCTATGGAAATGATTTTATTGAACCCTGATATTTATGATGACATGTAAAACCATTATCGAATGCTTTACTAGTTTCTAGATGGACATTAAATCCAAATTGGAATCCTTGAACTTATATCAAAGGGGTGTCTAGAATTAAATTATAGTCTTAGTAGTTTATTGTGAATGTGATTCCTATATCGTTTATGGTTTCTATTTAAATATTTATGATGCACTTCATCAAAAAATATATCTAGATTTAAAAATACAGACCATAAGAATGTAATTGAATTTCCTCAAAGTTATAATAATTTTTTACATTACAACTCCATAAAAACCTAGAAAACTAAATCAGTGGTAACCTAGAATTAATAAAATATAACACACAAATCTATTTTCTTCCATGATAATAAAAACTATTCCTTATATCTACCTTCTATCACTTCTTTCCACTATATGAGCATTGAACTAATATTTGACTAAATAATGAACTTCCTAGAGAAGTGACTAAGTTAAATCTACTAATATAGAGAGAAACATAATTTTATACCTATTAAAAATGATTTTAGTTTTAAATGAATTATTTATGTTTTTAAGAACACTCGTAAGACAATCTCAAATGGTTATGTCATAGAATCATAATATCATATACGATATAAAGATCAGATAATTTTTTCTATGAACATGGAAGCATTGTCCGTAATTGATATCTACATCGTCCTTATTTTATAAATTAATATAAATTTAACATATATTTATTTTTATAGTAGATTTATTTTAGGAATATGTCATAAAATATTTTCTAGGTATGGCCATGGTCTTTTTTAGCATTAAACATTGAATCTGATCAGCCGAGTCCTTCCCATTATAACATAAAGGTAGATAACTTGACTAAGTGTTACTATATTTTCTCAACGATTTATAACATCTAGTGGATGTGGTTGATCCACTTCTTAGGATTCTTAATTGTACATATTCCTTTTAATGGTTGGATGATGATGGTATTGAATATCTTTAAAAATATTGGAGTTTGTGGGATCTCTTCATAGAGACCCAAGACCAGTAGCTTAAAGTAATAGAGAAATTTATTACAATAATTATGGGTCACCTATAGGTTGAACGAGTGGATCATGTGAATCCACCCCTTCTAGTATAATAGTTGGTTTTCATATTCATGGAATCATATACAATTTAAGTATAACAAAATATGAAATCATTTTTCGTAGAAATTGAATATAGAAGGTTATAAAACTAAATTACTAACATCAGTTCTAACCCAATTTCACTCTATTTCTTACTTCCATTTAATATAATTACAATTTATATTATTTTATTTCAATTTATAACATAATATATAATGTATTACTAAAAATTATTACAAACTAGAGTTAAACAAGTTACATGATTTAGAATACCGATTGGAAGAAGATTAAAGGCATGGTTTAAAGATAACTATGAAATTTTAGACATAAAAAATAGTGTTTTTAAATCAATGGTATAAAAGTTTGATACAAATTAACCGAGTTATCACTAATAATTTTATTGGAATATGATTTAATTTTTTTTTAATTTATTATCATTTTACTATACTAAAAATATAAATAATGAATCTCTCAAAAAATCCTAACATTCAAAAAAAATTATTCCTTCCTACCGATAAACTCATAGTATAATGCATGAAATCCATTAATAAAGTAATAATTTATATGAGAAAGGAAAATAAATATTAGGCTCCCTTAATAAACTAATTCATTCAAAATAATTATGATAACAAGATTTAATTATGTATAACTTACTAGGTCCTAGAAGTCCTATTGCCTATAATCTCTCAAATCCCGTACCAAAGATTTCATAGTGTAATATGATACTATATAATATTGAATTTGACTTTAACTCCATACTATTACTTAAATCAGGTTGTTTTAATACCTTTGAATCACCTCACAATCATTAGATGACAACAATAATACATAATAATGAACATTAGATATATTGGGTATGATTTTATATCATTTTATAGTGTAATAAAATAAATATGGTTCACACACATATTTGTAATGACCCATATTAAAGTAGATGGATCATAAAAGAATGAAAATAATTGTAAGAGACAATGTAATATACATCAATAAAAACACCAGAGTCCAAACAGCTATAGTTTATATGAAATAACTGAAACATAACATAACTAGACTATATTCATGAAATGCAAGAGAAACATTCCCTATATACCAACATATTTATGTAACATAACAAGAATCTCTCATTGAGAATTCCACAGACAACACTCTTGTCCTCATAAAGACTATCCATCAAGTATCCAATAAGAGTTAATCAAAAATCAATGATCCATGAAGGACTATATCTATAACGAACTATCACATAGGGCCCCTGCTCTGACTACAACACACCCACCTCCCAAATTCTAGGTGTTGGTGACTATCACTAAGTAGGCATATCTAAAAAATGGGATCATCTTCCAATGTACATGTACACATGAACCCACCTTGATGGAAAAGTACTGAAACTAAAAACACTGATTAAATAGTTATGCATCCCACTAAGACAACAACTAAGAGTAACAGTAAAAAACTAAAAAGGTAAATAGGGAAAGAAAAAGCCTTTCCAAAACTGAAAAGGTTCAACATCATGATGTCCATTAGTTGAAACATTTAACTAAAGGGTAGGTATAGTAAGATGTCTGAATTTTATTGACATGTACCACATCCTTCGGGTCACCCTGAAGAGCCACCAGTCATCAGACCACTATGGAATCCATCAATGTTGTTAGTTATATGCACAATGCACGACATGGGTGGGTGAAAACCTTACAGAGGTGAGTAAAACAATACATAGTAAAAACCCCAAAAATAAAAATGAAAAACCCAAAAGAAAGATATAGTCAATAGATTTACTATTTTTATCTCACACCAGGTACATGTATATAGCATGAATATACTTATGAATTTCCAGGAATATTCAAATCCGAGGAGATATATAGTCTCTATAAGACACTCACTCTGCATATTCACTGAATAAAACCTTGGTCTCTTTGTATGGAGGCATACTCCACATATCCGACGAAGACCTACTCAACATCATTGCAATATACCATCTTTGTTTCTTCATAGGAGACATACTCTACATCTTTATAGGATACTTAATCCATGTATTCATTGGATACTTACTCCATATATTTCATATTTCTCAAGATTCAAACCTTGCGTAGGTTTGAGCAATAGTATTCTGCTCTTAGGACACTCATTCTGAGATCACCTACACCTCAAGCCCATTGGTCATATGAAAAACCTCCACAAAATCTAATGTAGAGTATCTAAAATAGGCATTCTCAATTCTAGATTCTCATCTCCACAAGAGGCTCATCAAATAGATTCATGATATGAGAGATATGGCCATTGTAGTAAAAATAGGTCGATTGGGTCTAAGTCTAGCCCGACCCAAACATGCCTGGCCCATTGGGCTGCTGGACCGCGACCCACTAGGTGGTGCGTTCCATCCCTCTGGGCTGCCAGTGGACCAGTTCATCCATTAGGGGACAACATGCAGGCCACACCCCTACCACTCGAAAAACATGGTTGGGTGACCATGTCGCCTGTTCAATGTAGTGGCCTACATGATGACCACTCCTCCCACACATAGATCACCCTGGTAGCAGCTTGCGACCTCCACCCATAGCCACACCACCGTTTTTTCCTCTCTCTCCGGCCATTGAACCGGTTGACACCTTCTACCAGGTGTTCGCGCCACTGCGGGCCTCCCCCATTATAGTGGTGGTATAGTTTTCCAAACTGAGAATGCCTTTTCAATCCTTATGTTTCCACCATAACTATAGTAGGCTCCAATTTGTCTTTTTGTCACTCTGAGGGTCTAGCCACATTCCTCACCTCATGGAAAAGCCCAATATGTCCATGGGGGAATGTTGATGAAGAATGAATAATGGGGATAAAATAATACACCCAACAACACTCATAGAGATAATATCAACATTTTTCACTTCAGTCCTCATTCTTCCTGTTTTAAAAGGGGGAAAACAATCAAGATAAATCACTATGATTTAATCCCTTAAATACCTTTAATTAACTATATCACAAGAACCTCTGAACATTAGATCATTCTATTCATGGGTTGGTCCGCATTCTCCATAGGATTCAACAACAAGGAATGAAATTCAAGAAGAAATAAACCCCCCTACCTAGAGTTTGGATTGATTTTTGATGAATTACAATATTGTGTCATCGCTCATTGATATGTTGATATTTGATCTAGATTCCACTCTCTAATCCATCGTCGTCTATTCTTGATCTTCTAGCATTCATTGGAGAGAGCTCCTTCAATGATCACTAAGGAATTCTAAGGATGTTTAATTAACACTGTATTCCTAGTTAATTAAGGGGTGAATGAAAATGTGTTTCTCAGACAATATGTTGCAGAATTGCTACATTACTTCATTTTAAATAGAAATCAGGTTTCTCGTTCATGGTGTTGTGGGGTCGCCATGTCGCTGCAAAATGAATAAAATAAATAATATAAAATTTTTATATTTCTTATTAATATTCTTTAAAACATCCAAAAATATTTTTGATAGTCTACCCACACCGATTGATGTTAGTCCCTACTTTGGTAAAACCTGATGATCTTAACACAACAATTCCTTTGAATTTCTGATTTATGTATCCTTTCTATTAATATCACTTTTTGAGAAAACGGAACACACGTTCTATATTATGTCATTAAAATAGTTCAAACATTTATTCTCAGCACCCCTAACCTCAGAATTATGTTTCTTAATTGCTCTGGATCTCGAATTAATCATGTATAGTTTTAAAAAAAATACATGGAAAATTCATGGCATTACATTCTCCACACCTTAGGGCTTTATATCCCCACAATCTAAATGATGGGATAAAAATGGGATACTAAGAATGAATGTGAACCTCCTTCTCCCATGTTCCCTCCCTTAGATTCCTGTGATGGAACCAAAAGTAAACTAGAGGAATTGACCACCCCCAAAGTGTCTTCTCTTATCAATACTCGATCTCCACCGGGTACTCCTTGAATGTCACTCAGTCATCAATGTCCATCACTCCCCAGTCGATGACGTGCGATGGGTCATGCATGTATCTCCACAATTAAGATATATGAAAAAAAATCCATGTAGAAGCTATAACATAAGTGGTATATCCAAGTGGTATGACACCTCACTAACTATATGCAGTATCAGAAAAGGGCCAATGCTCCTTAGAGATGACATGCCTACCCAACCAAATATCTATATCCCACACGGAGGGAAGACCTGAAGGAAAACATGGACTACATACTTGAACTGGAAGGGACTACATAACCTATTAGAATAGGACATATGACATCTATATGTAGTCTTTATCCCCTCCTTTATTAATTGTACCTTCTTTGTAGTATCCTGCACAAACATCGGGCCCAAGAGTGCTGACTCTCTAGGGTCCATCCAACAATATGGTGACCTACAGGGTCACCCGTAGAAGCCTCAAATAGTGCCATATCAATGGTTTAGTGGTAGATATTTTTGTATTAAAACTCCACTAGAGGTAGGAGAACCACCCAACTATGCCCCAAATCGAGGATGCATGCACGTAGCATGTCCTCTAGGACCTGAATGGTATGCTCAATCTGGCCTTCTGTCTATGGGTGGAATGTTGTTCACAAGCATAGTTGAGTCCCAAATCCTCTTAAAATCTCTTCCACAACATGGATATTAAACAATCATTCTTATATGGGAGAATAATTTATGGTACTCCTTGTATTTGAACTATCATAGGTATATAGAGTCATCCCATGCTCTCTACTAAACCTTATTCCCAAATCACTAAAAAGTGTGTAGATTTGGTGAGTCTATAAATGATCACCTGGATTGTATCATTCCCCCAAAACATACATGTTAAACCCATCAGGAAGTCTATAAATATTCCATCCCACGTAAAATATATCACCTCAAGGGGATAATTAAATCCCACCGGAAACTGGTGCCCAACCTTCATTTGCTGGCCAGTGAGGCATCTAAAGAAAAACTCTTCCACATCCTTCTTTATATACAACCAAAACAACTGACATCGTAGGTACTGGTACATCTTTTCAAACCTAGATGTAACACCCAAGGGGATGTAAAGAACGTCATATACACCTCCTCCCGTACCTATAATGGTACAACCATGCATCCTACAAAAATAATGATGTTCTCCCCACCTTTAAAATTTCCATCAAGGGCATGCCCTATGGGCATCAGAGCACGTATAATCTCACTGATGGTATCTATGAGTTATGCCTCCCTGAATCACTATATGATTAGAGGGGTACCAACCATTGACTAGAGATAAGGCACAACATTTTCATCGATGAAGGATATATGTAATGGGGAAAACCTCTCAGATGCTTTATTTAGTAGTTGTGAACTCTATACTCTACTGAGGGAATCTACCACCACATTCTCTTTTACATGAGTATAGACTGTCTCAAAGTCATATTCCAAGAGGAACTATAGCCAAAAATTCTATCTATCATTAAAATCCTTCTATGATAAGATATACTTGAGACTTTTTTGGTCCGATTGAATGATAGACTGTTCATCCATAAAGAAGTTTCGTCATGTCTTCATGCGATTACTACTTTTTCCAACTCAATATTATAGGTCACATAGTTCTTCTCATGTGGTCACAAATACAGTGAACCATAATCAATAACATATTATCCATAAACTAGGATATAACCAATCCTGGTTCCGGATGTATTGAAGAACACCATGTACTCAACACCCTCCTCTAGAAATATGAGGAGGGTACCACTCTTCTATCTCTACCTCAGTTGCTAAAAGATCTCTTGTAACTTTCGTATCCACAAGAATGGTTTCCCCATTCATGTTAAAGCTTTCAAGGGTGATACTACTATAGAAAAATCATGAAAAAATCTCATATAGTACCAAATCAACCTAAGGAAACTCTGAACCTTGGTAAGACCCTGGGGTGGATACCAAGAATGTGCGGCTTCTATCTTCTCCAGGTCTAATGAAAATCCATAATTTGAAATGATGTGTCAATGAATGTGTACCACCCATATCCACAATTTAGTTTTAGAGAGGTTCTCATAAATTTTGTGCTCTCAGAGTAAGTCCTGAACCATCCTCGAGTGTATTTTGTGCTCCTCCTCAGATGAAATGTACAATAGGATGTCATCTATAAAGACCACTACAAACAGTATTGTTATGGATGGAAGTTACTATTCAAGAGTCCCATAAAAACTACTATGGAATCTATTACACCAAATGACATCACTAGAAACTCGTAGTGGCCATAAATTTTTTGAAACCTTTAATCGGAATGTTCTCATCCCATACACGAATATGGTGATTGCCCGATATGAGGTCTATCTTTGAGAACCATATCACTCCCATCATATGATCGAATATGTAATCAATCCTAGATCATGGATAGTTTTTCTTTATAGTCACCCGGTTCTGGCACCATCAGTCTTCATATAGCATCAGGATCCCATAATCCTTCATAGAGAACAAAAATGGGGCTACCCATAGTGAAATACTAGGCCTGACGAATCCCTTTTTCTGCAAGTCTTCCAACTGTACCCTCAACTCACAAAGATCTACAAGAGCCATTTTATATTCTTGTGTAGATATCAGTGTCATCCTGGGGTATAGTTCAATGGAAAAGTTTACCTCTCTACAAAGAGGTAGTCCTAGAACATCTTCGGGAAATATGTCCTCGTACTCATCCATCATTGTAGGAAACTGAGGACTCATCTCATCCACATCACTAAGAGTCATGCTAGCAAAATGATGTGTAATCTGATACAACCTCCTATGTGAGAGTCTGTCATGCATGTCTTGTCTTTCCCATTGACCTATATGAGAAAACCTAGTCCCATCTTTGTAGACACCTCACACTGTACATCTAAAATAGTTGATCTCAGCATGAACTGTGGATAAGCAGTCCATACCAACTATCACGTCGTAAGGCTTCAATGATACCACAATGTGACCCCATCCAAAACTCTCACCCCCATGATTAAGGGAAAACTATTGGAAACAATGTCTAGTTATCAATTCTACTCTCGTACAAGTATCTAAGCGTAGGGATAGAGTCAATAGTTCCATTGGAATCATAGTGTCTCGAACAAGGTTCATGGAGAGAAAATATTGTCTGGCACATGTGTCTGTCAAAACTGCCGATAAAGTGGAAAATATAAAAAATCATACCTCTAATCATCCAGTGAGTATCGGGATTCCAAGATTTAATTACCTGGAGCTAGACTCACCCCTATCCAGTTTCTTCCTGAGCTCGTGGAGGATCACCTAGAGGCGGTGGTGGTACTATTTCAAACCCTTGTCCACCTCATGCCACTTGTACCACTCCACTAAAATGTCTGACATCTAGAGGATATCCATTTTCCTACCTCCACCTATACCTCAACTGTCCCTCAACCATCTCTAGGTCCTTATTTTATCTAGTTGGGAAATATCTACCAATATGTCTATGATCATTCCACATATAGAAAAACCCTTCCTTTAGATGACCTAATTGGCCATGGATGCCCAAAAATACTAATCCCATGTCTTGGGGTTATCTCCAAGACATTATTGTCTTATTGGACCCCTAAATCAGTTGTTGGCTACACACTACCAATGAATCAGCTACCTGATGGCCAGTGGTAGCTCCCACCGCTTGTGCTTGTGTTGTAAGAATGATCGATACTAGTAGATCTTGTTCCAGCCCCACATTATGCATAAGAATTATAATGGCTATTATCAAAACCCAGATCTCATAGATTAGTCCATTCTTAAAGGTCTAGGACCTAATGAAAAGGTCATGCACCATGTTAATTGAGTATCCAGAAATATATTTGAGTCTCGTAGAGTACTCTATTACCACCAGGCTACCCTATTGTATGTATAATAGCTATTTTGTATGTACATAATGTAACATCACTAGAAAGAACTCCTGCATTAAGAGGTGCTCAATGTCTTCCCATGTGAGTGTTTCCTCATTATGCGTCTATATCATCAAGCTCCTCCATCTTACAGCTGAGCCTTGTAGAAGACTCGTGTCTAGGACCACCATCTGGTCGAGAGGCGTACTCACTAGGCAGAAAACTCTCCTAAACTCATTAGAAAATCCTCAACTAAAAAAAGGAAATGTTTCACCTCAGAACCTAGGATGTTACTATCCCTGAATATCATGCATCACACTTAGCCAACATGCATCCTCTACCAATAATGTTGTTAGGAACTGCTGATCTTCGAGTGGTGGTATCACTGGCACACCACCGAGAGGTTCTATCTCGAGAAATGGTCCCTACAACGATTCCTCATAACTCAGTAGAAAATCCTTATGGTTACTCCATGAAATCCTGGCTTGGTGACTATATTGATGCATCCTAAAACAGAGAATGATGCACCATAGTCAATAGATCATACCAGGTCATCTAACTAACACTTAGAAGGAAATGAGAAGATACTCAATTCCAATATGATTCATGTAGAAATTTTCTTTATTTACAAAAATGAAAAGATGAATTTATGGTTCAGGTAGATGGATACGTCATCCAACGAACTATACTGGACTCCATGGCCAGAAATATGAACTCGAAATAGTTAACACTATGGCCTGAAAAACTGACCACCCTCTGATACCACCCTATCATGACCCGTCCCTCGGGTCCTATTTCATGACTACCCATATCCTGCCTTCCATAGGCTAGGGGGTGATGACTAGCACCGTGTAGGCATATCCCAAAAAGCGGAGGCATTTTATTATGTACCTATACACAAAAACCCGTCACCATGAACATGTACTAAATAATAATATTTGAGTAAACATGTATGCATCCCATTAATACAAGAACTAGGATTAACAATAAAAAACTAAAAAGTCAAACAAGTCTAAAACAAGCCCAACCAAATCTAAAAAGTTAATAAAAATCTGTAAGTCTATTAGCGGAAAACCCAACCTAAAAGGTAGGTGTAATCTGCTCTCTAAATTTCACTAAAGTGTACCACATCCGTCGGGTCACCCTGAAGTACCACCTATCTTTAGCCCATCAAGTACTCTGTTAATGTCGTCAGTCATCTTCATAAGAAATGATATGTGCGGGTGAATCCCGTGTAGTGGTGAGTACAAAAATTCTCAGTGGGGACCCTAAAACCACAAATGAAAAACCAGAAAGTAATATATATTTGATAGAGTCACTACAGTTAGCTCACCCCAGGTACATGTCAATAGCATGAATATAGTTAATAAATTCCTTGCATATTCAAGTCGAATGACACATATAGTCTCTTTAAGTGACTCACTCAACATATTCATAGGAGAACTACTCCACATCTTCATCAGATACCTACTATGTGTATTCATAGGAGACCTTCTCCATGTCTTCGTAGGAGACCTATGTTGAGTGGATCATTTAGATTCGAATTTAAATTTTGTTTTGATAATTACATCAACCCATCAGTATTTGATTTCTAATAAATTTGATAAGTGTGTTAGATTTATTATATCAATGTATTTATTTGATATCTGAAGAAATAGTAATTGGATTCTTGAGGTGTTTGTTATTTTGGAAGGACAATAATATTATCTTCATTTCATCTGTTTAAGATGAAATCCAATTCAATAGTTTCGATGGGGAAAAAATTCACTGAAGCTATTACAAGTTGTTCATGTGATAAGGTAGTTTTCATTTTAATGTCAATTTAGAATTATGATGATATATCAGGATATATTTAATGGATTTCAGTGATCATTATACCATTATATAGATAAAAAGTTTATCTAAACATATTTAGATATGTGGTTGTATGAACATGATTTTTTACACTTTAAAAAATCACCGAAGATTCTAATGCAGTTTTTCAACTATACAGTGAACCGATTTTAAAACCTGTAGTATTTATTTATCTGAAAGTTCTATAGAGGTCTGAATCACTCATAACATGGGGCTACGGAAATTCAATAAGTTTATCTTGATTTTACCTGTTTATAATGAAGGATAAAAATTTCATTTTGATCATCAATAAATTATCTGAAGTATTGGGTTTCGATTTTATCATTAGTTTTTTCTTTATTCTAAAAATTCTAATTTTCGAAGATACCCGGAGTTGTTAAAATCAGATTTATTCACTTCATGATATATTGGAATGATATTGAAAATTAATAAAAATAATTCTTGTGGGACTAAGGATGAATTTGATGATAAAGGGCTCAAAAAATTCAGAAAATTTGAATTTAAGTTGTTTAAATTTTCTGTAAAAAGTATTCATACCATACATTTGTAAGAATAACATAAGGAATGACCCCAACATTTTAGAAATGAGCATATGAATTATCAACCCTATTTTGAAATTTTTCCATATGGATCAGAAACCATACGTTCATCGAATGATAAACCTAAAGAATATCAACCCTACATTCGGGAAAGATGAATGTATGGTTATTCAATACTACATTCTGAATTTTATGCTGACATGGATGAACGTATGGATTATCATCCTGACATTAATTTTTTATCCCTATGTTACATCCTATAGAAGGTATGGATACGAAACCCTATGCTATAAAATGGAACCACACACTATATAGTTGAACCCTATGTTTGATATTTTTTCATTACATGATATAACCCTATGTTTGACTGGTTAACGACAGAGTTTTATTTAAATATATTATCTGTGATTTCTAAAACCATCTAGATGGATGTATATTTAGATATAATGTTTTTTTATAACCTATTCAAAGGCTCACATGGAATTGATTAAATCCTTCCAATTTTCAAGGGAAGTTATGAATCTCTTTGAATGATTTGATTTCAAATATTCATGATTTATTGCGCAGATATTTCTAAATAACTCATTCGTCAATATTTAAAGTGGTTTGAATGGATTTAAATGGGTTATTTAAATTTTCAACACTACTATTATAATTTAGATAATATTTTAGGATTTGTTAAAATTATTTTGAATATAATTATTATAGATTTATTATATAGGAATAAAGAGGAGACGATGCTCTGATATTCTTGTGGATATTTATGGAGGCTATTAACTCTATTTTTTGGGTATCCCAAGGAAGTGGAATGTTGTTAATAATACTAGATATTTATTCTATATATATATATATATATATTTTTTAGGAAAAGAAAATAGACAATGAAGAAAACCAGAGACGTGAATACTCTGTTAAAAAAAGGGCGTTGAAAATATTAATACAAAAGCTCAGTGATTTTTAAGAGATAAATGTTTCATTTTATATTCATAGTATCTCATGGTGTAATGATAAATGAAGCCATTAATTTTTTTGATCTATTTGATACTATTTTGTGACAATAAAACTTTTTTGACATTGAAAATTATTTTTCTGTTTCTATGGTTCTATATTGAAGCGAATGTACATCTATTAGTTCCTACTGCAACTGTGAGCTAAACCTATTTCTCAAAAAAAACATTATCTCATCAATTTTTTTTGAATATCGGCTAATAAAATTAATTCTTGGTGGAGTGTTAGCTTTTTGGACTAAGCGATGGGTATTTTTATTCCATATCAATGAACAAAAATTCCCTATAAAATACTGGTATGGTGTCCACTACCTATAAATAGTTGTTTAAGGTCTTATGATAAGAGGACCAACTAGTGAAAATTTCCATTCTCGTGAGGTAGAGAATTGGTGGAGTGGACTGGGGGATTTTTTCCCTGAAAAACTACACATCATTCTGTTCTTTTCCTTTATTTATTTCCATTTCTCACTCAAATTTACGAGAGAAGGAAATGATCACTTCATTTCGTGATGGATTTTTTATCATTGTCACTGTTTTTTAAATGACGCAATTCACCCCCTATTGTATCTTAGTCAAAACCATCCCAACCTATAAATTTGTATTAGAGGTAGGGCTCTCCTGATGTAGCTTGGCCCTATGAAGCTATATTTAAACATTCAGATGAAGATAAATCTCAATGGATAATTTCCGAGATGGTATGTTCATGATCCATGCTCTTTATTTTAATATTGAAAATTATGCATGTTGGAAATATCGAGTGACCCTATATTTGAAGAATATTTGTTTAAATGTTTATATGAATATTTTAAAAAATTATGTCATATCTTGAGAACCAGAAAAGTGGGATGCTTCTAAAGAAGATGAGTATGATATTAATTTAAATACATGAATGCAATTATATGCGATCTTGGTCTTGATGACTTTAATCGTGTTTCTGAATGTGCTACTACCTATGAGATGTGGAAGAATATTGTAGTTTCATATATAGGAAATGAAAATGTTATAAAACTATTGTAAAATATTAGACACATTCATGATGAATAAATATGAGAGCATCACTCAGATGAATGGAAGATTAACAGAATCCATTAATGATATATGTCACTTGGAACACCAATTCCAGAACCAGGTCAGGGGTTAATGGTACTTAGTGTTTTACATTCTATGTGGAATAGAATATTAGCTGTAATTAGTCAATCCAAAATAGTTAAAGAATTAATGATTAAGGAATTAATTGGAACATTGATGATATACGAAGCACAGATGTAAGGAGAAACGAAAAATAATATTTTTATCTAAAACGAATAAACTCCAATAAAATATTTGATGGATGAATTTTCTGATTCAGATTCGAACCATTAAGATTCAAATGAGGAGATACCACATCTTTTTTAAAAAAAATCCATGTTGTATTAATGGATAAATGAGAAGGTGATTTTGAATAAAGAAAAAGAAGACAGGTTGTAGGAGTGTAAAAATAAGGTCATTTAAGACCTGATTGTCCATTTCTTAAAGTTGAAAGGAAAACTGAATATAAATGAAAAATAAAAAAAATGAAGCCTACTAGTAATGAATATGAAGATTAAAAAAATCAATGTACTACAAACTCAAAATCTGAATATGAAAATCAAAAGGATAATCTATGTCTTATAGATCATGTTGATTAGGTAAAAATATTTTTACTATGAAAGTTTAATTTTGAATGTTTCTCTTATGATGAACTTAATAATATTTGTCTTATGATTCAATGAAATATTATTCTTTAAAGAAATATAATAATTATGTCTTAACATCATTTTATGCAATTATAATTAATAATGAAAATTTTCCAAAACAAATTACAGATTTAATATCTAATACTTCCAAAATATTATCTGATTTGTATGAAACAAATATTAATGAATTATTGGTTGAAGTTGATAATTTAATGAAAGCTTCTAGTATGCTTACAACGGGAGAGGAATATTTTAATAAAATTTATGTTAAAAATATAATTCAAAAAATGAAAGATCCTTATAGTTAGTAATGGATAAAAACCAAAACTATATAGAAATTATTTTTTCATAGTTCAAACATAGAAAATTTTTCCACATAGATATGTTTTTATTCTCATACTAATAGACATTATTATAATGAATATTATTTTAGAAAACCTAAATTTAGTGGTGTCATGCATGTTCATCATTCTAAATAATTATCAAGATTTAATTATATAATTGTTCATCAAAATAACATTATTTGGTTAACTGAATCATTAATTACTAACAATTCCATATCAAAAAGTATATGTGTAACAAAAGGAACTTGTTTTTAATAATTTTTAGGTATTTTCCATTGAATGTCATAATTATATCATCATGTTTCTGGTTGAAAATTATGTGAATTTTTTATATTCTTATTTATTATTCTATTAAATAGAAACATTATTATAGGTGGAACGGTTAATCCATGAAGGATTTTATTTTCAATTTTCATATTCAAATTAATGGCACAAACTATTTTATATATGGGGATATTTTTTTAAATATTCTATCTTTTATTCATCTTCATTTAATTATTATTATTATAGTTCTCAAAAATTAAATCTTTTCACACTATAATTTTTTCAAATGAATTAATTCTGTGATTTATTCTTTTTATAAATGGGAAATAAACATTTTATTAAGATTTTATAAAAATTGGTATCTTATTTGTAAGCATGTATTCAATGTATGACTATTTAAATTAATTTCACATGATAAATTATTCTATTCCTTTTTGCGATACATTATTCGATTATTAGATTAAATCTTTTCTGTTATTTATGAAATACATAATGTTTTATTTAAATTCGTTTATTTTTTTAAAAATTCGATGGTATTAAAGAAAATTCCACATAAATCGTTTAATCAAATTATTCATAAATTCATTATTACATTTATTATTTTATTTATATATATATTTATTTTTTAAATCATTTTATTTAAAATCTTTGAAAATTATTTACTTAAATTCTTTGTATATACTAGATATTTATCTGTGGACTTAAGGATAGTTATTTTTAATATTTAGCATGTGTTTAAAGGTTTCATTATTTTGTAATGAATTAAATGGTTTAACACATTTATCAAAATCCCTTGTTATTTATTGAATAATATTATATATTTTTTCATGGATCCTTGATTATCTCATTTTATCTTTTTGAAGGAAGCATGGCTTTAGAGGGAGTTGATATTATTGTATGTAATTAGAACATATTTGGAAATTAATCATTATTTTCATTTTTAAAAAATAAATAACATTTTTTCTTAATTTATATAATTTCTAATTTTCAAATTTATTTTTTAAAAAAATTCAAATTTTAAATAATGAAAAATAAATTATTTTTCAAATTTTAAATACTTTCAAAAATTATTTTTAAAATTTAAAATATGTGAAAACATTATCTTTCACGTTTAAAATATTTTTAAAAATGGGTAATAAAAATTTAGTTTTTCAAATATTATATTATATTATATTATATTATTTTTTATTTAATTTTACTTAAATATAAAATTAAAATATATTATAATAAAGTGTAAATATATTGTATTATTTAATTTACTCAAGATCAAATCTTTTTTATCCTTAAAAAAGGAGGATAAAAAGTTGGTAGTGAGTTACGATTTTATAATTATCAAAAAGTGGTAGATTGTAGAATGACCAATTTTGATTCTCATTTTGATTTAGTTTTGATAATTACTTCATCCCATTAATATTTTATTTCTAATAAATTTGGTAAGTGTTTCATATTTATTACATAATATTTTTTATTTTATATATAATGATATAGTTATCAGATTCATGTGGTGTTTATTCGGTTGGAAGGAGTAGAATATTATATTAATTTAATCTGTTTATGTTGAAATCCAATTCAATTTATTCAATAGGGAAAAAATTAACTGAATCCATTACAAGCGGTTCGTGTGATATTGAAGTTTTTAGCTTAATGTCAATTTGGAATTATGATGATATATCAATATATCTATTATAGATTTATCGGTTAATTATACCATTGAATAGATAAAGAGCTTATATGAATATCATTATTTTATGTGGATGTCGGATAAATATTTTTTTATACTAAAAAATCACCAAATATTTTAAAGTAGTTTTTCAACTATACACTGAATTTTTTTTAAAACCTATAGTATTTATTTTTTTTAAAAGTTCTTCAGATGTGAGAGTCACTCAAAACATGGGGATATGAAAATAAAATAAGTTCATCTTGTTTTCATCACTTTACTTTTGAGGCTAAAAAATTCATTTGGATGGTCAATAAGTTATCCAATGTTTTGGATTTCTATTTTAGCAAGAGTTTTTATTTATCATATGGATTCTATTTTTAGGCAATATCATGAGTTGTAGAAGCTAGATTCATTTGATTATGGATCCATTGTAAAGACCTTGTGATTTAATAAAAATAAATCTTGTGGGATTAATACTGAATCTGATGATAAAGGGATAAAAATTTCAGTGATGTTTTAAGTCAAGTTGATTACATTTTATGCAAACACTATTCAAACCCAACATTAGTAAGCATAACTTAAGGAATGAACCCTACGTTGGATAAATGAATATATGTATTTTCAACCTTATACTGAAATTTTTTCATATGGATTAGAAACTCCACATTTGACGAATGATAAATGTAATGAATATCAACACAACGCTGGAGTTTGGAATTTTGGTTATCTACCATATGTTCGAGAAAGCTGAATGTATGGCTAATCCATGCTACATTAGGGATTATATACTGACATGGATGAACGTAGGGATTATAATCACTATGTTAGTTTTCGATCCCTTTGTTACATGTAGATAAATGTATAGATAAGGAACCCTACACTATGAAAGGGAACAATATGTTACGTAGGTGAACCCTACATTTGATATTTTGTCGTTACATGAAGAACCTTATGTTTGACTAGACATCGAAAATGTTTTAGTGAATTATATTATCTGTGACTTGTAAAACCATCTCAATGGAAGTATGTATAGTTATAAGTATTTTTATAACCAAATAAGTGGATCACATGGAACAAATTAAATCATTACTATTTATAAGGGACATTATTAATCTCTTTGAATCATTTCATTTCAAATATTCAAGATTTATCATGCAGCTATTTTCAAGAACTATTTCTACTATATTTAATGTGGTAAGAGTGGATTTAAAAAGGAGTTTTATATTTTTCAATGCTGATATTATTATGATGATATTATTGTAGGATTAATTAAAATTATTTTGAATACATTTAGTAGAGATTTATTCTATAGGAATTAATAGGTAATGATGTTACAATATTCCTGGGGATATTTATGAAGTCTATATTGAAGAACATCTAAATATGTCTGTTACTTCTGTAACTATATGATAATCCTACATCACAAAAAACATCATCTCATCTATTTTAATTTTGTGTATTGGCTGGTTGGACTCTATTGTGGTGTAGTGTCAGCTTCTCGAACTAAGCTATTGATATTTTGGTTCTCTTTCAAAAAATCATAAGGCCCTGTAAAACCCTTGTAAGGTGTCAACTGCTTGTACTCAGTTGTGGAAGGTTTCATCATGTCACGACCCATCACACGGGGCCCGCATCATGACTACCCAAATCCCACCTTTCATATGCTAGGGGCTGGAGACTAGCACCAAAGGCGTAATTTCGTAATACTGGGAAGGTGTTCCCTTTAAAAATCATAAACACACACAACCAGAGTACAAGAGGAAATAAACACTAAGTAAAAACTGTGTAACAAGTATGCAGAAAGTAAAGGGGGCTAGAAATACAAGCCCAACAGTAATGTACAAGGAATGGAAAAATAGGTACAACTAAAAGACAAACAGTGGGAAGGTGTCTAGAAGCTCCTGGATCGTCCACCACAGATCCTACCTAATGTGTAGTTACAGAAATCCTCCTCTATGATTGACGCCCGTCCTTCCCCTCCAGGTACCGTCTTGTCATGAGGTCCACCTCTAGGTACTGTCTAGTCCTCGTACACTCAGCCTCGGTCAGTGCTCTCCGTCGTCTACATCCAACACAATGAGGTGCGGGCATTTCCCGTGCAGGGATGAGTATAAACATTACTCATTAGGGATCCCGAGACCCTCAAGGTCTCACAAAATCCAAAAAAGATAAAACAAAAAGTATTATTTCAACAGATAACCGTTACATAGGTATACACCCATGCATATACCTAAGTTATCAAGTAACTCATCTCAATCATGGGGAAAACACAAAGGTCACAGACTCAGCTCAAACTAGGATTTTTATTCACGAATTCGAAACCACGACTATTGGAGAAATCCTCCTCTGTCGAGTACATTGGCCCTACCGCTACAACCAAGTGATTCCCACTAACCATGGACTGCTGAAGTACTCCACCTATCAAGTACTATGGGCATACTGCTACAACCAAGTGATTACCACCATGGGTCTGCCGCTACAACCAAGTGCTCCACCTCATAGCCTAAATAGGTACTCCATCTGTCATGTAATGCGGGTCTGCCACTACAAACAAACACCCCTTTGTTGGGGGTCTATTGCTACAACCATGTGCTCCCCACTGGGCCATCCGAATCACTCTCAGTCGATCGATCATCAGTCATCATGTCTCAGCTAGCTACTAGGTCTCTGCTATCTTCTTTATTGCTACCGGGAGGTTCTGCTCCATGTGGCACAAGCTGATACTCCATGTGTCACAAAGTCTCTCGTAGAAGTATCACAAAGGATCGTCACGTCATAGGGATTTCAACACAACAGACGACACGTCAATCGGACGCCCAGTCTGTGAGTTTTTAGCAATTTAGTTCAGGTGGACCAGTCAGTTTCGTGTACGAACCAAGACAATCGTAACACAACTATACCCCGAACTCTTCTGGGGTGTACTCAAGGGACCGTTTCGGAAAAAAATTACCAATGCCGCCGACGGTTCGTCAAACGGATGTTCGGTCAGAGGGTTATTGGATTTTTCTTTATAGGGGCCCGGTTGGGATTTAATCTAAAACCAACTCGACCATACTCCAACTGTGTCCAAACCTCAAGTGTAGTATGCCAAAAGAACCATCTCATCAAAAGGAAACCAACCTAATTGACGACACATCAATCAGACGTCCGATCCTTATGTTATAAGGGTTTTCGCTTCGGGGGCCCGGTTGATTTTGGGTTCGAACTAACCCTGCCATACTCTAACATCAAAAAAACCTTGAGTTTAATGTAATGTAACGACCTTCTCGCTCAAGGAAATCCTAATCAAGTGACGGTGCGTCGATCAGTGGTCCGTAGCTCATGTTATGGGAGATTAACCAAAAATGGTCATAAGAGGGAGGTCTAGGCCCGGTCCGACCCGACCCGGCCTAGAAGTTGCAGCCCGGCCCGCACAAGGGCGGCCCAACCCATGTGGCTGGCGGCCCAACCTATACCCAGGCGGCCCGGTCCGTGTGCAAGAGTCCGGCCCGGGGGCTGGCCACGGCTCGGCCAGGCTGGCTGAGCGGGTGGGGGGGGGGGGGTGCGGCCTCCCCCATTTCGTCATAACGACGGCACCAGGCTGGCGCCATCCAGCATTCCCAAAACCCGTGCAACACGGGATCTGCTCCACCTCTATTACGGCTGGTGCCGTGGCGGTCTTCCATCAGCAGCACACTAGGGTGCCGCTGCCCCCAGGCTATCGGCCAGTGCCGACCACTGCATCCGGTCGTCGGTGCCGCCTCGATCTTCCTCGGGCCACCAGAGTCATTCCAGTGGTCCGTTTTACCTCCCATTTGTGTCCACGACCTCCTCGAGTCCCTCTATTCAATGGGACGCCCTCAAAACTTCGTTTCCATTCCATTCACCTGTCTCCCAACAAATCGCCCATCACGAACAAGTTTGCGGTGGGTCCAAACTTGTTCGTTAACCCGTACACACTGCGTTAGTGGTTCAAACAACTACCCAAAAAATAATCACCCAAGTTTGAGGGTATAAATCACATATATAAAATTACACAATATCCCCACACCTCGTACCTAATGCCACATGTCCTCGAGCCATGGAAGACAAGCGTTGTGGTAGTCGGGCGTCGTGGAAGACCAGTTTCGTCCCATCAACGATGCAGGAAGATTCATTGTCGTGAAGCGGAATGAGAATCCCAAGAAGACATAGATTCCTTGTCGTCGGGGTGCTTCCGAAGGGATGTGTAGTTGAAGGAGTCTTTCACGTTCTTCATCAGAGTTGTTCTTCATTGAAGAACGGTGTTCTTTTTTGGAGAGGAACACCTTTCTTCTAATTCTCCAGAGCCTCCTCCATCAAATATTTTCCAACAAAATTATAATAAAATCCACCCAACTTAATAATGCCAAGCACTTCAAATTAATTCTAAATGAACAAATTAAATAAGGGTTCTCAATTAATTAAAATGATGAAGTTGGCACACTTAATGGAGGGAGGTTGAGAGTTAAGAGAGGGGGTTAAAAGGAGTTAAAGAAGGGAGGTGAAGGGTTAGGGGCTCGTGTGGGCCCCACCACCATTATCCTTCCATGGGAGGTTATGTGGGGTGTGGGCCCCACCCCAACTACTATTTTTAGGAATTAACCACCATCAAATAAAATAAATTATGTACACAAAATTTTTATTATTTTTTAATGAATCTCCAAAAATTAACATCTCATACCGATCAAACACAACTGCAGTAAAGGTCGCCTTAAGTGAATACCGGTGCGGTGAGTTAATCCATGTCCTCAGATTTCAATTCCATGAACTGGTTCAAAAGATAGAAAACCCGCATGTATGTTCACTGAACGTACCCAAACAAGACTTCAGAAATTGATTCTGGGCACACTGGGCCTCGGAATTAGGTGCTGTCATAAACTTCGGACTCGTAAAATTGCAAATAAACTAAGATAAAAAAATTCCTTGAAATTTCTAGGTCTTTACAATACCCCCAACTCAGGGCTTTACGTCCCCGTAATGCTACATCACACTCTAGGGAAATAAAAGGCGGTACTGAGCATGCATCTGAGCCTCCTACAACCATGTGCTCTCCTGGAGGATCCTGTGCTGCCAGTAAAAGCGCACTAGAGGAATTCGATCGTCCATGTAGGACCCGATCCCATCGATCCTCAATCTCTACAGGAACCTCTATGAAGTCTCCATGTCATCGATGTCTACCTCCCACTGATCGATGATGTGAAATGGGTTGTGCACGCATCTTCTCAGCTGAAAAACGTGGAAGACATCGTGCACCTGGTGTAACTGAGGTGGAAGGGCCAGGCGGTAAGACACCTCACCTACTGTACTGAAGAAGTGGAGGAGTGACTATAAAATACTTTAGATAGGTTGCACCATATTTATACACAAAGGTTATATGTAAGGCAATAATATTCTTTGTCACCTCTCCTAGAAGCTGAATACTAGTCCTCCTGCAAAGCGCATCCATAACAACATTCCCCTTCCCAGGAGTATAGACTATCTCGAAGTCAAAATCCCGGAGGAACTCAATCTATCACCGCTATTTCAGGTACAAATTCTTCTGAACGAAGACACACATGAGACTATTTAGATTAGAGTAAATCGTAAACTATTCGCTCAGAGAACAATGGGTGAGACTAGCCAATTGTAAGAACTCATCTTCACCCTTCTTCTTCTACGTTATACAAGATCTACTAAGATTTCTCTTTTTCCAAAAATTGAAATATGGTATCATCCTCTAGATGAACCAAGTCTCTTTCCTAATAAAATCAATCCTAACATGAACAATAATAATTCATGACATGGACGACGTCACAAGGCCTCGACGCTACTACTAAGAGATCCAACCGTTACTCTCACCTCTAAGAATTGAGTCACACTGTCGGCATTAGTGTGTGGTCACTCGGTCTCCTCCAGTAGAAATATATAAAGTGAGGGTCAGGTCAAAAGTTTTAACCAGAACCTCTTAGTATTAACCACACAAAAAGAATGAATGAAAAAGTCATAAAGAAAAGTGTCTTTTATTACTGTAGATCAAAGTACGAAGACACCTAACAACCCCAGACAACAACAATAAGTAAACTAGAAGCCCCAACAACAATGGCCTCCATGCCTGGATCTAGTCCTTCTCCTATCCACATGCTTCCAGAGCTTCATAGTTGTATGATTCAGCTACCTGAAGATGTGCTCTCTTATGTCCTCCTGTTCCCTGCGGTCGGGGTGGACCTACTGGTGGTGGTGGTGGAAACATCTCGAAGCGTTGTCCACCACTAGCTGCATGACCAGATCCTCTGCCTAGGTCTACTTCTCCATGAGGTATGCCTTGATCAAACCTATGACTCTTCCAGAGAGGTCCTTCATCTATCTGCTGATCATCTATATGGAGGGTCAGATAGTCACATTCCATATGACCAAGGCCGCCTCAGGAGTAACATTGTCTGCTACTGGTAAGTCGTAATCCACCTCGGGTGCGTCACACACACCATCATGAGTCATGTGGTCGACCACCTGTGGGTCTAGTCCTCTTGGACCTCTATGTCATCTATCTACTGTCAGCTGCAGAAAACTCCACTGCATGTCATCTAGTAGTGGGTCCCGCTACTGGAGATTGCTCAGCAAGGAAACTCTCCACTATGAGGGCTCGCTCCAACACCCTTGTCTGCATCAGGATGCTGTGAGAGATATCTGAAGCTCTGATCTCTCACCAGATTCCATGCTCAAAGGTCCGGGCTGTGAAGAACGGGTCCCGTACAATATCAGTGGAGTAGCGCGAAAGTCAGTGAACTTCGCTGAGTACTGTGCCACTTTCATGCTACCCTGTTGTAGATGGAGTAGCTCCTGTATTCGCACCTCTCAAAGGGTGGATGGTAAAAACTCCACCCAGAATTGGATCTCGATGTCTACCCATAGAAGTTTCGCCTTGTCATGCATCTGGAGCATCAGGCTCCACCATCTGCCTACTACTACCTAAAGGAGGCTGGCATCAAGGATCACCATGAAGTCTGCTGGTGTCCCTACTAGCCTGAAAACTCTCTCAATATCCTCCAACCAATCCATAGATACCTGTGGTTCTATCTCTTCCTGAAACCTGGGTGGCCTCTGGCACTGGAATTCGCACAGCGTACTCAAGCAGCGTGCATTGCCTTCTGCTGAGGCTAGTGGCATCGGTGGCCCAACGGGTGGTAGCACCGCTGGTGCCTCCGTTGGTGCCTCAACTGGAAGAGGGCCCTTTACTGAGGCCTTATTGCTCGGCGGGATATCAGTACGTACAACTCTCGGGGATTTAGCTGGTCGTCCGTGGGGAGTCATCTGGAAAGACATAGATGCGACACAGACAAAAGACTATACATGGTGAGCTGACCTGGTATGAGCTGATTTAAAGATATTTTTTTGAAAAAATAGATGTAATCAGTGTTTTCATGCACTGGTTCAGAAATCAGAAGTCAGTGTCCTGGTGTATGGATACGTCGGCTAACCGCACCAATACTAGACTCCCTGAACTGAAAACCACACTTAGTAAGCTAAACACGTTTTCTTCACAGAAAATAAATATAAGAGTCCTATGTTATGCTGTAGAACTGACATCCTTTGAAGTAATTTATCACGACCCATCCCCCAAGGACCGTATCATGACTACCCCAAGCCCTCCTTCCATAGGCCACGGGCTGGAGACTAGCACCAATGGAGCAATTCCCTAAAACTAGGAAGGTTTTGCCTTTAGAAATCGTAAACACACACAACCAGAGTACAAGAAGAAGCAAAAACAAAGTAAACAATGTGTAACAAGTATACTGAAAGTAAAGGGGGCTGGGAATACAAGCCCAATAGTAATGTACAAGGACACGAAAAACATGTACAACTCAAAGACAAACAACTGGAAGGTGTCTAGAAGCTTTTGGATCACCCACCACAGATCCTACATGAAGGGTAGGTATAGAAAGCATCCTCAGTGCTCCACGCCTATCCATCTCCTCCAGGTACCATCTCATCATGAGGTCCACCTTCAAGTACTATCCAGTCCTCATACACACAACCTCGGTAAGCGATGTCCGTCGTCTGTATCCAACACAACGGGGTGTGGACATTACTCGTGCATGGGTGAGTATAATGATACTCAATAGGGACCCCGAGTCCCAAATAGTCTCACATAATCCAACAAGGATAAACCAAAAAGTATGATTTCAACAAATAACCATTACTTAGGTATATGCCCATATATATACCTAAATATCAAGTAACCCATCTCAATCATGAGTAAAACACAATGGTCAATGACTCAGCTCAAACTAGGATTTTTATTCATGAAATAGAAACCACAGCTGCTAGAGAACTCCTCCTTTATCGAGTACAGTGGGCCTGCCTCTACAACCAAGCGCTTCCCACTAACATTGGACTGCTGAAGTTCTCCACCTTTCGAGTACTGTTGGCATGCTGATACAACCAAGCGCCTCCCACCATGGGTCTGCCGCTACAACCAAGAACTCCCCCTCATAGCCTACAGAGGTAATCCTTCTGTCGAGTACCGTGGGTCTGCTACTACAAACAAGAGCTTCTCCGCCGTGGGTCTGCTGCTACAACCATGTGCTCCCCACTGGGCCATCCGAATCACTCAGAGTCGATCGATCAGTAGTCATTAACTCTAAGCCAGCTATTTGGTCTCTGCAATCTGATCGCTCACCACCGGGAGGGTTTTCTCCACGTGCCACAAACAGATACTCCATCTGTCTCGAATTCTCTCATATAAGTATCACAAAGGACTTCCATGCCATAGGGGTCTCAATGCAACAGACGACTCATCAATCAGACGCCTGATATTTGAGTTATTAGCATTTTAGTCCCGAGGGCCTGATCAGTTTCGTGTATGAACCAACTAGACCGTAACTCAACTATTCACCGAACTCCGATGGGGTGTACTCAAGGGGCCATTTATCAACTAGATTACTAACGCTGTCAACGGTTCGTCAAACAGACGTCTGGCCTGAGAGTTATTGGCCTTTCCGTTCGAGGGGCCCAGTTGGTTTTTAATCTAAAACCAACCCGATTGTCCTCCAACTGCGTCTAAACCTCAATTAGAGTATGCCAAAAGAACCATCTCATCAAAATTAATCCATCATAATTGACGGAACATCAATCAGATGTTAGGTCCTTAGGTTATAAGAGTTTCTGATATGAGGGCCAGGTTGGTTTCGGGATCAAACCAACCGGAATGTACCCAAACGTCGCCAAAACCATGAGTGTAATATACCAATACGACCGTCTTAATCCGAGGAATCCTACTCAACTAACGGTGTATCGATCAGAGGTATGTAGCTAATGTTATGGACGATTAACCGAAAATGGTCTGAAGGGGGGGGGGGGTCTGAGCTCGGTCCGACCCAGCCCAACACTCCCTGGGTCAGCAAGAAAAGGGTCCACCCGACTCGAGTCCAGCCTGTCAGGATGGGCCCGGCCAGGCTGTTGCGGCCCTGCCCATGCGACAGGTGGCCCGACCTGTGCGTCGGAAGCCCAGCTCGCCCGCAGGCGGCCCGCCCCGCGCGAAGGCGGCATGGCCCGTGCGCAAGATATCCGGCCTGGTGGCAGGCCGTGGCTCGGCCATGATGGCCAAGAGGGGGGGAGGGAGGCTAGTTCTTTGTAATGACGACAACATCCTAAAACCGCCCAGCATTCCCAGAACACGCGTTGCGCGAGTTCTGATCCACCGCCATCGTGGTCGGTGCTACGGCGGTCTTCTACCGGCGGTGCGCTAGGGCGCCGCCGCGTTATTCTCCGGACCACCAAGGTCATTCTGGTGGTCCGTTTTAGCTCCCGTCTACGCCTACAGCCTCCTCGGGTCCCACTCTTCACTGCGACGACCTCAAAGCATCGTTTCCCTTCTACTCACACATCACCCAACAAATCGTGCATCACGAACAATTTGGTGGTGGGTCTAGACTTGTTCTTTAGCCCGTACCCACTGTGTTAGTGGTTCAAACAATCACCCAACAAATTATCTCCCAATTTCGAGGGTATAAATCACATATATAAAATTACACAATATCCCCTTCCTCATAACTAATGGCGCACGTCTTCGAGCACCGAAAGATGAGCGTCGCGGTAGTCGGGCATCGTAGAAGACCAGTGGTGTCCTATCAATGATGGAGGAAGATTCATTTTCATGACACAGAAAGAGAATCCGAAGACGATGTAGATTCCTTGACATTAGGGTGCATCTGAGGGGAAGCGTCGTTGAAGGAGTGTTTCACGTTCTTCGTCAGAGTTGTTCTTCGTTGAAGAACAATGTTCTTCATTGGAGAGGAACACCTTTCATCTAATTATCCAGAGCCTCCTCCATCAAATATTTTCCTATGAAAATATAATAAAATCCTCCAAACATAATAATGCCAAGCACTTCAAATTAATTCGAAATGAAACAATTAATTAAGGGTTCTCAATTAATTAAAAAGTTGAAGTTGGCACACTTAATGGAGGGAGGCGGAGAATAAAGAGAGGGTGTTAAAGGGAGTTAAATAGGGGAGTTGAAGTGTTAGGGGCTTTTGTGGGCCCCACCACCATTATCCTCCCATGGGAGGTTATGTGGGGTGTGGGACCCACCTCCAACTCTTCTATGGAGGAATTACCACCATTAAATAAAAAAATTATGAACACATAGTTTTTATTTTATTTAAATGAATCTCTAAAAATTAGCTTATCCTCCTGATCAAACGAAATTGCAGTAAAGGTCCCCTTAAGCGAATACCAGTGTTGTGAGTTCATTAGTGTCCTCATATTTCAATTCCGAGCACCGGTTTAAAAGATAGAAAAACCCGCACGTACGTCCACTGAACGTACCAGAATAAGACTTCAGAAATTGATTCTGGGCACACCGGGCCTCAGAATTAAGTGTTGTCAGAAACTGCGGACTCATAAAATTCCAAATAAATTATGAAAAAAAATTCCTAGAAGTTTTCAGCTCTCTACACAGGATAAGAGGAAAAATTTCTGAAAATCACTATACTGATGGAGTAGAGAGCTTGGGGAGTGGACTATGGGATTTCTATGCCCCGAACCACTATACATTTAATTGATCTTTTCATTTATTTATTTCCACCACACTCTATAACATAATAGATAAGGAAAGGTTAAATTCATTTCAAGAGGTAATTTTTAATTTTGTATGTATTTTTAAATGGAAACAATTCACCCCCTCTTGTGTCTTCATCATAACCATCATGACCTAAAAATATACTGCACATCGTCATAGGAGACCTACATCACATCTTCATAAGAGAACTGCTATGACTCTTCATTGGAGTCATACATCGCTTCTTCTCTGGATACATACTCAATGTATTCTACTAATACACACTCTTCATATGTCACGGTTTGTAAGATGTATTTCTCTATATAGGTCTCAGCCACATGATTATGATCATAGTGCTATTGTTAAGGGAGAACCTAATACTCCATCCAATAGGTTATAGAACAACCTCCATGAAAACTCACACATAGCATATTTAATGGAATTACTTGTTGTGAGGGTCCCAATTCCACAAAAAACACGTCAAATAGATGTAGGGTTTGAGAGTTATTGGTATTCTAGTAAAAATGGTGCAGTTGGGTTTGGGTCTGACCCGACCCATTGGAGTCTGATACGGCCTAAAATGGAATGTCCAAAAGGAATGGGCCATTGCGATATTGGAACGTAGCCCCAGGGCCATGTGGACTAGGTTTCCTCTTTCCCTGCTCGCCTGTTCGGACTGCTTTGTCCAGCAGGGCATGCCATGCGGGCCGCACCCCTCCCACATGGCAGATACAATTTGATGGCCTTGAGCCGAATTCTCATCCCTCTTGCGGTCCACACCACTGTGGCTAGTCCTGGTTATGTCTCCCAGCCTCTAACTAGGGTCCCACTACTACAGGACCCTCCACCGATGGTTGTTGAGCAGGCGGTCACTATGCACCGCAACCAGTGGATCCTCTTCAGGGGGCTTCCACCGCCACTATGGTGGTCTGTTTTTCGAACTGAGAACACCTTTTCTAGCATTGGGTCGCACCATAAATATTGTGGGATCCAATTCATATCTTTGTCACTCAGGGGTTCTGACCACATTCAGAACCCCTTGTGTAACCCGACATGACCACAAGGGTCCGTCAGTAAAGAAAGAAGAACGAGGATAAAAGAATAGGCACCAAAACACCCTTAGAGAGATCATTATCCTTTTTTTGACTTCGTTAATCCTATTAGAAAAGGGGGAATAAAAAATGTATAAATAACTATTCTTTAATCCATTAAATACCACAAATTAACAATCCCGTAAGAACGTCCAAACCAAGGATCATCCTGTTTTTGTGTTGGAATGCATTCATCATTAGATTAAAGAACGGGGAAGAAATTCACAAAGAAGTAAACGTCCTACCTTTAGTTTGTATTATTTATGGAATATTGGAAAATATGTTTATTAAATCATTGATCCATCAATTTTTTATTCATATTTTTCTCTCTAATAGGGAGTCTACGATTCTTGATCCGTTGACATTTGTTGGAGAGAGTCCCTTCACCTATCGCAAGAGGAATTACATGTTTGTTTCCTTTAACCTAGGTTCATATTTTATTAAAGAGGGAAGTAAAAATCATTGCCCCATCACTCTATCACTGCGTCGCCCCACTGCATCATTTAAGAGAGAAAGTAGGCTTCCCTGTCATGGTGATGCAACATCACAACGTCACTGAAAAACAAATTAAATAAATAAAATAATCTTTTTTAGTATATTTTTTTCTTATTTAAAAGGTATGAAAAATATTTTCCACATTCTATCCGAAACAGTTGATGTTATGTATCTCCATGGTAAAAACCGCAATTCTAAAAACATTATTTCCCTCTAAATTGGGATCTGAGTGCCCATTTAGATGTTTTCTCAATTTTTTTTTGAAAACCATGCATGTGTGATATTTTAAGTACATAATATTGTGGAAAATTTTATGCCGGCCACCCCAGGCCTCAGAATCATGTTCCGTCTTAGCACCTGGTCTCGAAATAATCCCATATAATTTTCAAATATTTTACATAGAAAATCTAGGACATTAAAATATCATATATTAGAGGGCCTTTACCATACATTCATACTGATGAAAGGAATATGCACATATCCCTCAAGGGAACATATGGGGGTGTGATAATGAAAGTACATAGAATGATGTATCCACCAAAAAATTACATTCAAATCAGAAACTCAAGTTTATACATCAATAATATAAATCCATATAAAAAAAAATAGAAAAAGGCTTAATAAGGGGTATTTTACATATATAAAAGAAATGAAATTTAATCCTAAATAAAGGGAGGTTCCATACCTATATACCTACATCAAGATATATAACTATATTTGAGATTAATGATATTTAATAATCAAGGAGTAATACAAATACCATTCAGTGAAAAAATATTATATAGACCAGAGTTAGGGAAACCATATAGTGCATATGTTTTGGAATATTGGATGTGGTATTCTAGAGTCATAGAATTATAATCCAATAACATACCATCTACCTACCCATCAAAATGGGTGTTCCTGAGAACACATTTTATATAATCATTTAATACCCATATTTTTATGATTTAAATTCTAATAATACAAAATTAAATGACTAATATGATATGTATAAACTTTTATTCACGTAAGGTAAGAATACTATAATTTAAATAACCCATGTTACACCTTGAAACATATTATGATTCATGGAGTTAAAAAATATAACATAGAGAATACATTCATTTTACTTACTTATTAACATGAATAACTCATTAAACATGGTTAGTAATCAACCAAATAAAGATAATGTCAATATATATTTAGTTCAAACATTTTATCATGATAAATATAAATTCAAAAAAATAAAAATATCTTAATTTTTTTGTCAAATTATTTATAAAATATTTTATTAGATAAATATATCCCAATTTTTTTATACTTCAGACCACTATTTATTTTCCAACTATTTAATATAATAAGATAAAGAAGGGTTTTACCTCTCAGAATAAATATGGAACACTAAATCTAGGTCATGTGGAAGAGAATGTGTACATCATGAATTATTAAAGCAACCTAGGAAGAGTGAAAATTATGTATTTTACAACTGTCAAAAAAGAATGCAATTTTAATATATAAAAAATAATATTAGATTTTAATATTCTAAGATAACCCCTCACAATATAAATAAAATAATGGATGAATCATGTCAAAATCCCAATATAAAAAAATATAGAAATATGATAACAAAAATCAATAAAAACCCAAAGAGATAATTTTATAAGAGGTAATCACCTTCATTTTTCATATTTAATTCCATTGTAATTTTTTTGGAACTCTTAAATAAGGATAATGAATGATTTTGTTTAGGTGGATGAGATGGAGAATGAAGCTATAAGGGAAAAATAGGTTGGTCGAGTGAGGGGTAAATACTATTGAAAAAGAAATTAATGTCTAAATATCATAGGAAAAAACTCCAAATGATGGCCATGTGTAATTTTTTTTGTTCCTTTCAGTACTTGGTATAGGTCCATCGAGTACCCATTTATAATGACACTATATTTCAGGCTACTTTTATTCCACAAAGTACAAGGTTCCATCTAAATGGGTTCTCACATCTATCGCAATAACTAGTTTCCTTCCCTCCTCTTTTTCCAACCATCACTGAACTCCTCTAATTTCATTCTACCCTATAATAACAAATGAAATGGAATTAAAACAATATAATTTTAGATAAATTATTCCCATGATGTTTATTGTATATAAAATAACAATGTTAATTTCATTGGATTAAATTTTATAAAAACAATTATAAGAATCAATGAAGATAATGTGATTGTTACATCACTGTTGAGAGGCTAAGTTGTTTATTGAAAATATAATTATAAAAGTATGAATTTATACATCAAAATGCAATTTTTTTGAAGAGAATAATTATTTAAATGATATAATAAACCATATAAAAGATTTAATTTTATATGTTATTATGTTTACATATATATATAATTCATGTTATGTACCCCGTAATATTACATTTTGGTTGGGGGTTCAAATCCCATTAGGCACAAGTTACTATAGCTTCACTATAGTGGTACTGTAATAGCACTATAGTGGTGGAAGAACTATAACATTGATTAATCTATAATGGTGTTAGGAATGGTATTTGTGAATGTATTGGCGATATCACTGTAGAATGTAATATAGCAGCCCTGGTACTATGATAGCACTATTCCCTAGTGGGATTTAGAGTAAAAAATTGGGATTTCAAACCAATGTATGGGATTTCATTCCCAGTGTTTCATTGGGCCATTTAATAGACTTTATTATAACTTGGACTACGTTCCATGTACTCTATGAATAAGGATGGATGGGTGGGCTATCCCTTGGTGTGATGGTCTTTCATTCTATCCTGTTTGTGTGGAAATTTTTTGTTTAAATGTAATTTTACCCATACACACCTTATATATATATAATATTTTAAAATGAAAAACTTCCTAATGGGTTATTTATAAAATTATTTAATAATCAATTTTAAATTTTAAAGAGTGGTTATATATATATATATATATTTTAAACTCATAATACACTCTCTTTTCATGTTATGATTTATTAAGAATTTCCAGAAAGGGTAAACTGTCATGTTATATATAAATTCTCTATTCTATAATGTAATTATTATATTTTATTGAATATGTAATTGTATCAACATTAAATATTAAATTTTTTAAATATTTTTAACTATAAAATCAACATATCAAAATTAAAAAAGGTTGGTTTGTTTTTGAATTTTATGAAATGATTGATTTTTTTTGTGAATAGTAAAGTGCACTATGTGTGCATGGTATGTTTTCTGATAGAATTTTGATTTAAAATGATATAATAACATAAATAATGAATTTCATGGACTTAAATGTTTTTAATTTGTTAAATAATATATTTCTAGGTATTGAATTCAATTTATAATAGTATAAACAAATTTATAAAAACAATAGTTTAAGATATTTTTATAAAATTATTTTTAATGAATAAATAATATTTTATAGGTTAACAATAAAATATCATTCTATTTTTTAGTATTTAAAACATTAAAACCTAAAAATATTGTACAAATTCATTAAAAAATGATCTAAAAAACATGTCATTAATTTTTAAATAATTTTCTAAATGTTTGGTTTTCCTAGGAATCTACTTAAGAATTTATAAAATTTGATTCAATATATATTTTATAATAAAACATGTAATGAATAGTTTAATCTAATAGATTATATCCATGGTTATGATATTTTATTATCAGTATATGTGATATATTGATGGTCAATTAAATATAATTATATCACATAGAGGGTTATTGTTGAGAGGTGTATGTCCCTAGGAGACATAGTGGATTACCACGCTATGTTATATGCATGTGATATAAGATATAAAATATTTTATTCACATTTAATCAAAAAATATATTTTATAACTTCCTCTAAATATCATTTGAATAAACATATATGATTTTAACACAACATAAATAATGTCAAATAATTAAAAATTCACATTCTATTTCACATTAAATAAGTACCATAAATGTTATAATCATTGTAACATATATATTTTACTCTATTAAACATTTATGTGTTTAAGAGAATCTTATATAAAAAAGGCTAAACTAAAGTTGATAATATCTTACATGAGGAATCTAAAGATGAAGCTCTCTATTTTATCCATCACCTATAAAAATTAATATTCAAAAAATTATTCGAGAGACCTAAATCCTAAAAATAAATGTCCATTTAGATTACATAACTGGTATAAGAATTTTGTAGGTGATAAGTCATTACCTATAACTAAAAAATATTTTTTATAGTACAAATTTTTCATATGACATCAATAGTAATAGGTGTTCCTTATTTTATTATTTATTCTTCTACACCTTCAACGATAGATCCTTTGATATATTTTTTCTGGATTTATTCTATTTTGTTTTGGGAAAGGTTATATCTACAAAAGAATTTCATATATTTCCATTGAATTTGAAATAATTTTCAAAGGATTTATAACTTTTTTTAATTATTTTTTTCACTAAGAATAAGTGCATCATTGAAAATGATCTATCGATATCGCAATCCAAGATATATGAATGATGGTAAAGTAAAAAACATAATCATCAATCATAATATAACATTGAATGAATTATGATATATCTCTTTTTGATTAAACATGTTCAAACATACCCATAATTGAGGATCACCTTATATATGTGATTTGGGATATCATATTCTCTGTTATAGTGAAAAATATGAATTTTCTGAAAAACATAGAAATGGATATTGGGATATCACAACCAACAATTCGAAAAATACCGAGAAATAACCTTGTGACATCTATTGAATAATACATGTTCTCTATAACATTAAAAGTGATATATTATTCTGTAATATAAGATTATGTCAATTATATAATGATATTGATTGATTTGATTCTAAAATGATCTATTTCTGTTAATATCACAAACAAAGAAAATAGTATGTTTCCACTGATGATATAGTTTGTTTTCGTATTAATTATTTTTAATTATAAAATTTGAATTAATAAAATATATAAAATTTATAATAAAATATTTATTTAAAAAACTAATCATAAATTATAAAGGATTCATAAATGAAATTTAAAATTATAAATTATTCATAGATCATATTATATATTTTCAAAATTTTAATAAATAAATATTTATTGTTGTTAACATTAAAAGTCCATGATTTACATGATATTCATAATTTTAATTAAATGATGTTATATTTAAAATATAAATTAATTTATAATGATTAAATAAATTATGAAATATATAAATATGAAGATGATTATATTATAATTTTTTTATAAATAATAATACGAAATATCTATTTTTAGTATAGTATCGGGGGATGTTTTCGATGATTTTACTTCATTAATGTTCTTCATTCTAAGAATATGAAATTGATATTTTGATAGTTGTCATAGGATAGAAATTACAATAATTCCCATGGATCCTCATATCTTGATGTATCAATTCTATTGATTATTATTTTTCTATATCATTATTAAGGTTATCATGACTATTTTTCTTTCTTCCTGTGATAGTTATGAGATTCTAGATCAATAGAAATGGCTGGAATGATTTATCAAATAATGATGATATTGCAATGATGAGTCCTCCATGTTTTATGTAGATTTATAATAACATTTATATGGACCTATATGATGAGATTTAATGTTTTGGATAAAATCAAGGATTGTAAAGGGTGGGAGGAATTTGGTTCTCCCATTACTAATTGGTGTTGGATTTACATTACGTATGTTTTCAATTTTAGTTTATTTTTGGTGAAAAATGGTTCCACCTCATGTTATCAGTATAGAATTTACATTTTTTAATAAATTAATCAGGAGTATGAGTTTGGTTTCTATTAATATCTCTAATTTTCTATAAAAATGACATGAAATATCCATTTAAATTATTTATTTTGGGAAATTTATTTTATTTTTAAAAATATGAATTGTGTGGATAAGATCAAGGGTTAAAATATATATATAATATATGGTATATTTATAAACTAAATCATCAAAATCAATATTAAAAGTTCATGTGGATTAAAAATATATAATAATAAATATTTTTAAATTAAACAATTATCATTGAGATCAGTTTATATATATACACACTATATATATTTTAAATATGAAGTGTTGGCATTTAAAATAAAAATATAAATCATTTCTATTTATATTATAAGAATATTTAATTTTATTTTACAATCAATAAATTTTATATATTCTTATTTTAATAAATGATTATTATATTGAATATCTAAATTTATGAAATTTTAATTCATTTTTTTATTTCTACATCCATAGGGAAAAAAATATATCATCATTTTTTATGATATGATTATATTATTTAATCTACTTTTATAATATCTTATTCGTTGCTATTAAAGTGTCCATTGAAAGGAATAACTTAATATTTAATTTATTTCATCAAATAATAGTGGTTTGAAGGTTATGAATGAGAAGTTATTTTTTGGTTATAATTATTCTCACATATTTTGTGTTAAAGTTTAATTGAAATTATGAATCTCTACAAAATATTGACCTATGTATGGTGAGTATTTATTTTGATATATAAAAGACTAGGGACTATATTTTTTTCTAGAAATGTAGGGTTAGCTACCCATTATATTAAAAATACTCTTGAGTAGGAATTGAATTTCTTATTATTAGAATATTTTTAATGAAAAAATGTATATAGTATGTGAATGAGATACATATTAATATTTTTTTATTCATATAATTGAAATTTCATTATTTATGTATAACTAAAACAAAAATATGTTTAATGTTTTACATATTAAAATGACCAGAACACATTAATTTGGATGATAAGCATAACATATTTAAATAAAATCAAATAGAAAAATGAAAAATTAAAATAATGTCATGATAATAAATAATAACTTTATATTTATAAATAGTGATATAATTTAAATATCCCCACAATACAAAGCATTAAAACCCTTGTATTGTGAACACTCATCAATTCCTTGATCATTCTATACATTTTATCTGAAAAATTAATTTCTCGCGTATTATATTCTTTAAGGAGTTAATAACATGGGAGACCCTAAAATTTTGTTACATATTACAAATTAATGATTTCTAATGAAATTATCCACGTAACTATGACAATTATATTACTAGGGGAATAAAAATTAGATAATCCCCACTAAGAATTAGGGAAATTTTTTCGCCACTCATTTATAAAAGAGTTATATATTATATATTTATCATGATGTTCTCAAAAAATATCTATATAGTTGGAGAAATACTAAATATAAATAGAATAAAAAGAAATATTGATCTTTATTAACTAATTTATTTTCTATAAATTAGGGTAACTATTTTTGTGGGATCATATTCAATAAAAGAAAATATTAGGCATTTTTAAAACATGATAATAATTTTGAAAAATAATAATATTTAAGAATATATTGTAATTAATATATCTTCAATATTTCTATAGATATGTATTTTAGGGAAAAAAAGAAATATTTTTTAATTATTAATGGTATATAATCTGAAAATACCACTAAAACAAGATGAAATAATTAGTTTTATAAATTAAATAGTTCCAAATGAACCTACTGAAGAATATAATCATGTATAAAAGGGTATTAATAGTATGAAAAAGATCTATTATGCTAATTTATAAATATTGGTTCTTATTTCAATGTAAATTGATTGAGAGTACATAATGATGAGAAAAATGTTGATATCAGCTCAAGGAACATTGGAAAGAAAAGTATAGATAAGAGAAAAAAATATAAAATTGATTTATTCTATAACGATAATACGATCAGTCATTGAAGGATAACATTGATGAATTTTCATGAAAATATTTCGTTTTTATATAATATAATTTGGAACA
Organism: Viscum album; assembly: GCA_963277665.1. Classification (NCBI taxonomy): domain Eukaryota; kingdom Viridiplantae; phylum Streptophyta; class Magnoliopsida; order Santalales; family Viscaceae; genus Viscum; species Viscum album. Next base: position 1,793,600,130 of record OY728147.1, read on the forward strand.
TATTTTTTTTATTATATAAGGTGTAACTTCTTCACATTCGCATAATTGTTTCACATCTAGGAAGAAATTTTTAGTGTAGTTATGAGAATACATCATGAAAATATTCCATAATTACAACCAAGAATCACATTTTAATGTAATGGTGATGGTATTTTACTGTCATGGAATATATTCCTAGTAGGGTGTCTCTTTGTGGAATATTTAGAGTGACCTTACATGAAAACGATCACCCATTGTAGGTGAATATTCCCAATGTCAAGTAATAGAGAAATAACTATAAATACAAAAAACATAGTATGATAAATTCATAAAGTGAACATACTTTTAAGATATCCCTTATATTTTTATGTTTAAACATTTGAGAGAAATAACTTTATTTTGTGTAGTTTCATTTTTTGTGAGTTTGGAGAAATTTAGTTTTAGTCATAAAATCAATATATAGAGATATGGGGGTAGGATTTTTAAAGAATTTCTATTAATATATCTATTATATAAAACTTTTTTGGGGCCTCTTGAATAATTTATATCATGATGTACTACCACATAATTTGGTCATGAAGGGATATTTCCATTATCATTTTTGGTATTGAGAGCCCAGATTCCTGGACATTAACTTACATCAACCCTTCACAAATAAAATTATTCTAATAACAAAATAATTTTTCCTTAAGTTCATTAGTCTTATTCCCAATGTTATATATCTAGTAAATATTATCTACCTAATTGGTTACTTCATAGAGGAGCCATATAAAGGGTTTTTAGGAATCTATTACACCACTACATTTACCTAAGTCATCCACATGAGATTAACTGAAGAAAATTACCTCATAGGCCCCTTTTTTCAAAGGCAAAATCCCCAAAAATATAATTAATACAGGACATCCTCCCTATACTATAGAGATATGTAAATGAGATAGGAAAATATAGTACTCCCCTATGATAATTAATGTTTTGACAATAGTGATCATTCCTTCAATGATCTACTATTCTAGAGAATTATCCCTTATTAGTGGGATCATATGTGTGATAACAATAATGTATTACTATTATAGAAATGGACTATTTCATTAATTTATTAATGAACCCACTATTGTCTCATGATTTTCATATTGGCTATCCAAATATACAGTCAGCTTCGGTGGCCCACCCATTATGAAATATACATCAACCTACAATATTCCAATTTTTTTAAAAATCAAAATCATACCTTCAATAGGCTAATATTTCTGGATGAACAAGTATAAGCCACTTTATAGGTTTAATCAACTATCATACCATCATTAGTCACCTCACCACTGGTCTACTCAATGAGCTATATATCAATATATCTTCCTCTTACTTAATGAAATCCCCTAACCACCCTCTCATCTCTATTTTCCAATTGACATGATGAATCTGAAAGGGAATCTCATATGTAAGACCCACACAATTATATCGACCCAAGATCATCCCCTTTGTTTCCATAATTCCTTAATGTAAGATGATCCTCTTTGTATCCTAATTTTTCATGATTTGGGATACTCTTCATGGCACCAAGAATCCATTATCTTAACTCACTTGTCATGTAAAAGATGATAGGGTTTCTCTTTTATATGTCCCACATGTTCTATTTTTTTTAGAACATTTCACCTAGTAGTCATAGTATTATAAATGTGAAATATATAAATCATATACCATTCTATATGAAATTAAACTACAAGTTCTAGTCATGTCACACGACCTTAAATTATGAAACTCAAGATATATGGGTTTTGATTGATGTTCTAATAGGAAACATATTTATCCTCCCATATGTTTTGTTCCTAAATCACTACCATCACATATACCCCATAGAGAAATTGTAACTATCATACCTGGAAGACTATAATAATCCATCCACCTAATTTTATGAATATATGATGGTCTATTTTAAGATCATAAGATGACACTTCATTCCATGTGTGATGTATATAATATGAACCATATCCATTATATATGGGGAAGTAAAGTGTATCCATCCCAATTTAGGACCCAACCACAACATATCTTTTTTAGTCACTAATAGAAATGGTGAACTAGAAAGGGAAGCATTTGAATATGTACCACATAAACCATTTATAGGTAATTTTCAATTATTAGACTATTAAATATAAATGTAAACATCTTAGAATAGTCCATGGATGCATGAACATAAAACACACACCTATGTTCCTTATAAAATTACCTTATAATATAAATCATTCCCCAATAATAATAACAAAACTATCTAATTTATGATCCCCTCACAAGGATATGTAGTAATCCCTTCACTGAGACTGATACCAACTCCACAACACCTCTTACATATTTTTATAGAACTCCAACACATCCCTTGATGGTGAGAAAATCCATATTGAAAACATGTATTTCTCTAAAAAATAGAGTGATCAAATACATGTATAAAATGTGAAGAATAACAATAATCATATTAATTACTATCCAAAATTCATGTTTTAATCCAATCAATTTCAGACATGTAATATGTATTCTTACTAGGAAGGATTCATGGATATGTCGTAAATATTTAGGAGATTTCTAGACTAGAAAACACACCCCCATAGGGATCATAAAACATCCATATTCATTTACAATACACAACCAAAGGTTTTTCTACTATTTCTTAGCATATTTTTTTCTTTTGAAATTACTTTTACATGAACATAAAATGTATGGGTACAAGGGACCTTCAAAAATAAAATGGTGAACTCAATATAAATCATTACTCTAGAAAAAAGTTGATAAACTGTGAATTATTATTTTGTGAAACAAAAATGTGATTTTTACAGAATTATAACCCAGAATAAAAATGGTATCCATGATTAATATTCCATAATTTATTATCCTTCATCGAGAAAACCGCATAATAGTATGTGTTGAAATGAAATACTAGTTGATGAAACCATAATATTCTAATAATATCATTTCTCGAACTACCACATATCTATAAAAACAATGTATATTATCTTCTACCAAGTAATGATAGTTCAAAAAATGAATCAATTGGTGTAATAATACATCATTTGAGGGATAATTACCTCATTGAAAATTGATGTAGACAATTTTGAGGGACTTATTCCTTAGAGGAGAACATCATACATAAAATAAAATAGGGGGAGGAAATAACCCATATAAATTTCAAATTGATTCAATATTATTTCTTGAGAGTAAGGTAATAATTAACGTTCTTATCCTTGGGAGGGTGATGTAACACCCCAATATTTTTATAACATATTTCTCTTAAAATAAATCATTTTCTCCATTTTATTACGCTACACACAACATTGAGTTTAGGTGAACTGTGTAACATTATTAAAATATTTTGTGTCCATTATTTCATATCCATTGATTTAGAAAGTTTGAATTGTAATTACTAAATTATGAAAATTATATTTTCTACATATTTAAAATTAATTCATTTTAATCAAATGTCAAGAATTAAAATTAAAAATTATTTGGGAATAGAAGTTATATTTTTCTATAAATTTATTTTCAGATTTGAATTTTATTTAGATTAATAAATTAAATTAATCATTATTATTGAATTATATTTAGTAAATAAACATATTATTTTCTTCATCGAATGTTTTAATTGATCAAAAAATACTTTCCCAGGAATATGATATGGATTAATCCAGTTTTATGCCTAAAAATGGGTTGTTTCGAAAAAGATATTTGCCAAAAATTTGTGAATTTCATTTAAAATTTATTTTATCCATTTATTTTTTATTAGATACAATTGATTTAATATTTATAATCTATAGTTTCAAATTTGGAAAATAGTAATTTTTTGGTAAATATGTATTGTAAATTTTTTCAAATTTATCACCTCTGTAAATAGAAAATAAGGGTAATTTATCTCAGCCACAATATAAAAATTTATCTATTGAAATTATCTATAATCATTCTAGATGATCTGTTGTACCAAAAATTCCAACTATACATCCCATAAGAGGGAAACCAATGGAGTCGTTTTGAAGAATATATAATCCTTCAAACATATCGCATTCGTTTCTACTGTTACTTATATTCTATACATATTTTATATTTATAATAAAATAATACATTTTGTATCCCCAATTATATTCAATGTTATTATGTTTATGGTCGGCCGATATAGCCCGAAAGCCATCATTTTTTATTATTTTTGATAATCCACCTTTCATGGGGTGAGGCGTAACCCTTACAAGGGCCGAAGTCTTAGAGACAGTTACATGAACCATAGGTCTTAGAGGGAATCACCGAGACAAGACAACTTGGAATTCATCCTCCCCAACATATCTCATGATGTCATCACTCCACCTTCGCATGGATGGTCGGATAGATGTCCTATGCAAAGATGCACATGCCTGGTACTGATGGAATAGCCATACCCTCTCATTCTTCCAATTCCAGTTAACGCTTCTCTAGTGAATGTGCCTACCCTAAATCCTCTTCTGAAGCCTTGTCCCTTGTAGTCTGACTGGTACATCTCTATTTCATGTGGCCTGAAGGCCTTGGGGTGGCCCAAAGGCCTTAAGGTATCCCTAAGGCCTTGTGTATAAATGGACTCGAAGGCCTTGGGTTGCCCGAAATCCTTGCAGGACCCGAGGACTAAATCAGTGGCCCAAAGGCCCAGATGGATGAATAGTTCATACTGATACAGTATTGAACATTACCAACTACTATACTGAAAAAGTACCCCAGAAGTACTCCTTCACATGGAATAAATCTTATCTATCTTAGATGCACATAACGAGTCCTCAACAACTAGGATGAGGCTCATGTGATTTATTAAAACACCATTATTCACCCTATTTCTCATCAAAGGAGAAGTGAAAGTATCATCAGTGCATACGTACAGTTTACCATGTCCTTGTAGTGGTCCAATTCATTTTTCATCACTATATTTTATATATGGGTATTATGATGTGTTTAATTTTTATATTTTAAATTTATTAAATTATTATACTAAATGAATGATAATATAATTTTTATATTCTTACCGCCTAATCCTTTTGTAAATGATATTGGTCGTGTGTCTGTCTGGACTACCACCTCCATGTAGTGATGCGATTTGTTTTTCATTTATATTTTATGTGGATGGTGATTGGGCTGAAATTTATGTTTATATATATAAAATAATATATTAAAATTAGAGAAATGTTATTTAATATTTATAGTTATTTCATTCCATCTAATGAAAAATGAAAACAACATTGCTGCACACATATGACCTACCATCTCCATGAATGATGTGATTCACTTTTCTATATCTGAATTTTCTGGCTGAATAAAAATATTTATATAATGAAATTATATTGTATATATAGATATTAAAATTATGGGGATTTTGGGACCACGATAAATAATTAAATACCAAAAGTATAGAAGTGAAATACAACTGATAAACGTAAGAGTTCACACCCAAAAAAGACAATTTTTATATGAAATTATTGATAAATGGGGGTTTAAATGTTATAAATGGATATTATATGAAATTATTACTATTAAAATTCATATTATATAAATTAATAATAAATTATAATTTATTATACAAGAGTTTATAGTAAATTCTATGAAAATAATAATAAATGTAAGGGATTTTTGTCTCACTTCTAGATCTATAGGAGACATTACTTATACACCAATTGTTTCTTTTGTGTGATTTACAGATATAAAATGAATTAATTTTATCATTAACCTCAATATATTAATGTATATTTATATCCATATGTGGTTATTTCATTCATTTTTCACATGATTGAAAAAAAACCAATATGGTAGTGGTTTTATTCAACAATGTCATCCATATTTGGGATTTCTTTTTTTAATGACCATTGTGAAATATTTCTTTTCAAAATACCTATTTTATAATAATATTTATGAAGTTTTTTTTTTACTATTATCATATTATTTTAAGACATTTTAAACTGTGTTTTTTTAAATGGATTTAAATGAATATTCATGACATTTTCAAAATGAGATATTGTTTGACTTTCTCAAAAAAATAGAAGGAATATTACTTATCTTATATGGTAAGAATTTATTTACCTCATATGATGAATAATTTATTATTTCAAACTTACTTTATAATTTAAGAAAGTTAATTTTAAAATAAAAAGCTTTCTCTAATAATTTGACATCATTTTTATTTGTATAAGTTATTTCAAAATGGAATGGTTGTTTTCCCCAGGAATTGTTCCATGTGATAATTGAAAATCACTTCCCATATAAGATTAAACATTTGATATTACATAATATATACCAGGGACATAATCTATAGATACAATCCTTATTCATTCTCTAACTCATTAATGTTCATGATGTGAGGATAAAATTTTAATAAAACCCATTCATTTCAATGGGTTATGTAAGGATGAAATTTTTATGAAACACATTTCATTACATGTGTTTAGATATGATCATTGATTTTTGATATTGTGATACAAATTTGTATGATTTTAATTATGTGATTAGTGGAACCTATATTTCCCTCTAATGCATTGGATGAAGATAGATATATCATGGGATAAATAAGACTAGAATATTGAGAGAACCAAATTCCATAAGGGACTTTTTCTATAATGATACTCTAGGTAGTGGACCTTAACTACAAAAATGGTATGGAGTGAGAAACCATCACACTATGATGGTCTTTAAAAATATAATTGACTAATAAGGAATGAATTTTATATTCTTATTCTTATGGAACAATTCCATGTCTTATGTTAATGTTATGATCTCGTGGTTCATGTTATATTTTTTCCATTACTTCTCAAGTCTTATGATCTACAATTATTTATTCCAAGATATAAGATTATGATCTATGATATTAGGATTATGGTTTTAAAATGTATGAATTATTTTATTAACCATTATGCCATGTTTTGATTATGTGATCATTGATATCTCCTTTTTTCCTTATTGATAATCTCATCCCACCCATTTCATATGTTTTCTATCACAATATTATTTATAACAGTATTAATCATGATATAACTAATATATGGTTACATTTATTAATAAATTAGTTAGATATGATGTCGATATTCTATTTAATAGTTATTTATGTTTACATGATTCTAAAATACTAGATCAGAATGATTTTTGTTGGGTTAGTTATTTTATGTAATGAATATACATCTATGTAGGTGTAATAACTATGTATTTAATTTCTGGGCTTCTAATGTTGGAATTATAACAAGGTTTAGTAAACAATTATAAAATAAGATGCAATAAATTTGGTATGAACCCCATATATAAGTATATGTATATGTTTAAATCATATTGTATTGGTAATGACCATGAATGAACTATGTTAATCATCTGGTTTCATTGAAAAAGGATGAACTATTTAGACATCAAATTAATGATTATTTATGATTATTTTGTTTCCCATAATTATTATTCTTCCTCACAAAATTTTATTTTTGGTTTTAGTCAATTCTTGGAAGTAGAAGTAATCATGTTAATGTTGAATACGATGAAGAATGCAATTATTTTAATCCTATGAAACCTAATGTTATGGGAGATGGAATGAATTATTATATCTCTATGCTCAAAAAATTCTAAATCTTTAATTATTTCTAATCTTATGAAAGACAAGAGGAGTAAACAATGTTCTATTGAGTCCTTAATAAGGCTACATCGACCATATTTTAGTTTTTCTATTGATCCACTAGTCAATATATAATGGATTATTACAATTGAAATTATTTTTTCCATTCTTCAGTGTTCCCATCATGATGAAGTTATTTTAGATATTTATTTCTTGGAAGGTGAAGCAGAGCAGTGCTGGACTCTTATCTATAAAATGTGGAAGCAAGAAGAAATTTATTCTATGGAGTGAGAAGAATTTAAAATCTTCTTTTCAAACAATTAACTTATCTATCTTATTAATATGAAAATGGTTATTAAATTCCTTGAGTTATTGCAGATGGATGATGAATATGTTGATAATAAAGAGATAAAATTCATGATAATTTTAAAGTATTATTATGGAATTATCATCCATCCTCAAAATATTGTGGAAAAATTATTTAATGGATTAAAAACATGTATCCAAATAGATTTTTCATCACTGGACATCAATAGAAATGAAAAAACTATTTGATGTTCACCCAATATAGAGATAAAGATTAGAGTTTCCCATCAATCCCTTCCTAGAAGATGGATTCGGTGGAATCCTCATGATTTGGTACTGAAACACTACATGGTGTCTCATGATTTTTTGGGAACATTAAGGGTGGTGGTATTGTTCATGATGAAATATGATCAGTTTTTATCACTTTTACGGCCTATTTTGGTCTTGTTGATTCTCTTAAGGATGATGCTAATGTGATTCTCGCTGGTTTGGACCTATCAAGGAAAGGAATATCAGGCTTGCAGCTATTGAGACTGATTCCCTGACCATCTGTTACTCTCTACATGGTTACATATATACTCGTTGGTTAATAATTTACCATGTTCTTAGTTGAAAAAAGTTTATTAATGAAGGGATGGGAATCACTCATACATAGTGGGGGGGGGGAAATAATGTGGCTGGTTATATAGCCTCCAGGGCTTTGCCTTCGGATTCTATCACCATTTTCTCTTAAAGGGGATCATTTCCTTAGGATGGTTCCATTTTTGTAATTAATGACACCTTGAGACTACATTAATACATTCCCCCTTTATTCCCTCTTATCTATTCATGGTTTGTGGTTCTATCTAATCCTAATTTATAATTAAATATTTATAATTTGGAAAAGGGATTGGAAAAATTAAGATATTTTTGAATGTAGGGAGAAGGAACCATTGAATTATCCACCAACTCTCCAGTGTAATAAATACATGGGGTATTTGAATTATTCTAATGATTTCCCAAATCTGATGGATAATGATGAAGATCAATGTCGGAAACCTCTTAACCATAGAGACAGATGGAAATATAATGTAATCAATATTTCTAATTAGATGTATGTTAAGGACACAATGAAAGGAAAACATGCCATATACTCTATAAATAATAATATTTTATTTGATTCTAGATCTACCCATATATTTATATCAAAGAAAAATTTATATGTATCAAAGAACCACCTCAAAAATTAGATGTTGAGTTAGAAGTAAAAAACACATAATCGAATGAGGATATCATACCAAGTCTATGATTATTATTCAGTTAATGTTTATGGTAATGTGTTTCTAAAATATATTATCATTCTCCCCCCAGTGGGATTCAATGTAATTTTGTGAAAATGATTAGATTTCATTACAGAAACAACAAATCAATTTTTATGAAAGAAAGTTACTTTTGATTTTATGATTGAATCTACGATACCATATTAGGGAGATGGAAATGTTTAAATTCTAATGCAAATTACATCAATTGTATGGGTCATGATCTCTATAAAAAAGAGGTCATTATATCATATAGTTATGTAGAAACCCAACTTTGAAAATTATTCTATTGGGTGGGAGTTTTTTGATGTTTTTATATAAGTGTTACTTGATATTCCATCAAATCTCCACGTTGAGTTTCTATTATAACTCTTACACTTTGTATAATATATTTACAAGAATCTATATAAAATCTATTTGATTATGTAAAAATATTTATTATTGCAACTCTAAAATAATATTGACAAGGGATTAATTGGTCAACGTGAGTTACCTTGGGGTTCACCTATTATATTTGTTAAGTTGAATGATGGATCAATGCGACATTGCCTTAACAATCAATAAAATAATAAGATCTATAATAAAAACATGCATCTTGTACCCAATATTGATGAAATTATTGATCAAATTCATCGATATCAATACTTTTACTTTATTGATCTTTATTCTTGAAACAACAATTTTAGGTCGAGATGGATTATATACCCAATACATGATTTCTTATAAGGTATGTACTCTATGAATTCGTTGTGATAGCATATTGTTTTAATAATGACATTCTTTTATTCATGGATTTAATAAATTGAGTATTTATATATTACCAATATTAGTTTTTTGTAATCTTTATAGTTGATAGATTTATTTATTAAAAGGGAATGGATGGACGTGCTGTTCACGTGAGGATTGTGTTAATGACCATGAGGAAGGGCATGTTTTACGAATAATTATCAAATTATGAATTTTTTATTTTGAATTTTTTACTCTTACACAATTTAATATCAATTGAGGGTATATAATTAAATCCATTAAATAAAAAATTTATTCAATAATGTGTAAGATAAACCACTATGATAAAGATCCACAATTTCCTTGAGAATCATATATATATTCTAGGATCATTTTGGAGAATTTTCACAACTATAAAATCCACTCATAATGTAGTCTTGGAAGTGATCCATGTTCCTTTGAAATGATAAATGTAAGGAATGTTTTATGGAACTAATGATAGTTCTTTTCAACACACCTTTTACTACACTACCCTATAAAGGATAAGGTTTTTTAATTTATAATGATGTATCAAATAAGGGATTGAGAAGCATCATCATGAAGAATGGAATGAATATAAGTTATTCCTCATGAAAATTGAATCCCCACAAAACCATTACCCAACAAGTGATTTGGGGTTAGATATTGTAATTTATGAGTTGATGATATAAGGTAATTAGATATATAGAGAAATATGTGATATTTGTACTGATCCCAAAATATATAAGTATATTTTAACTAAAAAAGAGACGAACATTCACTAAGGAATATGATGAGAGATAATTAACGGTTATGAATGTTCAAAACATTACCATTCAGGGAATGTGAAAAAAGTGTAATATGCAGTATGTTAAAAGGTTAATGATATATTTACTATGATTAAGATCCCAAAGAATTTCATATTTTTTTAATTTCAAATGATTGATCCTAATATCTAAAAGAAAGGGGAGAAATATTATCTTTCTCAAATGATTTTTCAACCATCTATCTAATTAATGACTAACGATGAGAAGAAAGAATATTTAAATATGATGAAGAATTTATGAATTTTTTTTGATTTAAACAATTATTGTGATTGAATAAAATTGTCTAAGATCATTTTTTATTCACATTTTGTACCGGAGTTGAAAAAGGAGCTAACGGATGAAGCCCATAGTTCAACGTTCTCTATTCATCATTGATATATGATGTTTTATTGAGATTTCTACATGTATATTTGGTGGGATGGACTTAAGATAGATAATTAAATGTATGTTTCTTAGTTCATGGTATTTAAGGAAGTTAAGAGTTACATATAGAATTCATAGATGATGTTACAATCATTACCCACTCTAGAATTAAAATTTGACAAAAACACCATGGATTTGTTATCAGACTCCACAAAAATATAAAATGAATAATTATATATGGTTTTTAGTTTATTAAAGTCTTATTTACACACAATTCATTTACATTTGATAATATTTTTCACATGATAATTTTTTTAGTTATACATTAAAAAATAGATATTATTTCATGGTGTACCACTATCAATTGTATCTTACCGAGATCTGTGGTTTACCTTATTGTTTTGAAGATGTCTTTAGTACTATATGGTTGTAGAGTTAAGTTTGATCACTTATAATCCTCCTCAAAATGATGGACCATATTAGAAGAATATTTAGACAATATACGAAATGATGAGATATTTCTCTAATGATTTCCAAGGAGGTTGAGATCAACACCTTCCATTGTTTGAAATTTCATACATCAATAGCTTCTTAAACAAAATTCAAATGTCTCCTAATGAATATATTTATGGTAAGAAGTGAAACAATGATAATTATGGTATCATGTTTGATAAATAAATTTCTTAGGACCAGATCTAGATTATGAAATGGAAGGGAAGGTTAGAGTCATTCAATATCACATTAGATATGCCCATAGTCGATAAAATATTTATGATGATAATCATAAAAAAGATATAGGATTATATGTTTGTGATAAGGTATTCTTATGAATATCTCCCTAGATGTGGGAAATGAAATTTGTATGACTTATAATTTAATCACTATGTATATAATTCCTTTTAAATTTATTGATCGTATCGAGATGGTAGATTTTTGAAAGGTGATTTCAAAAAATTTCCCTCATGTTCATGTTGTGTTCCATGTATGTCTTTTGAGGAAGTACATTAATATTATTTCCTATGAAATAAAAAAGAGATTTATCTATATGGTAAAAATATTTATTAGGAATAATAACTGGTAGATATTATGGATTATAGAGATAAAGTGACACAAAACAAGACCACTTTCCCGGTCAATGTTTATTTTTGAAAAAACACCAATTTGAGGCAGCTTTGTGGGATCCTGAGGACGTGATGATGAAGAATAATGATTAAATATTTGTATTAGAGTGATATATTTCAAGGTATAAATTAATTCTAAGTGGGTTAGTGTGATTTCCTTGACCCAAATTCCTCTTAATGGGTGCCCTGAGCCTAGTGGGCCACATTGGCCTGGTACATCCACCTCCCACTCACATGTCTCATCCTACATTAAGTGATGCTACCATAGAACCTATACTATAGGGACATATAATCCTCCAATTTCCTTCATTATCCGATAGATGATGAAACCTAGATTATCCTCAAAGGTATCATCATCATATAACCAAACATTATAAGATCAAAGGTATGAGATAAATCAGCATGATACTGGTAAAGCTGTGAGATGTGGATGATGTCATTCATGTAGTTATACCTCTAAGGTAGAAGCAAACGATAGTCTAACAGACTTATTCTCTCTATAATTTCAATGTTTTTTCCAAATGAGTTGATAAATTTCCCCACATTCGTAACCATATATGGCTAAGCTTGGACGATAACTGATGCTAAACATGATCCCCAACCTTGAACTGAAGTGGTCATCGACAGTGATCATCATATGATTTTTTATAGACTGAGCAATAGGCATATGCATTCTGAATCGCTAAACCCTCTCTGAAGTCTCCTGAACGAGACAAGGATCTAATATGGAAACCATACCTACCTCTATCTTACATAGGGTTGAACAGAATGGAAAACCATATAAGTACCCAACAGAAACCATATGGATTGTTTCCTTGAATCTATTATTAAAGGGTAAATTGTTCATAAGGATAATATTCTCTCATGAACTGCCGAAATCAAGGACACATGCTTGGAGCATGTACTATAGGACTTGTATCATCTGTTCTGATTGTCCATTCATATGTGGGTGAAAATCTATGCTTAGAAGATCCTATGTTCACATAGCCTTTTCCAATCCATTCCAAAACTGTGACATGAAACAAGCATCCCTATCTAAAATCATTGTACATGGAACATCATGTAGTCGCATGATCTCATGAACATACAACCATCCCATCTCATCAAATAAGAATGTTTCTTAAATAGGAATGAAGTGGGATGATTTCATTAGTCGATCAATGAAAACCCAGATATCATTGCTACCCCTCAACAAACTAGGTAAGACGACTTGGAAATCCATAGAAACATCTTCCCATTTCCACTTTGGGATTGGTAGTGGATGTAGTAAGAATGAAGGTCTCTGGTGCTCCACCTTCACTTGTTGATTGGTGGAACAGCTAGTGATAAAGCCTGTTATCTAATGTTTCATCCCATAACACCATTACTAGCATCACTCTTCGTAATGCATCTTTGACAATCTTGAATGATAAAGCCACATAGAAGTGTGGGACTTTTCAATCAACTCCCCTATTAGGTCGTTAGTAATCTAGATAAGTTGACATAGATTCATGACATTGTCTCTGTCCACAGACAAATATAGAGGTGATTTATCTCATGATATACTCTCATAGAGCATCTATCCTACAAGATTTCAAAAATTTATACCATTAACAATCTCAATGAGGGAAGAGGTAACATTAAAATATGAGATGTAAGACTGCTTCTAACTGTCATGGAATTTGTGATATAGAATAGAAAAGAGGGCCATTAACTTCTATTCATCACTGGATTCCCATATAGCCTATGCCAGAGTTTTCCAACTTAGTACGTCTACAACCACATTGCCTTTTAAAAGCATATAAGAATGTTCAAAATAAAATAATTATAGATATTCAACCCATATACACTATATGAAATTAATTTCATGGTGAGAGAAGACATATTTGAAGATCATGTGGTCTGTGTACACCACAATGTGCTCACCCATTATATAATTCCTCCAACAATGTATGGAATGGATAACTGATACTAGCACAAGGTCATGCATCAGATAGTTTCTCTAATGAAGTCTCAAATTCAATGATCCATATGTAACAACTATTACTTCCATCACCATTACTACTCCTAGGCCAATTCCTGATGCATCACAGAAGATATAATAACATATTCTTGGTTAGGGAATAATCATAATAGGTACTGAGAAAAAGCCATCTTTTTATCTTCGGAATGGATTTCTTGCATGTGTAGGACTAAAGAAAATTTACACACATATTTTTATGAATATTAAGAGTTAAAGGAAAATGTGAAAGGTCCAGTATTAAATACTTTTAATATCCAACTACCCATACAAACTCTATATATCAAACAATTTCTTTGGATTCTCCAAGAAAACAACAGCACTAACATTTTATAGATCAATAGATATTCCGGATTTGGAGATAATGAAACCCACGAAGTGATCTTTTTCAATTCAAAAGTGGCATATATCAATCTTTTCATAAAGATGATTCTCTATCAGTGAACTCAGAATGATAGAGAGAAGTTTGACATGGTTTCTATGAGTGGGAGAATATACCAAGATGTCATCCATAAAGACCATGAAAAAAGAGTCCAAATAGGAGTGGAAACCTTATTCATCAGATCCATGAAAATGTCGGTAATGTTCATAAGACCCAAAGACATTAAAAAGGAACTCTTACAGACTATACCTACTATGGTAAGATGTATGTGGTATGTCTGACAGTCTAACTCGCACCTGATCATAACCCGATCATAGGTCGATCTTAGAGAAGACCATTTCTCCTTATATCTTGTTGAAGAGGTGATCTATTCAAGAAAGTGGATATTGGTTTAGGAACATAACCTGGTTTAACATTCCATAAAAAACACATAGACGTATGGTTATACCCATATTCATTAAAAAAGCATGAGGGAACCCCAAGAGGATGTATTAGGCCATATAAAACAACTTGACATTAAATCCTATAACTATCACTTGATCTCCTGAAGCTCTATTGGTGACATCATGAATGGAGGAATGGACACTAGATATTCTTCTTGAACAATCTTGATTATGAAATTTACCTCACTGTCAGTAGGTAAGCTAGATTAATCATTCGGAAATATATTCATGGAATGATCCCAAATTGGAGGGAAAGAATATTGTTGAGAACTGTGATCCATAATGGATATATTTTATATTTGGGTGGTCTCTCCACCTAGAACATGATGCTCTGGTCACACTCTACTATCTTGGACATCCCACACACCTTTATGTAGATAAATACTAACCTCAGGTGATGTAAATGACACCCTATGATGATAAAAGTTTACAAAAGAATTATATTAGACAAACTAGTCCACTCTTAGAATGACATTAAAGCATGTCATCTTGATAATGGAGAGGTTATATAAGAAAGACTTATTTCCTTTCTCAAGGGGGAAATCCTATAACTTATGTATTCCCTATGTCCGCATTCCCAATGGAATATCAAGGGACATTTCACCACATTGATTCCATATATCTAATTCGATATGTTTCAAAACAAATACAATGATAAAAGTTATTGAAGAACCAATTTCAAATAAAGAAGATATTATAGTGAGGCTACTATAATAGTACCTCATACTGTATAATTTCATGTACCCTGATCCTTGAGTATACATGCCACTGACCTGATCCACAACCCTATTAAACAGACGGACTACTGTGATCATAACTACTCTGTTAGTTCTAATAGGGATAAGGGGTCTGTCTACCATGGACATGACATTCTCCTTAGCTAGACCAACAAGAACTATTCCAACTGCCCCATAATGTGGCATAAAAAATTCTCTTCTAAAGGTGGAGATACTGTGGATCCTTTTCTACTCGAGGTCGCTTGAAAGGTCCTACAAAAAGAATGAAAATTCCATATATGGCTATAATACTGATACTCCAATGGGTCTCTATCCCATTGAAGGTTTGAATTCCTCCTTCTTACACACTTATGAGACAATTTATAACAATCAAAATAGATACTCCAGTTGTTATTGCTTAGACGATAAACCTTGAGATAACGCTTCCTGCCACTGGAAGAACACGATTCCTAGAGCAACACTGATTCTCTATGCCTAGTAGTATTTCCATCACTCAGGTTTTACTTAGTGATAATAAACTGATTTACTATTAATGGAATGTTAGGAAGGAGAAATAAATTCACCTAATTATAGATGGCATACTGGATCCCATCCTGTAAATGTCTGACATGAGAAATCTCATCACTTTCTAGAAGCGTTGAAATCTGTTGAAACTCCATGAAACAATATTAATACTATATTATAGACATAGAAACCTTCTCAAAATGAATTTACTCTCCAACTCTATAGTCTCCCAATGTCTGAGTAATGAATTGATCATTGAAAATATTTTTGAAGTCAGCCCATAACGTGTCAATATAGTGATTATCCTGGGTAATTACTTCCCACCAATGCTTGGCCAAATCCCGAAGCATGTATTCTACAAGATTGACTCTCCACTCTTGAAGAATTATTTGATGCTCAAAGATAGATAGGGTGGTTTCAAGCCAAGAAATAGCAGCCTATGGACTACCATCTGCTAAAAAGGTTGGAGGATACTACTGCTGGAACTCACAAGTATGATATCCATCATATGTTCCAACCATCGAGCATTATTCATGTACTGCATTAGATGTAGGAAAATATCGTGAACATGGGATTCTGTTCCCAAGTTATGTACAACATGCAGTTCCTCGAGTAAAACTCTTAGAGGCAAGACTGTAAGCTCAAGGCCTACCACTTCTCGAGCATGGTCCTCTCCACCCTTATTGTGTATGAAACGATGGATTCATGGAGGAATTGATCAATGATTTTCCTAAAAACTTATCACAATAAGATGAAGAATAAATATAGAATTACTAGCTGAACCTAAAAGTAAGAAAACTCAATACCCAATGCATACTAACCCATCTACCAACTTTGATGCCCATGTATTGGTAAGTTCCCAAGTATATGTTTCATTTTATTTTATATTTAATTTCCAGGTTCACTCCTTTAAATTTCAAAAACATGATTATTTTGGATAAGGATGTGCAACCTTATCATATAAGTTGTAATGATTCACTTTATAATGGATTTACATTTTTAATGAATCAATTCCCATACACCAATCACAAGAAATTACCCCCATTTATTTATTTCATAATGAATTTAATTGATAAATTACTCACTCTCAACCATGAGGGCTCATACTCCTTTTGAATTGAGATAGGAAATCAGTAAATCTCAACCATAATTAATAAATTCACAAGATTACAATCACATCATCACGCTACAATCATAGACATATCATGAAATTCAAAATATTGAAATTCACCTATATAGAGTAACAATTTTCAGGAAATGTGAATTATAGGTTCCTATAATAATGCCTCTAAAAATGCCCTATTCCGTCATACCATCAAGCCAAGGATGAAAGAAATTAATCAAATAGAGTAATAATCAACAACACCACACAACATGTGGACCACCCAATGGTGAAATAATATCAACTATAATAGGAAAAAGTAAATGAAAAAAATACAATTTAGAAAAGTTGGTTTTTACCCCGGACATGGATTCACAAAGCCCTAGAATTAGTTATGTTCAATTCCCAAGCATTACTTTTATCCAATATGCTGTCTCCAAATAAGAAATCATGAATGGAACCTATCTTTGATACCTCATTGGTTTGTCCTAAACCTGGATGCCCCTTAATGGGTGCCCTGATCCCGGTGGGCCACATGCTCTCAGGCACATCTCACTGAATTCCAGAGGCTACCAACTAGTAGCAGGAGCCTAGGATGTATCTTTGGGGAGACTATTCGCTCATAACCATAGTGTAGCATATTAGGTGAATGTAAACATATATAAATAGTGAAATCAATATAATTAAATATATGGAGCAATAGAAAAATTGAGACAATAGTAATAATAATTAAACAACTAGAGTATCATTCAATAGCTGATGATATGTCATGTCACTAGAAAACAAGAAATCATGGATACAAGATGATGGGCATAACATGTTCCAAAAAATTATAATTGAATCTAAAGACTATCCCAAGAATCCTGATATCCTGCTTGATAATTTTTTATCAAGTTTTATACAAAAGATAAAGAAATTAATTTTTTGAAGCCATATGATTCCCTTTGTCAACACCTGAAACCATGTAATATTCTCAGGGTACCAAACAGAACCTGGAAAGGATGTAAGATAAATTTTAGTGGGTCACCACCAACTGTGTCTACAACATTCGGCCTGTGTAATGTAAATGTAACTTCTGAAGGAATGCATGTATAATGTAAAGATGCACAATGTAATTAATTACCCAAGTACCTGGTTTATCTCTTAGGAGGTGTCTGAAAATGTAACCACATTATTTAATAAACTAATTTCCAGTTTTTTATTGATATGTCCCTTGAGGAATATCCAACTGTAACATCACCTCATGGGAGTATAAATAGTGATATTTCCATGATGTAACAAGGCATCCATTATTTATGTTATTTAATAATGAAGTCCCAAGGTAATTAGAAAGTTGACATAGACCTCAAGGGTAACCAACATTGTAATAACTATCACCTGACATGGCGTAAGAGTGTAATCCAAGGAGTCTATTCCATGGTATTCCATAATGAGGTGACCATCGAGTCTAATGTGATCGACCAATGTAAAATGGGGTTGAGCAATGATAGGGCCCAATGGTTTTTAACTGTGGAACCTAATTTCCAGTACTAGATCTGAGGTGCATATCAAAGGAGTCCTATAGTAATATGAAGGGATCATACAATTTCATTTCAGGAATCCAAGAATAGACAAGGATCTAGATCTAGGGGGGTCTCATCCTAATCAAGCGATATCCTTGAATCAAAATTGGGTTCCCAAGTGCTCGTGGAATTATCAAACAAAAATCCAAGGCCAGCTTGAATAAGTCCATTCCAATTTAATCATGAAGTAATGTAATATTTCTTTTGGTTAAATCTTGTCCTTTTATTAGTGTGATAATGTCACGAATCATGCAACTATTGGTTCAAACATTTCCTTTCATTAGAGTGATATTTCCAAGTAAAATGCAACCTTTTTTTATCAATTTAAGTTGTATTCCTTATTCAAGGATCATTCTGTTACCTTCCATTAATGAGGAAAGGGATATTACAGAAATTCAATATACTATTAATTCACATTCAATATTGTCTAGTAATATACATAAAATACATTCCAATTCAAATTTCAAATTTCATTATCAATTTGAAGCACTTACATTAGGTGGGTTATGTGGTGATAATACATGGTACATTACATTATGTAATTATAATTATAAAAAACCCTTTAATATAGGAATGATTGCCCTTAGAGTGGTCAAGAAAAGAAACACATGAACGGTGGATCAAACATGTCAAAACATTAAGAATCAATTATGGGATAACCTTTGACATGGAAGGGATAGAGTAGTATTCATAAACACCAACAATTAATCAAATATATGGTAAGTGCATATATATACAGTTATAATGATCATACAAATGTAATATAAATGCAACAAATGGCAACCAATGAAATTGGCTGGCCCCACATGATAAATCCAAAATTAATGAACATCAGGGATGAGTTATAGACAACCCATTGGTTTGTTTGTATGAACATAATCATTTGGTATTGTACCTTCATTTGGCTCATATTGGATTTGAACAATGAAAAGAAGAAAAATTATCAAACCCCGATAACTTTATCAAGAGAAAAAGAGAGGAGAATGGCTCAAGGGGACTCAATTATGTACCGTTACGCACCCAACATGATAAACAAAAGCTTGATCAGATCCTGGATGAAGGAAATAGTTGAATAACTTTCATTGATATTCAAAAATCTATAAAATTAGAGAGAAATAGGTTAATCTTGAACACATTTGGATTAGGGAATATGTAGGTGTCTTAGTAGATCATAAAGAGAAATTTTGAAAATTTACTCAGAAAAATGGCATGTGCACGGTTTGTCTACATGGTTTGACAAACTATGTTCTATCCATGTTAGTTATTCTATGTAGAAGGGAAAATTGCATGGTTAGGCCACATGTCTATACAAAAACCATGCAAAGTGGTTTATTATGTATATTTAAATCTTCGCTGTTAGTGAATCTATGTGCCAACTATGTGCTAACTATGGGAGCTATCCAATATTCCTAAAAATATGGGTTCTAAGATTCGAATTATCCTCAGGCATCCCATAGATATTTACTAAACCATTAGGTATCAATATTAGGTCCAAATGAATGATTTAGATAATAATTTATTTGATCCATACATGATTTAAAAACAAAGTTCTTAGGGGTAGGATATAACAAGGTTAATTTTTATGAAATATTATTCATTAAATAATTTTCTTTCTTCAATGGATTGAATTACACGCAAGAACATTCTTAGATGTACATCATAAAATTAATAAAATATTTTGTTTTGTTATCACCCTGAAATAAGAATCGAAGGTTTGAATTTTAATAACATAACTATGAAAAATATATTGTCTATTAGTTTATAAGTAATTCATTAGTTATAAAAAGATTAGAATTAAAATAAAATATTATGTTGAAATAAAAGAGGTGTTTTTTTAAAAAACAATATCCTTTTAATAAATATTTGTATGAAATTAAATAAATAACTATTCATGAATCATAATATTTAAATTTATATGTTTCCTACAAGATCAAATTTTGTTAGACAATAAATAAATATTTTCTGAGAAATAGGTTTATAATAAATCCATTTTTATCATTAAAAATTTATTATTTCTTAAAAATATATGTTGTCGATTTTTTTCCAATAACATTAAAATTAATTTCATCCATTTATAGGTTTTTAATTAGATATAACTATTCATATATTTATAATCACTATAATAAAAAGAATTTAATTATTCTATTTTTATTTTTGGTCAATAAGAATAGTAATTAGGGAATCATTTATCACCTATGTAAATGTTCATTCATAATAATGTAGAATAAAAATAATTTATAAGGTCATAATTTTTCATAATAAATCTTTTTTTTATTAATGGAATTATTCGATTAAACCCCTAGGTTTTACATTTAGGGTTTTAATGTACACATTAAAAAAAATTATATTTTATGTTAATTAGAGAATGATAAAAAATGGCACACATTTTAGTTTTTAATTAATATTATGATTCTACATAGAGAGAAATGTATGTTATGAATAAATTTGCATTTCTATTTTGATCTGAATAAAAAATTTATCATGATAATTATTTGTTAGTTTTTAATAATCACACAATTACTTTAATTTCTTATGCAACGTCGATGCATAAATTCTCCATTTAATAAAAATATGATTAATGATATTAAAAATAGGAAAGGTTAGGTAATTTTATTAAGTTACAAAATTTAATAAATTATATAGGTGAATATAAAAAACTAATTTAGTGTTATATGTCTATAATTTGATTAATACTTTTTCTTTATATATTTTTATAAAATTAATGAATATAGTAAAAATTGGGAAAATTGATATTTTATCAAAATAATATTTTATTATTCTATAAAATCAAAAAATTAATAAAAAAATAAGGTGGATATTATATTATCTAATATTTAATAAATTATCCACTTATTTTCCAGTTGTATCCTTATAAGAAAAAATTACAACACATTAATTTTTTAAAATTCGTTATTTTAGTTAAAAATAATATTTTTTTAGCAAAGGGTTAATAAAAAATAAAAGGTTTTAAATTATAGAAAAAAATATCTAAATTTTATTTTACTATGGTATTAAAAACATATAATACCTTATATTTTAATAAATTTCTATTTTGAGGAATATTTCTTAAGAATAAATTTATTATAATTCAATCTTGTGAGAAACTCTAAAAGCTATCAACATGTAAATTATAAAATGAAACATATTATCTAATTTATTCACACCACATTTATATTTATAAATCATCAAAAATATGATAATATAGATTTAATATTTCTCTACACACATTCTATCGGTTCTAATTTTCCCAAAAGACCAATCTTAGAGACCATTGGAGGAGATCTGAAGGAGTCATTTCAAAAAATAGACAATCTCTCTTATCAATAACATAATTTTATAATAATATATAACTCATATAAATATATTTTATTTATAGTAGAATAATAAGTTAACTATGTTATATAATTATAAATATTATAATTATTATGAAAATTCCATTATAAACTATCTTTCCCATTAAATTAAATTTGAATGTTTCGCTCCTGTATAGATATGTGTTATCATCTCCACTGTGAAATACAATTCATTATTCTTCAAAATATGTTTTTGGATGGGTATTATGGTGAGTTAAATATTTATATATGAAATTTATGACATTATTATAAAAAACTCATGATAATATATATCTACCTTATTATCATCCAATTATTTTAGAACAAATAATGTTTCTTTATCCTACATCACAATGTGATGTGACTTTTTATCACTTATATTTTTATTTGATGGAAATTTTGAATGATTTTATTAATTTATATCATATATATGATATAATAATACTAAAAATATAAATTAATATTTATATTTCTTTCATTTCATTATTTGAAAAATAAAAATAGTTTTTATGAATTAGTACGACCTACAATCTCTAGGAATGGTCCAATTCATTTTTTTATCACTAAAATTTATGGATGGATCTAAACTTTTATATAATGAATAAATATTATATTAATATCATGATTAATATGAAGTATATGATGTAACCAAGGATAATGTACAGAGTACAAAATTATGGAACTGAAATGCTTATGATAAAAGAAACAATTATCAACTAGAAATGAGGAATTTAATAAGGAATTTTCACAAAAATGGGTTTTGAAATGTTATAAATGAATATTATATGATATTATTACTATTAAAATTATTTTATTAGAAAATATTAATATGTTTATAATTTTTTATTAGGTTAGATTTCTTTCGGATCAAGTCATACTCAATGTAATGGATTGTCGTCTAACATGTATTGTTATGGGACACATGCCTTGTACAATATTTGTGTCTATTGTGCGGGTTTTATAACACAAGGGAGTAGATTTTATTATGTTTCTCATGAAATTATGGGATGTACATATCCATAAAATGTTCTTTCTATCATTATTATTACAATTGGAATAATACCAAATTGTTAAGGTTATTATTTCACAATGTCATCAATAATCATGATTGTTTTTTTGTATATTCTAGGGATTATTTACCTCCAATATCCATGTTTTATAATAAAATTAAAATATTTTATACAATTATGTTATAATTTAATTTATTCATTTTCACATATTTTACAATTTTAAAAAAATGATTTTAATGGAATCCTTTTTTATTCTTCCAAATGGGGAACTTTTTGACCATTCGACAAAAATATTGAAGGAATGGGTTTTTATTCATATAGAATTAACTTATTTTACTTCTAAACTAACTAATATTTTCATTAAATAATCCTTTACATTTGTAGATGATTTTTCAATAGAAAATAATTTCTTTTAAAAATGTGTATCGGTAAAAACAAGATGTGATCTCATCATGGAGTGGTTATTTTCCCATGAATTAATTCTAGTGATATTTCAATAAAAATTTACATCTATAATGAAAATATTTGATGTTAATTAAGATTTAATTTGGATATAATCCATGTATATCATCATTATACATTATCTATATAATTTATGTTAATGAATAAATGGTTATGAATCCCATTTATTTTCCAACTGTTATGTTATGATATAATATTAATAAAACCCATATCTTTTCAAGGGTTTTGATATGATTAATGACATATGATATTGGGTAACACATATTTATTTTTATCATTATATTATATGTAGGAATTATACCCCTACAATTTATTGCGTAAATATTGATATCTCATGATATAAACCGAAATAGAATGGGAATTGAACACATTCTTCAAAGAGGTTTTTTCCACTATGATAGTATTTGGAGGGAAAATTAACTACAATAATTATTTAGGTAGTGAACCCATTACAATATACTAGTCTGGTAAAATAACCTTGTCTACCATTTAAATGATTATATATAATTAATTATTTTCCACAATTCCATGTCTTATGCCAATGTTATGCATTAATTGATCAAGTTATCTGTTTACATTATGATTTATGTTTTACAAATTGTCTTGATAAATGACATCAAATTTGATTGTGAACTTTGATATATAGGGTATGGACTTAAAATGAATATATAATGTTCTTATACCCTTATTCGTAGTTTGTTTCTATGTTATCATTGATATCTTCCTTGTTCACCCTTACTATGCATCTGATCCCCCCATTTAATTATGTTTCCTTTCCCTGAATTATGAAGAAAGGTATTATGTATGATTTTCTATGAATACTGCTAGTTATAATGAAATACATTTTATGGATGTTATTATTTTATTAAATAGTTGATTATTTTTTCATCTTCCAAAGATACATGAACTAAATGATTTTGTTATATATCATTATGTCATATAATATCATTATGTCATATAAAGAATATTCACCTATCTATATGTAAGATATATGTATGAAATGTAGGGGTCACTATTAGTCGTGGAGGATATCCACCTATACAAGAATCCACCCATGAAATATAATGGATGACTATTCACTATAATCATTATAAACAACATGTGACCCCACTTCATATGGATTCTATAGAGAAAGCGGTCATGTCTCCAATAATTTAAGCTAGTGAATCTAGAATGAAACCAGACTAACATAATCCAACCAATACAACTAATAATAGAATAAATAACTCAACAATTTCTAGAACCCTTGATGTTAATTATTGAACCCCATAGTTGAATAAGGTAAATTATATACACCCAAAACCAAAAAATCATTAGAAATCAATGAATCGTTCCTTAATAACTACTTTAACTGAAATCTAACCAATAAATGAAATTGTATTTCACAATTTATTAGCAATATTATTCCACCACAATAAAGCACTCAGTAGAATATGGGTATGGTATGTGAGGAGAGTTGTAGTTGAATCTACTATATTCTATAAGAAACTATTGAACATAGGATTTGAAAAATATTTACTCCACAGTCATCTCTAGTATATTTTATTTGGAATAAATATAGCAACATTATGGATATTCTTCATCAAAGGAAATATGTGTTTATGCCAAATATTTTACCTCATTAAATGAAATCACAATTTACAGTAATAATTTTTTTAAACCAAATATTATTCCAAACCATATTGAAGAGGTTGAATACAGAGATAATTCCCCCGACACAGTTGAATCCAAGAAAATATTTTTTAATAAATTTAAATTGAAATCTCAGTAGAAATAATTTCTAAATATTCCACTTTTGATAGGTCGATGGGCTAGTAGAAATGACAATAGAAAATTTATGTTCACATTCACATCCCACCCACCACCAAATAATGGGGAATCCATATCAATAAATGGTATATATATCAAATCAAGGTAAAATAGGGTATATTTATAAATAAAAAATAAAATTTATCCGGAAGAATATATCCATTAATAATAACCATTAGGATATAGATTCCATTTATATTTTAATTGACCCCATTTAGAAAGATGATATTTTTACCCCACAAAAGTAAAAATTCTGCCACCCTATAAAATTTAGATAACATCTATTTATGAATTTTATTAATGTTATAATTAATTATAATGATCTCCCACCATTGGGTAGATATTAACTAAAATTTTAGAAAGGTTACAATATTCTAATACAGGTGGTAGTATCCAAACAATTTTGATATATTCTTACTGACCAAATGAATTATATATAATGATAAATTGAATAAGATTAATTAGATTGGAATTTATAACCAATGTAGTAGGATTATAATTCCCATACACCCAAATTTTATAATCATGATTTCTCAATATTTGAAGGAATAGAAATTCTAGAGTAGTACCAATACCATTTTTCGTCCAGTATATCCCAACGACCAGGAACCTAAAACAAAAAATGAAAGATAAAAATAATGTTTCGTGAACAATTTAGAAATCCCTACATTTTTATTGTATAATAATCTCATAGATATGGATATTTGAAGATAATAATAATATTGATTATAAATCATCTACTAATTCAGATCTATACTTTCGATAACAACATAACATGACGAATCCAATTTCTTGAAGTAATAGATTAAGAGTGTCATGGGTTTTATTACATGATGAAATGGTCTAACATACTCCATGTAAATATATTTTCACTAGGAATAATTATTAAGAATCTATAAGTGGAACCTATTGTATGATTTTTGAATCATGATGGTCCCACTAATAAACCTCGAAGATTTTTTAGTGTATGTGGATATAAAAAATATCCAACCGATACTATTTAGAAAACTAATGAAAGAGATCATTAAGAACCACCATTAAAGATAATAATTTTATGTAATATATCAATTAATTATATCACATCCAGGTCAATGAGGTTGAGTTTATGTGGCATTGAAGATAATATGAACAAATTTTATTTCTTTTAGGATAATAATATTCTAGTGTAATTCATATATACATCAGAGAGAAACCAATTCATGAATCCATTAATTAATAATCTAGATGATGTATGGTAGAATGATCCATATACATAGTACTCATAAAATATTATACTATTTCACACTATTTTATAAGTATTCATAATCAATGATATACTGAAAAGTATTTTCGATAATGGTCAGGTACCATTATATAGTCCTATTTTTCTTACGATGCGTGTGCAATACATTCCACTCAATAATGAAGAATAATGAAAAAATGTCCCATTTACCAATATTAAAAATTATTATGATTATATGATCTTTAATATAGATAATATTACAAATTTCATCATCTATGAATTCATTAATCAACCATTCATAAACACAATTACCTTTCAATCTCGGACTCTTAAAATTTCTAATACTCAACCTTCTAAGATCAAATAGAATTGTAAAAGGAGAGACATATCGAATGTGGGAACACAAAGAATTATAAAATAAATCTACATATATATAGATATTATACTTCAAATATTTATAAAATTAGTATCATCCTAAAAAGAAAATACCCTTCTGATGATGTGTATTTGTTCACCATAGTCAACATTATTTGAGTAAGGAAAAAGCATAAAAGAAAAAAGAGGATTATAAAATTGATTCCTTTATTTACATTAATGTATCCATCTAGAAATAATGTGTATTAAATAGGTTATTATGACTGCACTATTGATAGAAATGATCATACACTTATAAAATCTTACGAGGCCTAAAATATTTAATTCTACTCTAAACAATAGTGCAGATGATTTAGTGATACCCTATCCACAAACATCTTCAACCTTGCTAATTTCCTAGAACATAATGCCCAAAGAGAGTATAGATAATGTTAATGAAAATCATGAAACTAAGTTCCCTAGTTAAACTCCCATCATCAGTCACCTATCATGATATTTATTAAGGTATAGTTATAATAATGTATTTTTTCAATCATCCCATTGAACCATACAAGGTTATCTCTAATAAATATAAAATCACACTATTTCATTAATGAAATTGAAATATTTAAAAAATAATTATATATTTTATTCAGTTTTATTTTCCCTATATTTATATTCTTGTATCTTTTTATTATGGTCCAGCATAAAATAATTTACCCAAACCCACATGGATTGTATACATATTTTGTAATTCATCTCTTCATTGGGTGCATTCCAAATTTAATTCAGCCTTATTAATAACCATGATGTGCCCAATATGGTCATATTAATATAGTCTTGGAGTGGTACCATTGATGTCTTAGTCCTCAATTACTTCAACATCTACCATTAAATTGATTTAGATTCTGTAATCAATGAGTGGATTTAAAATTCCTTCATGTTTTCATGCACATAAAGTAATATTTGTTATACATGGTAAAAATGTCTTCATCTATCTTTCAAATACGGATAAAGAATACAATATTCAATCCAATCAGAGAACATTTTGTTGTATTTTTCCTCTTAAATAGAGAATATATGATTGAGATCCCAAGAATCGGGAAAAATGTGGAGGTTGATTTGGGAGATCATGATTATTACTTCAATTACAATTGATTTTTATGTTATAAAATCAAGATATTTTATGTCATAAAAGATTAGATTAATAATTTCATATTTGAGGTGATAATGAATTCACATACACCATATTCTCCACCATAACCATATGAAACCAATGGGAAAAACCCGAATACTGTATGATGGAATTTAGGCCTTCAATCCCTTATCGATAGATTAAAAATGAATATTACATAATGATTAAGAATGGGGTTACATATTTAATATTTTTAATTAAGAATAACCTTCATATGATTCTAATGATAATTATAACTAAAGAAGGATGTATGAAAGATCTTTTAATTATTTTCATTACCAAAAATCTTTTTGACATATTATTGTAGTATTATATGTATTCAATGATTGTATCCATTATAATTTAGGATAATCCTTGATAGATTTATAGAATCCTAAAACCCATTCAACCTGAACATTAGTCATTCATACTCTAAAAAACAATTCTTTATTTACCATGTCGCGTGAATTCATTCATATGTGTTTGAAGAAAATATAAAAACACATAATCCATGATGATTTCTGTTAAAATATATGAAATAAATCCTTTAAGTGTGAATATTAAGTGCATAAGAAAATGTTATATTTGTAAGGACTTAAATTGAATGATATGTGGTCCTTTCTATAATACAAACAATATTCAATGAATTCTATTCAATATGATATTAAAAACATTGATATGTTATTATTTGTATAACCATAACATATATGGTACACATGATTATGTCATAATTTCTTAAAACAAAAGAAAAATAGTTCAAACCACATTACAGAAACTACATTTAGTGTCCCAACCCATGCGACTAGAAATTGAATAATTCCACCAAAATGATGTGTTCAAACTTTTTATGAGTTATGTAAAATTATTTATGCTATAATTTCATCATTCACCTAATAAATGAAAAGAAAAACGTCTCTTTACAAAAACTACATGTTACTTTTTTCTGATTAATTTATGATATGTAGTGATGCATGAATATCCTATGTCCGGACTAACCATAGATTCTATTTTCACAGATAACCTCACCAAGTAGATGATACTCTGACCCTCTCATGTTAGGTATTCCCATGAATTCATATGAATATGGGAATATTTCACGTTACATTAGTTTTGAGGCTTAAATCGTGTTATAGTTCAATACATTATCTCACTATAATAAATATACATTTAACCACTATGTCCCTAGAACAATAGTCATTTTTGTAGAGACCTTATGGGAAATATATGTGGCATGATTCCCCGTATCTTATGATATGTGATGATTCACAAAGGTATTTACGTATTCCTATCCATAAATACCTATTAGATTAATCTCATCATATCCTAGATTTTGGGAACGTTCATTCCTATCACATTTATCACATTCCCACCATTAAGATGAATATGTAATAATTTTTTCCATGCACATGAGTTAGATGTGTTCAATGACCATACATTAACTAAATATGTATTTATTCATATACATAAATTATATATAGAGGTGATTATATCACTTATTAAGTGTTTAAACTTTCATTACCCCCATTCTAGTGTATGTGTTTTCTAAATCATTCTTGGTTTCTTCTAATTTACTTTCACATTGATAAAACAATCTTATATTTTGATCTATGCATGTATTTATTCTTATCATATGAAGATATATAGCTATGTCCATTTTCTATTCTCTAGGACCTACTAAAAATTTTACAATTGTCAATCCTCATCACAATACTCAGTCTTTCTATTCGTGTTGGGTCTTTTTAAATTACACTCTAAACTGGGATAATTTATTTTATATAAGAACTATTTATTTATCGATTCCTGTTATCAAAAGATACACAGTGATGTACAAATCAATTATATTATCCCCATTATCAAATTCACCCACATAACTTAATAGAATCCCCATGACCTTAACTTACATGAAATCATTCATAAGTATGCCTATATTTGTTTTTGGTTCTCAATTCATGTTATGTTTTCATTACCCTTATGGAAATATATTAATATCATCACCTTTTGGTCTATTATATATAACCAACAACATCATTCAAACATGGTCAATGATGTATGACATTAATTATTATCTACAACAAATCAAAGATGTATTATCCAAAAATTTAGTTACATTCATTCTTCTCTATATGGCCATAATCTTATATCACACCATTCTGGTCAAAAATTAATAACCTTATACCATAAATTAAAGATAAAAATAGTACTGTTAGGTTGAAAACACATAAAGGGTGGCATAGGAACAAGTGATTAATCTATTACCTAATATAATTCCATTTCATGGATTTAGAAAAACGTAATACATTGAAAATCATCCAAAAGCGGAATTACTCTATTTAGGTTGATAATCCATAAAATAAGGAATAACAATTAATCAACTCACCACTCAATAATCCAGCCCCTTTAAGGGCATAGTCAAAATATAATGAAAATGTGAAATTTCAGAATGATTTTTGGGATTAAGGCTTGACCTTATAAAAATATAATAAAATCTTGAAGTACAAAATGGGCTAGTCCAAATTTTAATACCGTTGATCATTTCCCCATAGAAGTGAGATTCAACTATGAAATCTGTACATTTTCTTTAATAACAATGAGACCTCATCAAATTGAGATAACTTATACTTTTAGATGATTATGTACTCAATAAATTTCATGTTTTATCCCTTCACATCTAGAATATTTTCAATACACTTTTGAATGACTATTAGATAAAGAACCTAATGTTTTATGTTAATCCACTTCATACCTTATATGCATAAAAAAATATCATCATAATGTTTTATATTAATATTCTCCTCTTGAAATTCCAAATAACCTTGAGCATCTTCTATTGGTTTCCCAACTCATAGAAGTTAGCATGTGGATAATTGAATGATATTAAATGAACACACATTGAATTGTGAATAAAATAGTTTCCTTTGATAATATAACTGACTAATAAGGGTTGTTTTTGGTCTCATAGGAATGGTCTCGCATATCACAATGCAATATTTCCTAACAGTCACTATAAAAAATTCATTTTAGAGATGATTTTTTAAAAACATCAATAATTATATATTTTTAATTTTTTGAAGAAATGTTAATAATTTAGAGATTTTGGGTAGAAAATGAGGCCAAATTTGTGACGTTTTTAGGAACCATATCTAAATTAGACGCTTTTTATAAAACATGGCTAAATTAGCGATGTTTCTTTATAATGTAGCTATGTTAGCATAGTTTTCAAGAAATGATTCCAATATAGGGAATTCATTTACTAAATTTCACCAAATTTACAACATTTATCGAGAAACATCGTTGGAACATATGAATATATATAGTCTATTTGTTGTCATTGATGTAAATATATAATTAAAAATATATATATTAACACATATAAATAGAGACTCATATATATAAACATATATATATATATATATATAAACACAGACATAGATATATTAACACACACATATATATATATATAAACACATATTTATATAAAAAAACACACCCACACCCATATATATATATATATATATTAAATTTATCGACATTTTTAATGGAAAATTGATATTTTAGGGGAATTTTCACTAGTGTTTTAAAACGTGGATAATTATTAGATGTATAAATATACATATTTATTTAGACACACAGACACATAGAAATATATATATATATATATATATATAAACATATAATATAACATATATATAAATACGCATATATATTTATATTAAATATATATAAACATTGAATATACATATATCTATATATAATTTAAAACGAAAACATATATATATATATACTATAAACATATATACATATAAAAACATAAAATATTTAATTATATATATAAAAATTAAAATATGAACATAAATGTTAAATATAAACAAACACACAAACACACATACAAATATATAATATAATTATATATATAAACATAAAATATAAACATGAAAAATATAAATATATATTTACACATACTAATATATTTATATAAATATATAAATAAATAAATATAAATATATTATTAAATTTAAAGTAAAAAAGTATGTTTGTTCATATATATGTATATAACATAATATAATAAATTATTTTAAATTAAGTGACATTTTTAAGAAAACTTGTAAATTTTAGTGACATTTTCACAAGTGTTCTAAAAGGTTGTTAAATATATTTATATACAAATATATAAATATATATATTTATAATTATATATATAAACACACACATGATTATTCCTACACACACATATGTATACATAAACATACAATATATTGAAAAATATATTCATGTAAATAATATTTATACATCTATATAAGCATAAATAAACCAAAACTATACACACACATATATAATATAATCATATATATATAATAAAATATAATCATAATTGTAATATATAAAAAGACACACAAACGGACACACACACATGTGTACCATAATATATATACACAAATCATAGAATACGAATAAAAAATAAAAAATAAAAAATAAATAATGTAAAATGTAAAATGAAAAATAAAAAATAAAAACATATATATGATTATATTCCTATAAATATATAGATATATATGATAAATTTTTTTGTAAATACTATAATATATATATATATATATATATTATCTGAAAAATTGTATTCAAAATTAAATAAGGCTATTTAGACCGCAACATTAATGGGAGAGGATGGAGGGTTATGGATTTATTTTTAGTGTATTTACATATTCTACTATGGTGTGTGGGGTGACACATACATGACGGCGTGGGGATACAAGAGGGAGAGAGTATGTAGATTTCTAGGGTGGGGGTACAGAAGGTTGGGGGGCTGGCAAGAAGAACGGGGGGACATATAGGGGTGGGGTTCTAGAGGCAGTAGAATAGGAGGGAGGCCTTTCTAGAAAAGGGGTGATGCGCACATGAAAGCATAGGGTAATAGATTATCAGGGTGAGGATGTCCGAAATAATGGGGTTACATGATGGGGTATGGGTACTAGACGTGGTGGACTTGGTTGGGGGGTTAGGTGTTAGGTTGATGTCTATGTGATAAGGTGTGGGTGTACTGCCGGTGGCAATTAGGGGGAAGAATAAGTTGACATATACAGGTGGAGGTAATATTGGGTATAAACCATGTGGGGGGCTGTTAGGAGAGAGGGGTGATGCATATGTGATGAGGTGGGTACTAGAGTGGGCTATGGGCTGTCAGGCATAATTGGGTGATATGACGTGGTCGGGGTACTGGATTTGGTAGACTGGGGGGGGGGGGGGGGTTGGCAGGAATAATGGGGTGAAATATACGGGTGGGGGTACTAGAGGCTATAGACTAGGTTGGGGCTTGTCATTAAGAGGTGTGTTGCGAATGTGACCAAGTTAGGTACGATAGTAGGATAGGGGTGTTAGGAAGAATGGGGCATTGTGATGGAGGTTGGGGTACTCAGTAGGATGGAAGTGGTTGGGGGGAGGTGGTGGCTCTCAGGCATAGGGGTGATGTTTATGTGATAGGGTGGGGGTGTACAATATGTGGGTGGGGACTGATGGGACAAATGGGGTGACATATTGGGTTGGGGATACTAGAGGGGGAATACCAGGTTGAGGGGGGGGGGGGGTTGGGCATAGGGGTGACCTGAATGTGATAATATATGGATTTACTGTGGGGTGGGAGATTGGGTGAAGAATGAGGTGACATAAAATGGTTGTGGTAATATTGTGGGTAGACTTCGTGGGGGGCTGTAGGGAAGAGGGGTGATGCATACGTGATGGGGTGGGAACTAGAGTGGGATGTGGGGATGTCAGGCATAATGGGGGGCCGTGACAAGGTCAGGGTACTAGAAGGGGTTGACTGAGTTGGGGGTGCCATGATATAATGTGGTGACATATATGGGTGGGGGTATTAGAAGCTGTAGATAAGGCGGGGGCCTTTCAGAATGAAGGGGGATGCATACGTGAGAGGCTGAGGTACTATAGATGGGATGGGGTTGTTGGGATGAATGGGGTGACATTAGGGTGTAGGGAAACTGAATGGAGTGGACCTGGTTGGGAGGATGTGTTCAAGGAACTTCGACATAGGGGTGATGTGTGCGTTATATGGTGGGGGTATACAAGAGGTGGGTGGGGCAAGAAAGACGAAAGGGATGACATATATGAGTGGGGTACTAGAGGGGTTAGAACAAGTTGGGAGGGGGGGTCTCGGACATATGGGTGACTTTTATGTGATAAGGTGTGGGTGTATAGGGGGTGGAAGATGTGGGGAAATAATGTGTTGAAATATTGGGGTGGGGGTAATAGAGGGGGGTAGACTAGGTGAGGTCATGTCAGATAGAGGGGGGATGCGTACCTAACAGGGTGGGTAATACAGTGGGTTGTGGGGATGTCAGGCATAATGGGGGGCCTGAAGGGGTTGGGGTACTGGATGGGGTGGATCGGGTTGGGGTGGGGGGGGGGGGGCTGGCCCATATAATGGGGTGACAAATAGAGTTGGGGGTTGTATAGGGGGTAGACTGGGTTGGGGCTTGATGGGAAGATAGGGGATGCATACATGACAAGGTGAGGTACTAAAGTGGGAAGCAGTATGCCATGAACAATGGAGTTATGTGATGGGGTGAGGGTACTGGACGAGGTGTATGTAGTTAGGGAGATGGGGGAGGTGGGAGATCTTGGAAATAGTTGTGATGGGTACGTGACATGGTGATGGTATACTAGAGGTGGTATGGGGCTGGTGAGATGAATGGGGTGACATATATGGGTGGGGGTATTAGAGGGGGTTCACCTGGTGTGGCCAGTAGGTAAGAGGAGTCATGTTTATGTGATTGCGTTGGTTATGTGAGAGGGATTAGGGGATATCTAGTAGAATTGGGTTATGTGATAAGGTGGGGTTACTGGATGCAGTGGACCAGGTTGGGGGCACTTGATTATAGGGGTGACATGTACATGATAGGACGAGGGTTTCCTTCATTTACAATTTCATTATTGTAAAAAAAATATTAATTTCATAAAAAAAAGATAAAAAATTATGAATTTCAGGAAAGAAAATATATGAAAAATTATAAAAATCACTAATTTAGAAACACCTCATTTAATGGTGTTTTTTATAAAATTTGGAAAGTCTATTAGAAATACATTAAAACATATTGATTGTAAAAATTATCTATAATTTATATTTTCTTTAGTAGTGGGTGTATTGATAGTATCTCAATAAAAATGGTCCACTTATTACCATATGTGTCATTTTTTAATTTAATCATATATTATTTTTTTATGACTGAACATTTCTATAATCCAACTATTTATGTTGATTTGAATAACCTTAATGTTAAAAATTCATGAATCATACCCATTATCTAATACATATTATGGCATATTATACCTATACCATTTAATACATATTAATTCATCTTTTATAAAGAAAAAAA
The DNA here is from genome assembly GCA_963277665.1 of Viscum album. Classification (NCBI taxonomy): domain Eukaryota; kingdom Viridiplantae; phylum Streptophyta; class Magnoliopsida; order Santalales; family Viscaceae; genus Viscum; species Viscum album. The sequence goes on from OY728147.1 coordinate 1,793,635,818, forward strand.
TTCATTACTTGAGATACTCCTTTTTGAAGCTCACACCACCATGAGTTGAGATACTCCTCTTAGTAGAAAAAAATTCTTTAATTTGATATTACATAATAGGATATACCAATGATATTAGTGGAGAAAATAATATTTTAAAAAACAAATACATGGTTTGAGATTCCCCTCTTGGAAAAATCATACTGGGTATATGCTCCTCAATATAGGATCTTAAAATACACAACTTTATAAACCTGCTTAAAAGATATTAAAATACCAATGAAAAGATACATAATACCTCCAAGGATGAAAATAAAATATGGGAATCCTTTGAAAATGTTGAATCTCCCCTTTCTATGATTACATGTTGTATATCGATGAAAAATTAGGAGCATTTGAAAAAATGGAAAAATAATTTAAAAAAATCGCCAAAAACCTCACAATGGAAGGATTGATTAAAATTAATGTTCCTAACAACTTGTCCTTTCCCTATATATGGTTATTTTAAAGTTATAATAAATGTAAAAACAAATCAATATTTTAAGGACCACCATATGGCAGTCGAATATGTCAATAAATGATCTCATGGTCCATCGACTAATGAGAAATCTGGGTCATACTTGTAGCCATCACATATTTTTTGAATAATTTTCTAAAAAAATATGAACATAGGTTGATTAGATTATTTTTATATTTAACTTCATTGTATTTATAATTTATCAGAATTGATATTTATGGTAATATATATTTTTAAAAACTGATAAGGGTTGAGAGAGAATCTTTTGAAATTTTGTTAAAAATGGTTGGAATATCTATAAGGTGATGACATTACAAGGGTGAGGCTTAAATAAATGAAAATTTAAAACGTTCTAACAAAAGTTCTTGCACGACCAATACTGAAAATCATCTAATTCCTAATGGGTGGAATGGGGTGATAGGTTAACCACTCGGCTAAAATCTTTATCCATATCTATTCAGTGTGTTTGTTTGATTCTCACAACCAATTATTGATTCCTCTACTCAGTTGTCTTGTGTTCAACAACCACTTCTATAAATAATTCTCTCAACCTTACAACATGTTCCTCATATTTTTGAAGCTCTTTAATTATAGTGTCCACCTGGTAAAGAGAAATGTACTCTTAATAATTATAATAATTATTCACTTTAGTATCCCACTCCAAAAGACTCCAGATGATAGAATGTTCTTTAGTATGAGTATAGATATTATATTTGAATCACTAATTTATCATATATGACTATGGATTTGTGAATGATAGAAATAAATGTTTTAGTCAAAACCACATACTCAAAAACTATAAAATTTTGGTGAAGATTATTTTCCTTATCACTGGTATCCTCTAGACGGGTTGCATTGATGAATTCATAGACATGGAAATAGGACCATTTAATTAATTCATGATTATTATCTGAAAAATTAAGATTATATCCAAGGTCACTTGTTTCTATAAGTATAATGTCTGGGATAAATTCATCTATCTAGGATTTGGTCAACGTTATGTGATAGTAATCGAATATTATTTAACTACTACTCATTGGTTAATTTTGAAAACTAAACAATAAAATGATGCATCCGGTAATGGTTCACTACATACTAATATTTGGTTCAAACTATATTCAATATAAATGGGATATATACATTATAATTACCTATAATTTTTTGATGCCTTTTGGGAGGTCCCTTTTGATCAATATTTTATTTTCTATTTATGTAAGTAGTTAGGAATCTTGTTTGAATAAAAAACTAAATTGTGGTGGGATACTCTTTTTGGAATATCACACAACCTTGAGTTTATATAATCCTCTTGGAATCCCAAAATTCTTAATATTGAGATTCCATAATTGGAAATAAAAATGTTTTTATCTAAGATACTTATCATGGAAATCCCAAAGACTAAGGTTTGACATTACATTCTTAAAAAACTTGTATTGGGTACACACTCTTCATTATAGGATATTAATCTACAAAACGTAATGGATATTCTTGAAAGACCGTAAAATACCGATGGAATGATAAATAATACAGCCAAGGGTATAAATTCAAAAAATGGAACCCATTGAAAATGATAATTCTCCACATTCTAGGACAATTCATCATTTATCCATGCCCTAAATATGAAATTTTTAAAAAAATGGAAAATGAATAAAAATTTATTAGTAAAAAACCCACAAAGGGAGATTTAAATAAAATTCATGTTCTACCACCATATCTGTAACAGCCCAAGTTTTATAAAGAAATATTCTTTTTAATTTTATTAATGTCTTGTGTTGTCCGCTACACCAAAAGGAGCTTGCACATCACACATCCTTGACTTGCCTTGCATTACACGCAATCGCGACCTTCCTCGATAGCGTGTGTAGTACGCAATACCGAGTTTCACTAAACAACGATATGCTATAAAAATATTATTAAAACTAGCCGTTATGAATAGTAATAACCACTTTTTGAAATCCAGTAAATCTTATTTTTCAAAATGAACTTTATTTTTGGATTCGGAGTATCGAATTTAGCCTAAGGTGAAATTTTGGTACTTTTCGGATAACTTTCATATTCTAATGAATAGTGAAAATTACTAAATTATAATTAAAAACAACTTTTTTAATAGAAATAATTAATAGTGATAAATTATTAATTTGAGTGGTTTTAAAGTATATTTAGAATATATTTTTACAATTTAATACAATGTTGGCTATTGGTTGTAATTTCACATTTAAACCAGACATAATCAAATGTCAATCTTTTGATAGATTTTGATTCTTAAAAAACACGCTATTTGTTTTAACAGCGGGATTTAATTATAAAATTAATTAATGCAACTTCTATGTTATGAATTTGGTAAAATAGACTTCATTTTTGAATTCGGAATATGAAATATAGCTTAGGATGAAATTTTGGCATTTTTCTGAAAACTTTCAATTTTTGATGAATAGTGAAACCACTAAGTGGTAGGTTAAAAACGGAATTTTGCATAAAACTTAATTTTACCGCTTATGTGAATGGAATTTCGAAAATCTGAGAGACACGGTTAATATCAAGGACTAAAATGTGGTTCAATGAGATGAAAATAATTTTTTGGTGAATAGTAACTTTTTACTTTTTTTACCACGGTTAATAGTAAATAGGGTAACTAAGGGTAAATATGATATTAATATTACCCTAACACATGTCCTAATTCTATTGGACAAGTGCAATTCGACCAAAAACAAACTTAGGAATAAAATATGACCATTTAGGCCCACTTGGATTAGATTAGGACATTTATTATTAATTTATTTAAAGAAGGGTTAAAATAGTTAAAATCAAAGTTTAATAAGTAAATCATTTTTCATATGGGGTTATACATAAGATAAATTCGATTGTAAATATTCATTAGAAAGATAAAAAGATTTCCTACATGATGGTATTTTATTTGTAATTTTTAGACATAAAATAATGTAATTTATTTATGACACAACGATGATGCAGTAATTATCTTATTAATGAAATATTGACATAATTGATGTTATAAACACCAAAATAAATGTAATTTGAGATTTTTAATGAATTACACTAATATTCTAGGTTACTATGATATATTAATGTTGATTTAATCAACTTGGTTCGAACATTTAATTCTGTTATGACTTTCACAAAAATCATATATCAAATAGTGTCAAAATTGACACAAAATAGTTTTTAAATCAAATATTATATTATTAATTGTTATTGTATTCCTAAAAATCTAAGGTTCGGCCAAATGACCTAGATAAGGATATATATATTAATAATAAACAATTTGGGGTTAGTTTGGCATGTTATAGTAAGTGTATTAACCATATAGTGAAAGAAAACAAAAAGACATGATAAAAGTTAAATTATTTAACTTAGAGTTAAATCTAATTGATAAGGTTAAAATAATATCCTAAACTTGTCTAAATTCTATTGGTTGATAGGATTTCGACCCATCCCCACTTTAGCTTCGAAATAAGACCCTTTGGAACCATTATAAACCGATTTTGACTTTAATATAAAATAATATTTTGAGATATTCCTAAGGTGCCCCTCTCCTCCCCTATAAAAGGACACCTCCTCCCCCTCCTCCTCACACCAATTTGAGCACTCAAGCTCGGCCAACCCCTGCAAAAATTCCTTCTCCACTTCCCTAGAAACATCCTAGAGGTTCTGGTCTTCCTCAAAGACCAATTCTAGTGCCCTAAGAGGAGGTCTCAAAGAGGCACTTCAAAGAAGAGGTAATTACCGTTACCAATTCTTTCATCTTTATTTCTTCTTCCACTTCTTCTTCTTAGGTTGTTTCATTATGAAGTAATAACATCAGTATCACTCATATACTGATATATTATTATAAGTATGAAACAACCCTATTTCACCATCTATCCATCCTACGGAAAAAGAAATCACCGCGCGTGCGTACGTACGGAATACCGTCTCCACGCTGTGGTGTAATCTATTTTCCACCCCCACCTTACATGGATGGGTATAATGGTGTAAAGAATAACTATACATAGTTATTAAAACATCATATTGATTCTGATATATTGTATAATCCACTCCAATTCAATTCAATATTTATAGAAATGATATCATCGCTCGTGCGTACGTACGGACTACCGTCTCCACGACGCGATGAGATTCATTCTCCATGTTAACCATTTAAGAATGATTATAATGTATATATAAGAAATAATAATGAAATATATGACATTATAAAGCTACTGGATTTATGTATATATATACATATGTATGTCATCTACTTACTTCCATTTCAAGACAATAAGGAAAGAAAAACAACGTTCATGCGTACGTACGGACTACCGTCTCCATGAACGGTGTTTTTCATTTTATTTATCTATCTATTATATATATATATATACTGAATATATATGATATATAAATCATATTTTATATTCTGGAAGTAAGTAAATCATGATATAAGTAATAATGATGTCAAGAACAACAAGTCAAAACACCTACGATAAATGAAACGATTTTACCCAAAACGCTTCTTTAACATGGAATTTACAAAAGAACGGGTAATATAATGTCATAAGTGAACCATATATGATATCATAACAATGAATATGATTCTGTAATAAGTCAATGACATTATTTAAATCATTATACAGGAGGTTCAGACACATACGAAGCAAATTGGACCTAAGGTAAGGGAAATATCACAATCTCATTTTTATCCGAGATTGTTTATTCGTAAGTATTTACTGGGGTGTATTTTATCATCAACATCCATGTTTCCTCAATATGTAATGTTATTTACATCAACCTACAATTGTTTAAATCCAATTTTACCCTTCGGTGAGTTTTTAGTAAAAGATATGAAAGGAATCTTTTGTCGTTTTTCGTACGAGGTATTTTTTTGACTTTTCCGACAAAAAGTACGAAGAATGTTTTTTAAACTTAAACGGCACGAACGGATTTTTACGGTTTTATAAAGCCTTATTTTCATGAATCTTCCTAAAAAAGATTTCATGACTATTTTTAATAAAATCTCTTTCTTTTAAAATTTCATGATGTTTTGTGAAAAGAAATTGATTTTGAAGAAGAAAGGATATTTTCCTCAAGAATTCATTTCAAGTGTTTTATCAAAATTATTTTCCATCTAAGATAATAAAGGGTTCTGTTTCTATCCATATTTTTACATTGATTTGACTATGCTGTGATGGAATTATGTTTATGAATTCCTTTATCTTATATGAATGGTTTTATGATGTCATGTTGTTTAAGAATCCTATTTTTATTACATGGGTTATGAAATGATGTATGATTTATGATTTTGTGGCACACATAAGAATGGTATCATTATGAGATGGGTGGGACCTATATCTCCCTCCAATGCATTGGGTAAAGATTTCATATCTCATGAGATAGACATGGCTGGAATGGTAGGTTATACCGGTTCAGTGAAACAGGACTGAAACGAGGATTACTCGATTCAGAAAGGGACTTTGTCCACTAAGATAGTCTTGGCAATGAGTCTTGACTAACAAGAAATGATTCTCTATGATTATGTGTGTATGCCACAATGAGTAATGTTTTAAGTTATGGTTTCATTTTCACTTCTATGATTTATTCCATGTTAAGATATTATGATCTCTTTTGCAGGTTATGATTTTCAAAAAGATATGATATGATTTTTATTTCCTTTATTGCCCTTGCTGAGCATTTGAGCTCACCGTTTTATGTTTTCTTTTCCCCAGGATATAAAGAAAGGTTTTAGGTAAAAAAAAAACGGATGACCTTTATGGGAGATATTGAAGAACTTTCACCACGATTAGAAGATTACGTTCCGAGTTTCCAAAGACACTAAACTATTACGATCCTTTAGTGTGTGTTTTTGTTATGTACTAAGTATTCCGCAAATGTAATGTAATGTCCATGTACGTCAGGCTTCGGGTCTCTACATTTGGTATCAGAGGAAAGGTTTAGTCAACCTTTGGAAACTAGGATGCGAAAACGTTAGTGAGATCCCTAGAGATATTTCTATGGTATGTCTAGGGATGTCCCTAAGGTTAAGTATACGTATAGGTTATAGTACTAGAACTACGCTAACGATCATAGAATTAAACCTAAGATGGTAGATATTGAAGGTACTCCCCCTTTATAATGTTGTTTTCCCTAGCATGATTTCGCCTCTCACAGAATTCTTTTTATATTTTAGTTAATGAAGGGAACCCGAAGGAATTCGGTTAACATTGAATCCAATGGACAAATTGGTGACTATGAGCAACAAAATTGTGTAATTCCTAGAGAGAAAGATATTGTGATTATGCCGAATCAGTCATCGCGATATATGATTATCAAGGTGAAATTTATTGGTATGCCTAATTCATCAAATAAGAGGAAGATAAACTATTATTCATGTTCTCATGTTGAGGAGCATAAAGAAAGGAAGATTGAGATTTCTAAAGAAGGGAAGAAGAACCTTGAGGAATACCTCAAATGGAGGGACCGATGTTATCTGTGTGGAGAAAAGGGTCATAGAGTGACAGATTGTTATGGAGTTCAATGTCTTATTTGTGGAGAACATGGGCATTACCCAACTCAATGCCCGGACCTAAAAAGGTACTTCTAAATCAAGGAAGGACTTATTCCAGGACAATCATTGAAGTGGATGGACTGAAGTGTTTATGCATTGGTATTCAATAATAATGTTGTTGAGGTACTTTTAGGGTGTATTGAAATATTTATGTATTGGTCTATTGTGGTTTTCAATAATTCTAAGGTACCGGTAACCATGAAAAGTGATTCAAATATTTTGGAAAGTTGATGATATGCGCATAATGAAGGGATAAGGAGGAAATGAAATGTTTGACAGTATTCATGAGCTCATGATTGATATAAGGACTAAGTGAAATCATGGTTTCAGTATATAGAATTTTGAGGATTTTGGTATGTGTAAAGTGTTAACTTTTAACTGCATTCATGTTTTCACTAAGTTATTCAAGAGAATACATGATTAAGGACTTTGAATGTTTGGAATGTGACCAACAAAACATATCTTATGATATATGGGGATCAACGATGGTATTAAATCTCTGGTAATTGTTTTCACTTTGTTATGAGAGTGGACTGTAGTATTATGGATAAGCCTAAGGATTGGAATGAATTATGTTGTGCATAAGTTAGTATTGTTTGTTTTTCGATATTATTTTTGTGATGTTATAGTAATGTAGTTTTAGAAAAAGGGACAACCCGCAGGACGGGCGGCAGCACATCGCTTCGGACAAGGCTGTAGGAATCGAACCCACAACCGAAGTGCGACTGGCCTTTATCGCCTACCACTGGCCTACAGGAAGTCCCTGTTTAGTAGAAACTAGTTTTATTATATTAAGCAGTATGATATATGAAGTATAAGTCCATTTTAGGAACCATATATGATTAATCTCACTATAGATCGATTTATGCATATAATTTTTGCTAACCTTTTGTTTGAGACAGATGGAATGACCCGTCATTCTATCACATGATCTGCTAACACTTCACGAATAACAAATTCAACTTCATTTATTTAAGAGATGAAGTGGAAATTGTTCAAAGCACGAACAACAGTGAGATTGTACCAAAATAACGTAAGTATTTATTCTAATTCAAATTTTCAACTTTAGGGGAAATGATCTTGAAAACCAAAAATGTTGTCCTAGTGATCTTATACCTGATGAATCAGATGGTACCTTATATCATCAAAAATCTATGGATTTGTGATTACTGGCTTTTCCATAGCCATGTTCTCTACCACTCTCCATCAGAACATGATGATTAGATTTCTCTTCCATATCCATATTTTCACCTATGTGGAAACCCAATAATTAGTTTATTTGGGTAACCGTTACGTTTCATACTTTTGTTTTTAAAGATTGGTTTTGATATTCCTTTTTACGATGTGGGTTTCTATTAAAGAAACTTTCGAATAGTAAATCATTTATAACCCCGACGAATTTCGAGGGCGAAATTCATTTTAAGGGGGGTAGAATGTAACAGCCCTAGTTTTATAAAGAAATATTCTTTTTAATTTTATTAATGTCTTGTGTTGTCCGCTACACCAAAAGGAGCTTGCACAACACACATCCTTGACTTGCCTTGCATTACACGCAATCGCGACCTTCCTCGATAGCGTGTGTAGTACGCAATACCGAGTTTCACTAAACAACGATATGCTATAAAAATATTATTAAAACTAGCCGTTATGAATAGTAATAACCACTTTTTGAAATCCAGTAAATCTTATTTTTCAAAATGAACTTTATTTTTGGATTCGGAGTATCGAATTTAGCCTAAGGTGAAATTTTGGTACTTTTCGGATAACTTTCATATTCTAATGAATAGTGAAAATTACTAAATTATAATTAAAAACAACTTTTTTAATCGAAATAATTAATAGTGATAAATTATTAATTTGAGTGGTTTTAAAGTATATTTAGAATATATTTTTACAATTTAATACAATGTTGGCTATTGGTTGTAATTTCACATTTAAACCAGACATAATCAAATGTCAATCTTTTGATAGATTTTGATTCTTAAAAAACACGCTATTTGTTTTAACAGCGGGATTTAATTATAAAATTAATTAATGCAACTTCTATGTTATGAATTTGGTAAAATAGACTTCATTTTTGAATTCGGAATATGAAATATAGCTTAGGATGAAATTTTGGCATTTTTCTGAAAGCTTTCAATTTTTGATGAATAGTGAAACCACTAAGTGGTAGGTTAAAAACGGAATTTTGCATAAAACTTAATTTTACCGCTTCTGTGAATGGAATTTCGAAAATCCGAGAGACACGGTTAATATCAAGGACTAAAATGTGGTTCAATGAGATGAAAATAATTTTTTGGTGAATAGTAACTTTTTACTTTTTTTACCACGGTTAATAGTAAATAGGGTAACTAAGGGTAAATATGATATTAATATTACCCTAACACATGTCCTAATTCTATTGGACAAGTGCAATTCGACCAAAAACAAACTTAGGAATAAAATATGACCATTTAGGCCCACTTGGATTAGATTAGGACATTTATTATTAATTTATTTAAAGAAGGGTTAAAATAGTTAAAATCAAAGTTTAATAAGTAAATCATTTTTCATATGGGGTTATACATAAGATAAATTCGATTGTAAATATTCATTAGAAAGCTAAAAAGATTTCCTACATGATGGTATTTTATTTGTAATTTTTAGACATAAAATAATGTAATTTATTTATGACACAACGATGATGCAGTAATTATCTTATTAATGAAATATTGACATAATTGATGTTATAAACACCAAAATAAATGTAATTTCAGATTTTTAATGAATTCCACTAATATTCTAGGTTACTATGATATATTAATGTTGATTTAATCAACTTGGTTCGAACATTTAATTCTGTTATGACTTTCACAAAAATCATATATCAAATAGTGTCAAAATTGACACAAAATAGTTTTTAAATCAAATATTATATTATTAATTGTTATTGTATTCCTAAAAATCTAAGGTTCGGCCAAATGACCTAGATAAGGATATATATATTAATAATAAACAATTTGGGGTTAGTTTGGCATGTTATAGTAAGTGTATTAACCATATAGTGAAAGAAAACAAAAAGACATGATAAAAGTTAAATTATTTAACTTAGAGTTAAATCTAATTGATAAGGTTAAAATAATATCCTAAACTAGTCTAAATTCTATTGGTTGATAGGATTTCGACCCATCCCCACTTTAGCTTCGAAATAAGACCCTTTGGAACCATTATAAACCGATTTTGACTTTAATATAAAATAATATTTTGAGATATTCCTAAGGTGCCCCTCTCCTCCCCTATAAAAGGACACCTCCTCCCCCTCCTCCTCACACCAATTTGAGCACTCAAGCTCGGCCAACCCCTGCAAAAATTCCTTCTCCACTTCCCTAGCAACATCCTAGAGGTTCTGGTCTTCCTCAAAGACCAATTCTAGTGCCCTAAGAGGAGGTCTCAAAGAGGCACTTCAAAGAAGAGGTAATTACCGTTACCAATTCTTTCATCTTTATTTCTTCTTCCACTTCTTCTTCTTAGGTTGTTTCATTATGAAGTAATAACATCAGTATCACTCATATACTGATATGTTATTATAAGTATGAAACAACCCTATTTCACCATCTATCCATCCTACGGAAAAAGAAATCACCGCGCGTGCGTACGTACGGAATACCGTCTCCACGCTGTGGTGTAATCTATTTTCCACCCCCACCTTACATGGATGGGTATAATGGTGTAAAGAATAACTATACATAGTTATTAAAACATCATATTGATTCTGATATATTGTATAATCCACTCCAATTCAATTCAATATTTATAGAAATGATATCATCGCTCGTGCGTACGTACGGACTACCGTCTCCACGACGCGATGAGATTCATTCTCCATGTTAACCATTTAAGAATGATTATAATGTATATATAAGAAATAATAATGAAATATATGACATTATAAAGCTACTGGATTTATGTATATATATACATATGTATGTCATCTACTTACTTCCATTTCAAGACAATAAGGAAAGAAAAACAGCGTTCATGCGTACGTACGGACTACCGTCTCCATGAACGGTGTTTTTCATTTTATTTATCTATCTATTATATATATATATATACTGAATATATATGATATATAAATCATATTTTATATTCTGGAAGTAAGTAAATCATGATATAAGTAATAATGATGTCAAGAACAACAAGTCAAAACACCTACGATAAATGAAACGATTTTACCCAAAACGCTTCTTTAACATGGAATTTACAAAAGAACGGGTAATATAATGTCATAAGTCAACCATATATGATATCATAACAATGAATATGATTCTGTAATAAGTCAATGACATTATTTAAATCATTATACAGGAGGTTCAGACACATACGAAGCAAATTGGACCTAAGGTAAGGGAAATATCACAATCTCATTTTTATCCGAGATTGTTTATTCGTAAGTATTTACTGGGGTGTATTTTATCATCAACATCCATGTTTCCTCAATATGTAATGTTATTTACATCAACCTACAATTGTTTAAATCCAATTTTACCCTTCGGTGAGTTTTTAGTAAAAGATATGAAAGGAATCTTTTGTCGTTTTTCGTACGAGGTATTTTTTTGACTTTTCCGACAAAAAGTACGAAGAATGTTTTTTAAACTTAAACGGCACGAACGGATTTTTACGGTTTTATAAAGCCTTATTTTCATGAATCTTCCTAAAAAAGATTTCATGACTATTTTTAATAAAATCTCTTTCTTTTAAAATTTCATGATGTTTTGTGAAAAGAAATTGATTTTGAAGAAGAAAGGATATTTTCCTCAAGAATTCATTTCAAGTGTTTTATCAAAATTATTTTCCATCTAATATAATAAAGGGTTCTGTTTCTATCCATATTTTTACATTGATTTGACTATGCTGTGATGGAATTATGTTTATGAATTCCTTTATCTTATATGAATGGTTTTATGATGTCATGTTGTTTAAGAATCCCATTTTTATTACATGGGTTATGAAATGATGTATGATTTATGATTTTGTGGCACACATAAGAATGGTATCATTATGAGATGGGTGGGACCTATATCTCCCTCCAATGCATTGGGTAAAGATTTCATATCTCATGAGATAGACATGGCTGGAATGGTAGGTTATACCGGTTCAGTGAAACAGGACTGAAACGAGGATTACTCGATTCAGAAAGGGACTTTGTCCACTAAGATAGTCTTGGCAATGAGTCTTGACTAACAAGAAATGATTCTCTATGATTATGTGTGTATGCCACAATGAGTAATGTTTTAAGTTATGGTTTCATTTTCACTTCTATGATTTATTCCATGTTAAGATATTATGATCTCTTTTGCAGGTTATGATTTTCAAAAAGATATGATATGATTTTTATTTCCTTTATTGCCCTTGCTGAGCATTTGAGCTCACCCTTTTATGTTTTCTTTTCCCCAGGATATAAAGAAAGGTTTTAGGTAAAAAAAAACGGATGACCTTTATGGGAGATATTGAAGAACTTTCACCACGATTAGAAGATTACGTTCCGAGTTTCCAAAGACACTAAACTATTACGATCCTTTAGTGTGTGTTTTTGTTATGTACTAAGTATTCCGCAAATGTAATGTAATGTCCATGTACGTCAGGCTTCGGGTCTCTACAATATCCATTCCACATATATGGTTTAGGAAAAGTAATAATAATGAAAAATTAGAAAAATATTGTAGGTACCATTATATGGAACTAGAAAAAATCAAGATATTCTCTCATGCTCCATTGAGCGATGAGAAAGCTAGATAATACTTCTATCCATCAAATATATTGGTTATAATTATTTTTAAAAAATTCATAAACATTGTTTGATTAGTTTACTATAGTATTTGACATAATGGTATTTGTAGGATAATATGAATTGATTGATGAGGAAATATAGATATTTATTAAATTGTTAAGGTTCTAGAAAGAATCATTTAATATTTATATAAAAAATGGAATTAATGTCAATAAATAGACGATCTTACAATGATGAGGCATAATGAAATGAAAAAAGAAAAAGTTATAAGAAATATGTTGCATGTACAATAATATAAATCAACTAATTCTTGAGTGGAGACATTGGGTGAAAAGTGATCATCTACCCTAGAATATTTTTCCATATCCAGAGGGTGTGTTTGATTGATTCTCAAAACTAATTATTGAATCATATACTAAATGTTATTGTGGTCAACAGCAAATTTTATCAATAATTATATAAACCATACATCAAAAGACTCATAGTGTTGATTCTATGAAGATATAGTGTCCACCTTGTAAAAAAGATGTTATTCCTATGAATTATTCAAATTTATCTCTTGAGAATCCCACTCCATATACTCCACTTGATAGTTTGTGATTTAGACTAAGTAAATATCATCATGTTGAATCCCCATTTTCTTTCATATGACTAGATATTTTTGAGTGATAGAACTCATATTTTTTGTCATAATGACATAATAAAAACCTAAAAAATATCTGATGAAGGTTCTTTTCCTTATCACTAACCTCCACTAGAGGGATTCAATTATGATTTCATGGACATGGAATCTGGAAAATTTCCATAATACATGAATTTTATCGAAAACATTTGGATAATACCCATGATAACAGGTTTATAAAAGTATAATTTTTGGGATAAAGTACTATATGTAAGGATTCAGTCAAGATTATATGATGGGATTGAAATATTATTTAACTACTACTCTTTGGTTTGTTTTTAAAATTTTACTAGAAAATAATTAACCAACAATTGTTCACTAGATACCAACAATAGGATCCCACTCTATTCAATGTAAATGGTATAACAACATTATAATTTCTTATGATTTTTGGATTATTTCTTGGAGGGCCCTTTGGGTCAAGAAATATTTTCTATTGTAATCATTAGATGTAGAATTTGATAAGAAAGTGTTATGTTAACCCATACAATTGGATTCATAGATATCCCATTTTGGTAATAAATTAATCATGAATTTAAATAAAATGATGACATGTAATTTGAATAATTTCCAGTAAAAAATAAAATTTTGGAACTTTTGATCCCACACACAAACATCAACCAAAACTAGTGGATGGAAACATTCTATTTTTTTTAATCCCCTATGACGGGAAATTGGGAAACATTATAAACACCTAAAATATTACTAAAAAATTAAAAGGAATATATTTCATAGATAGAGAGTTAAAATACCATAACTACTCAAAATCGATCATATAAATAAAGGATGTATGTATTCTCCTTTTGGGTTCCACCACCATTATAATAAATTATCCTAGAAGGTATATCATAAGACATAAAGGAGAAAATTGAGTGGTTCCTTAACATGTTATTGAATAAATTATTACATTGAGATACTTGTGTAACCTCAATGATGTTGATTAGTCTAGGGAGGGTATAGAATAAGGAATAGACTTAATATCCTAAAATCATAACTCATTATGTGTTAAACTACATTGGAATAATAGAATTGAAATGGGTTAATGATTTGATATGTAGTTTTTTTTGTATTTTTCACAATATATGATAAACCTAAGAGAGGATAGGAACCAAAAGCTTGATTCATTGTCCATGTACTAGTATTGCTTCCATCATATGTGGACCAACCCTATGAAATTCATGGGAATCCCTAATAGGTAGATCAACCCACTAAGGATCATGGCCATTAACCATTCCAAAAAATAGGTTGATGCCACATTCAATTTGAACCTATATCTCCACGAGGGAGATTGGACTTCTTCCAAAGAGTCCTAGTTTGTAACATTCACTATTTCAATTTTGTCGAGAAGAGAATTTTATTAGAGACCTGGACAAAATAATTGAACCATTATACTAAAGAAATACATCTTACCATTCCTTAAATGTTATTTTGGAGTGTGGTTGAATCTATTTTTTTTTAATTCCTCCACCTCAACCAATATTCCCTTCATTTGTGGAGTATTTTTCTTCTTATCTTCATAGAAATTAAATTTAGTATAGAACTCATTATACATCCCCACAAGTATCTATAATTCCCCTATTTAATTGATGTACAATAGGATAATCCTCACCAGAACATGTTTTTGGTGAAATGTGTTGGTTCCTAAACAATTATAATACATTAATTCCTGATGAAAATATATTGGTCTTTAGATAATTAATTTTTAGATTCATGTTTCTTGATATAGTTCATTCATCTATAATTTTTTATAAAATAAGTGAAGCTCTAATATAAAAAAAATCCCAATCAAATTCCTCAAAATGTTTCCACCAAGAGAGAAGTCCCATGATTAACTCATATATTGGTTTACTTTAAGGAAAAATATTTTCCCTAAACTCTAGTATGAAAATATTCCTCTAGTAATTGATCTATGATATGACTCAATATCGAGGGAAAACCCTCAAATTACCAATGATGGAAAGACACATTTTAGTCACCATTATTGTGTCGGAAAGATGAGTAGATCAGAAATTCATTATTCATACCGAACAAAACAATGGAAAAGGAATTTATATCATAGAAGAAATATAACTCCTCTTGATTTTATAATAAATTTCTCTTTAAAAAAATTCTATGTTTACAATATCATTCTTTACTAAAAACATCGAGCATAAAATGAACCAAAATATATTAAAAACATGTTGCAAAATTGATGTGTATGAATAGGATCACCCACATTTGAGAAAATATATAGAAAATTTTTATATAATTCAAATGTATTTATTAATTAATAATAAATAAATACCTAATTTATTTTAAAGAAATTTTATGCATTAATATATGTTTTTATCAGAAATGGTTTATAATTCATTTTGTAAATGTATATTATTTCTAATTTTTATAATTTTTTTAGAAATTATTTGTTAAAGAAATACATTTATAAATCATAAAATTATTATTTTAATATAGTTATTTTTTTAAAATATTGATATTTCAATGATTACTGAAAATACCAATTTTTTGTAGAAATATTATTTCATTTAATTTAAAATTATCATTATTAATATAATTTTATCTATATTTTACATAAATAACATTTGGGTAAAATACTATAACTAATTACACAGGAATCATATTTATAAATGAATTTGGTATAATTTAATTTTATGGATTTAAAATGCATTTATCAAAAAATTGATATTAATTGTGTTTTATAAAATTTATATAAAAGGTAATTTAAAGTAAATATATGAATTGATTTTTCTGAAATTAAATTTAATTTTTGATTAATAAATTCAAATTTACCCTAGGTTGAATTTTTGAGATTCGTATAAAGAAGTTAAATTTTTATTGAATTGTAATTTTGTTTAATTTTTTATGAAATAGTTTATATTTTATGTTCTCACAAAGACATAATTATCATATAACATTTATGTAACCTATGGAAATACTTTTTCTGGATAATATTATAATAATATAATACAAAAATAGTTCAAATGTAATAAATAATAATTTATTTCATGATAAATAAGAAAACTATTCTAATTATCGATGTAGTGCTTCCACATACCTATAAAATTTTAATTTCGTTTCCAAAAGATTATATTTCAGGGGAAAGATTAAATCTCTTAAAATTTATTTATAAATATGATTTTTAATTGATTATATAGTCTTATATTTTTGAATTATGGGGATGTATATAAAGAAACATATCAAATGATTGAGGAGGTCTTGCACAAGGATAGAAAAAGAAAACTATCATATTAAATATGTTTCCCAGAAATTTATGTTAGTTAATATGTATATTAAATGAAATAAATTGTCTTGTAAAATAATAATAAATTGTTTTTATTAACTTTTTTAATTTTATATATTATTTTAATCTTCTAAATTATTTACGCTGGGATGATACACCATTTTAGAAAACCAAAGAAAAACTAATTAAATGATTTTAAAAATATTAAAAATGATAATATTTTTTATTTAATTTTTGATCATTCAAAAGAATAATATATATTTAAAAAGATTAATGAATAGTTTGTGTGATTATTTTTTGAAATTGGTGTTTCTAATGATATTTTTAAAGTCAGTATAAGATGATAATAATGAAATTTACATTATAGTTGTTTAATTTTAAATAATATATTATTAAATTATAGAGAAATAATAAAAAATTGAATGAGGACAAAGAGGAAGGGATATAGTATAAAATTTCATCCATTGACTATTTTGGACCTAATAGTTATCTTAAAAGTAAATTAATTACCCTTTAGTATCAAAAAATATATTGTGATAATTGAGGTTAAAATTATTTAATGAATGTTATAAACTCAAAGATAATATTTAAAATTATAGACAGACCTATCCATTACTTTGAAAGTATTTTAACTATATAATATCTTATCTATGAAATATTTTCCATTTTTTACACTTTATGAAGAAATTGAATTTATTATTTTGGAATATTTTATGAAATTCCCACGGTTTCCCTTCTTTCAATATAAAATGACATCATCCCTCTTCTCTTCCTCACACTACCACGAGCCATTTAGCATGACCAATCCATCAAAACAACATCTTTTTTAGAATGATGAGACATTTCCAAGAAGAGAAATACTCATTTATTATTAAATAATGGATAGATTAAAAATTCTAATAATGGGAGATTTACAGTGATCCCTCCGATGAAAGGGCATGAGATTATCAGGAATCTGATCGGATTATAAATGATCATTGCCATTAGAACCATTTTTTTCAAGTGCATCCACTAAAATGTTAGGCACCCTATTGAAATAAGTGACAATACAATCCATGGATGATATTTTATCCAATAATTTTATCCAAGCATTAGTAATATTCCATAAGAGAGGAGAAGATACTACCCTAATGGAAAAATCAATAATGGTAAAATTACATTCAAGTAAGAGGTTTTTTTATCCACACTTTTTATATTTATCCTCCTTAGTGGTAAAACCAAATATTTATTCCTAACAGGATGAATAATCACCCCAAGAATAATAATGACAATTGAGGACAACTCTATGGTAATCCCTAAAAAAGAACCGCAACCTGATGGACACAGGTTTCCCCTTGATGATCCATCAGTATTAATTTTGATTGACCCAAAACAATATTCTAGAAGAAATTAATTGTACTATTGGGAGGATTAAAATAACCTTATGTACTAATCCAATAGTGAAAATTATTATTATTTAATTATTTATGAATGTTTTCCTTCTAGGAGGTATTTTCTTCCTTGATGGAAACATGTGGCTCCAGAAGTGTAACATGAGGATTGAAAATAAAATGATTAGGGATATATTTATTTAAGTAAATATATATATTTTTAATTAGATACTATACAAAATCATGAACTAGTTTACGAATTTTTGGATAAAGTGATAAATCAATCTTTCAATTATCTAAGTCCGGTACAAAGGAAATCCATGGTCGATAAACAAAAAAGATATATAAAATAATTTTCTACCTTGATAAAGTATTAAAAAAACATAGAAAGAAGTGATCAAAATATTATCTATGTTGATGACATAGTGAATATGAATAACAAAAGGGAAATTCCATAGGTTTGTAGATAATCATCCATTTGGAGTTACCTATATGAGAACCTCTAAACAAGTATAGATCAAGAGGGCCTAAAAAGTTTTTTTTGATAATTTTTTCATGTCATTTTACATTAATATTGGAGATAGTAGAATGTTGATATTATATTTTTGAATTGATGAAAACCATTTACTGTAGGTTTACACGCCAAAAATGTATCCCTATATGAGAATAAATAATTTCCAATAGTCGTTATAATCTGGTCCAGTAAATTTTCCATGATAACATAGTAATCCTTCATTAAAACTTACTAATACAAATTAAAATATTCATTCATGATAAAGTTAATTAGTTTATAATTAGTCTGATTGAAAATCTAGGATAGAAGATATTACTCTCTAGAGACTAGCAACATGAAATTAGAATCACTAGTAGAAAAAATATACTTGGAGGTTTGCTACATAGAGCAGTTAAATGATTATGATTTTCTTATTAGGTAATATTCATGAAACTAACATTATGAAATATTAGAGCCTACAAATTACCATTAATAATCTTCAACATAAATAAATGTGAAAGGAATCAGTAATGTGTCCATGGTTTTTAATACCCAAACCACCTAAATTATAGGGATTGCAACAATTATTCCATGAAATAGTCGCTAATATCTTCTCTACGATGTTTCCACTCCAAATAATTATTTAATTGAATTATTAATACTATTTATAAGGGAAAAGGCCATTTAAACACCATGAATGAGTAAATGAATTTGGAAAATGATAATATATTTCCCCCAAAAAACATGACCCTCCATAGATAACGATTCACCCTCCCAAGAGGAATGTTTTCTTCTGAACTAACTAATGATAGAAAAAAAGTAATAGGCCTTTGGTATTCCACATTAAATACGTAAAAAAAGATAAATAAAATGAAACATTTCCTCAAAAATCCCCAATTCACTGATAATCTCAAATTTTCTAAAATTAGATATACTTCTTCC
The DNA here is from genome assembly GCA_963277665.1 of Viscum album. Lineage (NCBI taxonomy): Eukaryota > Viridiplantae > Streptophyta > Magnoliopsida > Santalales > Viscaceae > Viscum > Viscum album. The sequence continues at coordinate 1,793,655,359 of OY728147.1, forward strand.
AAAGTAAATGACTGATTTTCCCAAACTAATATCCTCACGAGAGACTTCTTCAGAGTGAAAAGGGTTCTCTTGATATTTCTAATATTTTTCTTATTCCCTTGGATAAATAATATGATATCATCATTATATAGCAGATGATTTGGAGAAACTAGTCTCATAATAGCACAAATATATTTTATTTTAACATTAACATCCATTATGTAATGATGACTTCTAAGATATTACTTTGTAATGGAAACAAGAGTCATTGATAGAGGATTATTTTTATAGAGAATGAAAATTATCCATTAGGAGAGATATTAATAATGAAAAATATGATTGCATAAAGCAATATTATATTAACCTTGTATCTGAAACCACCATCGAAATCAAACATATAAATAACATTGAAAATGAATTTTTAATCCATCATACCGAATGATTTCCTAAAATAATGTTTAGTATCATTATGACCTCCAATATTGAGATTTTTAAGGAGATTAAAACACTCTGAGGAAGTAATAAGAAATATTAAATAACCCATACCTTAATGAAACCAAACTAATATTTAGAGACAATAATAATTGAGATGGAATCCAATCTCATAGAGAGAATTTTTCTAAAAAATTATAGGTATTATTAAAACAAGAATCCATCCAAAAGAGATTAATAACATTTGAATTAACAACTTTTGGTATAAGGGAAAGTAACTGAAATTTCAACCCATATGTAAGAATACCACCATTAATTAAATGAATAACCTGGCTGTGGAGATAATCTTTAATGATCTACCAAAATGTTTTAAAGAAAATGTTTCCAAAATCATCCGGACAGTGATAACTTTTGGAGTTGAGGAAAAATATAGACTCCTCAATAATATAATCCAAGGTAAGATAAGTGAGAATTTATTTAATTTTTTACATAAAAAGTGTCAAAATAATACCTTCCACGTGTTCAATGATGATTGGTGATCCATTATGAAGATCTTGGAAATAAGAGACAACATGCTCTGAGATATATTTCATGTTATTAATGTTTTTATCCCAATTTCTAATCGAACTAAGAGGCTTGGATACCTTCCTAGTTTTTTGAATGGTGTTAAAGTATTTTGAATTAATATCACTATACAATGGACAATGAGCTTTAATGGAATTATTTTTTAAGGAATCATTAATATTGAGGTGGTTGTTATGCTTGAAAACCATCTCAGTTTCTTCCCAAACATCACCCGAGAAATGATTGCATGTATTGTGCTCTTGAACATGATGTAGGGAGGCTTTGTGAGAAGAACATTTTGTATCAAGAGACCTAAAATGATGGTTTCTCAAACAAATTATATTCTTATCAAGAATGTTTATTTTAAATACACATAAAATGGAATCTTTTTTTTAATCTAAAAAACTCCATACATTATGAACAATTTCCCTACATTCTGAAAGGGTCACCCAAGCATTGTTGATCCAAATGGAAACAAAGGCTTTGATTTTATACTCATATGGTTCACCAAAATTAGGTGGTGATCAAAATTGAATTTGAAATAGTTGTGTGTGATATGGAATCCCATGTTTCTAGAATAGAATCATTAACAAAATCCATATTAAAAATGCTTGAAACTGTAACAGCCCAAGTTTTATAAAGAAATATTCTTTTTAATTTTATTAATGTCTTGTGTTGTCCGCTACACCAAAAGGAGCTTGCACAACACACATCCTTGACTTGCCTTGCATTACACGCAATCGCGACCTTCCTCGATAGCGTGTGTAGTACGCAATACCGAGTTTCACTAAACAACGATATGCTATAAAAATATTATTAAAACTAGCCGTTATGAATAGTAATAACCACTTTTTGAAATCCAGTAAATCTTATTTTTCAAAATGAACATTATTTTTGGATTCGGAGTATCGAATTTAGCCTAAGGTGAAATTTTGGCACTTTTCGGATAACTTTCATATTCTAATGAATAGTGAAAATTACTAAATTATAATTAAAAACAACTTTTTTAATCGAAATAATTAATAGTGATAAATTATTAATTTGAGTGGTTTTAAAGTATATTTAGAATATATTTTTACAATTTAATACAATGTTGGCTATTGGTTGTAATTTCACATTTAAACCAGACATAATCAAATGTCAATCTTTTGATAGATTTTGATTCTTAAAAAACACGCTATTTGTTTTAACAGCGGGATTTAATTATAAAATTAATTAATGCAACTTCTATGTTATGAATTTGGTAAAATAGACTTCATTTTTGAATTCGGAATATGAAATATAGCTTAGGATGAAATTTTGGCATTTTTCTGAAAACTTTCAATTTTTGATGAATAGTGAAACCACTAAGTGGTAGGTTAAAAACGGAATTTTGCATAAAACTTAATTTTACCGCTTATGTGAATGGAATTTCGAAAATCCTAGAGACACGGTTAATATCAAGGACTAAAATGTGGTTCAATGAGATGAAAATAATTTTTTGGTGAATAGTAACTTTTTACTTTTTTTACCACGGTTAATAGTAAATAGGGTAACTAAGGGTAAATATGATATTAATATTACCCTAACACATGTCCTAATTCTATTGGACAAGTGCAATTCGACCAAAAACAAACTTAGGAATAAAATATGACCATTTAGGCCCACTTGGATTAGATTAGGACATTTATTATTAATTTATTTAAAGAAGGGTTAAAATAGTTAAAATCAAAGTTTAATAAGTAAATCATTTTTCATATGGGGTTATACATAAGATAAATTCGATTGTAAATATTCATTAGAAAGCTAAAAAGATTTCCTACATGATGATATTTTATTTGTAATTTTTAGACATAAAATAATGTAATTTATTTATGACACAACGATGATGCATTAATTATCTTATTAATGAAATATTGACATAATTGATGTTATAAACACCAAAATAAATGTAATTTGAGATTTTTAATGAATTCCACTAATATTATAGGTTACTATGATATATTAATGTTGATTTAATCAACTTGGTTCGAACATTTAATTCTGTTATGACTTTCACAAAAATCATATATCAAATAGTGTCAAAATTGACACAAAATAGTTTTTAAATCAAATATTATATTATTAATTGTTATTGTATTCCTAAAAATCTAAGGTTCGGCCAAATGACTTAGATAAGGATATATATATTAATAATAAACAATTTGGGGTTAGTTTGGCATGTTATAGTAAGTGTATTAACCATATAGTGAAAGAAAACAAAAAGACATGATAAAAGTTAAATTATTTAACTTAGAGTTAAATCTAATTGATAAGGTTAAAATAATATCCTAAACTGGTCTAAATTCTATTGGTTGATAGGATTTCGACCCATCCCCACTTTAGCTTCGAAATAAGACCCTTTGGAACCATTATAAACCGATTTTGACTTTAATATAAAATAATATTTTGAGATATTCCTAAGGTGCCCCTCTCCTCCCCTATAAAAGGACACCTCCTCCCCCTCCTCCTCACACCAATTTGAGCACTCAAGCTCGGCCAACCCCTGCAAAAATTCCTTCTCCACTTCCCTAGCAACATCCTAGAGGTTCTGGTATTCCTCAAAGACCAATTCTAGTGCCCTAAGAGGAGGTCTCAAAGAGGCACTTCAAATAAGAGGTAATTACCGTTACCAATTCTTTCATCTTTATTTCTTCTTCCACTTCTTCTTCTTAGGTTGTTTCATTATGAAGTAATAACATCAGTATCACTCATATACTGATATGTTATTATAAGTATGAAACAACCCTATTTCACCATCTATCCATCCTACGGAAAAAGAAATCACCGCGCGTGCGTACGTACGGAATACCGTCTCCACGCTGTGGTGTAATCTATTTTCCACCCCCACCTTACATGGATGGGTATAATGGTGTAAAGAATAACTATACATAGTTATTAAAACATCATATTGATTCTGATATATTGTATAATCCACTCCAATTCAATTCAATATTTATAGAAATGATATCATCGCTCGTGCGTACGTACGGACTACCGTCTCCACGACGCGATGAGATTCATTCTCCATGTTAACCATTTAAGAATGATTATAATGTATATATAAGAAATAATAATGAAATATATGACATTATAAAGCTACTGGATTTATGTATATATATACATATGTATGTCATCTACTTACTTCCATTTCAAGACAATAAGGAAAGAAAAACAGCGTTCATGCGTACGTACGGACTACCGTCTCCATGAACGGTGTTTTTCATTTTATTTATCTATCTATTATATATATATATATACTGAATATATATGATATATAAATCATATTTTATATTCTGGAAGTAAGTAAATCATGATATAAGTAATAATGATGTCAAGAACAACAAGTCAAAACACCTACGATAAATGAAACGATTTTACCCAAAACGCTTCTTTAACATGGAATTTACAAAAGAACGGGTAATATAATGTCATAAGTCAACCATATATGATATCATAACAATGAATATGATTCTGTAATAAGTCAATGACATTATTTAAATCATTATACAGGAGGTTCAGACACATACGAAGCAAATTGGACCTAAGGTAAGGGAAATATCACAATCTCATTTTTATCCGAGATTGTTTATTCGTAAGTATTTACTGGGGTGTATTTTATCATCAACATCCATGTTTCCTCAATATGTAATGTTATTTACATCAACCTACAATTGTTTAAATCCAATTTTACCCTTCGGTGAGTTTTTAGTAAAAGATATGAACGGAATCTTTTGTCGTTTTTCGTACGAGGTATTTTTTTGACTTTTCCGACAAAAAGTACGAAGAATGTTTTTTAAACTTAAACGGCACGAACGGATTTTTACGGTTTTATAAAGCCTTATTTTCATGAATCTTCCTAAAAAAGATTTCATGACTATTTTTAATAAAATCTCTTTCTTTTAAAATTTCATGATGTTTTGTGAAAAGAAATTGATTTTGAAGAAGAAAGGATATTTTCCTCAAGAATTCATTTCAAGTGTTTTATCAAAATTATTTTCCATCTAAGATAATAAAGGGTTCTGTTTCTATCCATATTTTTACATTGATTTGACTATGCTGTGATGGAATTATGTTTATGAATTCCTTTATCTTATATGAATGGTTTTATGATGTCATGTTGTTTAAGAATCCCATTTTTATTACATGGGTTATGAAATGATGTATGATTTATGATTTTGTGGCACACATAAGAATGGTATCATTATGAGATGGGTGGGACCTATATCTCCCTCCAATGCATTGGGTAAAGATTTCATATCTCATGAGATAGACATGGCTGGAATGGTAGGTTATACCGGTTCAGTGAAACAGGACTGAAACGAGGATTACTCGATTCAGAAAGGGACTTTGTCCACTAAGATAGTCTTGGCAATGAGTCTTGACTAACAAGAAATGATTCTCTATGATTATGTGTGTATGCCACAATGAGTAATGTTTTAAGTTATGGTTTCATTTTCACTTCTATGATTTATTCCATGTTAAGATATTATGATCTCTTTTGCAGGTTATGATTTTCAAAAAGATATGATATGATTTTTATTTCCTTTATTGCCCTTGCTGAGCATTTGAGCTCACCCTTTTATGTTTTCTTTTCCCCAGGATATAAAGAATGTTTTTAGGTAAAAAAAACGGATGAACTTTATGGGAGATATTGAAGAACTTTCACCACGATTAGAAGATTACGTTCCGAGTTTCCAAAGACACTAAACTATTACGATCCTTTAGTGTGTGTTTTTGTTATGTACTAAGTATTCCGCAAATGTAATGTAATGTCCATGTACGTCAGGCTTCGGGTCTCTACATTTGGTATCAGAGGAAAGGTTTAGTCAACCTTTGGAAACTAGGATGCGAAAACGTTAGTGAGATCCCTAGAGATATTTCTATGGTATGTCTAGGGATGTCCCTAAGGTTAAGTATACGTATAGGTTATAGTACTAGAACTACGCTAACGATCATAGAATTAAACCTAAGATGGTAGATATTGAAGGTACTCCCCCTTTATAATGTTGTTTTCCCTAGCATGATTTCGCCTCTCACAGAATTCTTTTTATATTTTAGTTAATGAAGGGAACCCGAAGGAATTCGGTTAACATTGAATCCAATGGACAAATTGGTGACTATGAGCAACAAAATTGTGTAATTCCTAGAGAGAAAGATATTGTGATTATGCCGAATCAGTCATCGCGATATATGATTATCAAGGTGAAATTTATTGGTATGCCTAATTCATCAAATAAGAGGAAGATAAACTATTATTCATGTTCTCATGTTGAGGAGCATAAAGAAAGGAAGATTGAGATTTCTAAAGAAGGGAAGAAGAACCTTGAGGAATACCTCAAATGGAGGGACCGAGGTTATCTGTGTGGAGAAAAGGGTCATAGTGTGACAGATTGTTATGGAGTTCAATGTCTTATTTGTGGAGAACATGGGCATTACCCAACTCAATGCCCGGACCTAAAAAGGTACTTCTAAATCAAGGAAGGACTTATTCCAGGACAATCATTGAAGTGGATGGACTGAAGTGTTTATGCATTGGTATTCAATAATAATGTTGTTGAGGTACTTTTAGGGTGTATTGAAATATTTATGTATTGGTCTATTGTGGTTTTCAATAATTCTAAGGTACCGGTAACCATGAAAAGTGATTCAAATATTTTGGAAAGTTGATGATATGCGCATAATGAAGGGATAAGGAGGAAATGAAATGTTTGACAGTATTCATGAGCTCATGATTGATATAAGGACTAAGTGAAATCATGGTTTCAGTATATAGAATTTTGAGGATTTGGGTATGTGTAAAGTGTTAACTTTTAACTGCATTCATGTTTTCACTAAGTTATTCAAGAGAATACATGATTAAGGACTTTGAATGTTTGGAATGTGACCAACAAAACATATCTTATGATATATGGGGATCAACGATGGTATTAAATCTCTGGTAATTGTTTTCACTTTGTTATGAGAGTGGACTGTAGTATTATGGATAAGCCTAAGGATTGGAATGAATTATGTTGGGCATAAGTTAGTATTGTTTGTTTTTCGATATTATTTTTGTGATGTTATAGTAATGTAGTTTTAGAAAAAGGGACAACCTGCAGGACGGGCGGCAGCCCATCGCTTCGGACAAGGCTGTAGGAATCGAACCCACAACCGAAGTGCGACTGGCCTTTATCGCCTACCACTGGCCTACAGGAAGTCCCTGTTTAGTAGAAACTAGTTTTATTATATTAAGCAGTATGATATATGAAGTATAAGTCCATTTTAGGAACCATATATGATTAATCTCACTATAGATCGATTTATGCATATAATTTTTGCTAACCTTTTGTTTGAGACAGATGGAATGACCCGTCATTCTATCACATGATCTGCTAACACTTCACGAATAACAAATTCAACTTCATTTATTTAAGAGATGAAGTGGAAATTGTTCAAAGCACGAACAACAGTGAGATTGTACCAAAATAACGTAAGTATTTATTCTAATTCAAATTTTCAACTTTAGGGGAAATGATCTTGAAAACCAAAAATGTTGTCCTAGTGATCTTATACTTGATGAATCAGATGGTACCTTATATCATCACAAATCTATGGATTTGTGATTACTGGCTTTTCCATAGCCATGTTCTCTACCACTCTCCATCAGAACATGATGATTAGATTTCTCTTCCATATCCATATTTTCACCTATGTGGAAACCCAATAATTAGTTTATTTGGGTAACCGTTACGTTTCATACTTTTGTTTTTAAAGATTGGTTTTGATATTCCTTTTTACGATGTGGGTTTCTATTAAAGAAACTTTCAAATAGTAAATCATTTATAACCCCGACGAATTTCGATGGCGAAATTCATTTTAAGGGGGGTAGAATGTAACAGCCCAAGTTTTATAAAGAAATATTCTTTTTAATTTTATTAATGTCTTGTGTTGTCCGCTACACCAAAAGGAGCTTGCACAACACACATCCTTGACTTGCCTTGCATTACACGCAATCGCGACCTTCCTCGATAGCGTGTGTAGTACGCAATACCGAGTTTCACTAAACAACAATATGCTATAAACATATTATTAAAACTAGCCGTTATGAATAGTAATAACCACTTTTTGAAATCCAGTAAATCTTATTTTTCAAAATGAACTTTATTTTTGGATTCGGAGTATCGAATTTAGCCTAAGGTGAAATTTTGGTACTTTTCGGATAACTTTCATATTCTAATGAATAGTGAAAATTACTAAATTATAATTAAAAACAACTTTTTTAATCGAAATAATTAATAGTGATAAATTATTAATTTGAGTGGTTTTAAAGTATATTTAGAATATATTTTTACAATTTAATACAATGTTGGCTATTGGTTGTAATTTCACATTTAAACCAGACATAATCAAATGTCAATCTTTTGATAGATTTTGATTCTTAAAAAACACGCTATTTGTTTTAACAGCGGGATTTAATTATAAAATTAATTAATGCAACTTCTATGTTATGAATTTGGTAAAATAGACTTCATTTTTGAATTCGGAATATGAAATATAGCTTAGGATGAAATTTTGGCATTTTTCTGAAAACTTTCAATTTTTGATGAATAGTGAAACCACTAAGTGGTAGGTTAAAAACGGAATTTTGCATAAAACTTAATTTTACCGCTTCTGTGAATGGAATTTCGAAAATCTGAGAGACACGGTTAATATCAAGGACTAAAATGTGGTTCAATGAGATGAAAATAATTTTTTGGTGAATAGTAACTTTTTACTTTTTTTACCACGGTTAATAGTAAATAGGGTAACTAAGGGTAAATATGATATTAATATTACCCTAACACATGTCCTAATTCTATTGGACAAGTGAAATTCGACCAAAAACAAACTTAGGAATAAAATATGACCATTTAGGCCCACTTGGATTAGATTAGGACATTTATTATTAATTTATTTAAAGAAGGGTTAAAATAGTTAAAATCAAAGTTTAATAAGTAAATCATTTTTCATATGGGGTTATACATAAGATAAATTCGATTGTAAATATTTATTAGAAAGCTAAAAAGATTTCCTACATGATGGTATTTTATTTGTAATTTTTAGACATAAAATAATGTAATTTATTTATGACACAACGATGATGCAGTAATTATCTTATTAATGAAATATTGACATAATTGATGTTATAAACACCAAAATAAATGTAATTTGAGATTTTTAATGAATTCCACTAATATTCTAGGTTACTATGATATATTAATGTTGATTTAATCAACTTGGTTCGAACATTTAATTCTGTTATGACTTTCACAAAAATCATATATCAAATAGTGTCAAAATTGACACAAAATAGTTTTTAAATCAAATATTATATTATTAATTGTTATTGTATTCCTAAAAATCTAAGGTTCGGCCAAATGACCTAGATAAGGATATATATATTAATAATAAACAATTTGGGGTTAGTTTGGCATGTTATAGTAAGTGTATTAACCATATAGTGAAAGAAAACAAAAAGACATGATAAAAGTTAAATTATTTAACTTAGAGTTAAATCTAATTGATAAGGTTAAAATAATATCCTAAACTTGTCTAAATTCTATTGGTTGATAGGATTTCGACCCATCCCCACTTTAGCTTCGAAATAAGACCCTTTGGAACCATTATAAACCGATTTTGACTTTAATATAAAATAATATTTTGAGATATTCCTAAGGTGCCCCTCTCCTCCCCTATAAAAGGACACCTCCTCCCCCTCCTCCTCACACCAATTTGAGCACTCAAGCTCGGCCAACCCCTGCAAAAATTCCTTCTCCACTTCCCTAGCAACATCCTAGAGGTTCTGGTCTTCCTCAAAGACCAATTCTAGTGCCCTAAGAGGAGGTCTCAAAGAGGCACTTCAAAGAAGAGGTAATTACCGTTACCAATTCTTTCATCTTTATTTCTTCTTCCACTTCTTCTTCTTAGGTTGTTTCATTATGAAGTAATAACATAAGTATCACTCATATACTGATATGTTATTATAAGTATGAAACAACCCTATTTCACCATCTATCCATCCTACGGAAAAAGAAATCACCGCGCGTGCGTACGTACGGAATACCGTCTCCACGCTGTGGTGTAATCTATTTTCCACCCCCACCTTACATGGATGGGTATAATGGTGTAAAGAATAACTATACATAGTTATTAAAACATCATATTGATTCTGATATATTGTATAATCCACTCCAATTCAATTCAATATTTATAGAAATGATATCATCGCTCGTGCGTACGTACGGACTACCGTCTCCACGACGCGATGAGATTCATTCTCCATGTTAACCATTTAAGAATGATTATAATGTATATATAAGAAATAATAATGAAATATATGACATTATAAAGCTACTGGATTTATGTATATATATACATATGTATGTCATCTACTTACTTCCATTTCAAGACAATAAGGAAAGAAAAACAGCGTTCATGCGTACGTACGGACTACCGTCTCCATGAACGGTGTTTTTCATTTTATTTATCTATCTATTATATATATATATATACTGAATATATATGATATATAAATCATATTTTATATTCTGGAAGTAAGTAAATCATGATATAAGTAATAATGATGTCAAGAACAACAAGTCAAAACACCTACGATAAATGAAACGATTTTACCCAAAACGCTTCTTTAACATGGAATTTACAAAAGAACGGGTAATATAATGTCATAAGTGAACCATATATGATATCATAACAATGAATATTATTCTGTAATAAGTCAATGACATTATTTAAATCATTATACAGGAGGTTCAGACACATACGAAGCAAATTGGACCTAAGGTAAAGGAAATATCACAATCTCATTTTTATCCGAGATTGTTTATTCGTAAGTATTTACTGGGGTGTATTTTATCATCAACATCCATGTTTCCTCAATATGTAATGTTATTTACATCAACCTACAATTGTTTAAATCCAATTTTACCATTCGGTGAGTTTTTAGTAAAAGATATGAAAGGAATCTTTTGTCGTTTTTCGTACGAGGTATTTTTTTGACTTTTCCGACAAAAAGTACGAAGAATGTTTTTTAAACTTAAACGGCACGAACGGATTTTTACGGTTTTATAAAGCCTTATTTTCATGAATCTTCCTAAAAAAGATTTCATGACTATTTTTAATAAAATCTCTTTCTTTTAAAATTTCATGATGTTTTGTGAAAAGAAATTGATTTTGAAGAAGAAAGGATATTTTCCTCAAGAATTCATTTCAAGTGTTTTATCAAAATTATTTTCCATCTAAGATAATAAAGGGTTCTGTTTCTATCCATATTTTTACATTGATTTGACTATGCTGTGATGGAATTATGTTTATGAATTCCTTTATCTTATATGAATGGTTTTATGATGTCATGTTGTTTAAGAATCCCATTTTTATTACATGGGTTATGAAATGATGTATGATTTATGATTTTGTGGCACACATAAGAATGGTATCATTATGAGATGGGTGGGACCTATATCTCCCTCCAATGCATTGGGTAAAGATTTCATATCTCATGAGATAGACATGGCTGGAATGGTAGGTTATACCGGTTCAGTGAAACAGGACTGAAACGAGGATTACTCGATTCAGAAAGGGACTTTGTCCACTAAGATAGTCTTGGCAATGAGTCTTGACTAACAAGAAATGATTCTCTATGATTATGTGTGTATGCCACAATGAGTAATGTTTTAAGTTATGGTTTCATTTTCACTTCTATGATTTATTCCATGTTAAGATATTATGATCTCTTTTGCAGGTTATGATTTTCAAAAAGATATGATATGATTTTTATTTCCTTTATTGCCCTTGCTGACCATTTGAGCTCACCCTTTTATGTTTTCTTTTCCCCAGGATATAAAGAAAGGTTTTAGGTAAAAAAAAACGGATGACCTTTATGGGAGATATTGAAGAACTTTCACCACGATTAGAAGATTACGTTCCGAGTTTCCAAAGACACTAAACTATTACGATCCTTTAGTGTGTGTTTTTGTTATGTACTAAGTATTCCGCAAATGTAATGTAATGTCCATGTACGTCAGGCTTCGGGTCTCTACAGAAACCATGCTATTGAAAATTCTCTTACACCAAATACAATTTTCACCAAAAATATTTAATTTAACCAGACTAGTATAATCAATGCATGTTCATAATTATCTGTAGGAGATGGATTTAACAACATCACCCATAATATCATGTAGATTCAAAATTAAATTAAAATCACCAAGGTTTATCCAAAAATCTATGATAAAATATCTAAGGGACTCGTTTTCCTTCCATATAATTATGTGATCATGATACCAATAATGATTATAAATGAAAGATCATGAGTGTTGAATAATAAGTTAAATAAAATTACGCGTGACACATTTTTCACTAGATTATTCCAATGATTTTTCCGTGAAATAGGAATGATCCATAATCCGAAGACTCTTTACCAATTTGAAGCAACTATTTGTTTCAAGAAAATGGAATCCAAAATTATTCATATTGTCAGTACTAGAAGAAAATATTATTTTTGGGTCAGAAAAACCTATATGAATATGTGTTTGTTTATTAATATAGTGCTATACAGAGTTTCTAGTATCATTAATAGAACAACCTTGGAAATTATAGTATAGTTACCTAATTTAAATTTGAAACTAGAGTCGGAACCAATTTCATTTTCCACCATGCATTAATTTTATAATACTTAGTAGGTCTATCGGCCTTCCTTATATGAGATGAAGTTCTTTTCAAAAATTAATTACTATTAGATAAAATAAAAAATCATTTCTAGAACCAATACTAATATCCATACCCTCTTTCTATTGGGTTTAAGATAGATCTTATTGATAACTATGAATGATCTTGTAAGTGGTAGTATCAACCTCATATGTAATAGAATTATGGATCAGAACAATCATATCTAATCAGATTATGATAACAAGGTTCATGAAGTGTTCAGATGCATGTTTTCCTTTTGAATAAGAAGCGACCAATTCCTTAAATTTAGATAAATCATTCGTAGTTCCCTAATTTTTTCATAAACCGCATCTCATTCCTGTAATGTAAGAAAAAATTAACTAATGTCATTTTAAATTTACAAAAACATCATTTTATCATCCATTTCATTCTAAATAATATAAGAAAACTCATAAATATTGTTTGATATGTTCACATTTAGATCATGGTTATCCATTCAATCCATCCCTCCCATAGTGATATCTCTAGGTCCCACCATATTGGGAGATCAAGGTAAAATAAGATAATTATTTCCTTTTTCCTCATCCTTAGTAATTTCTACCCATGATTTCTTCATATGAACCATTGGTGTGGAAGGAGCTACATGATTCTTGGATTCTCCCCCCACTCAATAATCATACCACTATTTTTCTATTCAATTTAATTTACTTCTAATACATGTCCTTAGGAACATACTTCACATTCCTTTTTAAACAACACAATAATTAGCAACTAGATCACTAGAAATCATGAAAACATCTCATAAAAGGGGATTATTTTCATATTCAACATTAACATAAATCTCTTTTCCATTAGATAGAATAGTAATTACACCTAGGTATTTTATTTAAAAATAAATATCAAAACGAATTTGTGAAAAAAATACAAGCTCACATCCCAGGGTTCTCTAACCTATCTTGATCGGTGTTCCATGTTAAGATGAAAGATTATGAAGAATATTGTGATTCTAATACACCCAATTGAAGCAATAATGCCTGAACCAAATTTTATCATTGGATTTCTTAATGTTATATGAATAAAAATTAACATCCCAGTTACATAATCTATGAATTATTATCGAAGGAATAAGTTTTCGGGACACCAGGATGCAATAAACTCTTCTCATGAATAAAATATGACTTGAAAATATCCTGTCCAAATAAGAATTATATTCTAATTATTATTATCCCATCAATAAGAACCTATTTTCATAAGGGAAAAAAGTCCAAGGTATGTATCCCATTGAATAGATAACATGACCATGGATTTAAAATTTACAAATATAGATCCTTTGTTAAAGAGACTCGTGATCTTCCTCCACTAAGAATCTACCATCCACATGTTTCTTATATTAGAGTATATGGATGCATCATCTTTAATAAATCCTCATAAAATAGATAAAGACTATATAACATAGACACCCATTTTACATAATATAGAGGCTATCTGAGAATCCATTGTCATTTCATGACCCTATGATGAGTATAGTTCATCTTTGAAGGTGAATTCCAAATCTAGATGAAATGAATCCTTGAATAAAATCATACATGAAACTAGAATCCAACTATTTCACCAACACTAAATTGAAAAGAAAATGTTCCTTATATCTTTATCTTAATCCCTATTCATTCTGAAAAAACCTCTTATAAACATACTTATACTATATATAATAATTCCATCATTAGTGCCCCTAAGAAGGGATCCTAAAGATGTTTTTCAAAGCAGAGTTAATATTCTTAATCGATCAAATTAATTTTACTTTTTAATTTATCTAATAAAATCATATCCTATGTATTTCAATATAAAACACATGTATTAAATATATACTGGGATTTTATAGAATAATTATTTTACAAATCCTTTCCATCAAATTGAAAATGGTAGTATTATGTGATTGTATGTGCGCGCTACCTCCTCTACAAGGATATATAATTAATTTTATATCTCCAAAATCCATTATTAAATTTTACGATGTATTTAATGATTATATATTATATTTATAAAATAATTAGGATATATTAATTATAATATCTTATATATCCTTTTACTTTTAATCTTTAGGAAAATGATAACATCTTTCGCCTTTACGTGTGGACTACCATGTCTCCAAATTGATGTGATTTATTTTTTATTTATTCTTTTATATTGGTTTATTAACTATTCATTTAAGGAATACCAAATATATTTATCATATAATAATTGTCATGGATAAGTTAAATATTATTTAAATTTCTTCAAATACATCGAATGAAAATTGGAAACATCTATTTTTCATATGTATGGAATAATATCTCCATAATGTGAGGTAATTAATATTCATAACCACATTATATGAATGGTTAAAAATTTTATATAAGAAACCCATATGAAACATATATAATGGTTCAAATTTTATATATGATTTACCCACTACAAAGGTGTAAGTATCATAACTAAAGACCAAAAATATTGTAGAAAAACAAAATAGTTTCCACAGAGAATAGATATTTTTATAGAGAATTATTAATTAATATATTATATGAAATAATACATTTTATGTTTGAAATTGGTCTCTGGTAGATCTATGATAATTATATATTTATTATATAGGTTTTTTGACCCATATGATGGGAGAAGAGGCTTGATGAAAGGTTTTTTTGTCTCAATACTATTTCATTGAGAAATATTTGGTGTTATACATATATTTATGTTTATATAGTGTATATAAATACCGATTTTTTTTATAAAATATATAATACTTAATTAAAATTCATTAAAGTTAATATATAAATTATTTATTCCATGGGGTTTTTATTAGAATGTTACCAAAGCGGTAAGTGTTTCTCATATATGGTTTTTTTCTACCAGACACATCCCTTATTCACCACATAATTATTTTAGGTTATTTATATAATAACCCTATGATATGTTATATCATGAATATTTTTATATACATTGTATTTATAGTGTAATTATATGTTACCAAATCTAAAAGGGTTTTATGTGACACTGTCATTTCATTTAGGGATTTTCTATGCTAAATTTTTATTGGGGAAAAATTTTTAGATGATTTGTTTTATCACACACATAATATTTTCTCATTTTATTATTTATTTATTTTTGTAAATTATTAAAATATTTCTCTTGTTGGTTGTCAAAATGATTCAGAAAATGTTCTCAAATCAAATCTGGCCTTAACTTCCTCATTGGTCGATGAAATTTTCCTCCGATGTATAAACTACTTAAAACTATTTTATAAATGGTATTACCTCAATGTGAATTTTTTTTAAAATTTTATTATAACTATATTTTTTTTAATTTATAATGTATTAAAATATAATCATCATAAAACATTTTTGATGATTTTTTTAGTTTTTATAAATGTGGGAAACAAATATTTATTCAACATGATCCATATTTATAGATTTCCCCATAGTTATGTCTCTTCCTTGATTTTCAGTTTTTATCACCGGTTTCCATGGTTATTTCAAAAGTAAATTATTTAATTAATTTTTTTAAAATTTTAGAAAAATTTTTTCATAATAAAATAATATTTATCTATGTTTTCAAATAATGTTCAGATTGTGTTATAAATGTATTTTTTACCATTATAAACATACATTGAGAGTTTTTATTCTTCATAGGGGATATGATATTATGATACAATATTATTTCATTCCCTATATGTCTACCCATTACGATAATTTAATGATTATTCTATGAAACTAATTTATTTCACATTAGTTAATTATTTCAGATAAAATCCATTATAAAATGTGTGTCTTTTCATTCGGTTAATCTATAACGAAATAATGAGATTTCTATGAAACAAGTTTCTTTTTTACATGTTATGATATGGTGAATTTCTTATGATCTTGTGGAATATATATGTATTTTTTCATTAAGTAATGGGTGATCCCATAATTATATAGCCCTCCCATTTATTGGGTAGTGATGATGGTGTTGAGAATATACTATGAGACTGTGGAGTTAATTAAAAATTAATAGATGACATTGTCAACTAGATGGATGTTTCTCTTAATAATAATGTTGTAGATAATTAGTAGTTAATTTTCGTTATAGGAAATTGTCTACATTTATATTATTGGGATTTAACTTTGACAATTGAAATGAAATTCAATGCTTATTTTAATTAAAAAACATAAGAATTTTGATTATTATTATTTAATATAGAATATGGTAGATTATTATTTATTATGTACTCACATAACTTATGTATACTATTATGAAAATTAACTTTTCACTTATTCATGGTTAATATTATTTTAATAATTTGGTGTTTCTTTTTTACATTATGATCCTATTATCATACACATATAAAAAAATTTTGGTCATTTTTGATACTAGATATATATAACTTATTGATAACCATAATGATCATCTATGATCACCCAATTTTATTTTTCATTCAATGTTATGTAAATTTTTGTATGTATGTTATTTCTAATAAATATATTTTTTATAAGAAAATTATATGATATTTAGAGGATCTTTCATGAAATATGATGATTATGTATTCATCCTCCAAAGGTACAAATAATTAATGGTTATAGGGTCTGTATTTTAATAAGATTTATTAAATACTCATCTAAAATGATTTAACATTTGTGTACAATATTTTTTGTTTTCACAATTGATATAAGAGTAGGGTTTGGTTATTTTTTCTAAATTGGATTAGAGAACATTGGTTAAAACCATTAAGAAATCTCTATGTATATAAAAAACATCATAAAGTTTTCATAAATTAGAAATGTTTGGTTTTCCTGGAAAATAATTTCATCTATAGATACTGCAATGTGGATGTGGTTTTTTTCAAAGATTCACCTAGGGGTAACACATATGAATGGGTATGAATAGGTGTTAACTCAATTGATACAAGTGCATGTTGTTTGGTCCAATGAAATGTAACTCGACTAAACAGTATTGGTTGTAATAAATGGGTAAATTCACATTTTTTTTGAAATTAGTTGTGATGGATTTTAATAGATAATGACCATGAATGAGAAAGTTTAATACCATGATTTCATATACTGGAAATCATTTTTTGTGATTTAGACACTATATGAATTATTTCTCATGATTATATGATTTGTCACATTGATTATTGTTTCTCATGCTCTGTAATTTAGTTTTATCCAATGATGGAAAATATCATGATTTATTCTAATGATGAATATAATAGACAATGAAATTATTTTTCTAATGAAAAAAATAGGAGACTGAATATGAAAGCTTATGATTATGCATAATCAGATATCAGGTTATATAATAAAAATCTAAACAAGGGTGAGTTTTCAAAAACTCCTAAGAATAGAATTTATTTGCTTAATTAGATTTCCATTGATGAAGACTATATATATAATAATATAATCCCTCGTACATGCCATGTATTTGGGATGAAGAACATAATTAATTTTATCAAATGATTAGAAATATTTTTTATGTGTAGAAACGAATGTTTAGATAATGTAATTACAAAGGAAAATAAATATAATGATATAGAAAAGTGATGTTTAACCTAATGTTCCATTTATAGTTAAATATCTCATCTATTGGGAACTTCAGTATTATTTAAATTAATTCCCTAGTTAAAGAGCTAACCCCATGACCATGGACGTACCTTTGTAATTTAAATCCTTTATGTGGAATAATTTAAGGGTTTGTATCATTGGATTTGTGAATTTTGTTATAGAACTACATCAACAATGATATTTATCTTACAAGAATAAGGAAACATATGATTCTTTTTATACAATAGATTTTACTTATGGATACTAAAAAATATATTTAATTGTACTAATAACACTAAAATGTGTTTTACTAGTAAATGAATCTTTTTAGAAAATAGATGATTGAGATATATATAATCATTAATATTTTATTTATGTTATGATAATGATGATTAGTCAGGATAAATAGATTATTTATAATGATAATAAAAATTGGAATGTATTGGGGACAATTAAATTGATTACTAATTTGATAAAAATGTGATTTATATTTACATTTATTGCATTTTTGATTGATGGAATATATTGGATATTTTTTGTATTGTTATTTTTTAGAAGAAAATATTATTTTATCGTGGTTTTATGATGATCCGTGATATTTATGGAAATAATAAGATTATTTTTTGAGTATGTGGTTAGGATATATTCATTTTTGGTATATGAACTTATGGTCGATTGACTTATTTTGAAGATAATTGTTTTATTAATCATGGAAGAACATGCAATAAAATAATTCTAGTATTTTAGTTTTAATTTTATTCTATAATATTTGTGAATATTTTAATGTTTATTTATGAATTTGATGTATTTTCATTAAGGTGAAACTATCTAAATAGTCATTAAAATATCATTTATGGTATCTTATATAAAAAAAATATTATTAAATTTGCTAAAACATTTACAAATATTATCATTGAATAAATGAAATGGATATAGACAAGAATATAATAAATTACATATTTATAAATAAATTTTCATTTAATAGTTACTTTCATGACCATTAATGAGTAAAAATACTAAATCATTGTGATTTTTAAATTGGTAAACAGGGTATAAAAATTATTATATAAGAGTTCAAAGAACACCTAAAAATTTATTAATTTTATTGGATGGGATTATGTCAACTCTAAAACACCATATAGTTGAAATATATCAATTTTTAACCACATTAAGATGAATATTAACTTATATTACTTCAATACATCTTGTAATGCCAAGGGTGCCCTTCCCATTAGTTTTAAAGAGGAAATTAATATTCTCCCTTAATAAAAAAGATTTAACCTTCTTACTTGTTAAATACCTACTCAAATACTATCATGTGATAGTTTCCCATCCTTTATAGCTTATGGTATTTCAAAAATATTATCCTATAAAGGTATATTGTGGAATCCAATAGTGTTTTCAAAATTAAAAGGTAGAATTATTAACTATTTACATTAAATTTTATTTATTCATCGACTTCCGCTTAATATATTGAATAATTTATAAAATAAATAATTAAATATAAAAAATATAAAAAATATTTATAATGATGGTATTATTACCATTATCCTCCTCCATTAAATCGTATAGGAATAGAAAACACCTCTTGTGCATACATGTGGACTACCAACTTAGAAAATGAAGTGTATAATATTTCATCACCACTTCAAAAAGGCATATATAATTATGAATTTACTGATTATATATGATATTTATGATAATATTTTATAGTTTTGATTAATTTTTTATTTTACTTTTTTCTATCTATAAATAAATGAAAACATCACACCGGTGTTCAGAAAAACTATCATCTCAAATATCGGATGAAATGAATTTATGATCACCATTTAATTGGAATAGTTAGAAAATTTTATATAGTGATTAAATATGATACTGATTGCATAAATAAATTTATTGATATAATGGATGCATCCCACTAAATTCTAGTAACCTGATTCCATCATGTACTTCATTACATTCAGAAATAATAAAATCAATTGCATTAGAAGGACCAAATAGACTAGTAGTCAAGGTCAAATATATACCAATATGACTCTTGTATTAAATTTTAATGCACAAAATAAAACATAATTTTTTATCATACATATATTCCATTAAGCATATCACTGTTTATAATTATAGTAAATTCGATGGACTCCATGGAAAGGAAAAAAAATAAGGGTGATCTCAAATACTCAGTATGAGTTATATAAAAAATATGATATCAACAATCAATAAGAATTATCAATAAGGAATGGTAAAACAACTATTAACACAAAAAATGTGATCAATAAAATAAGAAAGAAATGTATCAATAAATAATATTAATGTAAAAATATCTTGTATAATAATAAAAAAGGAAAGTTAAATAACTGAACCCACATGTAATTTAAATAACATAAAAATCATTAATAGTTATGATTATTCAGTATTTAAGGGTAAATATATGAAAATAAATTCCATTTAATCAGTAACCATATGATATAAATGAATCCATAGATAATATCATTGAGAAAAACATATGGATAATATGATAATGCATAATCAATATGATAAGTTAAATAACTGAACACACAAGACATTTAATTAATAAATTACGAATTAAATGTATCCATATAAAATATAATTATGAATATCTCCTGAAGTATAATAACACAATTCATATTGACGTAAATGATTAATTATTTGATTTAATGTTCTCAGGAACATGATGCATATACTGTCAAGACCATTCACAATACAACTTAAAAATATATATTGACACCCCTTTAACACCACTATACTAATTCAAACTATAACGATACCAACACATTGAGAGGATATATTATTCTGATCCCCACCCACCACTAGATATCAACATATGTCCTCATACATATAATAATTTATTTAATTAATTAAAAATGTGTCATATAATTAAATATATATATATTCAGTATGGAATATCGATTATTAATATATCACCATATAAAAAATTAATTTCATTATAGAATAACATATGTAAAAATGAGATTGCGCTTAAGAAAGAATCATTAAATTTATAAAATATAAGGATAATTAATCAAAATTCAGTTTCTAATGATCAGTGGAATGTGAATAATTCAATATAATGTTAATGGATACAAAAATTAAATAAGAAAATGAATGTAAATATATTATTTGATCTAAATGATAATACTAATTACAATGAGATAATAATTATGATATCAATGAAACATATCCCAATTTAATTTTCTGTATAATAAAGGGTTTCTGGCATCAACCAATATAAATACCATAAAATGGCATTAAAACCATTGTTTTGAAAAATAACCATTTACATTGAAAATTTTTTTGACATAAAATTCTATAAACATGTTTAATTTTTTTCTAAATAACCTTATAATATAATAAACGATTCTATAAAATATTGGGTGTCCATAATGGTGTAAACTTCCTTACAGGATGAGTTTGTTAAAATAAATATTCTATTCAAATTTCCAAGAATTGAAAATTGAGTGTTGTTTCAAAAATTACATGATGATTCATTTAAAAAAATTTATAAAAAAAAAATTAAATATATTGTATGTAAAATGATGAAAAAATCATAAATTTCTTTTATAAATCATGACTTTGGAAGAAAAAGGATTTCTGACTAATGGGAAAAATGTGTTTGATTTTCATAAAAACAATTTCTCAATTATTTTAAGTACCAATGAGTGTAAATTTTTGTACTATTACTTGAAAACATAATTAATTACTAGAATATAATAGAATGAAATTTTTTTATAAGATGATTTTAAAATAATTTACTTCAACTTAAATTATATAATAAAAAACATGATTTGAATGAGATTGGAAAATACACCATTCATATTATCAAAACATTGAATCGAGAATAAGTCAATAAAGTAATTTACTATATCAAATATAAATCTATATAAAAGAAGTGCATATAAAAAATAAGTTAAAAAAATTTAATTACACACATAATATTATAATATCAAATATGTTGAACAAGATCTATAAACCGATGAGAAAAAAATGAGTTATTAAATTATTTACCACTTTATAACATTTATGTAAAATATAATTTATTGATATAAACAAATTTTAAACAAAAAATACCATTAATTATTAATCACTCAAGATATTACATGTAAATGGGGCATTATTTAAACTATATAAAATAACTTAGTTACATAAAATTACAATATGCCTCAATGAATGGAAATTCTAAAAACGTCAATTACCTTTCACATTCATTTGATTTAATGTGATTTAATGTATAATATTATGGTGTTATAAATTCTAATAATTTATTCAAGAACAATAATCATATTTATAATATCTTATATTGGCCTCTTATAACAGTTTACTAAATATTTTCCAATATTATTTCATTAGTTTCATTGATTTTATTGTTCATTGCCTTGTTTTCTCATACATGTTTTTTCATGAATGTTATTATTCCTATGTATAGTAAATTGATCAATAATTTAATAAATTTTATTAATTTTATAAATAAAATATTTCATAATTAGATAGATATGTTTTAATAAAATTATGGTGGGACATGAACAATGTATTACACTAATTTGTGGTGATGGTGGGTTACGTATAAGATTGTGAGACAAAATCATTCCAATAAAGAGAAAAAGGATTTTTAGGTGGGTGATATTATTATTTTAAATAATCAATATCATGTAATATAAATCACATATATCCATTAAATTATCCTTATTACGTTACTGAAAAAATGAATATCATCGCTTCGTGAGGCCATCATCCTCTACGCACACAAGTAATGTTTTCATTTTTTAATCATCATGAAATATAAGAGGGTATATGTAATATTATAGTTAAATAATTATTATTATATCACATAAATAATACAAATGTGGTAAATACATCATTATTTCTATCTTTTAATGGTTTTTTTGGAAAACTGATTGCAGTTGTTTGTTTGGTGGTAGTCCGCATTACACACAGTCAAAGATTTTGTTTCCCATTTTATGGAGGAGGAAATAAATAAATATTATTACATAAATATATTAACAAATTATTATTTGTTATATAATATTTAAAATATATAATATTTTTTAATAAATAGTTTTTGTGGGAAAATAATAAATCAAAAGAAATATATTTGTTAACAATATTAACTTCTCTAAGAGAAACCTCATTTGGTTCTTCTCTTATTAACACTAGGGTTTCTCTTTTGGGTTCTATAATCTATAAAATTTATATAATTTTTTATGTAGTTATTTTAGAATGGTATTTATAACCAAACCACTTTATAGTTCTATTTAATTAAGGGTATTAATTTGATTTTATAAGTGCGAAAAGGAATTCCTCATAGAAATTACTTGGAATGTTTCAAAAAAGAATCCAAAATTATAAAGTAATTTATATTAAAAAAGATAAAAATAAGAATATAATAAAATATTTAATTAGTAAAGGTTTAAATATTTCATTGATTTAATATTTTTACTAGTATTTAGTTCATTTTGACCCATATATTATTAGTTTAACCCTTAGTAAACTCATTTTCACCTTAAGGGAAATAAATATTTTTTAATATTTTTACTATTTATTTTAATAAAAAAATTTATTTTGGCCTTATTAGATAATATTTATAAATAATAATAATAATAAAGAATTAATTTTTCCCAATTCCATTCAGATAATAGGAAAAATTATATTTTTAATTAATCCTGTAGACATTATGAGAAAATGAGTTTTCAAAGTAAAAATTATCATAATTATGGAAGGTTTTCTTATAAAAATTAAATATGAAATTGGATTAAATTACGAAAATAGTTAAATATTATTATAATTTAACAATTTTTAATCTAATTAAAATAAAAATGAAATTTTTGTTGCATATTATTTATTCAAAAACACAGTTTTTAATAAAATTCCGAATAATCACAATTCATAAAAAATTGAAAACTTTCTGAAAATTTCTACAAATTTACCCTAGAATAAATATTAAATGATGATTTAAAAAACGAGGTTCTTTTGTTCAACCATATTTTTAAAATTTCGGAAAAAAATTATTATACAATTTTTATAAAGAATGTCTAAAGCATCTTTAAAGAAAAATCTGTTTTTAATAAAACATTTATTTTTCTTTTTTATGATTCATATGTTTTTTTAGTTAATAAATATAAAATAAATTTATTTAAACATTTGTATAAAATATATTATTATTATTTATTTATTACAATCCATTACGACATATTAAACTAATTTTTTTATAAAAGTATGCTATATTATTGGTCATTTGGACTATAGGCTGTGTGTTCCAAAATCGATCGAAGACATTAAATTTAATGAAATTAATATTTTGGGTTGAAAAAGAATGATTTTTTTAATATTTAATATTTTATAAATTTAAATTTTATTATTTTATAATCTTGGTTTATTAAATTTACCCCAAGTTAAAAAAATTTTGTACTCAAAATATGATCTTACACACATAAAATGTGGTTCGGTATTTGAAAATTACTTTATTAAAATAAAACATCAATAAAAATAATAATAAAACATCATCATAAAAATATATAGAGGATATTAAAGAATTCAAACGATGTAACCCATAAGTACATATCAAATTTGGATGCCATTGTTGTAATGTTATGATAAGGGATTGGGTGAAAAGAGTATTAAATTTTAGAGAATGATAGAGGTCATTGATCATAAGAAAATGAATGATCAATGGAATGATATGGAAAAGAACATCATAAATATGTGATTATTTAGAATACCATTTGATTAATTTGATATCATTTAAAATGGATAATTTTTTTAAAATCCATTTCGTATTTTGTTGAATTATTATACTGTATATGATTATAAGGAATTATACATACTTAATACATTTCAAATTCGTAAGAAAAATATTATTATATGTTTTTTTATTGGTAAATATAAAATTCATCGCTTAATTCCTGAAATTAATTTCCAAAATATTTTTTTTCCAAAAGCACTAAAATTCACTTTTATTGGATTATATTTTCCAAAAAATAGATCAACTCATTCCTTATATATCTAAATTTTATACAAAACCAACATTGTTATCACATGTTATCTAATAATATACAGTAATATTTAAATATTAATAGTAACACCATTCCTTCATCATTAATTTTTATTTTTTAATTAATTTATTAAACATCCATGTTATAATAAATATAACATCACATAGAAAAATTATAAATCCTAAACCCATATAATCATGTAGTTTTGGGTTCAATCCACAAGACCTTCACTGTATGCCACGAGTTGTCACCTAGTATATGGGTTATCCTTTTTATAAAATCCAATTTTTATATAATACCTATAACATTCCCAAATTAGGATTTATTATAATTTATACACCAATAATGTAAGAGAAAACAATATGGTTCCCAATACCGTTAAACAGAAGTCTAAAAATGTATTGGAATTAATCTAACATTCTCTCATATACTATGTCCTTGGAATGTATTCTTATAAATGTTTTTAAAAAATTTCATTAGTCATGTAATATTCATATAAAAAATCTTAAATGTGGGATATAATTAATTTTAACTTATGATCATCTATAAACTCATAAAACCATGATTGTATCAATTAATCAAAATTAATAAAAAATATATGTTTCAACAAAAATTAACAAAAATTATATGTTTCATGAGTGTTCAAAAAAATTCCATTGATAAAAGTACTTAAAAAATTTATTATTTCAAACCCAATACATAAATACTTCATCAATTTTATTTCAATATAGTTACTTCCATTATATAGGATATGACCTTTATAAGATGGTATTTTCTATGATAACATCTATTTCCCAATATTTAGGACAAGAATCTATAAATAGATACCTATGATGAAATTTTTTTCTTTATATCATACCATTTTCCCCTCATAAATGCATTTATTTATACCATTCTTCTCCAAATAAAAAAATATTTTACAATTCCATTAAAACACATTCATTTAAATCTAAAAAACATTAAGATTAACCTATTTTATTCCTTATTATCATATATTTGAATCATTCACAATTATTTTATAAATAATCTTTTAATTATCCAAATAATATCACCTTATAGTTTCAAAAAAAATTCCTAGTATGAACCATTTTCATATGCCATGTGATGAATGAGTGAAGCCCAACTAACCCATTTCAGATATTTTCCCTCAAGGTAAATTTATTTCAAAATAATGTACATTTTTATTATCCAAACTGAGCTATATTTATAGGTAAAATCACATTATATATTCATTAACAAAACAAAAGGTTTACCATTAATTGTTATCCTCAAGGAAAATCATAGGGTTATGTTACATAATTAATATTTTTCTAATTCTTTATTCAAATTATTCTACTAATATTATTTTTAATCATTCTATAGTGACCCCAATCCATATATCCTAGAGACGGTGTAGGCTTTATTAAATTGTCATATGATATAGAGAATGACATCCTAATGAAATTAATAGTTCAGTAGTTTTTGTAAACCAGATAAATAAGCGATTCT
This sequence comes from Viscum album, assembly GCA_963277665.1. Lineage (NCBI taxonomy): Eukaryota > Viridiplantae > Streptophyta > Magnoliopsida > Santalales > Viscaceae > Viscum > Viscum album. The sequence continues at coordinate 1,793,682,099 of OY728147.1, forward strand.
AATAATACTATGAAAACAAATAGTAGAATATTATTATTTTGAGAATAAAATTATTCCCTCAACAATATTCATTTATATCACTCATAGTAAACATCACATATTAAAAGGAATGGGAGAAGAATAATAGTTTTCTCAAATACTCAGTAATAGTTATGTTTAACAGAATATATTATGAGTCAATAAGAATAATAAATAGTGAAATTTAAATAACTAAAAAAATTCCATTTCATCAATAAATATATAAGAATATTCAACCTAGGATAATATCAATTTATAAAACTCATGGATAATAATCACTATGGATGTTTAAATAAATTAACATACATACTATTTAAATAACATGTCCATTATGAATAGATAAGGAATAATCAATATGGAATGGTTATTATCTGTAAATACATGTTAATTTTTTAAAAAAATATTATTAAATGAATCTAGAGATAATATCATTAGAAATATATCATGAATTATTTGATAAGGTATAATTAATATGGAATGGTAAAAAATAAAAATACATTTTATTTAATCAATAAATTATGAATGAGAATGAATCCATATATAATTTCATTAACAAGATCTCATGGATTATGATGACTAAGTTCATAATGAAGAAAATTCCTAATATATGGACACTGTGTTCTCAGGTACATCATACCTCTACTATCAACACCATTTAAAAGAGACTTTAATAATATTGGTAAAACCCCATTTATTACAATCTTACTTTTTCACAATAAGAAACAACTGATTCATCGATGAGATATGTAATTTTGGTCCATAACCATACCTATATTTCAAAACCATTATTCATATTTCTAATAATCAATTTAATTCATGAACAATGTGACATATCATCAAATATTCATATTGTGTAAATAATGTGAAATAATAAATATTTCACAAGATATAATAATAAAATTAAATGTAGAACATTTTATTTTAAAAGTTAACAATATTTATGAAATAAGTGTCTCGATGATACATAGTATGAACATTTAATCTATATTTAATGTCCAATAATCGTTGGAAGGATAATAATTCAAGGGAATGTTAATGAATTCAAAAATAAACTATGAATGTGAATATCAATACATTCCTTGATCAAAATGATTATGGACTATCCAATGAAAAAATAATAATGATAGAAATTCAACATATCCTCATTTGATCAAATTTTTAATATTTTTTTGATGTCATTAATGATTAAAATTACCAAAAAAAGTAATTAAAAAATATTCTTGGAAAATAATATTATTTTACTATATTACATTCCTCTTTTTATTTTTTTATTCTTCATCATATGGCTCTTATTCTATGACTTTTATCATTATTTGGTCTTTCCTAAAGCTGGATTTCATGTGTGATTTGGGTTTTATAAGTTAAGTAGAAACACCTAAAAGCATTAGACGTGTTTAGTTTGAGGGTCAAGGATTCCCTTTGAAACTAGATAAAATTTCCCAGAATACCAATATGGTTGGTTAATGTTAGAATTTATAATGATATAGAATATTTTATATGATTTTTTATTTCCAAATTTTCATTATGATTTTTTGGTATCTATGATAGCAATCATATGTATAAAAAAGTAAAATATTCCTAGAAGACCAATATGGTTGGAAACTATTTCTGAACCAAATTATTCTATTAACAATTATTGTATGAGGTTTTTAAATATTTTTTTATTAGAGATGGAAGGTATTTTGATATATATATATGTGGTGATTAAAATAAATCAAAATATTGTTTTTTTTATTTATTAAATTTTTTGGAAAAAGAAATTTTTAAAAGGAATACATATATATATAATATGATGCACATATGGTGACTCTTAAAATATACCCAGTGGTTTTGATTGAATAACTATTTAAATTTTATTTTTAATTATTTACATTTATTTGTAATGAAGTATTAAAATGGTATTTGAGAAAAACATCAATGATTAAATAACTATTTATATTGGGAAATATATTCTTCATCATGTTTTATATTTTTGTTCCTATCAGGTTTATTTGATATGATGAAATTTTGAAAGGGTTAAATTTTATATAATAGGATAATACAAGATAAATAAATGGTTTCATGATTTTTTTTGTTAATAAAATTATTAATCCATCCTAATACCCCATTAGAAACATTGGTTAGATATGTGGGATCTGGGATACATATTATTCTATGTTATGTGGTTATTTTTTATAGTGGATTTCATCTATCTTATCTTAACATAGTCCACAGCAGTGCATGGTTATCTATGAATAGTGTATACATCCTTATGTAATCCCATTATATCACTCACACTATATATTGATGAGACTCTCCCAAGTAGACCTTATTTATGATTTAGTATCTTTTTGTATGATGAACCTATCTCTTCTTTGTCATAAATCCCCATTGGTTTTAACATGATGATAGTTAGAGATGTTTTTTATATTAAAAAAATACATTTTCATAATTTCTTCGTATTAAGTAAAATAATATGAATTATTTCTTTTTAATTTCATTCAAATGTACCAAATTGAAGTTAAATTTCTTTTGTAAAATGAAATGCCTAAATTTTTATATTTATCACTATCATGCATGATACAGGGTTTTTATAACTAGACTACAAATAGTATTTCGGAAAATATAACGAGTTCCATATTCTCACACCATTAAACACCCCTACATTCTGTGAATACATCCCTCTTTTGATATTTTTGGTACGTATGGAATGAATAAATTTTTCTCATTTGTATATTGACTATGATCATAGTAGTGGTTCATTGGATGTAGTTTCATATGATAATGTTCATATTCCTTGTTTAGTTATCATCATATAGTAATATAACAATATTAGTTTTTATAACATAGTTATTGGTGTGGTTTGAAACACCCTGAATACAATATCCCAATGATGGTAGTTTTCATTGTATATTGGCATAATTTAAGAGAGAAAAATTCTCAGATGATCGACTCGTTTTGTATTATTTAGAGACTAGATACATAAATGATTACAAAATTATATATCAATAAATTATAAAACACTAATATTCTAGTATGATCATTAAATGTTTTTTAGTATATCTATAAAACAATTATTAGATTCCTTCATATAACCCATGAGAAATTAAATCATAATATAGGGTGTCATAATATTCCCATTAATGGAAATATTTTAACAAAATTTATGATAGAATAAATGAACTATGAATAATATGTAATATATATGATATAATAATAATTTATTTATTAATGATATTATATATGTGGGATATATCCATGGATTATGTAAAAATATAAATAATTCCAGGTAGAATAATATTTTTTTAGCTATAAAATTTGTAATGGTAAACATCATAATTTTTCATCCAAGGCCTCATTCCAAATAAATATGTAATAAATATATTAGGCATATTCCCAATATAAAATAATATTTTTTTATCATACCTCCTAATTTCTCATGGGGATATAATAGACCCTTATAATCAATTACTATGTCCAATGAATTTTTCATATGAATAAAATGAAAAAAAATTAGAACAAAATCAATATAGAGATTTTAATAGAAAAATATGATATTAAATATTAATATTTTATATAATAAATCATAAGAGAAACAATATGAATATCCATAAATTATAATATGGTTAATGGTATCAATAGTGTTCATCCCCAATAAATTACAATAATCATAAAATTGTTTTTACATGGATAATTAATCTTTTAAAATATTAGTGTAAAATATAATATGAAAAATAAACTTCTCACATCATATTCAATTTTTTAAAAGCAATAAATTTTTAGAAAATTATATTTTAAAAATTATTTTAAATGATAGATGGAAAAGTTTAAATAATTATTCATGGAAAATAATATGTATGGTGTAGGAAATGATTTTTTAAAATGATAAAATAAATATTCCATTACCACCATTGTATATTATTCCTCATTTGGAAAATGATAAGAATACTGGAGTTAATCTCTTTTATATATAGTAAATCATGGGTAAGAATTAATATTATATATATTTATAAAATAATAATAACTTTAAGGAAAACATTTTAAATAAAATAATTATTCATATGAAAAATATTCACAACCTAATAGCAAATAAAAATAAGTTTTTCAAAAAAACTATCTTGAGTGATTTAGAGTACTTAAAAGGAGAAAAATTAATAAAAACCCTACAATCTCGAAAAAAATAACAATTTAATATTAAAATAAATATTATTTTTGAGTTACATATCATAAAATTTCATCATATAACGTTTAATCTTATTTAATAACAACAAAACGTTAGATTGTATCATAAAACACTTAACTTAGGCCTGACATGAATCATTTGTGCTCCAACCCTCCTCTATAAAAAAATTAAATTTATTAGAATTATATACTAGAATATCATTCCTACATGTAGTAAATTACATATACTACAAAAAAACATCTTCTAACCCATTATTAACAATCATTCATCAAAATTATCATTTCATATGTTAATGGTCTCGTTTTTTAAGATTTTTTGGATTCAGAACTTTTGCTCATTGCATATTGGGCATTATTAAATCATATAAAGAATTCCAATAATGATATAAATATAACATTTATTCATCTTATTCATATTTATTACCATATATTAAATACATAAATATGAAAAATAAATAATACTCTTCATGAGGACAATAGTTCTTATGTTTGCATGAAAAATGTTTTATCTTTCAATAAAAAGAAGGAATGAAAGATAAATAATACAATATAATTATATAATCATAATTATATAACTTATATTTGTTAAATAAATAATTATATCTATCAATATGATGTGGTTATATTAAATTAACCATTTTCTAGATGGAGGGGGTTGTAAAAAAGTATGTAAATTAGATACTTTCATTTTATAATTAATCTTAATGGCAGTTGAAAATGGTTTTAAATAATAATAATAACATATTATAATATTTATGATATTGGATTAATTTTTATTATATCGATACGATATATTTTAATAATGCAATGTAATAAATAATCATTGAATGTTTTTGGTAATATGATTACATAATCATTGAGAGACCTCCTTTCACATCCAACTTATGAATTTCAAGGATTATCATAGGGAAAGAAAATAATATAAAGAATTAATTTGAGGATAGTATAAAAAAATTGAAATTATATTTTAATCTAGAGGAATAAAATATTATTAAATAATGGTGGAGAAGCATTTCCCTTTCATAAATGAGGGAAAGAAAGATATTGAATTATATTAACTATATAGTTTTGTATTTTTCTTATGAAATGAAACAAAATGGATATGAATTAAGTGGTATGATAAGAAAAGGTAAATATATTTTATAAACTAATACATATAGAATATTATGTTTAATTTTTTCCTTATATCTTAGTTGTAGCCAATTTGTAAACCCCTTTAACCTAAACCATGATAATAATTTTTTACTATTTATTCTATTCATTAGGAAAAAATTAAACTAACTGTATTAAATAATATTAAATATTATGATTCCATGGATTTAATTAGTTCTAAATTATTCATGTTTTTTATTTTGTATAAATTAAATTTAATATAGGTTCTTAAATATCAATGAAAATCATTATTTAAGAATTGTATTTTTATACATAAAAATGATTTTACACCATAATCATGTATTATGTTTATTATCATGAATCTAAATGGATTTTCATAAGTAAAATTTGAACTATTTTTCATTTAATATAAAATTAAAAATATTTATTCCTTGAAAATTCAATATTAAAATATAAGAAATAAAATCAAATTTTGAAAAAAAAACATGACTATAATTTTCAAAATTTTAAGGATATATTTCCATGGAAAACATTATATTTTGGTCGATTTATTTTTCATTATATATATATATATATATATTTATACCAAATAAAATTGATAAATATTCATTTTATTACCATATCAATATAATATAATAAAAAGAAAAAAAATTAATTTAAAATATTTTCAATAACTATTCAACATAAAAACAACTATTTGTGAAAAAATAAAAAAAACTCAACATAATATATTTTTTAAATTTAATATATGAACATGGATATTATTTACATCAAACTAAATTCATAAAATCAGTTTATTTTTTAGTATTTTATAATTAAACATTAAACATTATGTTATTTTTTCTCTAGAAAGAATAGTATCCATACTATAATTTATGCTCACTTGTTAAATTCATCCCCCTCAATCAATTTAATCATAAAAATTTTTAGGATATCACATGTAGAATAAAATATGTAGTTCACCATCATAACATTTTCCTGATCTCTTGTTACCTCTTTTATTTTATGATTTCTTTAATGTATATTAACAAATTAAGTTGTATGATTCCACAGAAAATACTTTCTAGTGTCATGTATCATTATAGGATCATCATGGAATAAAAAACCTGGTTTAAATTATATTTTCCCAATTGGTGCACAAGAAATAAGGATGGGATGAACATTCTTAATAAGGATATATGGAACAAATTAGGAACTTTAGAGAGGTAAGTAGGTATTACAAATGGTAATCCATAGCTCTAATTATGTCTAGAATTAAAAATTCCTGATGTACCTTGTACATAGTTTCCCTTTTCTACTAGTCTTTATTAAACCCTTCCTTGTAGTTACATTCAATAAAAAGGGACATCCCACTTAATATTCTAAACCCATTCATTGGTCATTAGCATACCATTTTAGTCCATGTTGAGCTGCCTTAAATCATTCCAAATAGTATTAACTCTATTTTTTGTATCATTAACATCATCTAGTCTTATTAGCTCGCATTAACTGAATTTATACTAACTTGTTCTGGTGGAACACCTCTCACCCTCTAAGGATACAAAGGGTTTAATTTGAATTATTTTATTGATTCAATTTTTAAATGTCATATGGTCCAAATTAAAATAATAGTCCCAAATAACTTTAATGTAATGTAATAATGACTTTAAAATGAATTCAAATGTCTAAATAGTTCGTTCAAACTACCCATCACATTGGATATGATAGATGTTCTCAAATTTTACCTGGTCTCTAAATTATTCTAAATATAGTTTTTAAATTTTCAAATAAACCCAATAATATGATTAGATACAATAGAAATATATTAACCATAATGTCTCACAACTCCATTAATAATGAATTGTTTGAGTCACTCATGCGTATAATCTTGCCATATTGAAATGAAATGTGTTTACAAGGTATATTCATTGTCAATAACCTAGATGGAATCATTATTTCTTGGAGTATTTTGATATCTAATAAAAAAGACCATGATAATATCATACCATTTAGAGAATAGAAATTTGTACTTATTTCTTGATCCATATTGGATGTTTTTGTTCATAAATTAACTATTTGTAAACAAATAATGTTAATATGTAGTCAATAATTTCTTATTTTATTTAATCCCACACAAAAATACAAATCAATTCTTCATACTTTTTTGGTGATACTAGGGTGTATAATGGAATTTTTCCTTTAATATCTATCTAATAAATCATTTTAAAATAATGAATTATTTTAACACATATTCCCATTCCATATTACAATATTCCTTCTTAATTGATGAAGTATGAATAATTCAAAACATTAAAATATCTATTTTTCATTTGGATATTATTAGGGTTTATCTAGAAAATATATATCTTCTTAATTAATGATGGTTTCAAAATAACATTCAATTGATGTAGTTACACTACCTCATTAATTATTCACATGTCCAACAATACTAAATAAATGAATACTATATCTTTTTAAATCCTATTTTTTGTAAAAACACAATGACAATTCCAACTCAATGCATCATCCAGATTATTTAACTTTAAATATTTTTAGTGTATTCAAAAATAAAATCCATTTGGTAGATATAATCGTACAATATTCTCAATTTTGTTCATTTTCATTATGAATATGTATTTCAACATTATTTTATCAATATATAATTCAAATATTAATCAATAATGTAAATTAACTTGCATCTTAAATGAAAATAATACAACCTGAATCTCTAGATTAGGGGTTTGATAGTTAAAACCATGAATGATTTTTTAAGAACCCAGGTTTTGGGACTCTGAGACTTTGAGAAATTTCTTGATGTCATTCCAGAGCAGGGCGTTAAAACGACGTTCCATTATGAGGCCTGATGCGCCTGGAATTAATATTATTAAAATGTTAAGTGTTTTTATATTACGCATACGTGGTTAACTAAAGAAAATGTGATGAATCCTAAAAGGTTGCAAAAATGGAAAAACCGAGGGCACGGTTGGGTCTGTAACGCATTGTTTACCCTAGTCACGGCATAAAATAAGTCAGTACGGGACGTTTGGACCCCTCGCTCATTGGAGGTGTGTTAAATTGGTAAATTAAATTATTAAATTATACATTTAATATATAATTTCCAAATAACTAATAGACGAGTACTCAAATAAGAAATCTGAGACCACCGATGAACCCAAAACGTACGGTTTACCCTAGTCAAGGTATAACGTTCATCGGCATTAGGTGTTCGGCATATGCTCCATCATGGGAAAATAATTAAATAATTAAATGTTTATTTATTTAGTTATTTGTTTCTCAAAACCTTTTAACCGATTGAGAGTTATAAATTCTCATTTTAAGTGAATTCTCTCATAACACTGGGATCGCCAATGAATCATCTCCAATCGTTTCCTTTGACGACGACAAACCTCTGATTCTAAATGGGTCATGACGCAGCGAACACGACAGATCCTCCTTTATTGGCGAACACTTTCTTGGTCAATACGGAATGATCCAGTTCAGGTAGGACCATTAATTCATTAATTATGATCCCACCTTTTGATTCCATTGTTTAGTTTATGAATTCATCGTATATTTCATGATTTGACGACGATACATAAAATTGTCAATTTTCATTATCCTTGATCTCCGCTCGAAATAATTGAATCACAATCAATATTTTTGCTGGTATTGTTGCACTCTTTCTGTATATACACACTTTGTGTTTCTTTCTCAAGAAAATTATTGTCGGATGATCCATAATCGGTTATGGAAAGGGGTAGTAGATGCTAGTTGAAATATGTTTGGATTGATTAGGGGTCTCTGGTCGATATAGGGGAGGGCATCAGCCGCCCATGCGCAAGGCCTATCGAACGCAGCGGAGAAGGTGGTCTGTGGGTGCCATGTTTATCGACCGGTATAGCAGCGGTCAAGCCCGCGACGTCCATGAGTGTGCGGCAGGGAGATGTTGCAGTGGCATGGTGGAGCGGTCCAGTTAGTGGGATGACATGGTAGAGCGAAGCGGTCTGGTGTGGCTGGTGTAGGTGGCACGACAGCGCGAGCAGGGGCACTGGGGCGTTACGGTCGAGCAGCGTGAGGCGGTGCGGTGTCAGTGGTGGTGGCGCGGAGGTGCGCTACAGGAGGCGAGGGCATCCGACGGTGGCCTGCCACGCTCGGCAGGGGGAACTCGAGGTTCTAGGAGAGGCTGACCGAGACAAGAATATGACGGGTCTCTTTTGATTAACGCGACAAGAAGGGACCTTCAAGGTTGGCCGGTCAGTGGAGGTGGCGACCTCGGGTGAACAGGACCTGCGTGCTATCGGCCCGCCTTGACATGACGTGCGAAGGGGGACACCAGCCTGGAGGGTCGGTCTATTCAAAATAACCGAGACATGTGGCCTAGTAGAGGTGGGGGAGGCCGCGGACACTGGGCCACGACGAGTCGGACTGGACCCGTAGTTGTTCCGTGGGCCTGTGGTTTAGACCGGGCCGGCTGGGGTGAACAGGCCCGGTTGGGCCCCTTGCGTTCAAGGGGTCATGTCTTCTAAACAGTGCGTCTGTTTGACGGGCCATCTACAGATGCAGGTTTTTGTTGGTGATACATACTCTTCAAAGTGATTTTCATGGTTTTTTGGGTTCTTCATCCAAATGTGGGTGACCCAAAGATCATTAATTTAATAATTACAAATTATTATTAAAGCTCGCGACAGATGTACTTGCGAGTTGGATGTATGTTTGATGTACCGTCGGAGGAGCTGTGGCCCTAGAGATGAGACGGTCCTGCCAAAGTCTGTTCAGAACCTTTGCATTTTGGTTTCGTTTCTCGGTGGTACGAAATTCTTAATGTGAACAATTAATTAATTATTTAATTTATTTATTATTTTTGCGTCGGGCCTAACTCCAATTTGGGATGTCTGATGGATGTGCCATCAACGGCAGTGTGACCCCAGACCTTGTGCGGAATTTATGAGATGTTTTCCGATGTGTTTTGGCTGGAGACAAATTATGGGCCCCACATGGCCCAGCTCACACGTTTTACAGTGAAACACCACTTTTTCACTAGACGCTCGTTCGAGGAGTGTGAGTAGTCGATCCCGTGTGTTTATTCGAGGGGATGAAAATGTTTTAATTGACTTGACGAGTTTCAGGATCGTCGTGTGGGCCCCACACTGGATTACTATAGTGAATAGTACCATGTTCACCTGTAGTCCATTTCGGGCGAGTAAATAGCCTATCCTATGTGTTTTTTCATGAGGATTGCAATGGTGAATTATGTTTGGGCGTGCAGAGCCTCGTTTGAGATCTAATTTGACGTGGAAACATGAAAGGGTGTTGGTCTGAGGTACCTTTGACGCACTTCGAACCAACGCATGGTAGCAATGTTGGTGACACCCTGTTATGTCAGTTGCAGTGCAGTGTTATGGGACCAATTCTGGGTTTACAATCTCATAGGCCTTGGCAGTGGGTCACCCGATGATTTATTACGGTTTACCCTCCAACAGGGCTGGGCAATGGGTCATTGTCGACTTATTTAGGGTTTACCCTCAAATAGGGATAGTTAGTGGGTCACCTGATGATTTATTATGATTTACTCTCTAGTGGGGTTGGGCAGTGGGTCACCGTCAACTTATTTAGGGTTTACCATACAGAAGGGCTACACTGTGTTTCATCCAAGGATTTATTATGGTTTAACCTCCAGTGGGGTTGGGTATTGGGTCACCATCAACTTATTTATGGTTTACCCTTTAGTAGGGCTGGATAGTGGGTCACCTAATGATTTATTAAGGTTTACCCTCCGGCTGGGCTGGTCAGTGGGTCACCATCAACTTAGTGGGGTTTACCCTCTAGCAGGGCTGGGCAGTGGGTCACCTGTTGTCATTCCAATCTCAACCCATTCTATAAGTCCAGTCGGTGACTTTTCTCCGTGATTACAGGAGGATGACTCTTTTTTTGTGTGATTCAGCGGTGTGACAACATTAACGTCACCTAAGGACCTGCAAGGAAGAGGGGAAATTTTACAATGAGACTCATCCTTGTGACATGATCTAAAACAGTGTGAGTGAGTCAGCGTAGCCCAAAGTGGATAGTATCAAAGTGTGGTGATTCGGGCCCCTTTGACTTGGGCTTCCTAGGCAGACGTGACGAGGTGTTGGGCTTTGTGGATGGATTTGTTTAGAATTGATGGTGACTTTTCATGGGATGATCTTGGAGATGGAGATCCCCATACACACTTGATCGAGTTTCTTATTGAGAATCTATATATATACACCCTACATTATTTCCCACTAATTGGGTTTAGTAACTCTCCTTCTAGGAGGGGTGAAGATGCATGAGGTATTCCACATGATTTCGATGTATATATCCTCTTGGATTGGATGAGTCCACTTCCATTCTTTTGTTGGGTTGAGATATACTCTCACTATTGTACTCTTACACTATTCTTTTTTATGTCTAATGCTCAGTATTTTAGTACCTCCTTTGTTTCTCCCTCCAGCATTCGGGGCATCCTACTGAGTATCTTTATACTCATCCATGATTGGGCTTTGCTCACACTTGGTGTGCCCTTACAGATGACAGATAGGTCGGTCGAGACTACGAGTGTGTGTGTGTACAGTTTCTTTGGAAAAGGCCTCCTCTAGTTTTTTGAGCCTTCGGTGCTAGTCACCAGCCCCTGGACTATGTTGGAAGGCTTGGGGTAGTTGCGGCTCGAGCCCCGGTAAGGGTCGGGTCATGACAAAGTGGTATCAGAGGTGGTTCATTCCTTGGGGAGTTCTTCGAACGTCCCTAAAAGGAATTGTTTGGGATTTAGGGAAATAGTGTCGACATGTCTTGAGAGCGGATCTTAGGCCAGGGAGTCCAGTGATTGTACGGGCAACCGACGTATCTAATCACTAGGTCCTTGATAACCTTCTTGTCGACTTGGTATGCTGAGACATTTGTTGTAGGAAACATTGGAACATGCATCAGGTAGGATTGAGTCTTCAACATTCCTTGTTGAGTCAGCTCCCCTTTTTAATTACTATTATATATATATATATGCTCATCTGATTGTGGTAATCCTTGATAACTTTTAGGATGCCCCCACAACAGCAGCCAGCCAGGTTACCCTCTCCAGTTCATGACGATGATCTGGAAAATGATGATGCGTAAATTAAGGGACCCTCATGTGATCCCCTTCTACCTTGTGCTTCGACAGTAGCCCCTCCCCCTAGAGAGAAGTAGTTAGTACCGACAAAACAAGATGAGGTTTAGCGTAGGATGAGTGCGCTCTGAGACTTCTAGCATCAGCGGCTGCAGAAGTTCCATGGGGAACCGGATCCCCAGGTAGCGAAGGACTGGCTAGGGTTTGTGGACCGTCTATTCAAGCTAGTATAGACACCTTCGGACCAGATTGTTTCCATAGCTGCCACTCTTTTCCTTGGGATGGCTGGGCGTTGGGGGGCTGGATATGCAGACCCATGACGAGTCGTCTCTCACGTGGGATAGCTTCTAGTAACTCTTCCAGGAGGAGTACACCAACTTTTGTTTATGCTCTGTTTGGATTCAGGAGCATCTGGAGCTGAAGAAGGTGGGATGGCCATGGCACAATACTCATCCCGGTTTACAGATCTGACATGCTACTCGCATGATATGATCCAAAATAGTTGCTTCCTGGCATAGAAGTTTGAGCAGGGTCTTCGCAGGGAGATCTATGCTAGTGTAGTAACCCTGTGCATCCCTAATTATGCCGGGGTTCTAGAGAAGGAATCTTGGAAAAGATCTTCTTAGGCGAGGGATTCCATCTGGCAAGGCCTAGTGGTGGCCGCTTTAGAGCAGTTGGATTCCCTGCAGCTGACCTTGGTGGAGCAGGATGATATGTATTTTCTATAGTTGATGATGTTGACTCCTCTCATAGAGTGTGTGAGAGAGTCACAGTTGGGGGATGTCGACAGCGAAGTACTACATGACCAGATATCGATGGGCGATGCACCCGATGGGTATTCTAATGGAGGGAATCCGGATATCCTGTTCTAGGGGTGAGTAGTAGTACCAGTGGATATGTAGGAGGAGGTAATGTGGGAATTCCACACTTCTCCCTTTTCTATACATCCCTGTGTTGGGAAGATGTATAAAGACCATCAAAGGCAGTTTTGGTGGTCTGGCATGAAGCAGAGTGTACCTGATTTCATTTCTCAGTGTCTTACCTGTCAGCAAGTGTAGGCAAAGCATCATGTTCTGGCAGGGTTGTTGCAACCCCTTGATATCCCGGAGTGGAAATGGGATGGCATATCTATGGACTTATTCACAGGGATTCCACGCACAGTAAAGGGCCATGATTCCATTTGGGTGACAATGGACTGACTCATGAAGTCAGCACACTCCCTATCCATCAGGGAGCAGAGCTCAGTGGAGACTCTAGGGTAGCAGTACATTCGAGAGATCATCCACCTTCATGGAGTACCCTCTATGATCAACTCTGACAGTGATGCATGGTTTACGTCATGTTTGTGGAAAGGCCTGCGGGAGGAATTCAGGACATAGTTACAGATGAGGACATCTTTTCACCCCAAGAACAATGGCCAAATAGAGTGCACTATGCAGGTGTTGGAGGATATGTTCAGGGTGTGCAGGTTAGACTTTGGCCTAAGCTGGGAGGATCACCTGCCCTTGGTAGAGTTCACGTATAATAATAGTGACCACCCTACTATCGGCATGGAACCTTTGAGGCCCTCTACAGGAGAACCTGTAGGTCACCGTTGTGCTGGGCGGATGTTGGGGAGACCTCCCTTGTGGGTCTGAAGTTGGTGCGTGTGATGACGGAGAAGGTAAAGGTCATTCGTGAGCAGAGGAGGACGGCTTAGTGAAGATAGTAGTCCTACGCAGACCGTCGGCGTAGGCCTTTGGAGTTCAATCAGTAAGACCATGTCATTTTTCAGAGTGTCACTACGGCATGGAACTCGGAGGTTTGACCATGGAGGCAAGCTTTCCCCGTGGTTCACCGGGCCTTTGAGATCGTGCGCAGGGTTGGTGAGGTTTCGTACTGTCTTGCTCTACACCAACAGCTGGAGAGGGTGCATGACTTCTTCCATGTGTCGGAGGTAAGGAAATACATGCACGACACAAGAGATGTTATCAACTGGGGAGAAATAGACATAAAATATGGAGCCACCATTGCAGAGAACCCAGTGGATATTGAGTACCATCAAGAGTGAACACTACGTGGATGGACCATTACTCTATTTCGTGTGCTGTGGCGGCACGAGATGGTGCAAGAGAGAACCTAGGAACGAGATAGCCAGATGTGGGATTAGTATCCCACATTGTTTTTGTAAATTTCTTTTTCTGGGAAGAAAAAAATGAAAGAGGGAATGATGTAAGAGTCCAGGTTTTGGGACTATGAGACTTCGAAATATTTCTTGATGTCATTCTAAAGAAGGGCGTTTGGACGACATGCAATTTCGATGGCTGGTGTGCCCGTAATTAATATTATAAAAATGTTAAGTGTTTCTATATTACATGCACGTGGTTAAATAAAGGAAACATTATTACTCCTAAACGGTCTCAAAGATTGAAAAAACGAGGGCACAGTTGGGTTAGAAATGCGGTGTTTACCCTAGCCGAGGAAGAAAATAAGTCGGTGCGGGACATTCAGACCCCTCTCTCATTGGAGTTTTGTTAAATGGATAAATTAAATTATTAAATTATTCATTTAATTTCTCAAACCCGAATAACTCATAGACGAGGACTCAGATGAAAAATCGGAGACCACTGATGAACATGAAACATAGGCTTTACCCTAGGCAAGTTATAATGATTGTCGGTGTCAGGTGTTCATCTTATGCACCATCGTGGGAAAATAATGAAATAATTAAATGATTATTTATTTAATTATTTGATTTTAAAAAATGTTTAACCAATTGAGAGTTATAAATTCTAATTTTAGAGGAATTATCTCAGAACACTGGGACCACTAATGACGCATCTTCTTCCATTTCCATTACTGACGAGAAACCTTTGATCCTAAATGGATGAAGACACGGAAAATGAAATGGATCCCCCTTCATCGACGAACACGTTCTTGGTCAACAAGGAATGATCCATTTCAGGTAGGAAATTTAATTCATTTACTTATCTCCCTCTTTTTGATTCCTTGGTTTAGTTTATGAATTCACTGCATATTTCATGATTTGTCCGTGATACATAAGCTTGTTAATTTTATTTCTCCGTGATCTCCACTAGAAATAATTGAATCAAATTCAAAATTTTTCCCAGTATTGTTGCACTACATCCATATATACACAATTTTTGTTTCTTCCTCATGCATAGTATAGTTGGATGATCCATAATTGACTATGACAAGGGGTAGCAGATGCAAGTTGAATTATGTTTGGATTGACCAGGGGTCGCCGTTCGGCGGAGGAGAGGGCATCGGCTGCCCATACGCCTGAATGATCACACGCAGCAAAGAGGGTTGTCCATGGGTTCCTTGTTCATCGAATGGTATAGCGGCGGTCATGCCCGTAGCGTCCAAGTGGGTGCGGCCGAGCGATGTCGCAGCGGCAGGGCAGAGCGGACCGGTCAGTGGGATGATGCTGCAGAGCAATGTGGTCCGGCGTGGCTGGTGCATGTGGTGCAACGACACAAGAAGGGGGCACCAGGGCTATGCGGTCGAGTGTCATGAGGTGGCGTGGCGGTGCGCCACAGGAGGCAAGGGCGTTCGTAGGTGGCATGTCTCACTCGGTAGGGGGAACTCGAGGTGCTGGGAGTGGCCGACCGATAACCAAGTAAAGCGGGTCTCCTTTTATTGATGTGGCGAGAAAGGACTGGCCAGGTTGGCAAGTCGGTGGAGGCGGCGACCTCGGGGGAACAGGACCTGCATGCTGCGGGTCCTCTTTTGACGCGACGTGCGATGAGGAAGACCGTCCAGGAGGGACGGTCTCTTCAAATAAGCAGGCCACATGGCCCAGTGGAGATGGATAGGGCGTGGCTAGTGGGCTATGGAAAGTTGAGCTGGAATCGCGGCTGGGCCGTGGTCCGGCGGTTCCGACTGGGCCGGCCGGGGTGAACCGACCCAGTTGGGACCCATGCGTTCAAAGGGTCATATCTTCTAAATGAATCACCCTTTTGATGCGCTGTTAGAAGATTCGGGTTATTGTTAGAGAGATGGGATATTAAAGGTGAGTTTCAGGGTTTTGGGGTTCTGCACTCGAAGACAGGTGACCCAAAGAGCTTTAATTATTCATAATATATTATTATTAAAGCTTGCGACAGACATACTTTGCGAGCCGGATGTCCGTTTGACGGACCTTCAGGGTTGCTGTGGCCCTGGAGTTGAGACATTCCTTCTGAAGTTGGTTTGGATCCTTTACAGTTTGGTTTTGTTGCTTGGTGGCACAAAACGCTTAATGCGAACAAGTAAATAAATAAATAAATAAATAATTGTAATTGCGATGGACATAACTCTTAATTGGGATGTCTGAGTGATGTGCCATCAACGGCAGTGTGACCACAGACTTTATGAGGGCATGTTGGGATGCTTTCCGAAGCGTTCGGGCAGGAGACAACGTACGGGCCCCACATTTTCTTGGTAGGCACATTTTACGGTGAAACCCCACTATTTCACTAGATGTCCATTCGTGACATGTGAGTAGTCGATCCAGTGTGTTTTTCTGAGGGTATTGTAATGGTATGATACTCTTGACATGTTTTAGGATCATGGTGCGGGCCCCACACTAGATGGCTATGGTGAATAGTACCATGTTCACCAGTTGTCTATTTCAGTCGGTTAAATAGCCTATCTTGCATGTTTTTCTTCGAGGATTGAAATGGTTTAATCTGTTCGGGCATGCGGAGCATCATTCGAGATCTCATTAAATGTGGAAAAATGAAAGGGTGTTGGTCAGAGGTTCCTTTGACAGACTCAGAACCAACGAACTATAGCGATGATGGTGACGTCCTGTGATGTCACATGCAGTGCAGGGTTATCGGACCAATTCTGGGTTTACCGTCCAATAGGCCTTGGTAGTGGGTCACCCAATGAATTATTACAGTTTACCCTCCAGCGGGGCTGGGCAGTGGGTCACCATCAACTTATTTAGGGTTTAACCTCTAGTAGGGCTGGGTTGTGGGTCACCCGATGATTTATTACGGTTTACCCTCCAGAGGGGCTGGGTAGAGTGTCGCCATTGACTTATTTATGGTTTACCCTTCAGAAGAGCTGGGTAGTGGGTCACCTTAAGATTTATTAAGGTTTACCCTCCCACGGGGCTAGGCAGTGGGTCACCATCGACTTAGTGGAGTTTACCAACCAGCAGGGCTGGGTAGTGGGTAACCCGTTGGCATTTCAGTCTCAACCCTTTCTATGAGGCTAGATAGTGACTTTTCTCCGTGATTACCAGAGCATGACTCTTGTTATGCGGATCAGCGGTGTGACAGCTTTGACATCACCTACGGACCCACAAGGAAGAGAGGAACATTCCCCAATGAGATGTATCTTTGTGACGCGACCTTAAACTATGTGATCGAGTACGTGCGAGCCAAAGTGGATAGTATCGAAGTGGAGTGATTTGGTCCCCTTTGACTAGGGATTCCTAGGCAGACGTGATGAGGCATTGGGCTTTGCAGATGGATTTTCCTAGAATTTTTGGAGACTTTTCATGGGCTGAGCTTGGAGATACAGATCCCCTTACACACTTGTTTGGGTTTCTTGATGAGAATCTATATACATACACCGTACTTTTGTTCCCACTCATTGGGTTCAGTTACTCTCCTTCAAGGAGGGGAGGAGACGTGCGTGGTAGGCCACATGCTTTCCGTGTCTAGCTCCTCTTGGATTGGACGATTCCACTTTATTTATTTTGTTGGGTTGAGCTGTACTCTCACTATTGTACTCTTACACTGTTATTTGTTATATCTACTAGTCACAATTTTATCACCTTCTTTGTTCTTCCATCAAGATATCGAAGCATCCTACAGAGTATCTTTATACTCACCCATGCTTGGTCTTTTCCCACATTTGGCGTGACCTTGGAGATGAAATATAGGTCATTCGAGACTACGGAGTAGAGTAGAGGACACAAAAACTTAGGTTGCATTCAATGGTCGAAGTAGGACATTCAGGTGTGAGACTCACCAACGATTTAATTTCTTTTTACTTGTTGCCGGGTTGTGGAACCTTTCTGGTTGGGCACATGTGTTTCCACTTTTACTGTTCAGATTACTTGTCAGACTACTTTTCAGCACTTTACTTGTACTGGTTAGAGGTTGATACTGGTATGTTGGTTTCCCTTTTGTAGTAGTTTTGTAAATTTCTTTATTTTCTCTAAACTTTTGCATTGAGTTACCTGCATGTGTGTTAACAGTTTCTTAGGCAAAGGCCTCCCCTAGTTTGTTGTGCCTTCGGTGCTAGTCGACAGCCCCTGGATTATGGAGGTGGGCTTGGAGTGGTTGTGGCTCAAGCCCTGGTACGGTTCGGGTCGTGATATATTTACTACTATGATATCGATGTAACAACTTTATAAATATATATAAAGACACATAGAATTCCCTTATGTGATGAATCAATATATATATATATATAATAAATCCCTTCCTAAGGTTAAATACAATATCATTGGATTTGTCATTATCATTTTTAACTCTTCAAACAAATCATTAAATTATTCTATAAAAAATAATTTAAAACCTTTATGTCTCTGTTTTTTTAATGATTTAGATTTTTGAGTGAAATTTTTAGCCAATAGTTAATAGTTTCATTTTAATTCTTGGAAACTATGTCCCTAATTTTTATTCACTAGGCTTGACCATCCCATCACATCCTTTTTATTTTATGGAATAATTTAAATTCCAAAATTTTTGAAAATAGGACCATTAAGAGGAATGTTCTGAATGATGAATTAACATTTTATAAGAAATTACATATAAATAATTATCACAAATAGTAAGAAACATTATTCACAACCAAAAAATATTTTAATCAATAAAAATATACTATACATTGATATCATAAATATATACCACAAAAAATTATTAAGATAAACCTTGAATAATATTTCTATCATTTCTATAAAAATATTTGTTGTGTTAGTAAATCCAAATGTAATTAATTTAAATTACCAATATTTATTCCTAATATGAAATGAAATAATTTGAGTAACTTTATAATTTAAATATTATTGAAATTCATTGAATGAAAATAAATCATATTAAAATATATAACTTCATGATGTTGATGAAAAAATAAATTAATTAAAGGCATAAGATATTGGTTAAATTTAGTTGTGGCATTGAATTCTATCAAATCGGATCAGTGACTTAAAGACCTATAATTATTTATAACAAAAGAGATTAGGTATATACATGTTAATATCTTGGTAACAAAAATCACTTATCATATAAAAAAAATATTATTTTATCCACTTCAACTAATTTCACTCGGGCTATTCACTGTCAACTATTAGATATGTTTTTTTGTGAGGAATGAGAGAAATAGAAAACTCAACCTTACACATATTTGTCTATCTCAGTCGTTCATTAGGAAACACACCAATTTGTACTTATATAACAAGTATTTCCTATATTCTAAGGACACCATTACCACTCGTATCTAATGTTTTCTCTACTTCTCAAATAATTTTAGTAAGGATATATATTATAAGTGGATCTGGAAATGATTGAGATTATATAGTTTCCGCTGAAGATAAAACACATTCCTTTTTACTTTTAGAAATTATAATTTCATTCTCTCTGTAATAATTTTTAACATTATAATTTAAATTAAAACATATTATAAGGTTTATATAAAAGTAATTCATAGGTATAATAAATATATTTTTAAAAATTATATATATATATATATATCATAATTTTTACTGGAATATATATCCATTGTAGGAAATAATTTCCAGAAGGAATTGTTTTTAAGCCCTCACATCATAACGTGATTGGGAAAAATTTATTTTTTTGGAAAACATGACTTAAGAAAACGTGTGTAAAGTTTCACAGTCAGGTAAATCTTTATCTAAATTTATGGTTATTTCCAATGTTCATTTGACTAAATAATTGGGAATATATACATCTTCTATTGAGATCTATAAGCTTTTCATTTATCCGTTATAAATTTCTTGTGGAATATTTTTTTACATTTTAGTAATTTATTTTAACAATACCTCATTGAATAAAATCTCTTTGAATATAATAAACATCTGTGATAAGTTTAGTTATTCACTACTTCCTCATGATAAAAATATAGTATCACAAGAAATGATCATTTTCAAAACAACTAATGGATTAGTAGTATATTGGATAATGGATGTTGTTTCACAATATGTAAAAAATTATTTTTACAAGATGAGTATCATTAGGTTGGACTATATGGAAAATATTATAGGTCAGAAATTGATTTAGATATACTAATATAGTCGTTGTTTTCATAGCTCTAGCTCTAATTCAATATTCGTCTTCATTTTCATTGCCAATATGTATGTTATAAAAAACATTACATGAATTAATATAGTTCATATTCCATCTGATATGTTCCATTTATAAATAATGAAATATATAATATTTTCTCATAACAGTATGACTGTTTAATCATAATTTATAATTCTAAATTTAATGTAACACTATTTTTTGAATATTTATTCATAGATAATATTATAATATCAATGATAGTATATCTTGGAATACCATTAAATCATTAAAAAATTTCAAACCTATAATAATTTTAATGAAGAACATGTTCACAAATAAAATCACATATTATACTAGTATCTATCCAGGAGTAGAGTCTTATACAGAATCTAGGTGGACCAAGTGATGATCGATTTGGTAGCCAATGCTCTTTTCTTGGGTGATTACACTAAGATGTATTTATTATATAGCCTCATCAATGTTCCTATATCTAGATAGGGATTTAATTTTAAAAAACCACAATGTATACCTTAACAAAACCTATTTATAATATATTTTACTTATATATATCCTTGGATTCTATCATAGGGTTATGTTCTCTAATCCATGTTTTCGAAAATCATATGTCCCTCATTTATTCTAAAAATTATCGGATACCAATTACAATAACTATTAATCTAGTAACCATAAGTCTATTTTTATCATACCATATTTACAAAATATATAATATATCACATCCATAATAGTTTTATATTTTCGTATTATTGAGCGATTAGATACATAAATTATCATCAAATAATATTTGAAAATAAGAAATAGAACATATAAATTTAGTTATATAATTATTATATGTTACACTATATCCATTAAATCATTCATACATCTGTTCTTGATATTTATGTTAATGGAAACAAAATTATATTGTGATCATAGTATCATGATAAGGGAAATGGTTTTAAAAATATTTTTTGTGAATATATAAAGCATAAATATTTTGGAAGAGGGAAATGATAAACAAATACTTTATATAACCAATATATTAAAAAGGGGACTATAAATACATGGATGAATAATAAAATAAATAATCAAATTGTTAAAAATAATTTTTTTCTTATGATAAAATTTATACTGTCTTACATCATAATCATACTATCATGGCCTAGTTCTAGGAGATATTATAAAAAAATTTATGAAAAAAAAGATTTGTATAATGAGACATGTTTATGAATCAAGGGGATATAACAGGTTGTTCCCATCATCAACCATATATAATGTATCAATCATATTAAAAAATTTAATAAAAATTCAATGAATAATCAACATTAGCATTTGTACTGAAACCCATGAAACCCAACTTTTATTATTTTCCATAGTAAATAACTATTGGAATTGTATAATAGTAAAACTAGAGTAATATGGTGTAGGTCATAATATGATTATATATCAAATAGAGTATAATATTCATTGTTGAATGTTGAAAAATAATAAAATAATATTAATATATCACCAAAAATTTTATAAAGTGAAATACTAATTTATTTTGAAAATATATTATTCATTATAAAAAACCAATTAATATACATGGAAAATTTTAATTTAAGATGGAAAATGTAAAATTTTAAATGAATCATTAATCATAATAGTATTCATTGCTATGAAAAAGGTTTATTTTTTTTTTGTAAATTTTAAACAAATGGTTATGTTAACACATTTGGTAAAAAAGTAAAACTTTTAGTAGATGATAATAAGATTCTATTTAAAAACATTTATGAAATTAAAACACCAGTAAAAATGATTTCAATCAATCATTATAGCATATTAAATACATAAATGAATAATATAATGGAAATATCAACATAGAACAAAAAAGTTTCCCAACTGTAAAAAAAATAGATGATTCATTTCTCTAAAACCATTATGTATCACTTTTGAGTACATGTATGGATGAAAATGAAAGGAAACCATTAAATCCCACAAAAAAACATAATTATAACTTATTATTTATAGATTATAAAATATAAAATTTTTTAATTTAATCACAAATATTCCATGTAATATGTATGATTATACCACAAAACTGTTACTTAATGTCTGACATACGTTGTATGTGATTTTAATCTCATTCATAATAAATTTAAATTTATTTCACATTTTAAATGTTTTAAAAAAATATCTATAACACCAAAAATCATTTACATATAAAAACTATTCACTTGTTCATAAATAATCATCCATTATCATCATCATTTCAAATGTTATCTATAATATTTTTATGTATGTTTTGGTTTTATGTTTTAGTCCTTGCATCATGATCATGGATCCATAATCTCAATTATTTATAGTCATGATATAAATATCCTATATATTAATAATATACATAATTATAACCACCCATAAATGTAATTTATACAAAAATGAAATAATTTTTTATGGAAATTTTAGTCATTATGAACATATGAACATTGATTTCATTTTATAATGAAAATATGGAATGAAAGATAAATAATATTTTATCATTATATAATCACACTTATATCAAAATTCCATATATAAATATATATAAGTAATTATAACCACCAATGGGAAGTGATAATGGAAAATGATTTATATCACTAGGTGGAGGTAGCCGGAGACACGACTGCACATCTGATAAATTAGTTTCTCATTTAATACAATAGATATTGAACATTGTTATCCCGATGACATAATAATAATTTTTAATATATTTTTTATATAAGAATTATTATTTTATTCTTAATGAAATATATAATGAGGATGTGTGAGAATAAATAATCTTTTATAGAGTAATGTAAGATGATTACCTCTTTATTAAAAGACCTCCCATGGATTATACCATAAGAATTCATCAGATGATATTAGTGTAATAAAATAGGATCATAAATATATTAAATTAATATATGTTTTGTTCTAGAATGGTATTTTTAATATTTATGTAAAAATTTTCTTGAATATGGTTGGAGAGTAGGATCTATTTTATATGTGAGTGGAGGGACTCTAATGAATATACTTAAAATAGACTACATAAAGTCATTTATATTTTAATGTTGAAAAAAATGGGAATAAATTATAATTTATGATAATATATGTTCAAAATATATAAAAAATTAACATTTATAGATGTTAATGTGACAATATTTGAAGGAACCCAATCCCATTAGCCTTGATCAATGTGTTTATATTACTATTTTGTCCTATGAGACATGGATTTACTTCTCAATGGAGAAAATAGTTTAGTATAAATAGAAAACTATATCCCTAATTAAAATTCAAATTACATTTTTAAACATAAAAAGAACACTAAATTACCTCTAATAGTTCCTTTATTCCGCTTATAATTTCCATTCTTATCAATCAAACAAACACATTGTCATGTCTTGGGGAAAATAGAACAAAAAAGTGGGGTGATATCAGATGCTCAGTAAGGTTATGAATACAATGAAAGATAAAAATAAATGAGGAATAATAAATATATCATGGTAAATAGATGAGAAAAATTACATTTAATCAAAAACATTAACATATTATGAAATTTATAAATGATTATCAGATAATTATATTTGAATGATCACATCAACATGGAACATACCAATGGATATTCTAAATAAGATAATAATAAGATTGTATATCAATAATTGAATACATAGTGATGGAATGTATAATTTTGGACATATAAAACATATTGTAAAAGCCTTGTTCTGTGATATCTAATTCCATCTAGGAATTATTCCAAGACATATACATAAATTTCTAAGTCCTCGGCCAAATCCCTATATAGTTTTTCTTATAAGGACTTTTGATGCATCAAAGGGATATAACAGTCATTCCCATAACATAATAAGTTTAATAAATTACTCATATGAATATAGTGAAAAATAATTCACATAAAAGAATTTAATTTAAATTTTCATAAAAAATTTAAATTGAAACATCCCATGTTTTTTTAAAAAGATACACTATGTTCGATAGCATACATAATAAACCTCATTTAACTTAAATGAACAAATTAATATTATTATTTAATATGATAGTTATAAAATTTCCATTATAATAGTAGGAGTTAAAATTAATAACCAAATGATGAAAATATTATTTAATAATGTTTATATAATGATTCATTGGTTACGAAATTAATTAGGAAATTAAATAAAAACCAAATTAATATAAAGGATGTTTTCTTTAGGAAAAAAATTTAAATGAAAATAATTAAGTTTAAAAAATATTTAAATCACTATTTATGGACTATATTAGTGACATATATATTTAATATAATCAATTTAATTCTTAAATTTAATATTATATATTTTACAGATAATATATTAGAACAAATTCAATTTTTTTGGATAAAAGAATTATTTTTCATAAAAACCCACAGTTTTTACACCTTTTTGTGGTGATGCCATTTTTGATATAGTTTTTGACACATTTATATGTCATAAATAAAAACAATAAATTATTCTTTTTAGGTGGGACATCAAAATTTAGTTTGGATAAATTTTTAATATTTGTTTAGTAACTTTAATATTTTAATGAATAGTGGAAATACTAATTTTTAATTCAAAACTGGTTTTTTTCTAATTTATTTATATTTTTAGAATATAATTTTACATATTTTTAAGGTATAATTTCATAATTTTTATTAGTTAATCTAATGTAGTTAATTGGATGGTTTTTCAATAAAATATAAAATAGGAAATTAGTTGAACTTTGAAACGTTTTACTTAAAAACCCTATGTTCTTTATCTGTCAATGGGATAAGTGATAAACCAAATTTAACCACGTTCGTGATTTTAATCACAAAAATAAATTATTTTTTAAAAAAAATGTTGAAAATTTGGTCCAATAGGATGCAATTTTTTTTGAAAATAGTAACTTTAGTATTTTATTTACTAATGTTAGATGTATAGAGGTTAAATAAAGGTAAAATTAAAATTATAATATAAAAAATTATCCTACAACATTTACTAATATGATTTTATGAGTTATTATCTCCAATGTATATTCATGGGAATAAATTGTGACCTTTTGATTCCACATGGTTTTAATAATGACATTTATAACATTTTATTTAAAGTGAAGGCAAATATGTCATAAAATGTGTCCTCTCACTAAAACAATTTTAATATGTGGTCATTTAGGTATTATATTAGACTAAAATTATTTCATAGAAAGATAATAATATTAAATAAAACATTTAAATTTATTTATTATTTTTATGAATTAAATAATTAAATTTAATTATAGAAAAATAATGATGCAATAATAGAGTTATTAAAGAAATATACAAATAAATGATATTAATAATACTAAAATAAATATAATTTGAATAATTTTATTCGATCAACAAATTTATAGATTCATATGACATGTTAGGATTTATTTAATGATGTTTTTTCGATGGAATCATGCTATTATGATATTTAAAAAAACCATGTAATGAATATTTTCAAAATTGTTTTAATATTTATTTTAAAATAAGAAATATTTAATTAAATGTTAGAAAATTTTAAAAAAATCTACAATTAAGAAAGAAATATTATATAACTACAAATATTTCATTAATTTACCATTCATCTGACTTTTATTATGTTTTGGTTATGATTTTAACCCTCTAATTAAATATTACATGTTAAAATGGTATGAGTTAAAAGGGTTTAAAAGAAATAGATAAGGATTAAAAAAGTACTAAATATTGTATATTTTTCATGGGATGATTATATTTAGACCAATAAATAGTATATATTATCTATAAATTTGTTTGGACCCATTTAGAATACATATTTAATTTATAATAATTTAATTCTTTTTATTAATCTAAGGGTTCCCCTCCCCTCTCCTATAAAGAAGAACTAATTCCTCTCTATTACTCACAATTCTAGATCATTTTTTCAGAAATACTATACCCAAACCCATTTCTCGAACCCCAAACAATATATTTAGAACTTATTGTTGTCATTAAACCCTCTTTATTGGTTTTATGGTGTTCATCAACAAAAATCAATCTAAGAAGAGGTATTATTTTCTTTATATATTTCTATTTTATTTTTCATACACTTCCTTCATATTATGTTTTTCTTAGATAAAATAAAAAATATAGTATCCTAAATATAATTATATTTTTTAATGATAATATCATCACCTAAATCTATCCCCAATTACTTTAAATGTTAATTTAATTAATCATTCTTATGTACGAGTGAACTATCACCTCAACAAACCGATCTAATTAATTTTTCATAACCATATATCATGACACGTTATTAAAATTTAATTAATTTTTATATGTGATATTAATGACATATTAATCATTATAATATAATTATATAATAATTATGTACATAATTTCCTTGCACATAAAAATGATGACATTGTTCATGCGTACTTATGAATGATCATCATCACAAAGCGATGTGACTCATTTTTATTAATTATATCACATTAATGATATATATATAAGTATTTTTAAAACATTAATATTATTTTAATGATGTTATTATATTTATTTAAATATAAAATAATATTATTCATTATTCCATAATGATCAATGAATATGTAATATGTTACTGATGCGTACCCACAACCTACCATCTCCCTGATTATAATGTTGTTCATTTTTTTAAAAACACTTCATGGATTGATTTAAAACAATAATTTATGTATAAAAATGATAATTATTTAATGAATATTATTCTATAGTGGAATGAATTTTGACAACAAGGAGTATTTAAATCATACCAAATCCATTTTTGATTCATGTACCTAATATCGACAAAACATCCAACGTGAACATAAATATTTATGTAATTTTTGTAACATTGTAAAAATTGATATAATAGGAATAATAAAAATGAATAATTTTAACAATAAATTTCAAATTATCCAATATGTAGTATTTAAAGATATAAAGATTGTGTGTGATGAATCAGACTCGTGGTAAGGGACTCCTTAACTAAAACATCATTTTTTTTTGTGTTTTATGGATTTATTATTATAAATATTTCCCATCAACTTCCATGTTTCAAAAAAATTATATGAATTAATTTAAATATAAATGAAAGTTTAAAACTGGGTAATTTTGAATTTCTCTCAAATTTTATCAAAATTAGATCCTTGTAGGGGAATTCATTTCAATTACTTTTCATTGATGCATATCAAGTTGTTATGGACATTTATTATGATATAAGGTGTATATATAACCCTGTTGACAAATTATACAATGAATTAATATATTATAATGATATTTAATTTTTTTGTTTAATTTTATTCTTTAATGATTTTAATTCATGAATACTCTGAACTGGTAAGGGAAAATATAACTAAACCATCATTTTAAAATATTTAATGACTTGTTCTTGTAAATCGTTATCATTAATGTGCATTTTTTTGAAATGGTTTTCTATATATATTTATATGTAAATAATGTTTTTGAAATGTTAATTTTTTATTATTTTTTTCAAATTTTTATTGGACACTTTGATTCAAAATTCTCCTTCTTAAATGATTTAATTTTAATATAAAAATTGATTTATTATATCAATAACATGGAATGATTTTTTAACATATACTCCATGAATGGAATTTAACCATTTTATATTGATATTTTTAATTGATGTTTACATTATCAGTTTAACATTTTATTTTAATTTTATTTAATTTATGATTATGATAATTGAAAAAAGAATTATGATTTCAAAGTGGAAAATTTTTTCCCCTTTAAGCGTGTTTTATGTTTTATTATTCTATTAATGATATTTGGAAATTTTTATGTATATGGGTGGTTTTGTGATAAATTGAGGGTGGTTAAGAATGTGATAGATCAACGGATCCTTGGGTATTGAGACAACGTTAAACAATATGGATTGTTATAATAGATTTAGGGAATATATTTTGATGGGTATTACAAATATAGCCACAATAGTTACTTTCTAAGTTGATGTCAATGATAAAATGTAAGAATGATATAGATGCAACAATTTACCTTTATAATTTTTTATTTCAAAGAAGTTATTCACGAATCTTTTGATTTCCTAGGTTATTTTAAAGAACTTATGTTTTATGGGTGAAAAGTATGATTTTGTGAAAATGTTTTTATGAGTTTAAAATATTCATGGAAAATCAATTTAATTCCTTAATTATATCATTTATTGAGATTTTTGTTCTCAGCCTAGTTTTTTAAAATCTTTTCAAACAGATTATATAATAAAAGAGTCAAGGATGGGATCAAGTATGGTTATAATATATAAATTCCATTTAGATGATGGGATTAATTTGGAATACTTTTTTCTAGTCTGTATAACACTAAAGATTGTTATATGAAAATATAATTTTATTAACAATTATCTTTTATTGAGTTTAAATAATTACAAAGATATGGATACCAATTAGGTTTTAAATGATCTTAAATTTTCAGTTAATTATGGGTTTTTACATTTTGGGGTTCAAAATGAACGGTATGAGATAAAATGCGTGGAAAAAACATGTTATGGATTTTTTAGGACTTTATATCATTATGATAATGTTATAAAATTATATAATTTTAGGAAAAAGAAAACCCATAAAAATGATGAAAACCCATCACATCGAATAAGGATGTAGAAATAAAAAACCCAATGGAAGTGTGAAAATTCATTATCACCTACCATAGGGCTACAAGAAGCCCCTAGTTGGTATGCCATTTTATTTTTAGTTAACTGAGTTTATGGAATAAGAATAAGTTGATTTTGGGAACTTTTATTTTATCTAATGGATATTTTTTGTATAAGAAAAGGATTTTTGAATAAAGTAATAAATGTCAAGTTGATTGACATTAAATATTTTTGGGAACACTATATTCCATAAGATAATATAATATTATTGTTTTTTATTTAAAGAGTTGTCGTTGAATTTTATTTTGTAAGAATCTATGTTTTTATTGTGGACTTTTGGTGGTATGAGTTATTTATGGAAATAATTAAACCATCTTGTAGAATATGTGATTTTTGAAATTAAATGTTTAGAATGAGTCATTTTGAGTGGCGGATGTTATTTGGAGATAAATGTTAGAACATATCTTGGAATATTAATTGATTAAATCCTTATAATTTTTGGTATTTAATCTAAATTGTAATATTTTTATGTATTTTTAATGATAATTATTTTCTTAATGGCCTATGTTGGAAATTGGGTATTAATTTTTAATTTTGGATATAAAATTTAGTCATTCTTCTTTTAAAGATTACTATATATAGGAAATTATATTATTTTTATCCTAACATATTGGTATTAGTTAATGTTTCTAGAGCAGATGAATATAGAGTTAATATTTTGTGTTTTAGGTGATTATCTAGATGTTTATTCTACTGTTTCAAGTGTGAAAAAAGAATCTTAAATACTCCTCATTTGGAAAAAAAGATGAGTTTTTGTTTGAATTTGATTAAATTATGAAGATATACATTTCAAGTAAGTGTATTTCATTATGATCGTACTCTAGGTACTAAATGAATTCCAAAAAATACCAAAATGATCATAATCCAACAAAAATTTTCATTTATATTTCCTACTATGATATCAAATACTTTTTAACCCATCAAAAAATTATGGTTTGATTGTTAAGATTCTCGTAAAAATGTTTTACATTATTCTCCATCAGAACTTTATCATTATTTTTCTCTTTTATATCAATGTTTTCCTACATGGAAACATTGTATGTGTTATCTATGTTTACCTTCAGACATTCCATTATTTATTTTAAAGTGGATATTTTGTAAGTCCTTTTTTCGATGTGAGATTAAAATAAATGTATTTGGAAATGTCATACCATAGTTACTGAAGCCAAATTAATTTTTTGAGGACTCAATTTCCAAATGTCTTAGATAATGTAACATCCTGAGTTTTTTAATAGGAAACATGATGTTCGATATCATACTTGATATGCCACATTTAGATTAAATGAACTAATTAATATTATTATTTAATAAGATAGTAATCACAAAACCATTTGAATGGTGGGAATAAAAATGATTAACTGAACTATGAAAATAATTTTTTACAAATAATTATATAATGAATAATTGGTTACCAAATGAATAAACAAACTAAATAAAAACCAATTGAATATAAAGGTTGTGTTTTTTTTAGAAAACTACTTAAATGAAAATAAGAGAGTTTATAAAATAATAAAATAACTCATGATGTATTTTATTAATGAAATATATATATAAATATAACTAGTAAATTGAATAAATGTTTTAAATTAATCTTTTATATTTTATATACATTAAATAATAACAAATTCAATTTTTCAAATTAAAGAAGTATTTTTCCAAAAATTAGTTTTTATACCTTCTATTAGAGAATCCATATTAAATATTGTTTTTGATACTATTAAATTTTTTTTTTGAAAAAAAAATACTTATTTCGAATAGGGACATCAAAATTTAGTTTGGATAAATTTATGGTATTGTTATGATATAGTTCGTATTTTAATGAATAGTGAAAAATAATAATTTTAGTTAAACACTTCTTTTTCATCTAATTTATTCATATTTTTAGATTATAAATTTAAATGGTTTTAAGGTAAAATTAGATGATATTTTTATCACTTAACCCAATATAGTTCAATGTATTTTTTTCAAATAAAAATTAAATGAAAAAACAATATAAACTTTTGAATGTTTTACATAAAAACAACATTTTCTTGATTTGTCAGCGAGATTAGTTTTAAACATAATTTAACCATGAATGTGAGTTAAATATTTAAAATTGTACATAAAACATTATACTCATAATATAAAATTTGGTCCAACAGGATCAAAATAACCTTTGGTGAGTTTTGTCTTAGTATTTTTTACCACAGTTAAAAGTAAATATGGAAATTGAAGGTAAAATTAATATTTTTATATTTTAAAAATACCCCAAATGTTTTAACAATATTATTGTATGAGTTGTTATTAACCATGACCATCCTTGGGTCAAAAGTTTTACCATTAGGATCCAAATGGGTGTGATTATGACATTTATAACATTTAGTTTAACGTAAAGGAAAATATGTCATAAATATTTCTTTTCATACTATTAAATATTTGATATGTGGTTATGTTTGTGATATATTCAACTATAAATAGTAAATTGAAATCTATAAATATTACATAGAACAAGGTACTTTATTTATAATATTTAGTAGTTAAATTATTAAATTTAATTATGACACAATGATGATTCAGTAATAGATTTATTAATGAATAATGTAATTAAATGATATTAATCATATTAAAATAAATATAATTGGAAATACATGAATCCATACAAGAATTTATTGGATGAATGTAAAATTTTATTATTTAGTTATTCTTTTATGGAATTATGTTTTTTTGATATTTTAAAAAATAAATGTAATGAAAAATGTCAAAATTGACATAATTTATATATTAAATTATATAAAATATTTAATTAAATGATTTAAAATTTAATGAAATATAATATTCCAAAAAAAGTTTAAGATAACTCTACAAAATTCATTAATGAATCATAAAATGGACGTTTTTCATGATTTGGTAATTATTTTAACCATATAATTGTAAAGTACGTGATAAAACGGTACGAGTTAAAACGGGTTAAAAAAATAATGATAAAAAATAGAAACACTTGTCTAATTTTAATGTGATGATTATATTAGGACCCAAAGTTATATTATATCTTATCAAAATGAGTTTTTACACATTTTGAATCGAAATAGAATCTATATTCATTTATTACTTTTAATAATTCTAAGGGTTCCACTCCTTTCTTCTATAAAAATAAACCCATTCATCTCTATTACTCAAACTTCCAGAACCTTTTTGATAGGTACCAATAAACCCAAAAACCATCATCAAATCCCTACCCACATTAAAGAGGCATTTTTTGGTATAAAACCATTCATAGTGGTTTAATGGTGTTTTACAAAGGAGATCAACCAAAGAAGAGGTATCAATTTTTTATAGTATTTCTATTTTATTTTGTCTTACAGTTCTTTCAAAAAAACATAATCATATATGAAATAATAACTATAATATAATAAATATACATATAAATAATGATGATATCAACATAACGAAATATTCATATCTACTTCTATTAAATGTGAATGAAACTAATCGTTTGTGTGTAGGTGTGAAGTATCTGCACCACGGATCGATCTAATTTGTTTTTCATACACTTCTATAATGAGTGGTTATAATAAGAAAGTTAATATTCATATGTTACATTAATGAAATATTAATCATTATATTATAATAATCTATCAATTATGTTTATACATTCAATGTGTAAAATAATTATATTGTCGTTTGTGCGTACATGTGAACTATACCCACCACGAAGCGATGTGACTCATTTTAATACATTACATCACTTGTATAATATATATAAACATATTTATATTATTAATGTGATTTTAATGAAGTTATTATCATTTGGTAAATATAAAATAATACATAAATTCTTTCCATATTGATTAATGAGAAATGGAAAACAATACTCATGTATATATGACTTACCATCTCCATGATTGTAATGTTGTTTATTTTTCATAATCAAAATTCATTGTTTTATTTAAATGTATAATTTATTTATAAAATTATAATAATTTCATTAATATTATTCATGTGATGAATTAATTATGGCCACATAGACTATTAACACTATACTAAGATCATTTTCGACTCTAGTAGAGAATACTGAAAAAACTTCTGACAATAACTTAAATAATAATGTAATTTTTATAACATTGTTATAAGTCATATAAAAGGAATAATAAAATTGAAAAATATTCCCACAAATATTGATATTAACATAAGTGTATTATTCAGGAATAAAATGATTGTACGTGATGAATCAGACTCACAACACGGGACTCTTTAACAAAAACATTATTTTATATATTTTAAGGATTTATTATTATATATATTTTTCATTAATATATATGAATTAAAAATGGTTTTTATGAATTTATATATATATAAATTAATGTTCTAAAATTTAATATTTTTAATTTTTCTCAATTGTTTTCATAAAGGGTTCCTTGTAAGGGAATTTATATCAATATCTTTTCATTGTGGCATATCAAGAGGTTATGCACCATAATTATCCTATATGGTGTATATAAAACCACTTTTAGACCTTATATCATCAATTATAATATTATAATTACATTTATGGTTTTTTAATGTTAATATTTAATTATATTTATTCATGTTCATTCTCAAAAGGGAAGAGACCCTTTTACTAAATGTCAGTTTTTAATTTTTTAATTATTTGTTTTTCTAAATATTTCTTTTTAATTCCCATGTTTTCCAAATGGATTATGGGTTTATTTATACATAAATTAATTTGGTAAATGATAATTCCTTTCAGTATTTTTAATGTTTTTTAGTACAAATTGATTCGAAGATCTTATCATTAATTTTTTTAATTGTGATTAAAAATGGATTGATTATTTCAATTATATTGAATATTTTTTATCAAATAGTCCATGAATGTAACTTCTCACTTTAATGTCACAATTATGTATATATATTTACATTACATGACTACCATTTTAGTTTGAATTAATGTGTTTTCATTTATGAGTGCATTTCTTGTAATGATGAAATGTGGTTTCATTATAGAAATGTTATTTTTTTAGTTAATATTGTTTTACGGTTTAGGTTTAAGTTATGGTTATTAGGAATTATTTATGTATATGGGTGGTCCCATTATAAATTGATTCCTGGTTAGCTCGTGATATATCTCTAATGTAGGGGTAGTGTGATATAGTTAAATGATAAGGTTTCTCCAAAGAGATTGAAAAAATATATTATGATGGGTATTCCAAATGTAACCATGATTGTTACACTCTATGTAGCTGTAAAAGCTACATTTTAAGTATGATATGGATGAAAAAACTTACCTATATGATTTATTACTACTTATATGTTATTTCAATAATCTTATGATTTCATGAATATTGTTAATGAAACTATGTTTTATCGGTGAAAATTATGATTTTGTGTAAATGTTTTCATGACATTAAAATATTCATGGACTGTCAGTTTCAATATTTATTTATATCCCTTGCTACGAACATTATTCTAATTATATGTTTTTTTAATTTTTTTACATGATTTAAAGAATAATAGGGTCATGTATGGGATCAAGAAAAAGTTAGGATATTTAAAACCGAAACAAAATGATATTTATTTTTAAAATATTTTTTTATTAGAAACTAGATATATTGTATAAGTGTCTAATTTATAATATTTGAGTTGTTATTTAATATTTATGGCTGAATAATATAAAAATATAATCCTAAAAATATCCTCAATATAAATTATTTACTTAAAATAAGATTATGAAGAGTTTAAGGTAGGGGCCTTTTAAAAATACATCCCAAAATCAATAAACAAAATCATATCCATCCAATGAAATCATATGGTCGAAATCATTGGAGTGTATTCCCATTGAAAGATAATTATGATAAATAAATCTCTTTTTATGTGTAATATTATTATGAAATATCACTTTGAACATTTATTGAACAAAAGTTTATTTCATAGAAAATAACCTTTTTAAACTATAAAACTCATAATTTATTGTCAAAATCCTTTTCATTGAAATTAAATTTTACAAATAAGAAAAAATCAAATATTAAGGAATCATTATTTAATAATATCCTTATTAAAATGAAATTTAAGCATCCAAAGAATGATTTTTAGAGTAATGAGTAATTTTTTACACAACATGTAAGGTAAAAAGAACATTCCTTTTGTACTATAAAATTGATCAAAAAGTTATTCTATTAGAGAAAGACATGAAAATTAAAATTAATATATTTTTTAATGAAAAATAAAATGAGTAAAAATGTTTTATAATAATATTTATAATATTAAAACATTTTTAGAACATTTTTAGATAAAAATGTTTTGAATGAAAAATTATTTACAATCAAAGAGAGATATAAATCCTGATTTTCCATAAAAATTAATTCGAATTTTAATTTCCAAATAGAGGAAACTGTACTATTAAATGAAAAAATTCTTGAATAAATAGAGTAGAATAAAATATTTTATTTTTATGATAGAAATATCAAATAATTCCCCATATGGGAGAAATTAAAAAGGAACCCTGAATAATGTTGAGATTTCAAAATAAACCCTTAACACTATGGTAATAATTTTATCACAAGACCCATGAAAGAAATTAATTTAAATGAAAAATTAAATTCCATTAAAATAAATGAATTAATTATATAAAAAAAAGTTCAACATATATAGCACACAATTGAAATATTATTGAATAGGTTTTAAATTTCACAGAATTGAAAGTGAGATGAAAAACCAAAACATTGATTATGAATCATCACCTATGTCCATTAACTTCATGAATAAAAAAAGAAGAATTATTAACTTTATTAAGAACCATTTTAAAAATTAATATTACATTTATTTCATGTATTACCATGATATATGTTGATTCTTATTCAATTTTTTTTACATCAGTTGTTTCTATGATATGTTGATTATGTTTTAGAAATAACGTCGGTAGGTTGACTATGGTCAAATAAGTACTTATTTAAAAATATTAGAAAATATCCAAGAAATAATTATCATATCTATAAATAAATATTATTATAATATCAAATTATGAAATTTAGTTATGAAAAATGAACTACTTTACAATCCTGGTGATTGTAGGAAATATTTATAACTATGTAATGTTTCCATTTTTCAATAACAATTCTAGAAGGAAATGATGTAATATTTTTTCTTTTATCAGTGACTGTAATATCATATATTACATATTAATTATTATAATATACTAATATATTTCATTAATATGGTGTGATGATGAAAAGGTATTCACATGACTTCCTGATGGCGGTTGTACACACATAGACAAAAGATGTTATGATATTCAGTGTAATAAATAAATGATATCTAAACTTCTTCATATTAATAAATATTTCATGAATATAACAATAATTTAATTTATGTTATATAAATTCGAAGACATTATCCTTATTAACTTCCATTTAATACATTAATGAAAAATTAATAACACTACTTCGTGAGGCGATAATCCGTCATACACAAGAGAAAAGTTATTTTATACCATAATAAATGCATGTTAAAATTTATATATGATATAATAACTCTAGAGAAATTATTATTATTTATATATCATAAATATTTATCATATCCATCATCATACACAATATTGTGAGTTTTTTTGAAAAAATGTGTCACATGTGTTTGTGAGTCGGTAGTATATCGTACACATGAGAAAGGATATGGTTTAAAATAGAAGGTAAGTGAAGACAAATATATGTAATTCCCATAAGATAATAAGTTATTATTATATGGTATATAATGGTTCTATTATTTAATAAAAAATATAAAATATTTCATGTATGTAAAGGATGAATTAAAAAATGCATATTTATCAATTTACCTCTTCTTTGGCCACATCATTGGAACTATAACCAATAATTTAAAGAACTAATTTATGAAAAAAATGCATATAAAATGAGGCTACAAGATTTTAAAATTGTTTCAGTGAGGTCATGGATGATTAAAAAGCATCTAATTTTTTAAATAATATATTATAGTAGGTGGCCTTTTATATGTGAGGTGAGTGGAACACTTGTCATTTTAAAACCAAACATGTGTTCCTAAGTATTTAACTTTCCACGATGATCCAAAATAGATTATTCATGATCCATATAAATTATAACATCAAAATCTGTCCATCAGATATGTTTGATATTTTTTTGTGACATTGTAACCCACATATTTTCTATTTAAACACTCATAAACCCATTTTTATCATAACATCTTTAAATATTTTTTTTACTAATTTCACTATTGATTATCATTAAAAACATTGTTTATCTTATTAGATAACAGAAATTATAATTATTCCAAATAAGGGATGAAAATTCCATATTCTATTCTCATAAGTAGAAAAAATTAATTTGAAATTGATTTTGATTACATGAAGAGAATTTATTGTTTTAAGAAGAAAATGTTCAAAAGTATTTAATATTTTCATATCAAAATAATACTTGAATATAATTATAATCTGATAATTATTATTAATATATATATATATATATATATTATTTTTCTAATTTTACATTATTACCAATACCAATTATTATTTTACATTATAAATAATTTATACAAAAATGTTTTTTGAATAAAATTTCAATATTTTTCACTATTTAGGATAAATATAAACATTAAAGAAAAATATAAATAAATCACGACCATATAATATTTTTATTATTTTTAAAAAAATTAATTATTGTTTCAAAAATAACACCCAAAGGTTGTGAAAAGTATTTACAAAATATCATCGAAAAATGTGACTTCACCACCTTTTAGAAATAAGTAATTTATAAGAAAAATTTTATTTTATTAAATAATTTGGTTCAAATTATACTTATAATTAATAAGTATATTATTTATTAATTTTTTAAATTTATTATACATATAATTTTCTTAATATACATAGTACTATTCATATACTCAAATTTAACAGATATGTTATAATGGTATACTATATAACATTTCATTCAGACTCAAGGTTCAATATTCATCATTATACCGACTAGATTAAATTTATTTGAATTGATAACAAAAATTGTTTATACTTAGTGTTACATCTCACTTATAATAACAGATTTATAATTCTTATTGTAGTATTTATGGTTATTAAATTCTCCGCACAATATTAGATTTTTCCATAAAAATTTACTCTCAATATCGATAGTGCATATCTTGATAATTGAAAGTTCTATTATCGAAAATCAACATTGTAAATGGATTTATGAAATACTATTATTAAGGGAGAAAGGGATGTATAATGGTCATATATAATAAATAAACTAGTTTTATGTTTAGGACATCATTAGTGGAATGTGATGATATGAACATTGAAGAAAAGAATAAATAATTATACAGAGTAATAGAGTTCATTGATAATAAGAAAGTGAATGATTAATGGAATGTTATGTACCAAAAACTCATAAATATTTAATGATTTATAAGTCCACTGGTTCAACATAAATGATAAATTTCTTAATTTTTTCAATTCCATTTTACAATAGTTTAGAAATTCATAGTACATGTTATCAAATAAACATAAATCATCATTTGGTGATGTAATACATTAATATCTAAAACTAGATATATTGTTCAACATAAAAACATTCCTAGATGGTTATCCATACAAACATTCCAAAATATTAAGAAACAAAACTATTGAATGATGGTCACTAAATTTCAGAAATTATCTTACCATTAATCACATAAAAACATGAATTATATATTAATTATTATATATCATACATGTGAATACATCCACCATGTATTCCCCTAAATAATTGAAAAAACCTGAAATACCATATAAATATAATAAAACATGGTTTATTCCTTATTCCATTTATTATTAATAGAATATTTGATATATTTATTAAATTAGAAAATAATGGTAACTACTGTAATAATATCATGAAACTCTTTGTCAACAAATCATTAAGCGGTTCAAAGGAACTCAGTACTATCCATTTCAGTTTACGAATATCAATCACTACAAAATCCCAATATAATTATATCCACATCAAGTTCATATTTAGGATTATATTTCATTCAATCATGTGTTTTATAATATTTTATTGTTTTTATAATAAATCATTTTTCATGGTCATCTATACAATTCAATAGACTCATTCAAATCCTTAATGAAAAAGTACTATTGTTCAATTTTTATTCATTTAATAATACATAGTAGATAAATATCACTGATAAAACACTCAAATGAAATTATTATATAATATAAAAAGAACCTTAATCATTTAAAATCATCTTTTGTAATATCATAGTCTTGACCAAGATCCACTAGATAAATTTGAGGTATATTCCATTTAGTATTAGGGAAACTATTTTTGTTGGGCCCCATACCCTAATAGTTGATGAATTGAACATTAGAAAAAACCTTTCCCCCATAAATCATGAAAATATCGTAATTTATCTCCACATGTTCTGAAATATCCTATTCTATTTATAAAATTACTACTTTTTTCTACCCATAATTATCCCATTTGGGAAAATCCTTATTTACCCTCTTCCTTTTATCCATATTTTTTCATTATCATCCTATTCTTCTATTGATTCCAATTAAAACTATAATACATATAGAATTCATTATAAATCTTTGTAGAACATTACAAATAGACCTCAAATGATCTGAATTTCTAGGAAACTAATCTATTAAAAAATATTGTCTTAGACTTATCAAATATTTGATCATCCTTACTAATTGGGTTACATGCATTTTTCATGTTCCCATTACTTTTTCTATGAACCATTACCAAAATAACACATACCCTATATTTGATCATATCATTATGAATAATAATATATAATCAACCAAAAAAAATGTAAATAACATAAATTCAAAACATTATGGAAATATAATGCCATAACTATAAAGATGGTTTCTATGGGAATATCAATAATTTAAAATTATTTATAATGGTTTGTAATGGGAAATGAGAATTGTTATAATATTATTCCCTTATATTTTTAGACTTGGTATGTTGTAAGACTTTTTTTCATACTCCATGGGATGCTTGAGTCAATACAAATATGACCTTTTCATAGTTATTACCCAAAGGTTCATCTTTTATTGAACCACACACACATGAAGTATCCAAACATAAATATTAAAAATTTAAAAACTACATACTATCTACCATACCAAAACATTATTATGTTCATATATACTTATAATAAAATTATAAAATTGTGTTATAATCCCTAACCCATGTATTCCAAAATTAGTTTCATCAGTTACTACTAAAAATCTTCCAATAACAACTATAGATACCTCAACCCTATTAGAATAGTGTTAGTGTCTACTTTGTTAATTTGGAATAAAATACTAGGAATCGTACCACAAAGGAAACAATATTTTATTATTCTAGGTAATATAGATATGTAATTGAAATTTAAATTAAATTTCAAAATAAAAAAATATTCACAGGGTTTTCTTTTATAATTACATTATCCCTCTTAGTGTACCCAAGCATATCAATAAACAAATTCATCATATCATGTGGAAAATAATACATAAGAAATGAGTGTTCTCAAATGCTCTGTTAGGGTATTCGTATAATAAAAGAATTAAAAAAATGAGGCGTAATAAATATGGAAGGGTAAATAATTAAAAAAACTCCCTAAAAAATAACATTATCATAATATGGATGAAATGAATCATGATAAAAAAATTCTATAAAAAAATAATGTGATCCTAAAATGTTTCCAAGTATACACTTAATAATCTGAAAATTAGAATGAATATCATGAATAAAATTTAAAATTATAGAATATGTAAAACTATACATCTAGAACATACCATTGATGCCTTTGGAAAAGATATCTAATATACTCAATTCTTCGTGATGATATATCCATATAAATGGGTAAGGCCTTGGCCTAAACCAAATCTAGTTAGTCTCAATTAACTTATAGATACATGTAAGGGATATATTTCACTCGTCAAATTAGATACTATGTCATATCAATTACTCACATGAAAGGGGTTAAACAAAATGAACATAAATATTTATATTAAAATAAGTATAAGAAATGTAAATACATTCCCAAATCAATGATAATAATTATAAACCAACCAGTGGATTAATAAGGATGATATATTTTTTGTATATCCTAATTAAAGCATAATTGATAAAAAATTGATGTAATCATTGATGGAAAATTAATTTTAAAGAATACTTGGAACATTGCATGAGAATAGTTACTTTTACTTGAAAATCATCCTTTTTATTTTAAAACTAAGAAATGCATAAATTATTATCAAATCCAATTCTATTATATTTACTTTTAAAAAAATGAATTTAATAAATATTAGGGAAAAAATAAATTTAGAAACATCTATAAAAAATGTAAAATTATGATTCATGGAAATCATGTCTTGGATTTTTGACCAAAGAGATCATTAAAAAAATTGAAAATATATTTAAGGAACTTAATTTTGGATGAAATTGGATTTTTTACCAAAGAGATCATTAAAGCTGAGTATTGAAAAAAAATTATTTGAACCAGTTTAAATTCCATAGATAGGTATTTATTGTACTATTACCTGAAAAATGTCATAAATAACCAGTGGTAAAAAATAAATTTATTCTAAGATTCAATATTAAAATAATACCCCAAGGGTGACTTAATAAAAAATCTTGAATAAATATGATATTGTGAAATAATCCCATACCACATTGGTGACATATATATTATATTCCCCTTGAATTACATGTAATTTATGGAATCATTTAATACCATTAATATAAATGAATTGAAGATATATCTTATAAAAATAGAAGTATATAAAAAATAAAAATTAAATGGTGGTGGATATGGTGTGTGTCTCATGGATTTAATAGAGTGATGAGAGAAACTTTCCCTGTGTACGACTCCTCATATAGGTTCCTTACCATACTGATTAATTTTTTTTAAAAAAATTATACTTCTCTAATATCCATTTTAATGTGTATTATTCTTTTAATATCACTTATTTTATTAATATATATTATCAGTTAACCAATTATTATTTTTGGATGTCTGGAATATATTTGGACTATGTATTGAAAAAGTATTTGGTTTGTTAACTATATTCATAAATGTCATCATTTAATTATCTAAAAAATAATATTCATGATATAATTATCATATTTATATATTAATTACACTTTTAAAATCAATAAATAATGATATTTATTAAAAATGAAATGTGTTACAATCATGGAGATGGTAGGTCATACATACATATGAGTGATGTTTCTGTTTTACAATAATAAATAAAAAAAATAATATAATTAATATTTTATATTTTCATAAAATATCATAACAGAAAATCTATAATATTATTTCATCAAATATAATTAAATATATCCTTCATGTGATTTAAAGATGAAAATAAGTTTTCATCACTTTATAAAGGTGGTAGTTCACACATACATGAACACCATTTTCATTATTCATTATCTAAAATAATGATTTATTGGGATTTCATAATTAATTATAGGGAATTAATATTATATTAATTTTTTATATCACTTATATGAATTAACATTTTATTCATTTCATTCCATACCGAAGAAATACTAAAAAACAAATCACATAGCATCGCAAGGTGATAGTCCATCGTACACACAAGTGACGTTATCATATCCTCTAAGAAATGAAATGAAAAAAAATTATATATTATTTAGTGATTCCATTTTTATAATTATGTTAATAACATTATATATATATATACATTATATAAATCATTATACACAATAGTGAGATTTGATTATTAAAAAATGTGTCACATCAGTTTGTGAGGTCACATTCCCTTATACACACGATGAACAATATCTTTTTAGGAATATGAGACAGATATTGGTCATTACATTACAGGATAATCTCTCATCATATGGGACATATTTTAGTTGTTATGAAATCTTAATTTAATAAGATTTGAACAAGGGGAGAGAAGAAATAAAACATAAACCACATTTTTAGGAATATTACCTCTTCTCAGACTACCAAATTAGGATTATTCCACAAGTATTACTATAATGTATTTAAGAAGAAACGATATCCTCTATTATTAACGGATGGATTTGGTATTTTATCTTTTCAGCATGTGGATGAAAAAAATGCTTGTAATGTGTAATGAATATAAAAGTGGGAATGACCTTTTATAAGTGGGGTGACTATGTCATATGTTCACAATGAAATATTTACTTATATTACAAGATCAATTTTATGTTATACATATATATATTAAATATTTTGGATAATATAATCCTTATTACCTTCCATGAAAATA
This sequence comes from Viscum album, assembly GCA_963277665.1. Lineage (NCBI taxonomy): Eukaryota > Viridiplantae > Streptophyta > Magnoliopsida > Santalales > Viscaceae > Viscum > Viscum album. The sequence continues at coordinate 1,793,725,650 of OY728147.1, forward strand.
GTGAATGAATCAAATCACTTCACATGTATATAGACATCCTACAAATTAATAATATTTTCTTATACCAATTGAATAGAAAATAATATGTCACATGTGATATAATTATTAGAGAAGAATAATTATATGAGAAGAAATTTATAAAAAAATAAATCATTATGAATATTAATGGGAGGTGGTGATTTAATATGATAAAAATTGATATTTGTAGAGGTAGTCTGCCCTACAAATGAATGATAATTTTATAGCACATTTTCTCGAAGATGGAAGAAATTTATTTTATTTTATTTACATAATAACATTTTAGTATATGGAATATATTGAGGCCATTATATAATCATAGATAAATATGAAATTGATGAGGTAGATGTATCATTATAATACAACAATTTAGCGGGGATGTTACATCTCATTTGGAAAACTTCATTAGGTATGAACCAAAATACAACATTTGAGGGCTTTCAAACAAAATAAAGTATTATAGGAAAAGAGGAGGGAATAAAGGAAGTGATTTGGGTAGGTGTTTCACAAAACAATGATAGTTATATGTGTGAATAGGATAGATGATTTTTTTGGAAATTTATATGTTTTGGCAGTGGAATTATTAAAAAAATTTAAAAATATTATGGTATACGGAAATTTTATCATAAATCATTATAATGAATTATAAATATTTTCATACTATTTATGGTTGAAAATAAATTTTAATGAAATAAATATTTTATATTATGATAATTAAAAATATGTAATAAAATTTTACAAATTCCATTTATAGAAGTGGAAATATGTAATGTAAAATTAATACCACATATGTGATGACAAACCATGTTTTTTAAAAGATAATGTTCAATACATTAAAATGTTTTTTTATAAAACATCAAAATAAAAATTATTACAATGATATAAACTATATTAATAGATATATATTTTATCTAATTTGAATTTATAACAAATTAAAAATACAATTGAAACGTTTTAATAATATGATCTAAAAGGCTTTCCTCAATTTTAATTAAGTGTTTTCACAATTGATCATAAAATATAAATTTTAATAAAAATATAAAAAAATGCTAAAATTATTTTGAAATATTGACTTGAAAATGATTATTATATTTTAAAAATAAATTCTAATATTGGTAAAATGTAATTATAAAAAGTTTTTTTAAAGCATGACTGAACCACCATTTCTCAAAATACAGTTTTCAAAAAATGAATCTTTTTTTATCAGATGGTTCTAATTTAATCTATTTTAAATAGATAAAATTTTTACTGATTTTGAAAATTTTTAATCCATTTAATCTTCATAATTTCATCATTATTATTCATAAAAAACAATTTAATGACTAGGATATAATGTTATACTAATTACGTTTAATTTAGAGGTATGGTTTTGTGTCCAATATCATGTAAAAAATATTAAATGTTAAAAAATATAATTTTAATTTATTTAATATTGGGGTTAAATGTACCATAATTTATTAAATGAAATATTGTTTTTATTATAATTTTGTTATGTTAGAAGTTTTTCCTAAATATTTTTGTATAACACCTTGGTAAAACCATTTAACGATAATAGTGGTAAAAATTAATTCATATTAATACTATATATTATGACCAGATATTAGGATGAAAATATTATGTAATATTAATTATATGTATTACAAAATTGGAATCAATTATACATGATTCCATTTCTAGTAGTGATATAATTTCATTTTAATATATGTTCATAAAACAAAATGGAAAACGTTTTTAGGTCATTGAATGTTTTAAGAACAAAATGGATTTTCCTAAATTTATAATGTTGATTTCAATATAATCAATTAGATTACATATAATTAATGTATATTTATTCCTATTTAAAATAAAACAAAAACAAAAAGGATACTTTTAAATACTATATTATTGGATATGAACTAAAATTAGTTTATATTTATACAATAATTGTACAATGATTTCAACAATGTAATGAATATATTTCGTAGATAGATATATTAATTAACAATTTTTTTTATTAAATATAGTTTTTTCCTAAAAAAATATTTATATAAATTTCATGTTACTCTTATATCATGAAAAATTCATAAAATTAGTTTATTATTTGGAAAATAGGTATTTTCCATAATTCACAAAAAATTCAATTATTTTTAAAAATATTAAAATATTAATACCAAGATAACTTTGACATGATGAATTGAAAAATAAAATTTATTTCATCAAATTCAATATGAAATATTTTTGAATGTATGATTTAATAAAATTAATAAACATATTAATGTTTGTTGTGTTTTTATTTCTTTAGAATGAAATGATCATATATATATAATTAAATATCATTTGTTATAATATAGTTTGAAACTTTTTCAATGATTAACTGTTCTTGTACGTTTCATTGTTAAAGTATTTATTTGATTAATTTTTTTATCATGATATACCCATCATTAATAAACTATTTTATACCATAAAATTTACTTTATAAGTATATTTTTCATAATAGCATTGATAAGAAACATGCCTTACTCTTTATAGATAAATAAATCATATTTCAATATATGAAATTTAAGACATTTTCACTAATCAAAATAGTAATAGAGTAATTGGTTATTCTTGATTTTTGCAAGTTGTTATTTGATAAGCATAACTTTTTATGTATTCCATAAAAATTAATGATCACCCATAGTATGGAAGAATTTTATTTTACTATGGGAGATTGAGATTTAGTGGAGTTTGTAAAATATTGGTAATGTTGAATTTGATTTATCTCAAATTAGTGAGGTGTATTTTACTATAATTTTGAATGTGTGAGAGAATAATTTTTATTTGTTTTTAATAACAATAAATTATTTTAATTTATTGAATTCATGTAATTATTATTTGGTATTTTTAAATTTTATTGGTTGGTATAACAATTGATTATATATTATTTAATACATTTTTAAATTATATGATATTTTGTTTAATATTTTCAAATTTTTATAATGATTTGTGAAAATGTTTATTTTAAGATCTTATAATTTCAATTTAATATTTTTTTGGTTGAGTTATATAAATAAATATATGTTTAGTAGGTTTCATTCGAATTTTAAAACTTTTTAGTTTTAAAATGTTATAAAGTAATAATATCTAAAATTGAATTAAAAAAGAAATGTATTTTATAAATTTAAAAATTATACAATATTTTTTAATTATGTTATTCATTTATAAATTATTCGACTTTCCTATATCATATATGTTCAATTATAAATAAAATTCATTGAAATTTTATTTCAAAAATGTAATTTTGTTTTTATTTTCTTCGGATTTTAATGTTAATTAATTTAATGGGATTTATTGGTTAGTAATAAAATTTATTGTTGACATGAGATTATAAATTAAATAAAATCATTGAATATATTTCTGTTCATTAATAAAATTTCATCATGTTTTTATATTATTTAGTTTTAAATAGAAGTTGTTATTTATGACTAATAATATTTTAAGGTAAATTATTTATTTATTTATTTTGGTATTTCACATTATTTTGAATCACTTTTAAATATGGTAGGTTTATTACTAGTGTTAAAATTATTTAAAATGGGAGAAAATATTAAATTATATTAAAAAATATAAATAATATTTATATATTAGGGTAAATGATTTCTTTAAGGGTATTCCTTATCAAAAATAGGTTACTCGACCGTTTTTAGGTTTAGTGTCTTATATGTACAATAATTTTAAATTTGTTTAGATTGAATGTTAATGATGTTGGTCAGTATTTGTTATATTTTTCATTGATTTAATTCTGAATTTATGTGTTTTAAGGAAACTGTGTATGTTATTTAATTTATTTATAATGATAAATTAGTTCATTTAGTTAAAAAAAATTATACATCTATTTAAGAATTAATTTATGTTGCCTTCATTTTTAACTCAAAAATGTTTCAATACAGAAATAATTATTTAATTATTATAAATAAAAATTTATTATATGTGATGCTTACCATATATATTAAATGGTTTCTTGATTTATCAAAAAACAATAATATTAATATATAAAATTATTGAAAATTATAGGTCATTTTAATTGTTTATTGTTATATAATGGTTTATTTATTGTCGAAAAATGTCAAAATTATTGTCATATTGTATTTTTGGGAATTTATCTAATATAAATAGAAAAATATATTATTAAATTTTGATTTTTAATGGATTTTTTATTTTTTTCTAAACTAGTGTAATGTATTCTTAGGATCATTGATATGGTTTCAAAAAACGTGTCAAATAATATTTTTTGTGTTACCCCGAATAAAAAAATTATTTTGCTATAGTGAGTTTATAGACTCATTTCTCATTAGGTGTTATAAAACAATAATTTTATTAAATTAAAAGTATTAATAAACTTGTATAATATCTAAAATACAGATTTTCATATGTTATTTATCTTCTCTTAAAAAGGTATATTCTATTTAAAGAAATTTTTTATAGTTCCCATGAATGAATTTAAGTTCCAATATTGTTCATTTATTGTATTTTTTAAAAAATTAAACTTTTGGAGTATAATTTTTTCTAATTTTTTCTATTAGATAATGGTAAATATGTAGTTTAATGTTTTTAGAAACACATTTAATTTAATTGATTGTTTCTAATTTATAATTGATTTTAATTTTATCAAAATAGTTTTCTATTTTTTAGGAAAATTTATGATCACAATATAATTTAAAAATTATTTAATGAAAGGTAATTTTTAGATCAAATTATTTGTATTGATACAAAGATTGTTTTGTATATTTGATACATTAATATTGATTAATATAGACTCGTTTTATGACAAGTAACTCATCTGGGAAATTTACTATTTCTAAAATGGTTATTTTAGGGTTTTTTGATTTAGAAATAACATATTTTAAAATTTATATATTCTTTTAGGAATTTTATAAATCAATATAATGTTTTTTCATAATATTTTAATGGTGTAACAATATTCTTGGATTCTGACATAGATTTTTATATCTCGTAGTAAATATATTACGATTTTAAATGTTGGATAACATGATTTTATTTATAAAGGGATTATTTTGAATGATTTTATTCAAAATAAAAATATTTCAATAGTAATTTTGGATTATGTAATAAGAATATCAAGGTAATTTTATATTATGATGGGGCTAATTGATTTATAAAAAATCATTCTATTTGAATTAATATGTTGTGTTTCAATGTTTCTTCTATTTCTTGTCTGGATGTTGGTGAAATCACATTTCTAAAATAGGATTTATGATTCTTTAAGGGTAAATGTTTTTTGGTCAAATTGGGAAAATAAACATTCAATTAATGTTAAAACAATGTACACTATATCAAAATTGGAATATTTGTTGTTTATTAGAATCATTTGGAATGTGAATTTTTAAAATGATATAATAAGTTGTGGGTTTCTAATATAATTTGTAAAATATATAAGAAATATTATAAAAAAATTAATTACGGAAATAATTAACATCATTGAAAATGATTGAAGAAATATTTTTTTCACTACTTGGGTTATTTTAGTAACCAAAATTTCTTAGGAATGATCACATTATAAATTTTAAAAATGGATATAAACATATATTTTATTTAGGTGAAAATTTAATAGGTGAAATACACAACATTGGTACACAGTCTCATGGATCATAGATCCATAAAAATGGATACATCGATATTTGAAAAGCCATTTAATGATATAACATGATTAAAACTAGATAATTATATATTTTTTAGAATATGATTCATAACACGATGAAAATTCATTTGTATCATGTAATATAAAAAATTATATTAAATCATGTTTCTAAACATTACGGACCTTAAGGAATATTTTTAAACTTCTTTATGGTATATATACATCTAAAATAATTTATAAGAAGTTATAAATGGAGACCCAACCGAAAAAGGATGTAAATTTTTAGCAATGCTACATTCCAGGAACCATTAACTATCAAAATGAATCATGAGATAAGATCCATGATTTTATCTAATAGGGGTAACCCCAAAATAGTTTATAATAGTGAAAAGTATTTTATATGTCATTTATAACTAAATTACTTTCATGCCTATCAAAATTTTCATTCATAGTATAAATCTTTTTGGGATGAGTAGAGGATTATTATTTTAGTGTCTCTAGTTTTTTTTACTTAAATCATTGTGTATGATATACTAAATTGGGACTATGAAATGAAATTTTGTTTTAAATTAATTTAGTTTTAAATAATATATATTTTTAGAAAATAACATTAATAAATATTTCTGAATAAAATTCTATCTTTTATTTTTGTGGAATACAAAAAGAAAATGAAGCTCAAATGATGGACTTAACAAATTGGGTGACTAGTATATAGTGTTTCATTATACATGGGAGGTACCATATAGAAATATAATATTCAGTGATGGATCCATGGTATGTAGTTATGAAATTCCACATTAATTCAATATGTTAGAGAGTTCAACAAGGGTCGTTGATGTTTCAAAATGATTAAAAAATGGAAAATCATTATCATTTAATTTTGAAAAAAGATTATACAAATTAAAAATTTATTTATTATATATTAAATTGTTTAATTATAATAATTTACTACTGAATAATGTTAGTCAATCTGTTCAAAAATGAAACATAACAGGGTGCAGTAATGCATTATTACTGGGAGAATTATAACACCACACATTTTTATTTCCTGGATTATTCTAATTTTAATGATATTTTTATATGGAATTAATAGTTGAAAAAATATTAAATAAATTATGGGTTTAGAATGGATGGTACACAATCCTATTGATCCTAATTTTCCAAAATTGAGTTTCATAGACAGTGTAGGGAGATCTAAATGTGAAGTTAATGCTCATAGTAACTACGCAAGGTGATTGTGACTATATTATGTTTGACCCTATACATTAATATTCATGTTTGAACATTCCAATTTGGGTTATAATTAATTATTTAGATATTATTATATTTATTTATTTTTATTTTAAATTTATTAATGTGATTGATTGATCGTGTATTGACGCTTTTCCTACTATATTTTTGTAAAACATATGTATCATTTCATGTGATGTATATTATTGGTCATTAGTAGTATTATATAACTATTTAGGTTATGTTTTTTTAATCATGGAGTAAAAACATATTGTGGTGAGTTAGTTAGATTGATTATTTTTTGGTAATTTAAATTATATATTTTAAAAACAATTCTATAATTTTATTTCATATTAAAATAATATTATAACATTATTTTTTATTATTTTTTCATTATTTATGAATTAAATTATATCATATTTCACTAATTTTTATCAAAATCTAAGGAAGGTATCACTCTTTCTGTCATGACCCGTCTCACAGAGACCGTACTATGACTACCACAAGCCCACCATATATAAGCTATGGGCATGAGACTAGCATCAGAAAGGTGTATCCCTAAACGGGAAGGCATTGCATTTATACCTGTACAAATACACAATCCAAGAACACAACAAGATGAAACCATTAAGTAATCTACAGTAGTAAAAAGTTAATTGAAAGTAAAGGGGTCGGAATACAACCCCAAATGGAGAGTAAAAGTACAACTGAAAGGGAAAATAGCTCCTGGAATGTCCACTGAGGATCATGCATGAAGGGTAGGCACAAATCATGATCAGTAGTCACTGAGTCATGTCACATAAAATGGTCCACCTCTGATAATCGTCATGTCCAAGATCCATCAGCCTCGATCAATGATTTCTGTCATCTGCACAAGACACAGCATAGTGCGGGCATAACCCATATAGGAGTTAGTGTAACAATACTTAGTAGGGACCCCAAGACCCCAGTATGTCTCCCTGAGTTCCACAAAGTAAAATACCACAAAGAAAGTCTTCAATCACAAATCATGAAGCAATCATCAACTCTTATTATGCATATGCCCATAAATAAACCTAAGTTATAAAAAGAAACTCATCTCATTAATGATGAAACTTAAGGCTCCTATTTTTATGCCATTTTCACAAATGATCCACAAAGGATGTACACCACAATGGTAACACCACGAAGGTAACACCACAAAGGAAACACCACTATGGGAACACCAAGAGGGTAAGAGTTCAACAAAGGTAACACTACAAAGGAAAAAGAACCACAAATTCAAGGACTCAGTTCACACCAACTATGTACCTTAAGAATAGAATTACAGATGATTAGTCGTAAATATAGTTTATCTAATTCTATCGAGAGGCTCTGCAGCTGACCCACATGGGATTGATAGATTCTAACCCACAAAGTATCACTAGGCACTGACCCCCACAAGATTGATCAATGCTGAACCACATAGGATCTCTAGGTGCTGACCTATATAGGATCGATAAATGCTGACCCACACAGGATCAATGTTTTTTTTCACATTACAACTTTCCACAAGAATTCATCACTAAGCGTGCTTGATTCTGGGAGGATCCTCTCCTCAAGCCATCAGTCGTACATCAACAGCCATGAAAATCCACGAATAAGTATTCCAATGGACAACCATGTCGTAAGGGATCCAATGCGACAGATGGCGCATCAATTAGATGCTTTGTCTGTGACTTATAAGCATTTTTGTACTGAGGGACCTATTGGATTTGGGATTGATCCAACCAAGATATACTCCAACATTCATTAAAACTCATGTAGAGTATACCAAAAGGACTATTTCAATCCAAGTGTCCCAGTTCTGTAGAATGTGTGTCAAATAGATGCTTAGATTTTATGTTATAGTCCTTTATGTGAAACTGGGCCTGGTCAGGTCTGGGTCCGGTCTGACCCATTCAGGTCAACCAGATCCGATTCGGGTCTGACCCAGCTGGGCTAGGTCCTGGAAGGCTTGGTCCACTAGGCCACAAACCGGCCCGACCCACCTGGGATGCATGGCCCACAAGACTGGCGCGACCTCTCCCATAGAGGGGTGCGGCACGCTAGGCCTACACAACCCGACTTGCAGAGGGCGCGACCCATTAGGCTCGTGCGGCCCGACCCGTGGAGGGGCGCGAAACTTTAGAGGTCATGTGGCCCAGCCAGCGGAGGGTTACGGCCCTCTAGAGGTTTTTCCCAATGGGGCTCACGCTAGCATAAATGGGTGGAGATTTACGCTACCCCCTTATCTCTCAAACGGCTGTATCATTCGGGTTACACAGTTGTGGCACAACTGGGTCACTGTGGGATCCATAGGGGAAGGTCCCTCCTCCACTACTGGGGCTTTGTGTCGCGTCCATCTCCAATTGTGCACGATAGCGTGCCTATCCACATCTACCTTTAGCAGCCTACACGAGTCGGCCACCGTCTTAACCCACTGCGACTACGTCAACACCCTTCTCAGCCGGCAGTGCATGATGGCGTGCTGATATCCCATCAATGGCTGGATGTTTCCATCCACCGCTGTCACCTACCAACACCGATAACCAATGTTTACATGCTGGTATCACGCCGATGTTCTTCCACCGGTCACCGGGTGAGCTCCAATGGGCCGTCTTTTCATCTGTAGGTACCATCAGCTACCCTGGGATACCCTCTTCACTGCTCGACCCTCCATTCCAGGTTCTGTCCAATCCAAATAAAAATTACCGAGAAGAACACATAGATTAAAAATATAGCAGAGGCCCCAGGATTAGTTAGTTTGGCCTGTGCCCTCTACATTACCGTGATAACAAGACGAGAAGGATACATCATTCCACAATCTATTAAAATTAAAAAAAGATAAATCTCTACCTCAATATCGTTGGAGAACGTCATGTTTGAGGAGGATTTGAGGTTCTTTAATCGGTGGCACTCATCACCACCCACTGGGACCGGTTCCGTCCTTCAAATGACTGGCTTCGTGGTACTTTCCTAAAGCTTCATCTCATGGTAAAGTTGTGCCAATACTTCTCAATAAGATCCATATAAATAAGGGAGAGGGAGGGAGAGTATCACCCATGGAATTAATGGGGTTTAATTAAACAAGGAATATTCCTAATTTGAATGGTACTATTGAAAATAATTGAAGAGTCAATCCATTTAATGGTTTAAAATGTTGTTCGTCCCACCACCACCGCTTGTCCATTGGAGGGGAAAAAGGAAAATAAAATAACAATGTTATCTTATTATTTTTTTAAATGACCATAATCTAACTTTTTCTCCCGACCTACCATGGTTGTAGTGAGGTATTTCGTTATGAGAATTTTGGTGCTGCAGATTCAATGGTGCCCTCAGATTGTTAATCCAAGCACCGGTTCAAAAGTTAGAAAACTCTACTCCTAATTTTAATGAACATTCCATAAAAAGATCATAAATTCATTCAGGGAACACTAGGACATGTAATCACATGCCGTCAATTTTCAAAGAATCATTATAATTCTATATAATTAAAAAAATTAAATGGAAAAATCTGTGACTTTACATTCTTCCCACCTTAAGGATTTTCATCCCCGAAAGCCACAACATATACTAAGGACATAAATGGGGGCACTAAACATGAATATGAGCCTCTAGATTCCATGTGCTCTCTTGGAGGTTCCCATGCAGCCAACGAATGCACACTATAAGGATCAATCGTCCACAAAGGACTCACTCATGTCGATCCTCAATCTCCACAAGAATATCCGTAAATGTTTCCCCATCATCAAAGTCTATCTCACCATGGTGGATGATGTGAGATGAGTCATGCACATATCTCCTCAGTTGGGATATTTGGAAGACGTCGTGCACCCTCTCCCACTATTGTGGTAATTCCATGAACTATTCCACCTCACCTATCATCAGAAGTATCATAAATTGTATGATAAACCTCAGTGAGAGTTTTCCGCCTAAACCAAATCTCTATAGTCCCCGTTGAGGGGAGACTCGCTAGAATTATTCGCCCCCTCCTGGAACTCTATAGGTCTCTATATCCTATCAGCATAGGACTTCTGTCTACTCGGTGCAGTCTTCATCCGCTCCTGGATGATATTAACCTTCTTAGTGGTAGCCTATACCAACTCTTGTCCCATAAGTGCTGACTCCCCTGGGTCTGTCCAACATAGAGGTGACCTGCATGGTCCACTGTACAAGGTATCAATTTGTTTCATACTGATGGTCGATTGATAGCTATTGTTATACAAGAACTTCTGCATGGGAAAGTGATCCTCCTAACTACAACCAAAATATTAGACGCAAGCAAAAAAGAATTTCCTCTAGTGTTTGAATGGCCTGCTCTGTCTGACCATCCATCTGTTGATGAAAGGCGGTGCTCAAAAAAAGCTGAGTCTCAAAAACCTAATGTAATCCCTTCAACAACCAGGATGTATAACATCCATCACATTCAGAGATGGACATCGATGGAACCCCATGAAGACATACAATTTCTTGTTCATAGAGTCATCCCAATCCATCTACTGATCCCTGCTCTCGAATGTGTAGAAAGTGGACAAACATGGTGAGTTGGTCAATGATCACCCATATGGAATCATGTCCCATGGACATACGTGGAATCCCTATCACCATGTCTATGGAGATACCATCCCACTTCCACTCCAGCGCCTCTAGTTGTTTTTCTAAGCCTTCTGGAACCTGAGGCTCGACATTCACTTGCTAATAAGTGAGGCATCATGAAATAAACTCCACAACAACATTCTTCATCTCTATCTACTAGTGTTGAAACCTAAGGTCCTGATACATCTTTTCCACACTTGGATACACCTCCAGAGGGAATGTATGGAGGACCCTCAACACATCCTCTCATAGCTCCAAAGGTACCATGGTGAATTCTATAAAGAGGATGACGTGCTCCCCACCAATAGAAAATCCATCAGGTTCCTATCCTTAGCATATTTGGGCACGTCGAGCCTTGCAGTAAATGTCCCCAAGAGGTGACTCCTAAAAATGCTAAGTATGTGGGGGATTGATAGTCATATAATGGCGGTTTTATGCTCCATCTCTATCCAAAAAGAATATCTACAGCGCGGCTAGCTGCTCTGTCACCTCAATCAGTAGCTATAAACTAGTTCTCCTGCTGAGTGTGTCTGCCACTACGTTCTTCTTTATAGGAGTGTAGAATATATCAAAGTCGTAGTCCTAGTGTAATTCCATCCAAAGATATTTTCTCATGTTCAAGTCCTTCTGTGATAATATATACCTGAGAATATTCTGATTAGATTATAATATAAAACATTCTTCCATCAAGTAATGTCATAACATCTTCAAGTTAAAGACCACTACTACAAACTACATGTCATGGGTAGTGTACTTCTGCTAATTTTGTCTCAGCTTTTGAGAACTATATGCAATCACTACTCTCTCCTACATCAGGACACATCCATTTCTGGTCCCTAATGCGTCACAATAGACTAAATATGCAACAACCTCTTTTTTTAGCCTCATGATTTGAGAACTCATCAATCTCTACCTCATCTCCTAAAAACATTGTTGGAATCTCTCCATCCATACGAAGTACTGTCCTTTCTTTGTCAAAGTTGACAAGGATTCCACAACTCTTGAAAAGTCGGGTACAAATAACTTATAGTACCCAACAAATCTCAAGAGAATACACACTTAGGTCACACTCTTGGGTGCCTTCTATGTAAGAACTACCTCTATCTTTACCAGATCTATAGAAACTATAGGATCCGAGATAAAGTATCCCAGAAAGTGGACCTCCTGTATCCAAAACTGGCTCTTCGAGAGATTACCATAAAGCTGGTTCTATCAGTGCGTATCTGGAAAAATCTATAGATGATAGGCATGCTCCACCTCTGATGCAGAGTATATCAAGATTTCATCGATGAAGACCCCCACAAAGTGATCTAGTCATGGATGAAAGATCCTATTCAGGAGTCCCATGAACACTGCAAGGGCATTGGTCATGCTGAATGTTATAACAAAGAACTCATAGTATCCATATTGATTTCTGAAGGCCATCTCATGCACATCCTCATATCGTACCCTGAGCCGATTGTTGCCTGATCTGAGGTATATCTTAAAAAACAACCGAGCTCCCTTCAACTGATCAATGTGATAATCAATCCTCAAAAGTGGATACTTGTTCTTCATGGTCACCTGGTTCAGGAAATGATAGTCCACAGAGATTCTCAAACTCCCATATTCTTTATTTTCATACTAAATCAGGGTATCCCTTGGTGAAACATTGGGCCTTATGAACCCCTTCCTCTGCAAGTCCCCTAGCGGTACCCATAGCTCACGATGCTCCATGTGAGAAATATGATATTCTAGATTGGATATTGGTTACTTCCATGGGTATAGGTCAATGTAAAATTCTTCCTCCTTAAATAGAGGTAGTACCAGAACTTCATCAGGAAGGAAATAGTCATACTGGTCCACCACTACAAGATAGCTCAGACTCTTAATATTAAATTATTTGAGTGTATGTCTATGCCACTAATGTGTGATCAGCTGCACCCTCCCCTGGTTAAGTTGATCATGTGTTGAAAAGGTTTCCTTATCGTCAGTGAAGGAAAACCCAGTCTCATCCTCCTGAACACACCACACATTACACATAATATAATCAATTTGAGCATAGACTGAAAATAACCAGTCCATACCCATGATGAAATCGTTAGGCCTCGACGCCGCTACTAGAACATCTCAGACAAAGCTCTCACCACCTAATGTAAGCTCACACTACCGTAACCAATGTGTAATCCTTGAATCCCATCCCATATGAGTCTCTAACCATAAGGATCAGGCCAATGGTTCCATCGAAATCTCCGATCTCTGAACGAGTGTCATGGAAATGAAAGAGTGACTTTCACATGTTTCTATAAGTACTACAGATATGTTCGAGTAGAAATATATCATACCTTGAATCATATCTGGAGCGCTGTGGACATAGGCCTCAGCTTCTTGGAGCTAATCTTGTACCTCTCCACCTTTTTTCTATAGTCGGGGTGGACCACCTAGAGGTGGTGGCAGCATAACCTCAAATTGTCGCCCACCGCCTGCTGCACAGCCAGCTCTGCTACAACATCTACCAGCTTCCTGCACACTTCCTCAATCAAACCTCTGCCTCTGCCTTGGTGGTCCCTCAACCTTGTGCTGGTCGTCCATATGAAGGGTCGGGTAGTCGTGATCCATGTAACCATGCCCGCCACATGAGTAGCACTGCCTAATCCTCGTCTATTCTCCTTTGTCCCAAGAGCCCCGCACCGAAGACCCCATGTACTTAGGTCACCCACCAGATGGTTTGGCCGACTTGGGCCCCTGTGCCATCTATCCAGTAGCTGCTATGGAGGACTCTGCTACCTTACATCTGGTGGTGTCTCTCATTGTCCGTTCGAGATCAGAATAGAATATCTCCACCAAAATCACTCTATCTAGCACCCCAACCTACATAAGAATGCTGAGAAATATTATCTTTGCTCTGATCTCCCATTAGAGAACATCTTCAAATGATCAAACCCTGATGAAAGGGTCGTGCACCTTGTCGGTGGTGTAGAAGGAGAGATCAGTGAACCTTGTCGAGTACTAGGCCATGGTCCAACTTCCATGTTGTAAGTGCATCATCTCCTATATACGCACTGAGTGTAGTATGGATGGGTTGAAAACTTCCCTGAAAAATACCTCATAGTCCGCCTAGGTGGGGGTATTATCATCATGTAACTAGAGTGTTAGAATCCAATATATCCCAGCTTCTCCCTGGAAAATACTGGTAGCTAGGATCCCCATCAGATTAGTTGGTGTCCCAACTAAGTGAAAAACTCTATCCATATCCTCTAGCCAGTCCTCAGATGCCTGTGTATCCATCTCGCCTCAGAACCTTGGAGGCCTCTGCCGGTGATACTCATGCAACACGTTCAGTTGGGGTGCACCCCCAGCTGGTGGGGCTGGTAAAAATGGCTACCTAATGGGTAGTTGTGCTACAAGTACACCTCCGAAAGGTGGTAACACCATAAGAGGGCCTTGCACTGATGCCTCATCGCTTGGTGGTCCGTCATCGTGTACTATATCGGGAAATCCTTGATGGTTTCCTATGCGGCAACATCCCGAAAGAAATTTTTTTTGATGTGGTCAATATGTTATACCCGGTGAGCTAACTCAACAAAATCAAAAGAATTTTTTTCAAAACACACCCAATCAGTTTTTTCAGGCACTGAGTCAAAAATTAGAAATCAGGGTCCTGTTTTATGGATACATCGGCCACCGCACGAACACTGGATTCCACCAACTAAAAACCACACTCATAACACTTAACAATATTGGCAGTTTAAAAATATCAGAGTCCTAGTTCTTCGGTTGAACAGAATCTTCTGATACCACATTTTCATGACCCATCCCTTGGGGCCCATGCTTTGAGTATCCTATGCCCTCCTTCTATAAGCCAGGGGCTAGGGACTAGCACCAAAAAAGTGTATTTCTAAAAGGGAAGGAATTTACTTCACACCTGTACAAAAAAAAAACAATCCATGAACACAATTAGATGAAACCATAATGTAAATTAATGTAGTAAAAAGTGCACAGAAAATTAAGGGGCCGGAATACAAGCCCAAAAAGAGAGTATGCATACAACTGAGAACGAAAACCACTCCTAGAACGTCCACTGAGGATCCTACCTGAGGTTCGGTATAACTTTCGATCACTAGTCCTTGCGTCATGTCATGTCAAATTGTCCACCTTTGAGCACAGTCTTGTCTTGGAACCCTCAGCCTTAGTCAACATTGTCTATTGTCTGCACAAGACACAGCAAGGTGAGGACACAACCCATGCAGGGGTGAGTATAACAATACTCAGTTGGGACCCTGAGACCCTCATAGGTCTCCCATAGTTTGAAAAAGGAAAATACCACAAAGAAAGAATTCAATATCAAAGCACCAAGAAGTCATAAATTCTACATAAGTATATTCCAATAAAGATACCAATGTTATCAAAAGATTGTCGTCTAATTTATGAGGAAAAATTAAGGCACCAACTTTTAATCCATTTTCTCAAATAATACTTGAAGGAATTGTACAAAGAATTTATCACCATGACGATAACACCATGAAGGTGAGAGTACCATAAAGGTAACACTATGAATGTAACACCACGAAGGTCAGAGTACCATAAAGGTAACACTACAAAGGTAACACCACGAAGGTTAAAGTAACAAAAAGGTAAAGAACCAACTCGAACCAGGTATATAACATAAGTACAGATATACAAATGATTAGTCATAAATCTAGATCATCAAATTCTATCGAGATGCTCTACTGCTGACCCACACAAGATCGATAGATTATGACCCACATAGGATCACTAGGTGCTGATCCACACTGGAACGATAGATGATGACCCACATTGGATGGTTGGGTGCTGACCCACACATGATCGATAGATGCTGACCCACATAGGATATATAGGCGCTGACCCACACATGATTGATAGATTCTGACCCCCATAGGATCGATGTTCTTTCTCCACGTTATAGCGAGCCACGAGATTTCAGCACTAAGCGTGCTTGATTCCAAGAGGATCCTATCCTAAATCCATCTTCCATTAATAAATGACCATGATTATACAATAATATGTATCCCAATGGACCAAAATTCCTTTAGGGTTCCAACGCGACAAACGGATCGTCAATCAGACACCCAGTCTGCAACTAATAAGTGTTTTAGTTTCGAGGGCCTGGTTGGATTCAGGTTCGATCCAACCTGGATGTACTCCAACTATCTCCAAAACCCAAGTGGTGTATACCAAAAGGACCATCTCACTCCCATGGTCCCATCTCCATATATGGTTCATCAAACAGATGCTCAGATTTCATGTTATGGTCATTTAGGTGGAACTGGGCATGGTTGGGGCAGACCCGGTCGGCCCGACCCCGCCCGACCTGAGCTGGTTTGGGTCGAATTGATTCACTTTGGGTCCCACCAAGTGAAAATGGGTCACAGAGATCTTGTCCCCCTGGGCTGTGAACTAGCCTGGTCCACCTGGGCGGCGCCGCTCGATGGGCCGGTGCGGCCTAGCCCACGGAGGCGCGTGGCCAGCAGGGCTCGTGGGGAATGGCCCATGAAGGGATTTTCCCACTGGTCTCGCAAGGCCCGTCCAGCTAGAGGCGCGGCCCGCTGGGGCTGAATTGTCCTGGACTAAGGTGGGGCATGGTCTGCTGGAAGCATCGCATGCTGGGGCTCGCGCTAGTTGGCACAATGGGAGGGTTACACTCCCACATTTACTCTGGAACAGCTAAACCATTCGGGTAATGGAGTGGCGGCGCCCCATGCCGCTGCCTGGTCACTGCGGGACCCGTAGGGGAGGGTCCATCTTCCACCACCGTGAATTCATGTTGTGGCCTTCTCCAATGGAACGTGATGGCGTGCCACTCCGCCTCTTCCTTTCGCTGTCGGCCCAAGCCGACCTTCGTCTTCACCGATCACGGCTACGACCATTGCCTTTTCTGTCGGCGGCGCACAATGGTGCGCCGATATCCATTTCATGGCCAGTTGTTTCCAGTCGATACCGTCACCTGCCGGTGCCATTCCCCGGTGTCGCACCAAAAGTCTTCTGCAGGTACCCAGGTGAGCTCCGGTGGCCCATTTTTCTGTCAGTAGGTACCATCGGCCTCCCCGGGATGCCCTCTTCATTGCTCGACCCTCCATTCTGGGTTCCATCCAATCCCAATAAAAATGAATGCAAAGAAAAAATATATTAACTATAAATACTAAAAAATTCCATTTAATTGTTATTATTTAATTAAATTAGAATTTTACGACTCCGATAAAATTAACGGCGTGTGATTCTGAGGCCCGGAGTGACTGAAATCAATTTCTGATGTTTTGTTTGGGTACATTCTGTAAATGTATGAGCTATTTTTATATCATTTGAACCAGTGCAATGAATTGAAATCTGAGGGCAGCGTTGAACATGAATCACCAATTTTCTCTTAAGAATACATTCACCTCGACGACAGTTGGTCAAGAATATAAGATAGTTTTTTGGGTTTTTTGAGGAAAATAGTAAAATAAAATGATATACATTTTATTTTATTTTGAGCCACCTTGTGGATGTTGGATGTTGGATCCACCAGAACCAATCCTCCTTGTAGGATTTGAAGTGTGGGGACCACCCGACCATAACCTCCCATGAAAGGTTATGGTGGTGGGACCCACCCGAACCTAAATTCCCTGCGAGAGATTACGGTGGTGGGGACCACCTGGGACTACACCCCCATTTTTTATTTTGGAAAACCTCTCAACTCCCCCCATTAATGAGGGATTTCCCCTTGAACTCTACTACCCAATCAATTCTTCCAACTCACTTTCCATTAATGTGCCAAATTCTCCCCATTAATTAATTGAGCATATCAATTATTTAATTTAAATATTTTTGAATTTTGTGCCAACAAATAAATAATTGATAACTTAAATCTATTATTTTGTCTTGGATCTCATTCATTTTGGTGGAACTTGGGAGAGGAGTGGGCTTGGGAGGAGGCTTCCAATGATGTACTTCGTCTACCGATGAAGAACACGCCACCGACGAAGAACAACTTAAAATTTCTTCCTCAAAACCTCCTTCGACATAGGATGTGCACATCTATAATGAATCGGTGTCCACTTTCTCGTGCCAATGTCGACGAACAGCGAAAAAATATAGGGATTTTATTTTAAATTATATTATTCCTTTAATTATTCCCTTCTAAAGAAAATAATCATTGTGGATGTTTTTTATTTTGGGTAGGGAATTGTTTTTACAGGAAGATGTGTGGTGTTGGATTGATTTTTCCCCAATCTTATTTTCTTGTTAACCCTTTAAAATTTAAATAAATAATTTATCTTCTTGTTACTGACCTAAACATGGAGGGTTTGGGACAAACCAACATGGACTGACCCTTCCGTCGTTCTTGTTTGTGATTTTTTTTCGGAATGGAGATGAGGGGACGAGACGAAAAATGTGACGAAGGCAATGGTCGTGCTACATGCGGCCTCTGTGACCTACACTGCCCGTCGGACACGCCATCCGTTGACCGAACCAGACTATGTCGCGCCACGCCTCGCCCTGACCGAACCGGCTACGACCTCACGACACTGCGGCCTTGTCGTCCTGTTCGTGCACTCCACCCAACCGAACCGTCCGAACCTGCACTGGAAACCCCATCCTCCGAACACATTGGCTCCGCCGCCCTGGGCAGAATTACGGCTCCCTCCCAGCCGCCCACACCTCCCGGCCTTAGCACCCCACGCGGCTTGTGGCTTCGCCGTCCGTGCACCCAGCAGCTTCACCGCCCAGGCACCCCATGCCGCCTCTGGTAGAACTAGGCCACTGGCCTCCGCACACCCCACATGCCCCGCGACTCCGCCGTACACGCACCCTGCTCACCCCACGCGCCCCGCACCACCGCCGGCCGAACCGGCCTAGCCGGCCTCCCGGCCCTGGCCGCACCACCCCGGCCTCGGGCTAAGCCGGCCCCCTCGTGACTCCTTCTAGGCCGAGCCGCACCCTTATGGTGTTCTCTGAGCTGAGTCGTGCCCTTGAAGTTCCCTCCGAGCCGAAACACGCTGACACCGACCTGCGACCGGTCCGTGCCCTCGTGACCGGTCCACGCTCTCGCGTTCTGTCGGGCGGGGCCTAGTAGGTCGGGCCAAACCTAACGGGATGGCCCACCTAAAGGGCCTAGCCAGACCCAACCGGTCAGGCCGAGTCGACCTAGACCAGGTCAGGCCGGGTCGGTCCGACTGGATCAGACTGGACCCAGGCCTACTACAATCGTTTACTTTATTTTGGCCATATCTTTGGCACTGGATGTCCGTTTGACGAACTATCAGCGGAGCTGGTAAATTGAAACATAATGATCCCTTTGAGTATACCCCAGTAGATCTTGGGAAATATTTGAGTTATTTTCAAGTTGGATCATGCACGAATCCTACCGGGCCTGCGTAACTAAAAGGCTAATAACTTAGAGACTGGGCATCCGATTGACACGCCGTCTATTGAGTTGAGACCCCTATGACTTGAAGGACTTTTGAGAAACTTTTTTGGGGGGCTGCGTGTTAGTTAGAGTATCGTCCAGTAGCTCATGGAGAGGATCCTTCCAGGGACGAGAGGATAGAGTGCAGAGACCTAGTAGCTGGATGAGACTTGACGACTACTGACCAATTGACTCGGAGTAACACGACAATCCCAGTGGGGAGCGCCTTCGTGTCACGGCAGACCCACGGTAGAGGAGCGCCTGGCTATGGCGGCAGACCGGTGTTACTCAACAGGAGGAGTAACTCTACATGCTATTAGGGAGAGTTCCTGGTTGTGATGGCAGACCCACAGGGGGGAGTGCCTTGGTGACGTAGCAGACCAACAGTACTCGACAGGAGGAGTACCTCAGCAGTCCATGGTTAGTGGGAAGCATCTTGGTGTCATAGCATGCCCACTGTATTCGAAAGAGGAGTAGTTATTCAGTAGACATTTTTTTCAATAATGTGAATAAAATCCTGGTTGAGCTGAGTTAGTAATTTTTGTATATTTCTAATGATTGAGATAGATTACCTGATAACTTAGGTATATGTATGGGAATATACCAAAGGGGGTTAATCTATTGATTTCAAACTTTTTGGTTTATCCTTGTTTTATTTTTGTGAGACCTTGAGGGCCTCAAGGCCCCTACTGGGTATCATTATACTCACCCCTGCCCGGGCTATGACCGTACCTTGTTGTGTTGCTTGCAGATGACGGACAACGCTGACCAAGGCTGAGAGTACCAGGACTGGACGGTACTTGGAGGTGGACCTTGTGGCAAGTCAGTACATGGAGGAGACTGACGAACATGGAGTGATGAGGAGGAAATATATACCTACCCTACTGGTAGGAACCATGGAGGATGAACAAATGGTTGTTTTTCCTTTTTCCTCAATTGTACTTGAAATTTCAGTTTCGTTTACTTTCCAGTTGGGCTTGTATTCTAGCCCATTTTTACATTCTGTATGCTCTTTTTGGTTATTCAGTTTACTTGTGACCATATCTGTTGTGTGTGTTTACAGGTTATAAAGGCAATGTATTCCTAGTTTTAGGGTATTATGTCTTTGGTGCTAGTCGCTAGCCCCTTGCCTATAGAATAAGGGATTAAGGCACTCACAGAACAGGCCCCAGGGGATGAGTCATGACATTAACAATGTAGCTGAGGGTCCAGGAATTGTTCATTTTGACCATGCCCTCTATGTTAACTTCTTAATAAGGGGGAATTATACATGATTCAATAATCTCTTGAAATTAAAACTTGATAAATCACTACCTCAAGATCATTGGAGAACGTCGTGTTTGCAGAAGATTTGGTGTTCTTTATTTGGTAGAGCTCATCACCACCCACTAGAATCGGTTCCATCTCCCAAGTGATTGGAATCATGGTACATTTTCGGAGCTTTGTCTCTTGATGAAGTCATGCCAATAATCCTTCCCAAGTTCCATATAAATAGTATAAGGGGAGGGATAGTAATGCCCGTGGAATTAATGGGGTTCAATTAATTTTGGAACCCTCCTAATTCCAATAGTGTAATTACAATGAATTGAGGAGTCAAGCCATTTAATGGCATTCCACATTATTGGTCCCTCTACTGCCTCTTTTCCATTATAGGAAAAAGAAAAAGAAAAAGAAAATAACGAAGTTACTTTATTATTCTTTTAAATTTTCAAAATCCATCCTTTTCTCCTGATCTACTGTAGTTGCAGTGATGCCTTCCTTAAGTAAATCTCAACGCTGTGGATTTAACAGTTCCCTCTAATTTTTAATCCGAGCACTGGTTCAAAAGTTGGAAAACACCGCTCATGCATTTACTGAACGTACCATAAAAAAAGTTCAGAAATTCATTCCAAGCACACCGGGCCTCATAATCACGTGCCTTCAATTTTTCCATACTCATAATAATTCAACATAATTAAAAAATATTACATGGAAAATCCGAGTCTTAACACTTTCCCTTTATATGGGATTCTCCATTAAAAATCAAAAGTGTATGCAACCATATCTTTTTAGTTTTCTTCTTCCTTTTCATTTTCTATATCTACAATCATCATAATTTAATTTCTAAATGTATTTTTCATGGGTGTAAGTCTTATTTATTTTGAGTAAAAACACCTGAACCTCATATGATATTTCATTCTATGTGATTAATTATCCCTTCTATGGTCATCCACATGCTATTAAATGTTCTATCTTTAACCAATGATTTATAAATAAGTATTTTCAAAATAATATACTTGATAGATAAGATATGCCTTATTTTTATAGTATCTAAATATCTTGGTATGAATCCTTATGAATATATATGTTCTGTTAAATGTATAGCTACAACTAATGTTCTCAAGTAGTAAAAAGATGTTAGTTTCTCCATGTGACTATATTTAATATATTATCGTCAAATTTAGATGTTTTAAAAATATTTTTTTATGTTAATGAAGTGTATTATGATATATATGTTTACATCCATTAACCAAAGTCATGTTCTTATTTGGTTTTTAAATTTTTGAGATAATTTTTTTCATAAGAGGCATAAAATTTTTAGGACATAAAAAATTCATTCATAGTGTTTATTAAATTTTGACTATTAATTATCTTTAATATAATTGGTGAAGTTATATGGGAAATAATTCTGATGATATATAATTAATTATGAATGATATTTTTTTAAAATACATGATTTTTAGGGAATATGATCTTTTATGGTGATGAATTGGTTTCATGATTAATGTGTGAGATATTAAATTTTTTTAGTCTTAGTAAGTCCCCATTGGAGTAAATAGATACAGAGGTGGGAATGAGGACTCATCCAATGATTTTTAAAGTTGTTCCTTTTCAAAATAGAGTCAAACATATTTATCCCGACATGGTAACATGTTATATTCCATGGAAAGCCATGGATAGGGGATTCTTCTATTGTTAACCCCATTATAGGTTTCAATCTACTGAATGATGAGGTTGTCTCTAGTCGATCTCATATACAGTTAGATATGTTTTAATATGGAATCCTTGACTCTCCCTAACATTAGTTATATATGGGTTTTATCGCGTTTATTTTTATAGAAGATTTATTTTTAAATAATATGCTTTAATTCATTATTCTACTTTATTTAACCAATTTGAATTATTTTCATTAATGTTTTTTCAAATGTATCATTTCCATGTAACTTGTTTTATTTAAAATGAAAATATAACATATATAATTATTTTTCCAACAAAAAATTCATACAAATCTTGGTTATCATGGAATACCTTTTATGAATCCATTTTATAGGGATGCATAATAAATTATCTTTTCATGGGTATTTGGAACATAATATAAGTTTTGGAGAAATTGTGGGGGTTTCATATGATGTAGTGTATTCTTCATGTGGTGTATCTAATAACCTCTATATTATTTTTATAGATAATTTTTCGATTTTAATATTTTTATAGATCATGTGTGAACATTTTAGGATATTTATCAATCCATGAATATTCAATTGTTAAATATTTTTGTTGATTTAATATTTTTATTTATATTGGTATGTTTATCATTGTATTATTTATTCATAATATTTATATTGGTTCCTTTGGAACTTGTTTCCGTTTTTTTAGTCTACAATAAGAATTTATTCATGTGAAAATTAAAAATATGTATTGAGATATGAGATTTTGGGTTGAACATTACATAAAATATTTTGTTACAATATCGTGCACTCTTTCTAGATAGATAGATAATATTCATGAATATGACAATACAAAGACCTCATTTGTATTCAATTCAATATATAAGTAATGATAAAATATTTTGATATGATAATGTATTACAAAATTGAATCAATTTATTTATTAATATTAAACATTTTATAACAATTTAAATAATAATAGAAAAAATATGGGTAGGTATGGAAGAGTTTTATATGTTTTATGTGTCTCTAAAGTAAATATTTTTTTATAATGTTTATTTTATTATTGAGTGCTATATATTATTATTTTTATGTTTAAATAGCTATTGGTTGTTTTAAAAATGGTAATATCTTATATGATTTATAAACTAATAATATATTAATTGATTGAGGTGTCAAGTATGTTCATTTTTGTGATTCATCCATGATACATTATACCACTACATGTGTATTATCACATGTCCTTATCATTATTCTATAAATATATATATATGTGTAAATTACGTTTGTTAGATTTCTCGAAGAATTTACAAAAAAATCACAATGAAAAACATGTATCGACATAATTTCATTGATATGAACTTTTTATTTTATTTATTTGTTGAATTTATCTTTTTCCATCATTTTTTAAATTATCTTTTTTGTTCTTGATAATTAAATGATTGATATTAAAAATAAAATTTCGAAGAAGTTCATGTAAATTAACATTATGAGGGTGAAGCAATGAAAAATAATTTTTTTAGTAATGCATATATAACTATTATGAAATCAATTTAATAAACAAAAGGTTCAAAAGATAATGGGAAAGGGTTTTCTTAGGTTATTTTATGACTTAAACCATTGAGGTCCATGTTTCTATTTATATGATGGTTTGTAAACCACAACACCTCTTCAAATAGACCAATGATTGGAGAAAAAACTGAGTAAGAAAATATCACACATTGGAGGCCATAGTCTAAAGTGAGTGTACACCTACACCCATATCCAAGAACCCATACAATGCTGAAAGGTAAATACAACTGATAATAACAATAAATTCATAATATATATGGCACATCAGAATACAACAATATAATATAATGAATTAAAAGGGATAATTACAAACCCACTCATAAAGTTATAAAAGGGTCCACCCTTTCAAGTATTAGGTGACTACCATCAACTATAAAAAAGGGTATAACTATGAATTTTCTACATCACTATGATCATCTAAGTGCCAATCTTCAATGTACATCATCCAAGGGAAAATCATCTACATAATACATGAAATGTGTGGGTAGATCCCATGAAAGTGTTAGAATAATAATATGTTGTAGAACATCCAAAAATAAGCATAAAAATAATATTAAGAGTATAAAGTCCATCCCAAGGTATATAAATAAGATTTAAGACATATAAATAAGAAAAAACCCATATAAAATCATAAAACACACTAATTTTTAAATACTTCTCAACCATACAACCATAAATTGTATACTACTTGAGGCTTTCTAGTAATACTTTCGGGGTGAGAAAACACTCTATGAGTCATGATTTCCTTGATGTAAAAGTATGTATAAGATGTTTTGATCAAGTATCACCCAATAATATCTCATCGGAACTATGATGATCATGAAATCACGATAGGGGTTCACACTCCGGACTATTAGAGGACATCCTGAACCCCATTGTAATAAAATGAAATATAGGGGATATAATTTCTTTTCATGGTGGACATGAATATAACATTAACCTCACCAAGGGAAAATGATAAGATGGAGCATACCAAAATATTCCTTAGAGATGGATTTTGTTAACTTTATCTATGAAAAAACACATATAGGTTGTCAAATTCATATGATTAGGGTTTAATTCTACATTATACTTTTATATGGTTGGACCAAGGGATAACAATTAACTCAATCTAGTACATAGTTAAAAAATAAAACTCTCTAAATAGCCTCATAGGATGTACACTTTGTGAACCTGTTAATATAGCACTTCTTATGTTTATTACAATGATCCACTTTTATTTCTAAATTACACTAGTTATACTTATGTACCTAGCCATGTCAATGCACAATGTTATTACTTTTTACTATGACCTTTACCATGGTCCTAGCTATGTCTACCACTATGTACCTATTGGGTTTCATTCCTATATATCATCATCATTCCACATAATGTGTTTCATATGTCACGTGATGTATGATACTTTTTTCTATGCATTAACCCTAGAACAATGGAATAGTACTACATGGATTGTTCATCAGACTACATGAATTGTAGTTGGTAATTTCTCATAATTTCAAATATATTTTACATGTCTCCACTAGTGACTCTCTCCTATAATATTTCAATATTTCCAAATGCAATCAATGTATCTCATTTTAAATGAGCTATTAAATCACCACCCATTGTTTTCCCTCCCTCCAAATTGATCAGAAATTATATCCAATCAAACCATATGTGAATAAATAGATAAAACATGGGAAAAGGTGATATAAAATCCTTTCTTAATCCTCCATCAATAAATTTTAGTCACCAAAATATAGTTATCACTCCTTGGATACTGAAATTATTCCCATGATATCGATGTATCCAGAGAAATAATATTCTCATGATGATGGAGTAATGGGAATTGATTGATCCTATAGAAAAATAACTACTGGAAATGAACCATGAGATGAAATGGGGAATAAAGGAATAAACCAGTAAGCATGAAAGAACATAGATATTAATTTTCATTTTCCTTCAATTCACATCCTATATAATGATGAATGAAGGGAAAAAAATAAATATACCTAAAACTTTCCCAAACATATGGTGAATATACTCACACCCTCAATGAAATGATCCACCCATGAATTAAACTACTTGATGATTTGATTCATGTTTATCAATTGAATTTTGTTGGAAACAAATCCATGAAAACAAAATTCATTAACTCTTATTAAGATAGATCACTAAAAAAATTAAAATATGTGTTTTATTTATCAAGGAGATCATAGATTCCATTGGAGAATATAATCATTGAATCGATTTTTATTTTCTAAGATATCCTCCAATGGACCCTCTCTCAGTTATAGGGTTTGATGGATAACCATGTGAATTTGGTACAAATTATAATTTTTATTACATAATTAGTTTAATATATTAATTAAAAATTTAATAAATATGTTTAATTTATTTATTATTTAATTGATGGAATACCTCACTTATAAATTTCAACACTAACAAATATTATATAACACCTAAGGAAGAATATTCATTATAGATTCAATAGTGGTATTTTATTTCGAATATGAGACTCCTATAGAAAGATATTCCATTTTTTAGAAATGTATAGTAGTATGGTAGAATATATTTTACATTTATATAATATCAATATAAATAATCTCTAGGCCTTAGAATCTCTTTTCATCTCGTCACTTATATACAAAATTATTATTAGATAAATAAAAAAATCCTGGAAAAATATAGATGTTAAATCATCCCCATTTCAGGATTTATCATCCCAAAGGGAAAAGAAAAACTACTCATAATATTGAGGGTAGTGGGATTGAATATTGATCTCCTGTTCTAGGTTCTCTTGAATAGATAGTAATGATACTACCATACATGCACTAAGGTAATCACAGAACAATAATTGATCATTTTTGGATAAATAATGACCTTTTACCAGGTAATCAAAAAAGTAATATCGATCCATGATGTCCAAATAAGCCCTTATTATAACATGATATGAGTTTTTCACGTACCTCCTTAGATGAAACATGTGAAAAAATTCATGAACTATATCATACTACAGAGGTTGGTCCTACTAGTATGACACCACGACAACTATTCATAGTATCTAGAAAGGGCTGATGTATATTGGAGAAAACATTTCATACGGAAAAAATATACACAATCCTTATCATGGTGTGACCTTTCCAAACACATGGATCTCTACTAAATCTATAAAGGCCTCTATGATCATCCTATATATGACTTCTCATGGATTTATGAATTCTTTATATATTGTTTTTTTATCTCAACCTTCTTTTTCATGGGACACACTATCTCTTGGACAATGAGTGCAACCAGAAAAGGATTTTTTTAACATAGTTATGACCTATATTTTCTCATTCATAATTCCTTGAATAGTGTTATACCAATTGTGTAATTTTTGATATTGTGTTATTAAATAAACACAATGGGTTGTTGATCCACTAATTTTAGTCAAATGTTCCACCTTCATGCCCAAACCATGTCCTGTATAACCCATTTGGTTAATTATGTCTTTCCAAGAGCCTAAGAGAGAAGAATAATGAAAAATTAATACATTTTCCCATAATACCATAATTATATTCTCCATAATAAATATGTGAAAAGAGAATCATAGTATTAAACAATTTTAAATGGAACTCCATGATTTCATATTATCTACGACCAAAAACAACATCCCAAGAAGACATCTAAAATCTTCTCTAGGATATCAATGATGTTTTTCTATTTGGAGATTCTTTCTAAGAATGCCCAGATCAAATCATGTCCTCTAGATTATTATGGAATATCCATTTAAAAATAGAAATATGTATCATCCCACATCCAATCAAATACCTTATGGGTAGACCTCAACCCACTAAAACATGATATTAATCATTCTCTAGCTAACATATGTGGAATCAATAGAAAAACATCAAAACAATCCTCATCATATCAAACCATAAAATCTATTTTTGAAGGTAATAATTTATCATAACCAATTTATGATGTACCAATAATGGGGATTTATAAAACTCCCTCAGATCCTACTCTCACAACTTCACTTGTACCATAATATATTCTCTAAAAAGGATGACATTCTCCCCACTTTTATATAGATCATTAAGAGAATGTCCATTTTATATCACAATATATAAGGACTTGTAGTTATTATCTCCAATATGACTCTCCCTAAAAATATTTATATGTTTTGGGGCAATGACCATCAGCTGGAGATTAGACTCACCATCCACATCCAAAAAGAACAATTACAACAAGTCTAACTAGTGTAATTCCTTTTCAAAAAAATTAAAAACCTATTCTCATTTTGAGATCATATCTACTATTTACCACTTTGAGGAGTGTATACTATCTAGTATTTAAATTAATGGAGGAAATAAGTCCACCTTTTCTCACATAGGTTATTATCTGAGATGTAATTTTGACTATTAATGTCATAATATATGATGAATCGCCCTCTTATAATGTAGTATCACCATATCTTTAGTGTTATTACTAATCCTTGTAGTTCAATATCATGTATGTAATAGTTATACTCATCTAGTATTTACTATTGTGTTCCAAATATGATCACTACATGACATTAAATTAGAACACAACCTTGTCTTCTCCAAGAGGAATCACATAAAAATACATACTTGACACTATCCTCCAGAAGCCTCAAGATGGATCAACTCATCACCGTCTTCCAAAACTCATAAAAATAATGTCCTCACTTATCTGTCTAAATGAAAGGCTTCCCCATTTTATTCAATGTAGTCAAACGACAAGATATCCATGATATTATTTTTATAAATATATTATATTATCCAACCAATCCAATGAATCTATGTTCCTCATTCACACACTTGGGGCGATACCATGATAAAATTCCTCAACCTAAACTAGATAAACTACTATTCCAATAGTTTATATGCATTATAAAATATTTTCCTCTTCTCAAATCTATAATTGATACAAAAATAGCATCACATAAAGTCAATGATGTCAGGGAATATAGAGGACCATCATTAAGTTTCCTACATTATCCTCCTCTGATTTTGGGTACTATATAATTTCATAAATAAAGACCATAAAAATTGATATAAAATTTGATAAAATATCCATTTTAATAGTACCATGAAATATATTGCTGTGTCAATTATGCAATTAAAGTAAAACCAAGTACACATAATGGTAGTGGAGACATCAAAATTTCATATTCAGTATATCCATTTATAGTTTTAAGAGCAGGTTATAAACTGTTATTTCTCTAATAATTGAGATGAATAATTACCATCTCATCATAACTATGTTTTTAACAATCCTTAGTAGTTGATAAAAATTATTCATCATAACCTCAACCACGATATTCATGAAATATATTGGTAGATCACTAGAAACAGTAGGTCTAACAAATCCATTGATCTAAAAATTTTCAAACTACCCCTTAAACTCAAGTAGATCAATTGGAGACATAAAAGATGATGGAATAAATATTTTGGAACTCGATGGGTCAAAATATATGAAAAGGTATATCTAAATGTGAGGAGTTAATCACATAAGATCTTCTATTAATACAAAATCATACTCTACCACCACTATAAGAAGATTAAATCTCATATAATTCAATGATGCAATGTTTATACTAGAAAAATAGTGGGTAATTAGTTGTATAATCCTATGTATTCCCCATATTGATCTATCTAGGTTTTATATATCATTGACGATTTAATAAACCATCACATAACCATATATATACCCCATATTCCTTCTAAATTAGTCAATCTGTGCATGAACTATTGATATAAATTACATACCTATGATGAAATAAAAAATATTCATTGATTTTAGAAAGACAGACCATTAGAATATATATTCTATAAGTTTTATATCACCCTATCTCTAAATGCCTCTGATCCCCTAATCTCCTCTGTTAGAAGTCTCTAAGAACCAGAATTGAGCTGAGGTTACCAGCAAAATAACTTGGTCTTGAGCAAGATAGGTTTCAGAAATCCACTAGCACAGAATAGTAAATTTTAGTAAAAATACTAATTTTTGTATGAATTTTACTATACCTATACTCATCTTTGGGGAATCGTGTTTTTTATCCTCCTTTAACTATAGACGTCGGCATCCCTTCCCACCATCTCCCTAAGGTGAGATTCGGCACTTGGGACGGTGGTCACAACAATTCCAAACATTTGGTACCTATAGATACCCTAATCACACCTCTATCATGTAATATTCTCAAATAACCTCCATACATATTCCATTGTATTTTCCTAATTAGTCCACTATCCATATATTAATTAACTATTAGAAATGTATAGATATCCTATGTGTAATTTTCCTATCCATCACATGAGATACACAAGATATAACATGGATAAATAAAATTGTCGTGAGAGCACTGAAATAAAGAACCACTATCCTTGGATTGTATTGGGAAACATATCACACCACTAGATCCTTCTATCCACTATTGGATAACAACTATTTCAGTTTTATCGCTTTCACCCCCTCTACATGAACCACCTATTAGTGACAGCCCGACCAAAAATCACTTCACCACTATGGTCTTCTCGAGTACACAAGAATTTGTGGGACTATAATGGTATATCACTAAATCCTATATATCTCAATGGAATACATTCTTGATGTTCATTTCCAAGAAAAATTGATCCAGAATCATATCCATTGGGTATTGTTATTGGTTGGAGAACCATTCTGAATACTCATCCTCGATCATGTATCCATGTTGAAGCTACAAAAGTTCATAAACATGAACTAATAACAACATTTCTAAACAAACCTCCAACCTAATGATATGAATCATTTTTTACCATGAATATGTGTTGTAATATTTTTTTTGATTCTCCAGACTCCACCATTTCCCATAGAATCCTTGTAGAAGCCTCACTAATAGAACCTCCATATAATATATACATATTCTCACAATATATGAAAACTGTTTCACATCCTCTATCCAACAATTACATTCATAGGGGAATGGACAACCCAAAATCCTAGTAGGTATCAACCTCTATAACATACAGTGTGTGATTGGAATCCACACATGATTGGTTAGTACAACTTCCCCCATATACTATTCAACTTGTATTGGAAAACATGGAAAACCACCTGGAGGTACCACCTCCGATACAATACACTATTCTAAATCCTCAAAACATAGTGGATCATTTACATGATCCCACTATGTAATCATGTATTGAAATCATCATGTAGGAACTATGAAATAACATTATTATTTATAAAGGTTAGTTAGTATATTTGGGGAGATCATTAAAAATAAATATGATATTCATAATCCATTGCTAAATTATTAATGTACTAATATTTTATATTCCACTAATGTCTACATGTACTGAGTGAATGATAATGTTATCAGAGTCCTAGAAAATTGATATATCAGATTCCCCACCATAACTAGATTCCAAAGATAGAATGATGATTTGTAACATTGTAACATTTTTTATTAATTATAAACCTTACCTCAATAATAGAAAACCATTAAATTCTTATCCTATTCTAAACACACTTTGATACAACATTACTATGACCTATGGAACAAGGGCCCATAATACTAGTGAAGATCTGAGTGTGACACTGTATGAATGCCCCTAATATTAAAATTGATGGTGCTAAGAATCATATAGGGAAATATCATACATTTGTGTTTATAACCTTAATTACCTACATAGAAATGCACATATCCAATACCTCATATCATTTTTAATGATAAATATAACTATTACAAATAATGAATAAATAAAATCTACCCCTGATTAGATAATTACAATTTACTGGAATGAAATTAAATGATATGAATATAATCCCACACAAAAAGTGATAAAAGTGTTCGTATATCTATGTAGGAGGAGAAAATATTATACTGTAACAGATGCTCCCAACATGGAAAATCGTGCTTACTATGATTAGCCCGCTATTAGTCCTACCAGGACACCATAAAATGGAATATAATCTTCATAATCCATGAAATGTGTTGGAATAGAACATGAAATAGTAACTATTAAAAGGTAGTGTAGACCACCTTGAAATTAAAAAAAATAAGCATCATGTGAGAAGATTTCTCATCACCTATTATATCAATAGGATATGATACATATGAATAAGAAAAAAACCAGGATATAATAATAATAGAATCCATGACTCAAAGAAGTCCAAATAATTCTACCATCTATAGGAATCCACTCAATGATTCAAGGTAATTCTCTTCATGGAGAACTCACTCCAAAATCATTTTTTTCATTAATGGTATAGTTCTATAGGATCAGTCACATCATGTCCCACCCAATAAGTACCCTTTTAATCGATGAATATCTCCACATCAAAAAAGGGGATCAAACATAGGACCACTGATGGAAATCAAATACCCTATTAGGTAAACCTTTTATATATTGGATCGAATCCCAATTCATCATGTTCAAAAAAAGCCTAAAAAAACCTTTTTAAGAATATTCGACAGATAATACAGCCACAAGATGAAAAGAGGAATACTAAGAACTTTATATAAGACAAAAAATAAGGGATTAAAATATTGGGACTATAATGTAATTAAAAACTAAACCCTCATAGGGTGGGACAAGGGATAACACTCAACTGAATCAGGTATATACATATGAAATGAAAGGCTTCAAGGGTCCTCATTGGTTATAGAGTTCATGTATAGTGGTTATATGAAATGTACCATTAATTCTATACCTAACCATGTCTATTTCTATTTTCATCTATTGATTCCTGCATATAGTAGTTGTTCCCAAGTATTGGGCTATGTTTTTATACATTCATGTGTTTTTGTTCCATAATATTGCATTTTTTTGGTTGTTTCCTTACCCATACACCCATGATGACATATGCTAAGCATATTTTAATGCATCACATAGTGTGTCATGTGTCACATGACCAGTAATATTATTTACTATTTGTAAATCGAAGAACAGTGGAAGGGGGAAGACATGGCATGTGATTTTCTTACTACATGTCATGTAGTCTAAAATTTATACCGAAATCTATGATATTATATGAATATTTTACTGCATCCCCTCATTAAATATTGAAATAATTCCAACCATAAATCAGGGATCTCATTCTAGTTGATCCCTTATGTGGTTGTTTTTCAGGTTGTAGTCATCCAAAAAAACTGGAATCAATACCCATTGTATTGCGCTATCACCACATGCTAAAACCTGGGAAATATGGATGTCTAATTCCGTCATAATCTTCAAAACATAACTCTCAATTAGAATTATACATTTTTAACTCTGTAGATCATGATCCTAAACATATGTTATTAATATATCCCACAAAATAATATTTTTATGATAACTAATAACTAACTACTGGTTGAACCACTGAACTAGTAATAATATTGATGAATTGTTCAAGAGATGATGAAAAAATAAAAAAACAAAATGGAGGAAGAAAACACAGCTATTTTTTGGGATGTACGTGATTTTTTTGTCATTACATTGAATAAATAGAACCAATTTTACAAGAATGAAAATTCGACAAAACCCTAGTGAATATACTTGCACACACAATAACACGATCACCCCATGAATTAGAATGAAAGAGGAATTAATTAACATTCATCATTGTGAAATAAAATGTGGAAAATATATATAAAAAACCAAATACCTCACCTCATTTTAGGGTTTATCATTCATATATAATGAATCTAAATTTTTATCATTAGTGAAACCCTTGTATTTCTCTTGGGAAACTGATCATTGAATTCATTTTCTCTCTACATGATTTTCACTATTAAATCGTCTCTGAATCCAATTATTATGTGATTAACACTATAAGTTTTATATAAATCTTTATTTATAGAGGATAATTATTTTAGGAATTTAATTTGAAAATAAATAAATAAACAATTTTTATTTAAATATTTTATCCCAAGCGGTTCTCAAGCCAGAAAATTAACACAAAAAAATATTATGTCACACCTTGGGTGAAAAACGTTTTCCAAATTAAATTATGGTTTTAGATTTCTAGTTTGAGTCATCATTCAAGATTTATTTAACTATATCATGAAGAATGTTAACTTGTGTTATAATATACATAATACATAAGTAATATTACTTTTAATACTATTTGGTCGTCTATATATATTGCTATCTTAGCGCCTGGATGAGAAAATAATATTATATAAATTATAAGGAACAATTAGAAAAAATAGGTGTGATACATGTACAAATCACTGTAAATAATATCTATCATATTTTATAAGTAGTCCATCCTCATAATTTCATGGGTGATATAGAATCCCGAGGTTTTGATAAATGGATTGAGTAGATATTTAATATTTATGAGTCAATTGATTCTGATATACAATAAACTATAAATATGGTGGTATTTTTGTTAATATGAATGA
Source organism: Viscum album (assembly GCA_963277665.1). Lineage (NCBI taxonomy): Eukaryota > Viridiplantae > Streptophyta > Magnoliopsida > Santalales > Viscaceae > Viscum > Viscum album. The sequence goes on from OY728147.1 coordinate 1,793,760,374, forward strand.
GGATAAATTTCTGGGATAATTTGATATAAGAAAATAAATGTGAATGGTTATCATGGGATGAATTTTAATCCCAATTTTATATGAATTTTTATACAACTAATTTGAAAATGAATATATTTTATAATTTTATATGGATAAAATATGATGGATGACTATGTTGGATTATGAGATGATGTTTATTTATTTTCAATGGTTCTAAATATCTTTTTGTATAGATAAATTTATTAAAATCATTTTCTAAAAAATAGATTATTACTATCTCTTATAGAACATAAATATTATTCTTAAGAAACATCCTATAAAGAGGTTGTCTATAATTATCTCATTTTACAGGTTGATTTCATTTGTTTTCAACGAGGAAGCATCATTTCAATGGATAGGGGTTATAAATTAGTTTTTCTATAAAGTGGATGTTTAATTAATACATATAATGCATTATATTATAAGATGATCACAATAAGATTCATTGAATACTACCATATTTATGGAGGATTGTATTGGTATTTTACAAATGTTTTCAGGAAAATATAAGAGAGGATATAAAAATTAGTTTCCTGATGGAGTTCCACTATACATGAATGATAGATTATATTCATTTTTTACTAGATAAACATTTATGTTTGAAGTTAAAAAGTATTTTCATAAAAAAAATTATCTGTTTATTTAAAAATTGGACCCTTATTGATTAATAGATAAATCTTATATAGGTGGTATGATCATAGTTGTGAACAAGGATAATATTGAAAACCTCAATAAATAATGAATTTAACATCTATATTGATCTCATGGTTTGAAAAATACATATAGTAAAATTTATATATTAGTTTGAGACCTAATATTTTCAATAGAAAGTTATACATCAAAAATTGGACCACAATGTTCCATGGAATAGTTTATAACTATTAAATTATTGTCTTTTAATAGGTAGTGAAAAATAGATGTAACTGAATTGTGAAATAGTATAATTAAAAATATATTCAATTATAAATCATTGGAAAATGAATAATTAAATTAGGGTAGAAAAATAACTAATTATACTAAATTATTATTGAAAATGTATCTTTCTAAAAACTGAATTTTACATTTTTTATATGAATTTCAATATTTAATGGATAATAAATAAATATATATATTTATTAAAATTTAATGGTGAGGATGAAACATTTCAAAACTGGATTAAAATCCATATTTTTTACATGGTTTGGTGGAAACCCTAACAATGACCAGTGTCCCAATGACTCGTAGTCCAAATTTGTTTATGCCCAAAAATATTGATATGTGAATTTCGAGAAAATGGACCTATAATTTGATAAAACATTAGACTACGAGGAATCACAAATCAATGATTAGTATGAGTCAAATTTCAGTCATCCCACCACTATAATGATTGCACAAGTGATACTAGAAAAAAATACTACATCTCCCCTATAGAGAAGCTATATCCCATGGGTGTGAAATTTTTATATTGATCAAAACTTCATCCAAAATTGGAATATGGAGGTGCGTAAATGTTTGGGAAAAGAAAAACCTCCTCTCTTTAAAGTTTCCAATCATATGATGCATGTGTTTTCCCTCACTACACCATCTATATGATTCTCCATTTCATTATATTAATGTAACCATAACTAAATTCATGTTGAATAGATCAAATCAATCACTTATTATTATGATTTTATATTGATGAATGATAGGTTTTATCACACCCATCGACATTTTTAGTCCTACCACTTAGTGCCAGAAGAATGTATCAATGTTGTACTTATTTCCAAATATGATGAGACATTTTTTTATCTTATCATGCATCCTGCAGACCCAGAAAATATGTAATGTATATTTTGCTACAATTTCCCATTGTCCATGTAGACTAAGGGTCCAAGTAAAAATACATTTCCTAAGGGACTGGTGTAAATAGTAAAAAATTATATATTTAGAGTCCATATAAATCAATAAAATTACAAGAAAGCCCATGGGTATAGGAAAAACACTGAATGATCCGTCCTAAATCATTAATGAATTGCAATATATCCCATGAACGTCATATAACACCAATATATATTAAACCCACACCTTGATTCATGCCCCAAACATCTCATAAATGGTGATTTGACTATAAAAAAGGTAATATGATAAAAATTCAATAATTTGACTACCATCTTCCACCACATGAAAAGATGACATCATCCCTCGTTGATCCATTATAATGCCTACAACCTATCTCTTATGTGACCTCAAGTCTTCATCACTTGATAGACTTGATTTATACCAACCAATCGTTTCATCCAACTCTATATCTAACAAAACTGATAAAAAAATATAGAGTTCTACATATATGGATTGCACAGATCCATATAGGAGATGACCATGCACTACCATCCATGAAGTTCGACTACAAACTATTTTCACCATTGACAACATCTACACCAGATCTGAAGCCAGATCACCGAGACAGATAAATTAGATTAACACACTATAGTATAACCATGATATTAAAATACATGGGTGAATTAATAAGTAGAATAGAGTGTTATGATTATTATCAAGTGAAAAACTAAGGACAAGATCAATACCAACAATGGGTAAAAGAAGATAAAAATTTGTAAAGAATATTAGGGAAACCTCGAGAGAAAAAAATTCTCAAGAAATCCATACAATCATCTAATAGATGTTAAACAATAATATATATTATTTAAGTGAATAAAATTTAAATAATAATATAATTACTAATTTATAGAAAATATGAATTAGAATTTTTAATATTTTTTAAAAGTACAATTGAATTTTTTTTAAATATATTATTAGTTTTAGAAACTTAATTATAAATATTTAAATTTAACATTTTATTAAATAAAATAAATTTTTAAAATCATCAGGTGGATACTTGATTTATATGAATTTTTGGGATATTTATGAAATATATGATGATTATCTAAATTTTGAAAAATGATGTTTTAACCAAAACTATTCATTTTATGACATTATCAATATAAAATAAAGAAAAACAAGTTTATAAAACCATTTAATTGATAATGTATTTGATTAATATATAATATTGTAATTTTTTCAATTCCATTCTATAATTTCCAAGTCTAATTTTTTTATTTTTGTGATCTTATGTAATATTTTCGGATAATAGAAATTGATTTTGTTTTTTCATTCGATAAATTATTATTTCATTAATGTAAGATTTTTTAATCCTACCAAATCCATATAAATTATATTTTTTGTTATAATAAAATATTTATTATGAATAAAATCAAATAAATTAATAAATGTATCCTAAATAATAATTTTATTTTAAAAAAATAGTTTTCCCAAAAAAATTATCTACTACAATAAATAATATTAAAATTAATTCTTATCAAATAATTAAATTTTATATGATAAAATGGATTTCATATTTGGAATCATTGGTTTAGTAATATATCATATTTATAATTTTATTTGTGTTAATTAATTTTAATTTACCTAGGTAAAAATTAGTTTCAATAGTGAAACAATTAACAGTAAATATTATAATTCTAGGATTAAATAATCGAAAAACATGTTGAAAAGTTATGTAATGTATGATTGTTCTTGTATTTTTGACCTTGAATCATCCCAACTCAATTTTTTTACATTTCTTTTTTCCACTTAGAATGTGAATATTTTGGGTCATTATATTAGGATGGAGTATAAAAAAACCATTCTCACAAATTATAAGAGGGTCCTCTCTGTACCCCATCAATACCTCTAAAAAATTTGGTTCCCCATTATTCTATTTCTATCATCATTACCCGAGTATCATATTTCAACTAAATATTCTTCTAGATATAGTATAATATTATTAGAAATCTAATTCCATGGTGTCTTCAAAGGTAATCCCTGACTCCTCAAAGTGAGTAATGATTTTCTCACAATTATTTTATTTTATAAATTAATTTTCCAAATAAATATTTCTCATTTAAATGTAATTAAATATTTATTTTGTGTTGTTAAATTTATTATTCTATGTAAATAACAACTACCCACCATTCCCCCTTTTCATTATGGAATAAAATAACATTGGTGCATTGTGGGGGATACCAACTCTAAAAAGCTTCATGTTTTTTTAACTTGATGTATTGGACCAGATACTTCATGACCATAAAATTTCATGGTTCAATGTCATGAAATACATGGGGGGATAATGAAGTCATTTTAGTTGATTTTTGGATATGATAACTGAATGAAATAAAACTTCATGATGTGAAGTGATAGGGATATCATGAGAGAGGGACTGACTATCTGAATATTGATTCATAGAATTAGTAAATGAGGATTATATGTTAAATATTCTCATAAGACCCTTTAAATCATGACATTAATGGATACCTATTAATATTTTTTGAATCTTCATTTATTACTCACTATGTGAACATGTAGTTAATGTTCTAAAATCATCATAGGATTATTGAATCAGGTTGAAATTTTTAGATGATGTTCAAACTCAATCCCATCAAGATCTGAATAGACCATTCAACTCATGAATAGTTAGAAATATAAGTTCTTATAAAATTGATTCTCCAAAGAGATATATTAGAACCTCAAATTTCAACAAAACCCTTAGTGTTCAAAGCATATTTTTCATGTTTTTTGAAGTCCTATTGATTGGGATCATCATTTACATCATATGTTCAATATCTTTAGTTTTGAGTTTAGTTTTCTACATTTTTTAAGTGGTAACATTTCCATTGGGGTTTATTTCCATCAATGATAATGTTTCCTTACATTTTTCATTATCTACATTGTTCTCATGTATTTATTTTTATGTTTGGTGGTGTATTCATAAACCAATGCAAATTGGGACCATATATTCTTTATGGAAAGTATGATTAATGATTTGGGAATTTATATCCATTCTCAATTGAATAACATCTAAATAATTTATATATGAGATTCATTTATTCAACTTTTTTTTGGGTAATGTTTCAATTTATATTTATTTATATCATTTTATAATAGTTAAATTAACATTAGTGAATATTAAAAGGGAAATTTACAATAAAATAGTATTCTTTTGTAGTGATTACATATATTTATGTAATGTTAAATTTTTTATACTAGATTTCCTATATAGTTTCGAATATATTTTTTACCCTATTTTTTCAATTTCTTTCTTATATATAAGTATTCAATGTTGAACTTATATGTGATAATTTATATTAGATGAATAATAACGTGTCTTGTATAATTATATGCATTATTTTTTATAATTAGTGGAACTTGATTATATTCTTTGAAAATTTAAAAACAAAATATTATATTAGATATATGATATCTTATTTTTCATGTATTTAAATCCTCTGATAAGTTATTTAGTTAATTCAAAAATGGTAAATAATTTATTTTATTCCAGATATTGTTTTTGGGATTATTGATGAAGTTTTATTATTTAAGATAGATTCTATATTTCTAGAGAATATATGTCTTGTTAACATTTTATTTTTTACTTCTATCCTTTAATGATTTCTTTGGATTTGGATAATTTCATTAGGACATGATGTTAGCATAAGATGTCATATTTTGTGTTGATACAAGGGAAATGATTCTTCGGTTTGTGGTAGGAGATTATTGCTATAATGGACGGGTGTATGGTGATATGAATGAAGGCATTAGGCATGTAAACAAGAAATATAACTCTCATTAATGATGGTCTTTATTGTTGTTTATATAGTTGATTTTAATTTCATTCTTATTACTAAGTCCCATTTAGGGGTCAGTTGGTTGGGATTGATGTATCTTCTTTTCTTATTCCCAATTCATAACACATAATGAATGGTGTGGTATATACATGTAATATTGTTGATAAGGATGAGCTATAGAGATGATGTAATTATAGAGAAGCACGTTAAATAATTTAACTATTAGGGTTAGAGTCATTATATAATGTTCCAATGATGATAATTTTTAAGGAAAAACGAAATATATTTTATTATTCATTGAAGTATTTTAATTTTGTTGGAAATTAACGTAATTTTAAATTTTCAAAAGGAAAAAATTAATTAATAGTCTCATGATGTGGTTGTGTCCATATAAGATATGTAGAACATCGAATTAAAATATAATTGTCAAATAAGTAAAATATTTTGTTTAGGTTGTTGAGGGTTGGATTCTCTTAGTTTGGTTGTGTTCAATATATATTCCTTATACTGTTAATTTTTAAATGGTACCTCCAAATATTTGGAGGGTGACTATCACTAGTAGACATTAGAGGCTTTCCCCCTATTATCCATATTAGAGAGAGTTAATTTCTAACATCCACCTCTCCCCTAATATCATATCAATTCATTATTATAATGTGTTTATTTTAACGAATATAATTTTCCCCATTTATGTTTATATAGTTTTATATTGTAACTTATTTATTTAAGATAGTTGTATCTCCAAATATAATATTCATGTGTAGTTATATGTATGTTACGGGTTGGATGTTATGTATTATTTATAATAACTAATGTAAAGGGTGTGGTGGATCATTGAAACTACTTTACTATTATATGTAAATATAATATTTAAGATGAGATTACGTGATGCATGAGGTATGGGTTATGAAAATGTTTCCTTTGATATATGTGGCCTACATAGAGAGTGGTAGCTTTGGATATGTGACGTTGGTTCATGGAAGAAAACTTGTAGGGAAGTTGTATAATGATACCATCACATTTATATTATGATGGACAAAATACGAATGAATGTACAAAATACATTGTTAGAGGGAAAAGGTGAGGTTGAAGATATAGCATACTATTTTAGTTATTAATTTAGTTTGACTGTTTATTCACTGAGATTTAGTATGAAGTTATTATATTACTTCTGGGAGGATCCAAAAGGTTCCTACCAGTTATACCATTTATTATTACCCAATATCTATATATATAATTATTTCCATGTCCTCATAAGATGGTTGGTGGTCTGGATAATGATTACTAGCTTGTTGAATTGTTCAAGATCTATTAGGAATGTGATATTAATGTTGAGGATTTTCATTATTAATAATTCGAATTTACTTTATTACTGTTTGGGTTATATGAAATTACATATATGGTTTTTAACATTCTTTTTTATTGTAATGAATGGGAGTTTGTTTGGGGTCTCATCATATCTAACAATAGTCATTCACTATAGAAGGTAATGCCTCCACCTTATGTGTATGCTATAACAGAAACTCTTGTTGCCAATTATTGAATTATTGAAGTCTTTATATGGGTGTTAATATAAAACACCCTTCATCTATGGCCTTATAAGGTTAAAATTAGGCTGGTACATGTGATATATTGGAATCAGTGGGTCTAGATGATGGATATTAGATTTTTTAGAGGTATCCACTCATGATGAGTACATTAGTTAGTTGGGAAATGTTCTCAGTTAGGCGTAGAATGCAACATTAATTAGGGATACTATATATAACATAAATAATTAGGCCCCCCCTATAATACAATGAATGGAAAAACTGTTTTTCTTATTATACTAGGCGATGTGATACTATTTTTGGGTTAGATTCCTAAGAAAGGATCATGTATCATTCTTTCTTACACACATTATTAAATTTTAAATTCCTTGTGATATGGTTGATCCTTATTTAATAAATCGTAAATATTTTATTTATTTATTTTAGGAGTCCTTAAATATTTTTATTTTTTATGTATTCTTATAGTTCAATGTTCTCATCATATTCATGTTGACGATGTTCAGAAAGATGTTCCAACAACTCACTACATGATTGAGGTTGATGATAAAGGCATGTTATGGGGGATACTCTGAGAGTTTCAGTGATAGACACTACAGAAGTATGATGTCATTGTTTCATATTTTATAAAATATGATTGATTATATAATTTGGAGATATCCATTAGTTAAATAAATTCAAGAAATGTGATCTAGGATTCCTTATCCTTGATAATGATTTATCAGCCGCTATGAATTCGGTTTCCCATATTCCTCAAGGATTTCTATGAGTTAGCAATTTTGTAGGATAATTTTTAAATCATTTTTGATATGAGATTCATTAATTGGCCACAAGGGTTTCCAGCTCCAAAGGGAGACATACAACTATATATGGATTATCTAGTGTATAATAGTTTCTAATTACATTAAGGACCATATATAATTTGATTCACACTCACTGTTCGACATGGAGGCTATATGGAGTAAATTTTTGGAGGTTATGAATTTTTAGATATTTTTTTATGTCACCCCATTTATGTTTCTATCATATATTGAGGCACTTGAAATATAAGTGGTCATTTAGAGGACAGTTTCTTGTAGTGGACCATAACAAAAAGGATTTCATCAGTATTATCCATATAGTAGGGATTTGGAAAGGGGATATATGATGCAATTATTGAATGGTTTTTAAACAGTAGGGGGTTTTCTACATTATACATTTTTTATTTTATTAGAGATGTAATCTCCCATGCCCCTACTAAAAGATCATATGATTTTTCCTAGGGGATTCAGGATGATCACCGGTTTGAGTGCCCAATCATTCAGAGAATAAGTCATATGGCTAGTGTTCCGCATTATGTTCAATAATTTTATCTCTATTAATAATGGAATCAACAATTGGGTGTTGAATCGAATGAATAGTAGAGTAGAGATAGGATGCAAAGAGGAAAATCCCCTGATCCCTCCCTTGGTCAATTAGATGATTTTATACATGGAGGTGTTCATCATTAAGAAAGATAATCCATGAGGTAGAATGTCGTAAGATTCCTACTCTAGACAATGTATCTCTATGAATCTCAGAAATAAATCAAGGTAACATTAATTGATTTGTACATGGGTTCATGCATTATATTATTTTATTGTTATATACAACTTCTTTTCACGGACACTAGTACGTTATTTATTATGTGAGGTTGAGTGACATCCAATATCTTGGTGTTTTTGATACCATTTTTAGGAAGATCATGTCTTTGTGAAAATTTTAGAGACTATGATCTAATCCATGTTTAGAATCACTATTGGAGAGACATAATAGGTTTTAGAATATTGAAATATAAAATCATATTTACCATGGAGTGGATGTATTTTGTGTGTTTTATCATGGATTTCGTTAGGAGGTAGATTATGTTCTTGTATGCTGATAGAGTATTTTGGTGATCATTGGAAATAGAAAATCTTAGATTTGTTCAAGGAATATTCGAACCACATTCTCCATAATAGAAAGGCTGATTATATATTTTCTAGTGGTTTTGCAAGAATCCTTTGACAATTTAATGGAATAAATTCCAAATGTATTTAGTGAATTTATTGTGGTGTTACCCCCTATGTGGGAGATCTAGTTTTTTATAAATCATCTATTGGAAAAAACTCTAATCAGTATGTCTATATACAGTATTGTGAAATTGAGTTGGATGTGCTAATAATGTAGGATAATTTCCTCTTCATGTGAAGTTCTATTTAGATGAGTATGTTTCCTTGGTGTGATTTGGTTTTGTTCACCAAGAAGATCAATGGAGGTCTATGTCTATGTGTGGATTATCATCACCAGAATGAGGTGATAATGAATAATTTATACCCTCTACAACATAGTGATGATCTATTCGAACATATGAAATAGTATAATTGATCCTCTCATATTAATATATGAAATTTATATATCACTACATTAAGGAAAAGGATGAGAATATATTTAAGAATATTTTAGGATATTGTTATGGGAATTTTTATTTCAAATTAATTTCATTCAGGGATATAATTTTACATTTTTTCTTCATGGTACTGATTAATGTAGCATTCCAAGTGTCATCATTAAAATTTTTACTTGTTTTTTGTATGAAAAAACATCTATATTATCTATGTCTGGGGGGTGGGAGAATTTAGAGAATCCATGGTATATTTATGGTGTTATTCTTTTTCAACATCTATTTGAAAAGATAAAAAAGATTTTATTTTAGGATAGAAATACATGATTCTTTGGGTACTTTTTGTCCCTAAATGGACTACTATATGATCCATTTAGGGTTTTGGTTTCTTTTTCATAGAAATCCCTAAACAAAATTACATAGTAGTTATGTTTCCTCATCTATATAGGATATTATTGGACATTCATTCCAATATTATCTCATACTATGTTTTCAATAATATCCATGACTTCAAAGGGCCCTGAATTCTTGTATATAGAATACGATCAAGTCACTTTTAATTTATTGAAGGAGAAACTATTCATAAAAGTAGTTAATAATTTTCCAATAGATTGAGTCATATTTTAGGTAATCTATGATTCTATATGTCTTTCATAGGGTATTTTTGTTATATGAAATAGAGAGGTTTTTTATTATCGATGAAAAAATATATGAACCCTTGATTATTTATATTCCACCCATGATATTGAGTTGGTGGTAGTTGTGTTTTGTTTGATGCCATGCTGAAACTATCTCATAAGTGAAATCCATTTAGTGTCTACTGATCAAAAGATTTTGTGGTCTATAATATTAAAACATTACATTAATATGATTCAATGATGGTGGATTTAATTATTGTAAGACAAATACGTTGTGATTTTTTACCCACTGGGAATTGGAAATGATATGGATGATGTGCTACATAGAATTTTATATAGATTTTTTGTGTATAAATTCAGTGATTCATGGATACTAATAGGGGAGATAACCATGATACATATTGAAATGGAAATGATTTTGTTGGGGGATTTGTTTCCCAGATAACGTTGCATTAATATTTAGTGAAGTAGGTATAAGATACCCAATGGTGAGATTTTGAGGTAGATGTATAGTGGGGTCAATGTTTCTTTGGAGAGGCCCCTAATGGATGTTATAATGATGACAAACATAGATTTTTATTTCAGGGGAATACTTTTTTTCATTCAGTGTTTCATGAAGTTATTCTCTACGAGTTTCACACCTCACCCCTTGTAGTATATGCTCGTGTGAAAAATATATACCAAGATTTAAAATTATTGAATTAGTGGCCATGGTTGATCTGTTTATTTACAATGATTGTTATTTGATGTTTAATCCTATTAGAAGTGATGGATGATAATGATGATAAATATATTTTCCCCCATCAATGTGATTTTAATTAGTGGATGTGGGAGCAAATTCTGATGGACATCATCAAATTTTACCTCACAATTTTAGAGTATATGATAATATATGGGTAATAGTAGACAATATGAAAATATTATTTCACTACATAGTATACATGCAGCTGAAATCAGCATAGGTTTTTTCAAGGAATTATTGGGAGGAATTTTTGATGATTTAGGGATTCCCGTGGATAATAATCAATATTCATAATGCATGTGTCACATCAAGAGCGCGAAGAAGCATCACTCATTTTTTGTATCCTTTTTGTGCCTTATCAACATCATTAATCCAAGATCATATGTTCAGAGATAGTAGACCATAAAATATACAATAGATATTTTATGTTATTATGTATTGAATATAAGAGTATTTGGGGTCACAAAACCACCATTAGTCGATATTTCAAACAAAAAGATTATTCAATCAACTGTTTGTATGAATCCACTTTAATAATATCATATATATCCATTCCTCTATCCATTGTGAAGGACTATTTTTAAGAAATTAGAAATTCATGGGTTGGAACTAGTTCTGAACATGAAAAAAATAAATATTTTGATTCACAAGAGGATGAAGGTATTACATGATGGTTATATGTCCTATGAAAACCATAGGTGGATATCTATAGAGTTTCATGTTGGTAATCATTTGTTTGTTAATCTGAATGCTCAATGTATATAATGATTTTTTGGTCAGTGGAGTAAGATTTCATCCTAGTTTTTTGGGCTCTTCTTGGTGTGGTCGCATGCTGTAGAGATCATATATCATAAACAACATCCCACACAAATAATATGGATTCATGATGTCTTCCATGTGTCATAAAATTAAACCTATCATCATAATCATTTTCATGTCATCCATTGATGATAGATTGATGATAATAATTATATTACCGTTGATCAGTGATCTATGATGATCCATTATCACTAGGATAAGGTGTTGTGTGAGCATGTTATTGGTATAGTTTGTATCTTTTGGTGGAATAATGGATTGTATGAGATAACATGGGAACATGTTTCAGGAATATATGCACATTACCACACATTTATTTATTTTTATCTCTAATTTTTTCATAATATTATAACGATTTTTAATATTATATTTTTTATGATATGGTATTTTTTTACAAAATTCTATAATTATGGCCTCTCTCTTCATTTAGAGGTATCTCCCCTGTGATATAATTTTTAATTTTCCATGATCTTTCTCTATGAGGGATGGTTATATTATTTTTATTCATAGTTTCATGATCAGTATATCTTTTAGTGGTTGTTTTAGAAATAATTTTCATCCCCATCACCCTAGGTATGGGGTTACATTACTGAGTGTGAGAGTTTAATGAGAGGTATATGATTTAAGGGACCCAATCCTTCGATAAAAATAATTTTCATGTTTTTGTGGACATGTTTTATTAGGAAAAACTAAGAGACCTTTTTGTGTAGTTTATGAAATGTTATGTAGATGTAGGTGTAATTACTAACATTAAATGCTATTAGTAATTGAGACAGTATCATGTGGCCTAAATGGTTATTGTCATATTTAGTATGTGTGGCTCACATTGTATAATTAATTAAATGACCCATCAATTAATTTTTTGTATGGGTGAGGGGTTATATTTAGATAATAATTCCTCTATAAATAATTATTTGAAAATTTATATTTTAATATTAATTCATCCTTGGATTATTTGAGAAGGTCAACAATTTTTTTAGTGATATTTTAACTCGATCCATTCAAATTGTGAATGACCCATTAATGTTGTGAATGATCAAATGAGATAGAAACTATAAATATACCCCACATTTTATTTTTATAAAACCATCCAATTTATATAGTTCTTGAATCAGTCATAGGGTCTTATTTATGTTGTATTTAAGACATTCAAATTATTATTTATCATATTCTCCTCATGTTCAATCTATGGTCTTGGAAGTTATTTTCCCACTTTTCCCAATAGTTTCTTCTCCATTTAGGTTTTACATAATTTTTTAACATTACAAGAATAATTTTTTTATCTCACTCATTATAGTATAGATTTTTTTTCAGTTGTGTTAATGGTAAGACATACCAAGAGACCAATGGTTTATATTTGGAGTGGTGATAAAATATATACACTGGTATTTCAATTGTGATTTAGTGAACATTTTGAGCATTGTAATAAGGAAATTTGTTTCATTTAAAAAAAAATTATTATTTTATAATGATTATGTATTTGGTTAATAGTGGAAATAAGATTAATATGAACTAAATGTGAAATAATGAAATATTGTTTTTGAATGGATAACATATTTTTCATCCATGTAAATGGATTAACTCTAGTGTTTCAATATAATGTGTTATATTATGTATATTTTATATTTTAAATTATTGTTTATGTTCTGAAATTGGATAATTTTTATATGATAATTTATATTTGATAAATAATAAATAAACCTATTTAATTACAATCTCTCATCCATATAATTAATGGAGGTGGATTTTATCTTTCAGTACACTAAATTAAATTTCTAATGTTGATATATAATTACCAAGGATTGTTATAGTTGAAAAATATGATGACTGAGTCATTTAATTCAATATGGTAAATGATTGGTTGATTATTAAAGTTAATTATCTCTGTCAATGAGAAATTTTATTCTTATAAAGTCTCAATTCCATGGACTATGTTCCTAGATTCATTTTTGATTATTTATTGCCTTGTTTTTTCCATTTGTTACTACTCTTGATTTGGATCCTTCTTATATGAAATTATGTTATCTTGGGATACTATATGGATTGCAGAGATAATGGTGGGGATGACTGATTTTGGAGAAGAAGTGGATTCTTGTGATTTTTGGATAGTTAGTTATATGTACTGTAATACCACAATTATAAATGAGATTTCTAATGTAGTTTCAACCTGGACATTCCCACTGTTTTTTTATTTGAATATTATTTTCCTGCCTCTTAATGAAGAATATTTGGAGGCCATATGTTTGTGTTTATTGTTTCATATATAATGTTACCGACTAAATAAAAAATCTTATAGTTCATATATTCATATCATTTGTTATTATATGATGAGTCCAATAGAACATATAATAATTTAATAACATTTCAATTAATTTAAATCACAGGGTTATAATATGGAGTAAATACATAAATAAAAGAAATTATCAAGGTAACTAGGAAGAGTATGGATTCATCCCATTGGTAATTTAATTTGGATGACAATTAATGTAATAAGAAATTTTCAAAATAAATAATTTAATTAAAAATCTCTTGAAGTGTTTATGGGATTATAGGTTACCTAGTCCATAGTGCTGGGTTTCTGGAGTCTATGAGGTTCTACATGTAGATTAGGTTAAGGAAATGTAGTTTCATTTAGTGTGGATATGACAAATTTATATTTATACTATTATGTAATTCCATTCACTACCCCACCCATGTTGGTAGGGAGATTGACATAATTAGACAGTAATGGGGTTTCCCCCCAAATATTTTTTTATAAGGATATATGGATGGCATCCTCCTATCCCCCACTCTTATCCCATGTGTATTATTATTAACTAATATGAATTTTGGTTATTTTATCCATATAAGTGTATAAAATTACTTAGTGTATTTTTCTTATTTTTGACACTTGTACCTCTATATATAGTCATTCAAAGATTATTATTGATGTATTATCTATGGAATGTGATTGGTTGATGTATAATATAAAATGTGTATGTTGCGGTGGATCTTATAAACTACTCAATTACAATCTAGAAATTGTATTTTGACCCCGAAATTATGATAAAAATAATTAGTGGGTTATTATACCATTATAATTTTTTTATGTTGCTTATTTTGGGATAGATGGCTCAAGACGGGCGATGTTGGGGTAGAAGAGAAAACATGTATTGAAGTTGTAGTTATTTACAAAAAAGTTATACTTTATTTGATACAATATTATTTCTTAAATTATATATATAGTGCGAGAGACCTGATGATATATAAAACATATAATAATAGTTCAGGTGATGAGTTAGTTTTATAGTGTTTTCAATGGGGTTTATTATAGTTTCATTATCTTTTTCACAAGAGGTTCTATGGATGCACAAACTGACTATACCTATTATTCTAACATAATTCCTATATACATAAATTTTCAGGCCCAAAATAATTTTTTGGTTATATATAAGGACATTTCTAGCTCATCAAATTGTTTTTGTGTTTTTTGAGATTTGGGGTCCCAAATAAGTTTTTTCATTTTTCTATTTGTATTTTAGATTTCATTTTTTCAAGTTTAATGATATGAAATTTATCTGTTGGGTATTTTTGTTTTCATTTACATTGTTTAGGATTTGTTTTTTGGTTTAATATTATTTTTCATTACACGTTATTTATATAGTAAAATTACACATGTTTGATTATATTATACACATGGGTTCTTCTCTCTAACTCGTGTCCCATTGAAGGTAGTTTTCAAGAATGATTATATTTCTTCCATCATCAACATTCCCATAGAGGTTAATTTAGGGGGATATGGTCATGAGAATTATCCACCATACGTGGATGACCCTAATTTTAATTTTAGTAATTATGCTTAATATTTATGAAATGTTTAATCTCCCAAATTTTAATATATCAAATAAATTTATCCTGTTTATAGAGAATTTAATTATCCACCATGAATACGTGTAAAATACTACCAATGTGGAAATATAGGTGGTTTTTTATTCAATGCAATTAATTTATGGATTTGATAATGAGTTCAATTGAAAATATGTTTTAAACAATTTTTAATACAAATCCAGTTATATAACCTATTAACATTAAGAGTATTAACCAATCATGGAAAATTAGTAATCTAAAAGGGAATTATAAAAGATAAAATTATATCATTGTAATTTTTAATAGAATTAAATTTTTTTCATTATTTAATTAAATAATTACAACTTTTATATATCAAACTCATAAATAATAAATAAGGTCAATATGTTTCCAATATAAATATATTATAAAAAAATAACATCGTAATCATTTATTAATTACGATACGTGATTGTTTGGGATAATTTTACCACATGCTTGAAGAATGATTTAAATATATTTAATGGAATAGCATGGTAAATAAATTTATGGAAATAAAAGATATAAATATTAAATTAATAAATTTATTTTAGTTTTTTAATTGTAATATTACTTTCAAAATAAATAATTAATATATAATTGTTCATTCATGAGAAATCATAGAATCATGCCATTATTAATTTAATAATTCATTATTTTAACCTAAAATAACAGAGATAAAATAATGAAATTAAATACACTTATCAAATATAAATTAGCATAAGAATTTTTTATTTTTAAATGATAATCTATAGGATGGTAATGTTACCCAAAAAACTATTACAATATAAGATCAAAATGATCAAGATTAGTTTCAGATGATATTGAATGTAGATAATAAAAATTTAAAATACATATAGATAATATTTATAAATTAATATTATAAAAGGTTAAATATATGAAATATTATTCAAATAGGTGGTTATGATAGCAATTGTTTATATTGGATATTCAGGAACACTGGATAGTGTTAGGAAATATGTTAAGGGGATCTGAAAACTCGATTTTATTCAATTGAATATAAAACATGGGATTGAAATTAGAATTTTCAAATTAGGATTTATTATATCAAATGAATAAATGTTATTTGATTTCATGCATCATTCTTTGTTTCTTAATATATTTTTTTATAGCATCATTATGAAATTATTCTTAGCTCAAAGATTATGTTAATCATAAGGATTATTTGTCTGAAATTTCATTTCCTTAAGATATGGTTCTATTGTATCCCAACATATCTTTTATATGGCCTTCATAATTCACCATTTATAGTTTATATAATTATTAAATAATTATTTTGGTATATAATATTTAATTTGAAATTATATATTTTATGGGGGTAATGATATGAATGATTCTACTACTGTAAAGGTCCGTTTAAACACAATATTCCTCTAAAGATTTATAAACAAAATTGTTTGAACTATTTTGTTACAAGAAAAACATATTATTAATAATAAATTTTATAATATAATTAATAATATTTTCCAACAGTTTTACAGATCTTCCTCATATTCTCATTATCAAATGTTTTTTATCAAAGACTGTGTTACTAGTAAGTGTTTGAAATCATAGTTTTCAACCATTATGATGTATTACTTATTATTAAAAAAATTTTATTTTGTTTCATATATCTACTATCCTCTTAATAATATATATCAATTTATCTCATTATTCATGGTATTAAATTCTTTATTTGAGATAATATTTTCTAATGTATTTTTACTCAAAATTTTCTAATGTTGTTTGGGGTCTTTTTCTGATATTGTTTTTATGAAAATTGTCTAATATTGCATTACATTATTTCATTTAAATAGATTATTCACTATATCATTTATTGTTTTGAATTATTTTATATTTTAGGATATTATAATACACATTTTAAGAACATTCTCTAATTATGATTACATTTTAATGTTACTAATACCTTGATGGATTCAACAAGAATTAGATTTTTATATACTAATTTCATTTAAAATATAATCCATATGGTGAATTTTTATACATTTACCACTAAAACCCACATATTTATATTCTAATCTGTTCATTAATCGAATTATACTTGTCTTATCCCTATTTAATTTCCCCCTTGTTACATTACCTACCCATTTAATAACAATTACACTTATTTTTCTTTTTTGTTTAGGGAAATAATTTGTCGGAATACCCATATACATTGTATGAATTTTTAATGAAATTATATACACCTCAATAAATCAAAAAATTCAATTTCTATATCATAAACATCCCAAAATATTTTATTTATTTTTATAACATTTTTTATATTGGTTGTTTTCATCAAAGTGTGAAGTGAATATATTTTAAATGTTTTCATATGTGAACAAAAAGTTAAACGTAGTTTGTTATTTTATACGATAATTTATACCCATAATTTTATGTCATATAAATGAAAAAATATATCTTATGGTTTTATAAAATATTTCTTTTATTATTATATCAAATGAACAAGGATTTTTCTTATTATAAAGTTATATTTTTCCTTAATCTTTAAAAAATTACATTCTATCAAATTCATTTTCAATTAACACATATTATGTGAGATAATATATTTTCACAAAATGAAAAAATTCCAGTATCTTATTGTATGAATTATATTATGTTTTGTTCTATCAAATACATAATCCTTTTGTTCATTTTTTATTCCAAATCGTCCACTGTTATAGGAATGATTTTTCATCAAATTCCATTACCCTACAACAAATCTATATTTTATACTATTGATTGAACGATGATCACCAAATGATATATATAGATTTATAGTGGATATTATTGTCATAAATATATATCCCTTATACAATACAATGTCAGTTTTATGGATTCTTATATAATAACATATTCAAGTTAACGAGGGAAGAAATATTGAAAATATATAAATTTATTTTTTCATTATATATTTTAATTAATTATTTAGGTAGGTTATTTATATATGGATTTTTCTATTAATTCCATTATATGATTAATGCACTAGAACGAATTAGTTATGGGTAGTTCCTAGTACGTGTATACCCTAATTCATAAATAAGTAACATTATGAAAACAATCCTTTGTATTTTGTTGTATGCTTGCTCAGAACCAAATATTACCAAACCATAGAGTCTTGACAACAAAATAATGCTATCATAGCTTATGGAATGGAAATATTTTTTCAACAATATGAATTTACTTATAAAGGGACTACTTACTATTATATATATAATCCTTACATATTAAATTTAATCTATTTGAATATTGTCATTTTAGATTCATTTATCTGTTGAATTAGAATTGGTTAGGTGTTCCTTAAATATTATTTATTCTCATCTTATAGTAACCTATGATCATTTATCTTGATCGCTTCTATTCATTTATTCTATGTTATTTAGATCACCCTTTTATTATTTATGATTCTCATTTTTTGAAGAAATGAATAATATATTATATTTCGATATGTGTTGTATGTTTTTGTAATTTTTTGGGACATTTTTAAGAAACATTATATATTATATTGAGGTTTATATAGGGGGAAAATGTAAATTTTATTAGATATACATTAGATATAATAGTGAAATTATTTTCCTAACATCCTAACATTCTAATGATAAAAGTAATATCTAATGTATATAAGTCAAAATTCGTTTGAGATATTCTGATTACTGATGGATAAAATTGGCTCACCTTGTTTCATTTGATATATGATTTTAAAATATGTTTTTATTCATAGTGGATTCAAGGATTGTGGGGTAAAGGAATCATATTTGGTATAAAAAGTAGGATTAGATAACATTAGATGTTAGGATATTATTTTAGATTAACCTAACTGTTGATTAGTTAAAATTTAATATAAATTCAAAATTATATATACTAATTTATGGTATCTAATAAATTATTTAATACTATATGGATAATGATTTTTAGAACATTAGTGAAACCCTAGTATAAGACTATGGGATATTTAAAACCACCCGATGAAATTCTAAAATTTTGATAATAAGGTGATTATGTGGTTCTCTTAGAAATTATATCAATTTTTTGGATACTACAAGTTGATATAAGATATAGAACATATATTTACAATGATAATAACCATGAAAAAGAAGGATTGGGTATTAAAAAGAACATCAACTAGTAAGAAAAAATATACAAAACAATGCACCTTGGTTTACATTCGCAGGTGATATTATTAAGTTAATTACATTTTATTTTTTAACAATTATGAAATATTTAAGTATATTATCTACTACTAATGTTCTATATCAAACAATAAATGGCCAAGGATAACCATGGATTTAAAAAAGGGACGTCTATTTTAATCCAAATTTATTATAAGTTAATAAATAATGCATTATAGGTAAATAAATATACTCATAATTGTTAATATAGTTAGATTTGAGATATTTTAATAACTATTTTTTCATCAGAATTTGGCTGGAATGCGATCATGATGAAGTAGTTAATAAATATATGTGGTAGTAAAAAAATATTTTATCTAATGGAATAAGGGAGAATAAATAACTTTTGGAGCATATTAGCATATTCCCATTATTTCAGAAATGGTGAGTTTTCTAGTCTCAATAGTGGTAGTGAGGCTGTCATATTAATAGAAATTAAATCATGATACTCTTGGATATTTTCAGAAGTAAGTGATATTTATTTAGTATATTATATTATAATAAAATTTTTATGAGGACTATGTATAAAATTAATGGATAATTTTTCAATAGATCATAATTAATAGTTTTGAATCATAAAATAAAATTTATAAATTACCATGAAATTTTATTTTATAATTTTTTTATTCATTTAGGAATAATATTCATAAAATTTTGACTAAGATATGGATTATTATTATGATTAACTTATCAGGATATGGATAAAATAACAGGTTGTTTGATTTTGAATATTTTTTTTAGAAATTATTGGTTTTTCTAAGAACCTGAATTATTTTTTTAGTACTACCAACTTCTCATTTAATTTTCTTTTTTTCATATATAATTATTAGTTTCGGCCTGGTAGTTTATATATTCATTATGATGAGTGATAGGGGTTACTAATGATTTTGGAGAATGGGGAATTTCAACTAATTCTAATGATATTTTATGTGGTCCATTGAAACAGTAGTGAAATCCACAATCCTTATAACAGGGGATAGTAGTTGTTAAAAAATTCTATTGTATCCACTTGCCTATTCAAGGTTTATAATATTCTAACTATATGGAGAAAAGAAATCAATCATTATATTTGTATAAACTAGATAATTGTATTTTAACAAGTTTCATGCTGGTGGAGGGCCATTGCAAAGCCAATGGTGTTGATCTATACCAATTTAGTGAGGGTGTAATTATCATTTTTTGTAAAGACATATAAATTTCAAGGAAAAGTTTTACTTAAATTTTTTGAGATCTTACGAGTATGAAGATTCTGACGGCACCTGATTCCGAGACCCGGTGTACCCGGAATCAATTTCTGAAATTTAGCTCGGGTACGTTCAGGGAACAAACAAGCGGGTTTTTCTAACTTTTGAACCGGTGCTCGGAATCGAAATTTGAGGGCACTGATGAAACCGCAGCACCGGTAATTGCTTATGAAGACTTTTACTGGAGTTGTGTTTGCTCAGGAAGAATTGTTTAAAAATGTGTTTTAAGTGTAAGTGAAATAAAATTATGTTATAAATTTTATTTCACCTTTCTAGGTGGTTTATTCCTAGGTTTTGGAGTTGGGGCGGGACCCACTCAAATACTAACCACTCCTTGTTAGGATATTTGTTAGGTGGGGCCCACATGAGCCCCACCCCTTCAAATTATTCTAACTCCCCAAACCCCTCATTAAATTTTTCCAACTTGTCATCCAATTAATTAGTCTATTCAAGATTAATTAATTTTGAATTCAACATTTGAAATTTTAAAAAAATGTTGGAAAAGTAATAAAATACGACAAAAGATTTATTTAATTCGAGTGCTTTCATTTTGTGGAGCTTTTGGAGAGATTACTCTATGTTTGTGAAGAACTTCATCTTCCTCATCGTTGTAGAAAGTGAAGAATGCCGGTGCCAACCTCGGCTTCCTTATTATCGATGCTTGATGAAGCGACGCTGTCATTCCGCGGCAAAGTCTACAGAACACTATAGATTTCTCCTTTCTTCACCAAGCGATCAACCTTTGTGAATCTAGGTAGGGTTTCTTTTCACATTCATGATTATTTGGATGTTCATTTTTAATATTGGCCTACTGTTATTGAAATAATGGGAAGAGTTCGGACCGCACAAACATGGCCGACCCTCCTACCATTTTTGTTGATTGATTTTCTTCATGGCTTGAAACAGAGGTGGAATCATTGCATCGTGAGAGGCTGAGTGATCCGCAGCCGGAGCGGGCCGCGGAGAAAGAGCGTAGCGCCATCACGCCGTTCCGGCGAGGCCGAAAGAGGCCGCGGCCGGAGCCATGCCGCGTCGGAGGAGTGCGACACCGTCGCGCTGCACCGGAGCACCATGAGGCCGCTGCTGTGGCGGGCCGCAGAAAAGGGGTGTGGCGCTGATGCGCCACGATGGACGGACAGGGGTCGTGGCCTTTCGCCGCGTCGGAGCAGCAGGAGGCGGCCTGCCACCAGCGTTCAAGGAGGCAGGACCCCCTGCCGGTCCCGTGTGGCACAACCTGCTGACCATAATGGCCGACCATTTCCAAGAATCCCGGGAGGTGGAAACCCCTAGCAGCCACCTAGGGTGGACCCCAGAGGTGTCCGTTGTTTCAGGAAAATAGGGCCCCCCCTACACGTCCAACTCGTCCTCGAGCCGAGCTGCGGCCCGCGCTAGGCCGGACCGCCCGCACTGGGTCAGACCACCCATGTCGGGCCACCCACGCAAATCCGGGCCGCTCCCTAACGGGTCAGACCCAGACTCGGGTTGGGTCGACCTGGTTCGGGCCGACCCAGGGGTATCGGGCTGGGACGGACCGGGCCCGAACCCCCTAATTTCCGGTCAAATTCGTTCAAACACCCCTAACTTGGGCTACATACCTCCAATCAACGCACCATCAGTTGCGTAGTGATCCTTGTATCAAGACGGTCGTTTAGGTATATTACAGTCTAGGTTTAGGAGAAGTTTTCGTATGGACGGGTTGGTTTTAACATGAAACCAACCGGGCCCTCGGAGTGGAAACACTTATACTTGAGCTCCGGACATCCGATTGACGTGTCGTTACCTTTGTTGGATTCATCTTACTGATACGGTTCTTTTGGATTAATCTGCTCGAGGTTTGGAAGCCGCTGAAGTACGGTCGGGTTGGTTTTGACTTAAAAACCAACCGGACCCCTAGGACGAAAAAGCAAATAACTCTGAGACCGGGTGTCCGATTGACGCACCGTCTGTCACGTTGAGTTCCTTTTGATGATATGGAACTTAGTGATACATCAACTCTAGACTTCGTGACAATTGATGTATCGACCCCCTGGATCGTGGAGCGGACCCTTTAAGATTCGAGCGTGCTGTGTGCGGGAACCCTAGAGTTGACTGCGACTGTGACGACGATGACGACTGTACCGGGATCCTCCATGGGTTCGGTAGTGACAACGACCGTACTGTAATCCTCCATGGGTTTGACGGTGATGACTACTGTTCTTGTATCCTATGTGGGTATGACAGTATTTGACTATTGTTCTTGTATCCAAGGTGGGTCTGGCAGTATTTGACTCTGTAGTTGTATCCTATGTGGGTCCGGTAGAGTAGCTGGTCTTGTATGCTTTGTGGGTCCGATATCTTAGCTACAATGGTATCCTATGTGGGCCCGACAACTTAGATGAATCAGTGGCTACATATGATGATCTCTATCGTCTTACGAAGTGTATACTTGTGTGAGCTGAGTCTTAACTTATAATCAATATCATTGATATGATTGTTGTGCTATCCTGTGTGGATTGGGTTGTGCTTTCCTGTGTGGATTGTGTTGCGAATTCCTTTGTTGAATGGGTTATGTATTTCCTGTGTGGAATGAGTTGTATTTTGGGCACATGTGTTGGAGCTGAGCTGGAATTGATGACATATGTATATGTATAGTCATATACCTAAGTAGAGTTAGTTGTTACTTCGTGATTGTATCTTTCCTTTGTGGATTATCCTTCATGGATTCTGGGATACCTTCGGGGTCTCAGGGTCCCTACAGAGTAGCGTATACTCACCCCTGCATGGGCTATGCCCGCACTATGTTGTGTTGGATGCAGACGACGGACATCGCTGATTTAGGTGGGAGCTCGTGGATCTACACGATACTTGGAGGTGGATCACTGGACGGACGTACACGGAGCGGATGGCTGGAGCCAAGGAGAATAGGAGACTATCTATACCAACCTTCAGGTGGAATTTCCAGAGGACGACTTGGATTGGCTGCTTTACTTTTATGCTGATGTACTTTCTTTTCAATTGTACTTTACTTTCAGTTGAGTTTGTATTCTGGCCCATTTACTTTCCAGCACTTACTTTTGTACTCAGTTTACTTAGTGTTTATTTTAGCTTGTGTACACTGTGGTGTTTGTTTACATTCTAAAAGCAATGCCTTCCCATTTATAAGGATTTATTCCTTTAGTTCTATTCGCCAACCCCTGACCTGTGGAAGGTGGGCTTGGGGTAGTCATGGCACGAGCCCCGAGGACGAGTCATGACAAATTGGTATCAGAGGTGTTTGGTACTGCCGCCATACTTAGGGATCTGATAATTCTTCTATGTAAAGCAATAGTGTTAAGGGTATTGAGTGTGGTTATCAGTCCACAGAGTCCAGTGTTGGTGCGGAGGCCGACGTATCCATACACCAGGACCCTGACTTCTGATTTCTGAATCAGTGATCAAAAAAATTGATTGAATGTGTGTTTCAATGATTTCTTTGTGATTACTTGTGTCAGCTCAACATGTATACTGTATTGACCGTGGTGGACCTATTTCTTTTCAGGATGGCCCCATGATGGCAGCCAGCTAGGTTCTCGAGCTTTGTGCGAAATGGAATCCCATCGTGTAACGAGGCCTCGATGTAGGGCCCCTTTATAGCGGAGGCACCGACGGTACCTCTACATGCCAAGACACCGATTCCACCAGCCCCAGCCGCTGAGAGTGCACATCGCCTTTGTGTACTGCACGAGTTTCAATGTTAGAGACCGCCCAGGTTCGGCGGGGAGACGGACCCTCAGGCAGCTGAGAATAGGATGGAGGCTGTTGTTTGAGTTTTCATATTAGTAGAGACACCAGCTGACCTCATGTTGATCCTTACAGCGAGTCTCCTACACGTGGTAACAGGTAGATGGTGGAGCCTGATGCTCCAGGTGCACGACGAGGCATCTCTTCGTTGGATGGACTTTGAGAGCCTCTTCCGCTCGAAGTTCATTCTAGACACCCTCCGTGCGGTGCACATCCAGGAGCTACTACAGCTAGGCAGGGCAGCATGACAGTAGCACAGTACTCGGAGAGATTTACCAACCTCTCGTGCTACTCCACGGACATGGTATAGGACCCATTCTTCCGGGCCTAGCCCTTCGAGTAGGGACTGAGGCATGATATTAGGGCATCGATGATCTCCGTCAGCATTCTGATGCAGGTAGGTGTACTAGAGCGATCCCTCCTTGTAGAGAGATTTCTTGCTGAGCCTACACCGGTAGTGAGACCTACCGTAGGGCGGCACATAGCGGAGTCTTCTACATCTGGAAGTCAACGGATGTCACAGGGGGCCAAGAGGACCAGGCCATCAGGTAGATGACCTCAGGATACTGGCTCAAGGGTGCAGGGCACACGGAGCAGAGCCAGCCTTACGAGGAGCAGACAGCGCTATGCATGCAGCGGGCAGGGCCACATGGATCATGATTTCCCGACCCGACATGCAGACAAGAAGCAGACCGTCGAGGGACCTCCCAGGCAGAGGCAGAGGTTCGACCATTGCGGTATGCATGGAGCAGACAGACGAGGAAGAGGAGCCAGCCGAGCAGCGGGTGGTGGACGACGTTTTGAGGCTCTACCACAACCACCACCAGGAGGTCGACCCCGACCACAGGGAGCTGGCGGACAGAGATAGGCCCAGCTCCAGGCAGTGGAGGCCTACGACCATGGTGCACCAGAGATGATTCAAGGTACTATCTGTGTCTACTCCATCCTTGCTACAGTTCTTATAGACACTAGAGAGAGTCATTCATTCATTTCCACTACCCTTGTTTGGAGCTCGGAGATTCCGACGGAGCCGTTGGCTAGATCGTTATGGATATAGACTCCTACTGGAGCAGACTCGACGATTACGCATTGGTTCCTACAGTGTGAGATTACTCTAGGAGGCGAGAGCATCAGCTGGGATCTTTTTGTAGCGGCGTCGAGGCCTTATGATGTCATCTTGGGCATGGTTTTTTTATCTACGGTCCATGGGAAAATCGACTGTATTAGGGGCAAGTTGCGGTGTGTCTGCACCGATGGGAGTAGGTTCACCTTCACCAGTGAGAAAGGATCCTTTGCAGTGTAGGATGGACTCACACAGAGGAGAGGATAATCAATCACTAATCAGTTGGAAAGCCTCATCCGAGGAGCAGTGGACACGTGGAGTCCGAGTTTTCCTGTAGTGGTGGATCAGTATGCGGACGTCTTTTTTGAAAACGTTCCAAGACTACCTCCTCGCAAAGAGGTAGACTTCTATATTGACATGTACCCCGGGAAAACCCTGATATCTACTCCAGCATATCGGATGGCTCTTTCTGAGCTTCGAGAGCTACGGGTACAGCTGGAGGACTTGTAGGGCAAGGGATTCATCCGACACAGTGTTTCACCCTGGGCTTCCCCGATTTTGTTTGCCAAGAAGGCGGACGGGAGCTTGCGACTATGTGTTAATTACTGTCTCCTAAAGCAGGTGACCGTGAAGAACAAGTGTCAACATCCGAGGATTGATGACCTCTTCGATCAGCTCAAGGTATCACAGGGTTCTCAATGATAGACCTCAGGTCAGGCTATCATCAGCTTAGAGTTTGAGACGAGGATGTGCAGAAGACGACTTTCAGGTGATGGAATGGCCATTATGAGTAATTGGTTATTCCTTTCGGTGTAACCAATGATCCAGAAGTGTTCATGAGTCTCATTAATAGGATCTTCCAGCCCTACCTCGATCGATTTGTCATAGTCTTCATCGATGACAAATTGATATACTCGACTACTGAGGAGGAGCACACCTACCACTTGCGGGTTGTACTTGACACACTCTGAGAGCACCAACTTTATGGTAAGCTATTGAAGTGTCAGTTCTAGATACTTGAGGTCCACTTCTTGGGGAACGTCATCTCTGAGGAAGGAGTTTCGGTGGATCCTGCGAAGATCGAGGCAGTGCTATCTTTAGATCCACCTAGGAGCGTGACGGAGGTGCAGAGTTTCCTAGGTCTGGATGGGTACTATCAGAGATTTGTGTCAAACTTCTCCAGATTTGCAGCACCACTTTCAGCATTGACGGAGAAAGGGAAACCATTCGTGTGGTCAGATAGATGTCAGCAGAGCTTCCAGGAGTTGTGACAGAGATTGACCAGTGCACCCATCATGAGGCTACCGGAGGAGGGAGTAGGGTACGTAGTCTACTGCGATGCATCCGGAACCGGACTCGGGTGTGTCCTGATGCAGGAGCGGGCAGTGATTGCCTATGGATCATGATAGTTGAGGCAGCATGAGAAGAACTATGCTACCCGTGACCTGGAGTTAGCAGCAGTGGTCTTCTCCTTGATGATTTGGCAACACTATCTGATGGGAAAGCGCTTTACAGTCTACTCTGACCACCAGAGTCTCAGGTACATCTTCTCGTAGAAGGACCTTAACCTAAGATAGTGGAGATGGCTTGAGTTCTTCCAGGACTATGAATTTGAGATAGTCTATACTCCTAGGATGGGGAACATAGTAGATTATGCTCTTAGCAGGAGGACGGGAATTCAACTTCTTGGAGAGGCGACAGAGCAATTAGCCGCTTTGCAGATATACATTGTGGATAGAGATAGGGCAGCCTTCCTTCAGTCGCTCATAGTCACACCTCCACTTCTACAGTGGGTCAGAGAGGCACATCGTGGAGATATTGACTGTGGGACGAGACGTGCACAGATTTCTACAGGGCAGGCACCTAATGGGTTTTCTATAGGAGGAGAGCACGTCACCCTTTCTAGAGGACGTACCATGGTACCAGTTGAATTAAAGGAGGAAGTTCTGAGAGAGTTTCACAGTTTCGCTTTGGCGGTACATCCAGGGGTAGAAAATATGTACCAGAATCTCAAACAACAGCACTGGTGGACGAGTATAAAGAATTTTGTGGTAATGTTCATTTCTCGATGCCTCACCTGCCAGTAGGTGAAGGCGGAGCACCAGGTACCAGTAGTCTTGGTGCAGCCCTTGGAGGTCCCGGAGTGGAAGTGGTATGGGATATCTATGGATTTCGTGATTGGGCTTCCATGCACATCCATTGGACATGACTCTATTTGGGTGATCGTTAACCGACTCACCAAGTTGGCCCACTTCTTACCCATCAAGGAGCAGGGATCAGTGGAGAGCTTGGGACGCCTCTATGTTCAAGAGATTGTATGGCTTCATGGTGTGGCATCATTTATCGTCTCTGATCAAGATACACGATTTAATTCCCAGCTTTGGAAGGGGTTGCAAGAGGCATTCGGGACGCAGTTACGCCTAAGCACCGTCATTCACCCCCAGACCGATGACCAGACTGAGAGGACCATTCAGACTCTTGAGGACATTCTCTGTGCATGTGTCCTCGAATTTGTTCGCAGCTGGGAGGATCACCTTCCTTTGGTGGAGTTTGCGTACAACAACAGCTACCACTCCACCATCGGGATGGCACTATACGAGGCATTGTACTGAATACCTTGCAGATCACCTCTATGCTGGACAGACCGTGGGGATTCAGCACTTGAAGGACCAGAGATGGTCTAGGATACAACAGAGAAGGTCCAGGTCATTCAGGAGAGGATGAGGATATCTCAGAGCCGACAGAAGTCTTATGAAGATAGGAGGTGGAGACTACTAGAGTTTGAGGATGGCGACCATGTTTTCTTATGGGTCGCACCTTGGCGTGGATTACAGAGATTTGGAAGAGGAGGGAAGTTATCTATGCGCTTCATCGGATCATTCCAGGTTCTCAGCAGGATATGCGAGGTGGCTTATCGTCTGGCTCTTCCACCTCAGTTGCACCAGGTGAAAGACGTCTTCCACGTATCTCAACTAAGGAGATACGTGCACGACCCGATGCATATCATCGACCATGTGAAGCTGGACATTGATGACGAGGAAACTTTTGCAGAGGTCTGGTAGAGATCGAGGATCGACATGAGTGGGTCCAATGTGGGTGGTCGATTCCTCTAGTGCGCATCAAGAGGCAGCATGGGATCCTCTAGGAGAGCACTTGGGAGCGGGAGGCTCAGATGTGTGCACAGTACCCTCATTTGTTTTCCTACATTGTGATGTATTTGTATGGGGACGTAAAGCCCTGAGGTGGGAGTAACGTAAAGACCCGTAAATTTCACAGAAAAGTTTTTCATAAATTCTTTTGGATTTTACGAGTACACAGTTTCTGACGACACCTTATTCTAAGGCCCGGTGTGCCCGGAATCAATTTCTGATGTTTTGCTCGAGTACGTTTAGTGAACGAACAAGCATGTTTTTTTAATTTTCGAACCGGTTCTTGTAATTGAAATCCTAGGGCACCGATGAAACTGCAGCACCGGTAATTTCATAAGAAGACTTTTACTGGAGTTGCGTTTTCTCGGGAAGATTTGTTTAAAAATGTGGTTTAAGTGTAAGTGAAATAAAATTTTGTTATAAATTTTATTTCTCATTTCTAGGTGGTTTATTCCTAGATTTGGGAGTTGGGGTGGGACCCACTAAAATCATAACCCCTCTTGATTAGGATATTTGTGAGGTGGGGCCTACATGAGCCTCACTAGTTCAAATTCTTCTAACACCTCAAAACCCTCATTAAATTTTGCCAACTTGTCATCCAATTAATTAGTCTATTCAAGATTAATTATTTGTGAATTCAACTTTTGAAATTTTAAAAAAATGTTGGCATAAGTAATAAAATAAGGCAAAAGCCTTATTTTATTGGAGTGGTTTTGTTGTGTGGAGATTTTAGAGAGATTAATCTATGTCTTTGAAGAACATCATATTCCTCATCGTTGAAGAACGTGAAGAACGCCAGTGCCAACCTCGACTTCCTTTATCTCAGCACTTGACGAAGCGACGCCTTCATTCTGCGACAACGTCTACGGAACAACGAAGCTTTCTCCTTTCTTCACCAAGCGATCAACCTTCGTGAATCGAGGTAGGGGTTATTTTCATGTTCATGATTGTTTCGACGTTCATCGTTAATATTGGCCGCCTGTTAACAATATAACGGGAGGAGGTTGGACCGCATGAACATGGCCGAACCTCCTCCCCTTTTTGATGATTGATTTTCTCCATGTCTTGAAATGGAGGTGGAATCATTGCACCGCGAGAGGTTGAGAGAACCACGACCGGAGACGGCTGCGGCGGAGAAGCACGGTGACGTCGCCCCCGGTGGTGAGGCCAAAAGAGGCTGTTGCCAGATTCGGGCTGTGGCGGAGGAGTGCAGCACCATCGCGTCGTGCCAAACAGACAGGGGCCGCGGCCGTTGGCCGCAGCGGAGTAGAAGGAAGCGGCCGTCCAAGCTGTCCCCCGTCGTTCAAGGAGGCGGGACCCCCCATGGGTCCCGCGTGGCACAACCGGCTGGCCTTAATGGCCTGCAATTTCCAAGAAAGTCGTAGGATTGAAACCCTCGTCAGCCACCTAGGGAGGAACCCACAGGGGTCCGCCGTTTCGGGAAAACAAAGGGGCACCCCCCACGTCCATCTCGGCCTCAAGCTGAGCCGCAACCCGTGTTTGGCCATGCCGCTCACGCTGGGCCGAGCCTCGCCAGCCTGGCCACCCACGTGGGGTTGGTTTGTGCTGGCCGGGCTAGGCCACTCCCTAACGGGCAGGACCGGGACCCGGGTCGGGTCGACCCTGTTCGGGCCGTCCCAGGGGTATCGGGCTGGGACGGACGGGGCCCGAACACCCTGATTTCTGAACAGATCCGTTCAAATTCCCCTAACATGGGCTACGGACCTCCGATCGACGCACCGTCATTTGAGTAGAGATCCTTGGATCGAGACAGTCATTTAGGTGTATAAAACTCAAGGTTTTGGAGAACTTTGGGTATGGATGGGTTGGTTCGAACATGAAACCAACCAGGACCTCGGAGCGGAAACGCTTATAACATGAGCTTCGGACGTCCGATTGACGTGCTGTCGACTTTGTTGGATTCCTCTTAGTGAGACGGTTCTTTTGTCTTACTCCACTCGAGGTTTGTATTCAGTTGGTGTATGGTTAGGTTGGTTTTTATTTAAAAACCAACCGGGCCCCTCAGACGAAAAAGAAAATAACTCTCAGACCGGGCGTATGATTGACGCGCCGTCTGTCACGTTGAGTTCCTTTTGATGAGACGGAACTTGGTGATACATCGACTCTAGAATTCATGACAGTTGATGTATCGAAACCTTGGCCCGTGGAGCGCACCCTCCTGGAATCGAAAGTGTTGTGTGTGGGAAGCCTATAGCTGGATGCGACTACGATGACGATGACGACTGTACTGGGATCCCCCATGGGTTCGGCAGCGACAACGACCGTATTGTAATCCACCGTGGGTTCGACAGTGATGACTAATATTCTTCTATCCTATGTGGGTCAGGTAGTATTTGACTACTGTTCTTGTATCTTTTGTGGGTCCGGCAGAATTTGACTCTGTACTTGTATCCTATGTGGGTCTAGAAGAGTAGCTGGTCTTGTATCCTTTGTGGATCCGACAGCTTAGCTGGTCTTGTATCCTATGTGGGTCCGACAGCTTAGATGAATCAGTGGATACATCTGATCATCACTACCGTCTTATGAAGTTTGTACTTGTGTGAGATGAGTCTTAAAATACAATCAATATCATTGATATGATTGTTTTGCTATCCTGTGAGGATTGGGTTATGCTTTCCTGTGTGGTTTGGGTTGTGAATTTCTCTGTGGAGTGGGTTATGTTTTTCCTGTGTGGACTGGGTTGTATTTTGGGATCATGTGCTGAAGTCGAGATAGAATTGATGACTTAGGTATATGTATGGGCATATACCTAAGTAGAGTTGGTTGTTACTTCGTGATTATATATTTCCTTTGTCGTTTATCATTCATGGATTCTGGGAGACCTTCGGAGTCTCGGGGTCCCTACTGAGTAGCGTATACTCACCCCTGCACGGGCTATGACTACACTACGTTGTGTGGGATGCAGACGACGAACAACACTGATTGAGGTGGGAGCTCGTGGAGCTGGACGGTACCAGGAGGTGGATCACTGGACGAACGTACATAGAGCGGACGACAAGAGCCAAGGAGAAAAGGAGACTATATGTACCACCCTTCAGGTGGGATTTCCAGAGGACGGCTCGACATTTCTGCTTTACTTTTCTACTTCTATACTTTCTATTCATTTGTAATTTACTTTCAGTTGGGTTTTTATTCTAGCCCATTACTTTCCAGCACGTACTTTTGTACTCACTTTACTCAGTGTTTACTTCAGCTTCTGTACTCTGTGGTGTTTGTTTACTTTCTAAAGTCAATTCCTCCTTTTTATCGTGATTTACGCCTTTGGTGCTAGTCGCCAACCCCTGGCCTATGGAAGGCGGGCTTGTCGTAGTCACGACATGGGCCTCGAGGACGGGTTGTGTCATTTTTCCATCAAATCACCCATTTTATTTTATTATAATCTCCAAAATTAAAAAATATCTCCACAATAATTTTATTTATATATATGGATGTCATTGTATCTCCAAACATTATTCCACTATGGATCAATCGTTCAATTGAATGTGTGTTACTCTATTAGTAATAATAACATTGTTTTGACCATGGATTACTTATATTTTGTATCCCTCTTTATTTCCACTACTTACTGACTATGATAATGAAATTAATTATATGTATCTTGGTTTCTATTCATGTTCCATTTAGAATTATTGAACTATTGAGGTTTTTTATCAAAATATCATATCATCTTGGTGGGTTGTTCTAAAATTGTTTTTGTATGAGTTTTCATTTGTATCCTTAATTATAAAACCTGAAATTTTTATATTCTTTTTTTACAAATCTTGGTTTACGTTCATCACATGATTTCTAATGTGCATGTGTCATCATGGTTTGTCAGTTCTAAGTGTTTTAAATAATAATTGTTTCATGGTTTGTGTTCTTATTAATTGAATTTAATTAATGATAATTTCTTTCTTGACTCGTAAAATTTCTTTCTATCAACTTTCAATGACAAGATTAATGTTCTGATCAAATGAGTTTATTTTTTTTGTGGTTAAAAAATTTTACATTTCTCTTTAGTGTGTTTAATAAAAATGGTTTCAATATATGATTTATATACTTTCAAAAAATAACTTTCCATCGAATGATTTTAATATTGTAAATCTGAATTTTTTTCATCTAGGATTCATAGATCTTTCCCTAGTGATAAACTCTTAACACCTATTAATGTTATAAAATGGTCGGTGAACATAGGTTAGCCTAATTTGTGGAAAGGATCCACTCTTAAGAGTGAAATCATACCCTAATTCATATTTTTTTCTAGTACAATAAAAACCACATGTTCTTTTGATCATATGAATTATATAAGGATATTCAATGACAAGTAATTATTTTTTCCCAAGGGAAGGTTTTATTTATTTTATATATCATAGAATTATGAAATATTATTTAAATAATTTGGAAAATGGGATTATGTATATGTTTTATTAATATTTTAATATTTTTAATTTCCATTTTTTATATAAAATTTTAAAATTTTATCTCATTACTGGTATTTACTTACCTAATCAGAATTGGATTATATTATAATTAATAGTTATTAAAATCATCATGGTATACTAATAGGATTTCACACATCTTTAATAGAAAACTATTTTTATATACATCTCATTTTATCGTATATAGGGAATGAAAAAGTGTTATAGGGTAGAAACAAGTTTTCTAATTAATAGGGTATTGGAGTACTAAGGTGATGAATTGTCACATGGATATGGGTATTTATTAATTTTATGTAGTTGGATTTAGTATTAGTTTTTGGAAATTTTATTTTCCATTAATTTTTCTCTTTTATACTATTGAATTATATTTTTCATACTCACATTATTATTATCATTATATTCCTAGTTTATATCCATTTGTAGAAAGAATTCAAAAAGAGAGATTTTGGATGCCAAAGTTATTTTGGTTTGCATGGGTGGATCATAAGATCCCTTTAGAATATGTCAACAAAAATCATGTGTCATATTTTTAGTTAACCTAGTTAGTTCCTGAAACATTTATATAGAATGGGTTCTATCTATTTTCATTAGTTGCACACATTTTATATGGTTTTGTTAAATATGTTATTGGAATGTGTAATATAAGGGGTTTCTTAAAGTGGGAGTTTGGAAATTTATTATTGTGATGTGCCTTAAGTCACCACAAGTTGTTGGAAAATGTGTATTTTTTGAAATATTCTGTTTTAGCCGTAGTATTTATATTTCAATAATCTAGTATTTTTCTGGTTAAATTATTTTATATTATATCATAATTGTTTCTTGGATATTCTTGTGTCTATTTCAGAATGTTGTGTAGTATCATGGCCCACAATAACATCTACATAGTCCTTGGGATTTTGTTTTTAATAATCAAAATTCCAAAATACATGTAGTTGATAAGAATTTAATTAGTGCAGTTTTGTGAATATTTTGAGGTATTTTAAAATTTATAAAACATTACCCTGTTTATATGTAGAGGGGAATAACCATGAAGGTAAGAAGGTAAAAGTAAAGGCTAGGATTATCATCATCAGATCCCATCATATTTACTAGGGATGAATTATCCTCATGTAGTGGATGATTGGATAGAAAATATTACAATATTTTTGAATTCAAGGATACCCCATATTATATCAAGATGAGGTGAGTTTTATTCAAGCTAGAAGTCCCTAGTATATGTTGGAGGGACTATGATATTTTTTCAATGAATAATTTTTCCATGGAGTGGAAATATACCAATGATATATTCCCTAAGAAATTATACCCAATTTTTATGTCCTTGTATAAAACAATGGAGTTCAAACACATTATAAAAGGGAATACAAATGTGATGTACGACACAAAATAATCCACTAGGATCACACCATTTTTTACATGAGGTTGTGTATAATTAGATGATCAAGGATCATAGGTTTTAGATTGAACATCGATGTAATATCTAGTCTCATGTCATCATTATAAAATATTCCTCATATATTGAGGTACTGATTTCATAATTTTTGTTTTTATTAACATGGATGATATATCAGAACAGAATATAGTTCATCCTTCATCTAGTAGTATATTTGGTGGCTCTTTTAAATGGTAGAGGAAGTTGGGTATTTTTATGAAAGGAAAATAGTGCTTATTCTATAAAGATGCATTCTCAATCAACAATTTCAATTCTTAGTTAATTGACAAGTTATTAGTTTGTTGAGATAGGGAACATAAAAAGAATATTTTATGTACATATTCTTAATATTAGGATATTTTATTTTATAATTGATTGAATGTATAATTAATTTAATTGATAGCGTATGTTACCTGATTTTTTTAAATGAACCAAAAAATATAGTCCATATTGTTATTTAATAATGAAAACTATACCCAAATAATTAAATTGAGATGAATGAAATAGAATAATAAAATGTTGAAAATTATTTATACATGTTTTAAATAAATATAAATATTAATAAATATGTATTTTATTTTTTGTAAAGTCTTTATACATTTTTATAATACATTTCTTCTCAAAAATGATTTTCAATCATTTTTTTGAACAAATAATAATTTTTTGAAATGAATAATTTTTTATGAATAGTGAAAATATTTATTTTTATTAAAAACTACATTTTAATTTAAATAATTCACAAAGATCCATTTTTTAGAAAAATATGATAGGAAAAATATGTTCAATAATATATAGATTATTAAAATTAAGATAATTTTAATCAAATTTATTGTAAATTTCTATATAAATTTTTACATACTTATGAAATCATTTTCATTATAAAATAAGTTTTCATCGCACCTGTGGGTTTAATTTTCTATTTAGTGCCATAAAATATGCTTATTGAAATATAAATTATGTGTTAAATTATTTTAATCTTAAAAAATAATATTATGTATTATGTACATCTAAATTCATGGTCACAACAAATTTTAAAAACAGTAAAAAATTAATTAATTTGGGTAAGGTTAAAATGTTTTTGTGAAGGGGTTAAATATAAAAAGGGTTAAAGTGACCTAAAACTAGTTCATACAATATTATATAGACATATTAATATATTAATTCTTAAATTATTCCTATATTATTCACTTTATATCTTTTATGCATTTGTAAAATATGGGTATATAATTTGTTTTCAAAAATTACAAAAGCATCATCTCCCCCACTTATAAAACGACACATAAAGTCCAATCCAATTTAGATATAAAAATATTTTTTGTTTTGATATAAACTATCCAAATCCATAAATTAATTCAACTGAAACATATTAGGTGTATTTTTTTTGTTATCACACCCTCTACTGATGTATTTTGGTAAAAACCCAAAGAGGTATCCAAAAAAGGAGGTATCATTCATAACCTACAGTTTTGGTTTTACTTATTATTCAATATCCTAAAAATATTCTACAAATATGATTATATAAAAAAAATACATATATTTAATATATTTATTGTTTTTAATTATAATGGATGAACCTATATCAATCTTCTCCTCCATGAAATTGGGAATGAAACTATCAATGAAATGTGCTATGGACAAACACCTCACGAACCTATATAATTAATTTTCATGATTTCCATATAAAATATTTTGATAAAGATTTATTACTTTTTATATGTAATATTTTAGAAATATTTTACACCTTTTATTATAATATAACATTTACCTTCTTACCTTCTGATCATTTTGAAAATGATATTGTAACCCCTACTTATGGGTGGACTAAAGCTTCCACGAAGCTATAATTTTTGTTATTTATATTATTTAGAAAAGAATATTATTAAGGATATTTTAATTAAATATATATAATATATAGAAATTAATAGTATTATAGAAATGCTAATTAATATTTACCATTATTACAATACATTGTAAAAAATGGAAAAACATTCTTCTACACACAAATCCTACCAGCTTCATCAATACTGTAAATAATATTACAATATCTAATTGTTATTGATGATTATAAATTCAAATAAATTGATTATATATAATATTTATATCATGTATAATATTATAAAAAATATTGTTCCATGGTCAATTTAAATGTATTAAAACTACCAAATGAAAACATACATGAAAAATGACATCGTTGTTCACCGAATCAAATATTTCAACAAGGAAATGATAAAAAATGGGTGTTATTAGTTTTTAAAGTAAATAATATAGATTATATTTGTGTTTTATTATGTTTATTTAATAGATTTTTAATAATATTATTTGATTATATGGATTTTGGAAAATCTATGAAGAAAGAATATATATGTGGTAAGAAATTTTCATCTCACATTTATTTCTGTGAGAAAAATTCTACATTCACCGATTTATTCATTTGTGTGGTGTATAAACTAACCATTGATCTATTTTATGAATCATTTAATGATATTATGTGTTATAAATATCCATATAATGTTCTATGTTTTATGTTTTTTTTGATTCAATGAAACCTAATAGAAAAATTTTTTATGATTAAATATCATTTTTTATCAGGGTTTTTTCTACTTTTTTTACAATGATAAAATATTATGTATTAAATATTAAAACAAATCATGATATTTATTATCTACTATTTATTTCTATAAAATAAAACTTATCCATTCATTATAAACACTTTATGTACACAATAATGATAAGAATATTTGGATAGAAAACTAACTTTATGACTATATTCAGTAAAACAAAATTATTATTCCATATACATGCTTTCTAAAACACAATTCATGAAACTTTTTAATATTCATCTTTTATATTAAAGTCATGTTTACAATGATTATCTTTTTTAAAATAATTTTATTAATAATTTTTTCCAAATAATGTTATTTTAATTTTTTTTACTTAAAATTTTAATGGAATAATTATTTTATTGTTAATAGCAATAATGGTGCATCCAACCCTCATAAAAACTGAATTATATATGATTAAAATAATTCATGTTTGTTGAAAAAGGAAATATGGTCTAAAATACTATGATTTTATTCAATTCCAAATATGTGATTTAAATGTGGAAAATATATTTTCCCCATGAAATGTTAAATGTTATATTTTTAAATAATTTTATTTTTAAGATTAAATGATTTGATGGTATATAATATTTATTTGGGACATTATCCATTAATAGAATAACTATCCATTCACTGGATGAGTTATGATTATGATGACATAATGTTTTTGGTATGTATTTCTTTTCCATTAGTTATGTTTTTGAAATCAATTTTCCCTTCATGGATTAATATAAGATTAAATGATTAATTCTTTATGATACCCTTTTAGTTTTAATGTATTATACTATATTTATAAGTTTATGAAACCCATTTACATACCATGTCTAATAAGAATTATCATTTTTTTCAATCTTCTAGTATATGATTGTATTATTTTCATTATATTACAAGTGAGATTGATATAATATAACTATTCAATTACTTGGGTAATGGTTGATATTACATGTGATACAATGTATTTTAATGGATGTAAACCTAGTATATTAGGGTACTTTAACCAATATAATTGTTTTGTGAGTGATCCATAACTACTATTATGGTCTGATGAGGTAACCCATTCCACTATGATATCATTGACTACTATGTAATTGTTTTCCACTACTTATATGTATGATAGAAATATGTGTATAATTCAATTTTTATGATATTATGGGTGATATTAATTGATTTCATTATTAATCATGTCTTATAAAATTCCATGTTTTCTAACATACCTCATGCTTGTTATATTTCAAATGCCTGGTATGATATTAAAATTATTTTCTTATATTATCATACCCTTATAGACCTATTATGTTGATATCTCCATTAGTTACTCCAATTGATCATCAGAGATCTATGGTTCTTATATTTCCTCTCCCTAGGTTATGAATAATGGTATTATATATTCATGTATTATAAGGATTATATTTATGACGAACTTTGTTAGAGATAATTTATTTCACTTATGAACCATTTTTTTATGTGTCCATGTTTCTAGTAGTAGTTGAACTATAAAATTCAATAATTGATCATTATGTAATATAATTAATACTTATCTAACAATATTTACAATCAATTTATAATATGTGAGGATTTTTATAACTAGTATAAAATAATATTTACCCTTTGAAAACATTGATCAGAAGATATTTTTGAAATCTATTAGGATAGTTCATTATATAAAAATTAACCTAGATTTTTTTTGAATAATAGAGCTACTTGTTTTTATGAAATTACATCCCTATATAGATATTATAGGAATAATTTTCTATAGAATTGATATACATAGTCCTAATAGAAATGAAATGGGTAATGTGGGACTTGACTCATTCAAAACATTGTGCAAGATAATATAACTTAGTGTACACCTTGTTAGACACTCATGATTGATAGGTTTTTGAAATTCATAAACCCTTTTATGATCCATCATGGAGTATTTTAACAGATGATGACCATGAATATAATATGATAAATCAATTTTTTTCATACATTAGAATTAATATTTCATGATTTAGGCATATTATATATTATATTTCTTGA
This sequence comes from Viscum album, assembly GCA_963277665.1. Taxonomy (NCBI): domain Eukaryota; kingdom Viridiplantae; phylum Streptophyta; class Magnoliopsida; order Santalales; family Viscaceae; genus Viscum; species Viscum album. Next base: position 1,793,799,912 of record OY728147.1, read on the forward strand.
TTAGGTGTTTTTACACTATTATTATTATGATAAAACTATAATTTTTTTATTATTGTAATAACCCAAAGTAATAAAATTAATGATGAATGAAATGGAATATGAGATGATATTCCTCTATAGTAACCAAATTCTATGAGATATGAATTGAAATATCCCAATTTTTTCCTCTCAAAATTTTCTCATGCTATGAGTAATGATGAACATAAAAATTCTAAATAGAGGAAACAATGTTCTCTTAATCCCCTCATGATGAAAATTCCACCATATTTTAGTGGTTCCATTGATCTACTCATTCATTTGTAATAAATTTGTACCATTGAAATGATATTTCAAATTTTATTATGTATAGATAATGTAATGGTCATTTTGTCTCTCCACTTATTGGAAGTTTATAAATATAAATCGTGGATTCTTATCAGTAATATAAGTAAAAAATAAGATATTGAATCCATAAAGTGAAATGAGTTGATGATATTTTTTTAAATAAATAATTTAATTTGTCTTATTCATATGGTATTAGAGAAGGAATTCAAGTGGATAAAATAGAAATAGGATGAATCTATTTGTATCCATGAGTAAACTAATATTGGACTTGTGATCTATGCTTTGGGTATTTCCATCTAACATGATAGTGAGGGAGATTGATTAATAGGTGGCTTAAAACCATATATTAGAATGGTGTTAGTAAAAATGAATTTTGTGGATATGAATAAATAATTTTTATACCATTATGGTTGAAATATATATAGGATTAACTCATCAATATCATGTTTTTGATAATAAACCAACGATGGAATTAAATGGAGATCCAAAAAACATGGAGTGGATAAGATGAGCATTCGTTCATGCACAATGTGTGGAAGGAATATATTAAATTTTCATAATGGGACTGGAAAGTGATTTACGTTTTGAAATCCATGACATTGGGGAAAACATTTCCAAAGTTATGGGAATATGTAGTTAATTATATACATATATAGAACGATCTTTAAAATTCAGCACCCACACTCCAGTGTGTCATCTATAAGGTGTAAGGTAATTATAATAAAAATTGATAAAATATTAATTTTATTGATGAGTAGATAATCTAGAAACCCCATAATCTAAGGGGATATGTGAAATCTCATGCAATAACTATTTATAATGTTGGATTCCAAAATAACATGGTGAACTTTTCACACACCATCCTATATAGTAATGGTAATGTATTATTTCATTCAAGATCTATCCAATGTTTTATATCAAATTAATTTTCTTAGGCTACAAAAATGGAACAAAAATGATTATATGTTTGATACGAAATTTATAAAAAATAAATTTAATGATGATTTCATCTCATGTCTATGAATATTATCTAGTTTATGTTTGTTGAAACATTCTTCCTTGAAATCTTATTTTTATCCCTATGTTTGAATTTTATGTAATCTAATCCATAAATTGGAATTCTGAATATAAAACTCTAATAAATTCTTGATAAAATGATTTATGGTTTTATATTATAATAGAAACTATGATTTTTTATCATTTATATGATAAATATGAACTCCCAATAGAAATTGAATCCATTTTATGGGTCTCGATTCCTTTTGTAAAAATATATTTATCTCATATGGATGGGTATAAATGCCACATTGATGATATGCCTATTGTGAATTTTTTTTATTTTATTCAAAAATATTTTAGTATTAATAAAAAAATGTGTTTTAGAGTTTTTAATTGAACTCATACATTGTGCTACACCAATATTAATTACTCTTATAGAATGATCCTAATAGAGTTGTAGGTATTAAATAAAAAACACCAGGAAAATATTGGTTGGAGAAATATTTTCCCATGTGCTTCTCCATGAGTGTACCTATAATTTTGGTTATGAAGAATGATGGATCATAGATATTTTTCATTGATTTCTGGGATCCGATAAAGATAATATGAAATAAATGTATCCTTGACCCTATAAGAATGACATATTTCACCAAATGTGTGGATCACAAAACTTTTCCATGTTTTAGATTTTTTCTATATATTAATTTTTTTTCTTATGATGGTCGATATACCAAAAATATATATCATATATGGAGTGCAAATTATAAATACATTTTGCTTCCATTTGGTCTTACTAAGTCCCCCAATTTATTATTGTATTTAATGATTAGATTATATAGAGATTACCATGCCCATTTTTTGATAGTGTTTATATAAGATATTTTCATCAATTGAAGTATAAATTTTGATCACGATGATCACCTAAAGATTGTATTTATAACATGAAAGAATAATATGTAAAATAAACAATTTACAATTATTGAATTTTCGCTAAAAAAATATTCATTTTTGGTCAAATTATATTAAATGATTCTATATCTATGGAACCATAAAAGATGATAGCTATTAAATGTTGGAATATAAAAATAATTGCGATTGAAATCTATAGTTTTCTTGGTTTGTATATATATTATCAATGTTTTTTTGGGGGAATTTATCATGAATTCCAAATCCAATTCTCACATTAAAATATAACTAATACATGTTCCATTATACAGATTTTTGTGGGAAACATTTCTTGGAGCTAAATGGAGGTTTAATCAGTTAAACTATACATACATTACATTATCATAGAAATGGGTTTTTAACCAATCATCATGCATATATTAAGGGATTGTAATTTGTTCTAATGAATAATTATGTTGTTATAGTTTAATCCACTTAAACATAAATGTTGAAGATCTAAATTACCAAACTAATTATTTTTGGATAGCTATTGTATGTTTTAAATTTAATATATAGATGTTTTATATTTCTATAGAAGACTATGATATACATAGTGATTATATTTTACTAATGTCTATATTCACATATAAATTACGGAATATATTCTATAGATGATGGTTGTAACTAATTAATGATTACAAGTTCTCTATATACTACCACCATATGATAGAAAACAAGGAAGTCTATGATTTGAGCCGAAACAATTTTCCTAGTTTATATGTGATATGGATCACAAAATATTTGTTTTTTTATGTATTTAAAATGATGGTTATAGAAAAATTTCTACAAGCTGAGAAATATTATCTTACAAAAAATATGATCAACCATATATATTAGTTATTATTAATGATAAGTATAAGGATTTTGTATTTCTACAAAACAAAGTGGAAAATATTCTAGAGTTCAAAACTGATTGTAATAGAAGGATAAGGTTTATTATATGTGTATGTATTCCAACCAAACTCGGTGTGAAATAGGTACTATTAGATCATGTTCATTGTTCTTCATTATCTATTCATCCTAGATGATAAAACATTTATATATAATTGACTGAATTTTTATATTGTTATTGGAAAAAGGGAGATATTACGGAGTTTATATATTTCTTCTTGATATTTCATCATGCTAAGGCTTATATAAAATTTCCTAAGGGGATGTTACAATCATTACCTAATCTATAATGGAAATAGGAAATCATCACCTTGGATTTATTTAATAGACTCCCAAAAATATAATATTAGCGGAATGATATACTGGTTTTAGTTAATGATGTTGTGATGTTAGAAAACATTATCACTATTTATGATTATATATTTATATATATATATTATATTTCTTGGATATACATCATGGAAGTTGTAAGGATGCTTGGATCACCATATTATATTTTATCTAATTGGGATAGGATGTTTACCTCAACGTTTTGGAGAAGTCATTAGTATGCTTTGGATAAATAATTTATTTTTATTTTATTGTATCATCCTTAAAGATATAGTAAATATAATATAACCATTAAAACCATAGCGGATATATTTATATATTTTTTATAGATATTAATGATTTTTGGGAATAATACCTTCCTCTGTATGATTTTCATACAATAATAGCTTTCACTCAAGAAATAATATGGATCATTAAGAATCCATGTATGTATAAAATTTTATAAACCCATAAATATGAGTAGAATTGAGAAAATTAAATTTATTTTTATATGATATATCTGAGTAAATGTGTCACAAACCAATCTAGGTCAGCCCTAATCCAGTCACCTAAGTTGGTCCATGACATCCCACCAAGGTATTTGACGATCCCTATGAGTTGGAAACTAGTGTCAAGAATTAATAATAAACAACTTGGAATTATTTGGACCATGAAACAGGATAATTAAATAAATTTTTAACCGATTGATAAAAATAAACACACAACGAAAATAAATTAACTGCTACATGTACCTGCATGTGACATCATTGGTCACCACCAAACATAGAACCAAGTACGCATTAATAAGGAACAAGAACTAGATGTACCTAAAACTGAAAAGATAGAATATGGTGTGATCTTTACAACTCATTAGTCAAAGAAAATGGAATCCATGAAATCATTTTCTCAAAAAAGATCCATTTAAACCATGTTAAAAAATTCAGTTAAATTATAGGGTTTTCTCATGTTTGTAAAAAGGGTATCTTTCCTTTTTAAACCATCAAAAACACACTCGTAACACATTAACATTTCCAAAGATATGTTTGACATATTAAAACCCAAATCCTGGGACATGGGGATACCAAGATATGCAAGAAATAAATTAATAGGTAAACAAAAAATAATCTAGCACGTGTTAAAAATAGACTAGTAGTGTTAAAAGAAAACAATTTCTAGGGAAACCAAAACAAAAAATATAGATAATAACCATGGATAATCCTAATGATCTATAGAAGACCCATGGATATACTCAGTTTGGATCCACATATCTATGTATGGTGAATCCCCCATGTCAATAACCAATGGCCTCCCTAAAATGACCAATCCAGTGGCACATCCCACTTGGCCTATATACTATCAAGGGGGTACCAAACCATCTAATCAGGGTTGTTCAACAACTATTACTTGATCCCCTAAAAATTCCTAAGAACCCATGGTAATACTAAACTGTTTATGTTGGAGGATCACACTTTCATGAATCACCTTATCTTCAATGACCACATTTTCCCACCCCAACAATTGACATCTCCTATACGATAACCCATAAAGTGAAATCCTTGATTGGGGTGCCCACTATATGCATATACATATATACATCACATCATCCAATGTTACAACTAGGATGTCATATCATATAAATATCATAGCCATTTTATTAACATGTCAAATTACCAACTAGGAATTCAGACAATTTAGAAACCGAATTTCTTTTAAACAACACCAAACACCCCTTTTATGGTTGAATTTTGAAATGGGCCCTAAGGGTTTCCAAAACCAAATACCTTTACAGACCATTTCAAAAACCCAAGGTAAACCATATCCTAAACATAGATGGTTCCAAACAGAAATTGAATTTGGGAAGTCATTTAATCCCACTTTTAGAAATAATCAATGAAAACCAACATTATTCAAAAATCAATAAGACATTTAGGGGAAGTAGTTTTAAAAAAACACCAATTTATAGTGTCATATTCATTTAAGTGAACATCCATGTTGCACATAGTGCACCCATGGATGCTCCAACAATCAATGGACACACTCAAGGTAACGAGAACCCCCTTTGTAAAATCATTTTTAAAAACACTACATTATTTCTAAAACAACCCAACAATCCCATTTAGTTTCAAAATAAAAAACAACCCCCTTTCTAGAAAAATGTGAGCCTTTAAAAAATACTTGACCACATCCACTAGGCCAAAAAATTACCAAAACAAATAGATATTTTCCAATAGAAAACCAAATATTTTATCCCTAATTTTTTTTACATTTCACAAAACACCCAATTCTATTTTAAAATAACACATGACATCTCGTCAAACCTAATGGGTTCATAATACATAAAAAAATAAAACATTCCATTATAAAGATATTTTTAATAAATCCAACTACCATGAAAACACACCAATTGAAAGACTATACCCATTATAAAGTTTTCATCAATATATAAAAATTTATTGAGGAAAAATTAGGCATTAATCAAACAGTTTAACTATACCAATAAATGGAAAAAATTAATGAATCACCATAAAAACTAGTTTTAATAATTTTTCACCAACACCAAAACACAATAAATGGAAAAAAAGGATCAATTGGGGTTTGAAGCATGAAAAAAAAGTAAAAAAATTATCAACATCATTTTGAGTTCAAAAACATATGTATAAGTAGAATAATCAACTCAAAACAATCTTTTAACAATGCATACCAAATAAAAAGTACCACAATAAACTAACTATTAGTATAATCAAGGTGAATAACACATTTAAAAATTAATTAATGACATTTAGGAAATAATGTTTCACACCATAAATAAAAAGGGTTGAAATGCCTACCTCAAAAGTGTGTGAAGGAGAAAAAACTTCAATAGAAGGGATAATATGCTCCAAAGAAGGATTTTCAAACCATAACACCAAAGAAAAACATGTTTTACATCAACCCTAACATCCAGGGTTTGTCCAAAAAGAATCCACACTTGTAAAGCCTTATAAAGTGAGGAAGAAGGGTTGGAAATACGTATTGGAGGAACTCTCACACCACGATAGAAGGAGAATAGGCTTCCAGATGGAATGGAGGAGTAGTGGCGGAGGCCATTAGCCGATGGGGGTCACACATGAGGGAGAGGGGAATCATATAAGGGGGTGATGCCATATAATAGGAGAGTGGCAGTAGGGGTCACTCCATAGAGAACGGCAGCCAAAGGGTGGATCACAGGGAATATAAGGGCATGCCGGGTAATGAGAACAATAGATTGGAGTGCACCGGGGGGGTGCGTGATGCATGAGGAAGAGGTAGAGGTGGTTTCATTGTGATGGAAAGAGTAGGGGGTAAGGTTGTGAAAAAAATTAGAAAATTATAATAATAATAATAACAATAATTATAATTATAATTATAATAATATCAATAATATAATAATAACAATATCAATAATAATATTTTTAATAATAATATTGTAATTATGTTTTTGAAATATTATTATAATATTATTTTGTTTCATTTTATTTCTTTTTTCATTTAGTATTTATTATTTTTAGACATAGAGCAGGTCACATGGTTTAGTCGCATGGTATTCCAGGTCGTTCACCCACCATGAATAGGCCAAAAACTCACCAAAAACATTAAAATCCGAAAATATTACCCTTGTCTCAACCAAAACCCCAATAAAAATGATCCAATACCATGAAATGAATAAAAATAAAAAAATATCTAAGGTCGGGGTGTGGAAATTATCCCCACCATAGACAATTTTGTACCCTAGAATGTCACTCATCTGAAAGATATACAAAACATGAATCTTTTCATGATTGAAATTGAAAGAACCCATGAACCTCAGGGTGACTATTCGCTACACTAGTCACACTCGACCAATCAAGAAGATATCACTAAGTAAGAGATGACAGAGGAAACAAAGAGTTTATCCCCTCTATAAGAACTCAAATACCACAAGAACCAAAAACCTAAAAAATAAAACATGGGGAGAGTCCAATGAGGTAATTCCCCATGGATCAAAATAAACTTCTATTGAGAAAGTAAAAAAAATCCCCTACTAGAACTAGAATATTTTCACACACCAAACATAACCCAAATATTAGGGGTAAAAAATAAGAATCAAGCTCTTAATTAAACTAGTTAATGAACCAGTTCCACTTTCCATCCAAATCCCAAATAAACCAATCATCTCCAAGAGAGCACCATTGGATCCAAACATTGAACAAACTTGTCTGAGGGGAAGATACATGTTAATAAAAATTATTGGTTCTATAAGAAACATTCAAAAAAGTAGTACTATATGGTTTATAAAAAAACATGTTCATAATAATCTCCCAAAGAAAATAATGGTCTTAAAAATATGACAAAAACTAAAAAATTGAAAACAACAAAAAAACTATTTAAATTTTCCAATCCCAAAATGTGATGATAAAACTAGACTAAGGTTTCACACCCAAGCCAACTCCTGACTATGTGCGAGCATCAAACCAAGTCCTGTGACTAGTAATATAGTTGTTGAATTACCTCTTGACTCAAATTTAGGTATTAGTATGCCTCTTTCATAACATCTTCTTTAGTTGACGCTTGAAATAAAACATATCTAGATTACATATATAGGCGCAGTGATAGAACATCTCCAGAGGGATGCGACATGACTACTTTGAGTGCCCTAACAAGCCACAATAGTGGAACACATGAGGATGATCTAATGAAAAAGATACAACAACCATTTAAGTAGACTCCATTGATGCATGTTCCTCTAGATCATACATCTCATGAGATAGAGAACCTTTACGAGCAGCAAGAGATACCAGATTTCCATCCACATATTCTCCAAAGACCAAATCAGCTAAAAAATCATTTTCTACCATATTCATAGAGAATTGTACCCTAGAAGAGAGTACCTACTCCTTGATCTCTAGATGAATACCCACAATGAAGATATAAGTTGTCATGAAATCCAATGACACTACCTCCAAAAAAATGGAATTTACTTCTTTAAAGTGATCAATGTAGGCTATCAACATCCACAATCATTGTTAAATACCCATGAGCTATTCCCTTTTCAACATATTCACCTCCCCTGGTATGAACCATCAAACTAAGATAGAATTAAAAACATCCAATGCCATCTTGACGTGATGGTGGGGAAAATCGAATTCATTCATCCAATGATGGACCATTAAATAGACCTAATACGACCTGCACTCTGAATGCTTTAGAAAATCCTAATGCCCTAAAGACACACTCATCCCCTTGAAGCCACTCTTCTTCCAATAACAGACCCAATGTAATGCCTCGACCATAGTTACCCAGACTCGGGGCATTATTACATAATATTGGCACGATCACAAAAGATCATGTCTTGAAATACCTATTAGTTTAGTAGCCTTGGAAGTACTAGATACATTCATCAGGTTTAAATTACATCATAAAATAGAAAAATATGACAACATTGTTTCCATAGGAAACACTGATATCCCATAGATTGTCAATGTAGGTCAGTCATAATATACTTCTTCTCATCCTAGGGAAATTAAAGCATAGAAATTGGTGAGCTCAAATGATCATTAAGGATTACAATATAGCGAAAACTTTCATAAATAAGCATAAACATATAAGGAAATGTATAAACTAAAACAATATCCTTTTTCCACAAAAAAGTCATCATAATATGGGAAATATCAATAAAAATAATTCCATTTACAAAGTCACTTAGATATTCTACTAGTCTAATAATCACATGTAATTTCAATAGCCACTTTCATAATGATGGAATGCATAATGCTAGATTTCATAACCACATATTCAAGGCCTTGTACAAAAACTACAAAAAAATAATTTTGTCAAGGCCTTCTGCCAAGCCACTATTTTGTCTCATGTGCCCTACCGATGCATCGAGGAGCTATAACAGGCTCCACCTATCACTTACAATATCCAATGAATTACTCATATGAAAAGGATTAAACATAACAAAAACTAATATTAAAACTAGCATATGAAATTTCAATACTTTATCCATAAACCATGAATGGTATAAAATAAACAAATCTACAGTCGAACATATCACAAAATGTTCTATACAATATGGAAGTTTTGTATCATAATAAATCAACTTCAAATAAGCTTTAAATCCATTAAAGGATATTGACATGGATGAAGTCAAAACATTTTTTTAGAGAAATATGTCTTTCTATTTGGAAATCATTTAAAAGTCACATAATTATAATGAAATAATTTATTTTGAATATTGTTTTATAAACTATTAATGGAAACATATACAATGTTATAACTATGGAAAATAGCCTCTCACGCCGTATAAGATAAAAAAACATTCTTACCTTAACTTTGTCGAAAAGGACATAAGGTACCTTGTTTGGAAAATGACAGAAAGATTCCTTTCAACACATTTTATAATAATTCAAAAAAGGGTATAAATGAATTTAACCCATTTTATTGTAAATATTAAAAATGTTTTGGAATACATTTTTGAAAAACATGGATGTGTATGATAAAGAGGTCCCAATAGATACTTATATAAAAAACCTCAGATAATAAAGAGATTGTGAAATTAACCCTTACCTTGTACTTATCCTTGGTCGATGGTAGGTTAACCTCTTGTATAATGGTGAAATAATTATTATTAAATTATACAAGAAACATATACATAAATATGATATCATATATGATCTTTTAATATTTATTTGTTAATAATATTTTAGTATTATCGTAATTTTTGGTGTTAACTGATTTGTTTTCATTTATAAGATTTGTTACATAAGTAATTTTTTTATGGATAGGATGTATCTTATTCATATTTGGAATGATATTAATTCATTAAACATTATTTTTAATCATCTAATGAAAATTAGTCGTGAATGGATAAGATGGCGAATGAATCTCAATGCGTACGTGGAGACGGTAATTCGTACGTACACACGAGCGACAACATCATTATTTTGATATTAAAATAATATATAATTGGATTTTAAGTCATATATAAAGAATAATTATCAGGTTATATGTATTATTTACAACCATTAAACATCATTATTATACCAATCCTAATAATAATGTATTGAATAACAACTACATCATGACATAGAGATGGTAAGCTGTACATATGCACGTATGGTGACATGCCATTCAAAGGAGGGATAGAATAATGAATATGGTTATACCAAATTTATAATTATATCATATTATAGAGAATATAATAGAGTTATTATTTTATAATGGAAACAACAAATAAATAGGTAGTGGAAGAAGAAAATAACTTGAAAGAGGTGATGAAATATTTACCTCTTCTTCGGATTTTTCCTTTTGATTTGATCAAAAGGGCTTCTTAAGTTGGCTTTCTGACTAAAGGAAGGCCTCTAAGATAAAGGTATGAAATCTTATACGATATTTGGTCTGGGGTTGGCCGATGGAAATGGATATGAATGTGTTAATTTGAGAGATGGTGAAGGTACCTTTTATAGGAGGGGTGACGAGCACCTTAGGAAAAGATTGAAATATTATTTTATAAGAAAATCATTTTTGGTTTCTAATGGATCCAAAATGATTTATTTAGATTATATTGTGTGTATTGGTAGAACAACACTCAAAAAATATGTTTTAGAGAGTTTTATGTCACTATATTAACCTTATCTTCTAGATATAACACTTAGATAATTAGTTTGACATTTACCATTTCTCTTTGTATTTTTATATTATATGGTTAATAAACATACTATAAACTTCTAGAAGAATCTCAAGTGGTTCATTAATGAAATATATAATATTATTTAAGTCCATCAGACAAACCATTGATTTTTAGGTATAGAATATCAATTAATAATATAACAATTGTTTTAAAAACACTTTTTTGTCAATTTTGACCCTATTTTCTATTTTGTTTTTTTAAATTACTAACCACATTATTACTTAAAAAATATTTAACTAATCAATACTATCATGTCACATTAACCTAGAAAATTCATTTATGGCATCAAAACATTCCAATTTTATTTATTTTAACATCTATAATATCATTTGTTTGATTCTTTCATTAATAAGGAAAATACTGCATCATCATTGTGTCATAAATAAATTTATTTATTTAATGTATAAAAATTATAAATAAAATTCCATTATAGGAAAACTTTGTATATTTCTAAATAATATTTATATTTGAATATATAACATATATAACCCTATGTAATAATAGTTTTACTAAAAGATATATGCTTATGTCATGTTTGAATTTACTTTAATTTAATTAATATAAAGTGTCATTATATCTTACATGTGGCTCCATGGGGACCCAAAATTGACCCAAGGATGCCCATGGTCGGAAAGGTATCAGAGAATATGGTTAGAACATGTGTTAGGGTAATTTAATATTATTATAATATTATTCGGTTACCCTTATTTACCAGATTTACCCTTTAACCATGGTAAATAAAATATTTACCGAAATAATTATTCAAAACATCTAAAAATAAAAGATACCTATTTAAGCAATTTTTTCCTCATGATATAAAATAAGGAATCCATTTTTATGTATTTAAAACACAAAAGTGGCAGAAATTAATTTATAATTAATTCATGTTGTCAATACAAAAAACGTGTTTTTAAAAAATAATAACTATCAAAAGATTGACACTTACTTATGTCCAGTTTAAATGTGAGATTACGTACAATGACCAACATTGGATTAAATGGTAAAAAAAATCAATTTATACATAAAAACCCCTCAATAGTATAATTTATCACAACAAAATATTTTTATTAAAAAAGTTGTTTTTAATTAAAATTTATTATTTTACACTATTCATCAAAAACTGAATGTTTTCAGAAAAACACCAAAAATTCACACTAAGATAATTTCGATATTTTTAACCCAAAAATGAAATCAATATTGAAATATAAAATTGATAAAATATCAAAAAGTGGGTATTACTATTCATAACGTCTAGTTTGATAGGTCGCGATGTGTTCAGATCTCGAAGTTGTGTACAATGCAATCTATTGTATTATTCAAAGGGAAACGTACTGTGGAAACATGGGGTGTTACATTATCCACTAAAAATAATTTCATCCTCTAAATTTCTAGAATATTACTACATAAAATGATTCGGGTGGTTCTTCATCATATGTTCCTCGGGTTCCCACGTTGCATGTTCCATATTTTGGTTTCTCTATATAACTTTTACCAGACAAGTCGTCTAGTTTCACAAAACTTGTTCTATTGTATCAAGAACCTTTACAGGATCTTTGCAATAAGACAGATTGATTTCCTGTTCTAATTATTCATATTACTTACATGTGTTGGGATAGGAATGTATTTTCTCAACCATGATACGTGGAAAACATCATGAACTTTGGAGAGACTTGGAGACATTTCCAAATGGTAAGCTACAACCCCAATTCGTTATAGGATTTCGAAAGGTCCGATGTACCTGGGACACAATTTACCCTTCTTACCGAAATGTAAAACACCCTTCGATGGAGATAACTTCAGGAAAACATGATCTCATACCTGAGATTCCAAATCCTTCCATCGGTTATCGGCAAAGCTCTTCTAACTACATTGAGCTGCATTGATGTGGGTTTGGATTACCTTCACATTTTCCAATGTTTCTTCAACAAGTTATTGGCCTACGAGTTTTCTTTCACCAACAACATCCCAACAAGTTGGTGTGCAACAACTCTTTCTATATAATGCTTCATATGTTGCCATCTGAATACCTGAATGAATTCTATTTTTATAGGAAATTTATATTATATGTAAATATTGATCCCACATACCTTGAAAGTCATGTGAAAAAGATCTCAACATGTATTCTAAGGTTTGAATAGTCCATTCGGATTTTCCATCAGTTTGAGGGTGGTAGGCAGTGCTCAAATGAAGATCAGTATGCAAGGATTTCTGAATACTTTTCTAGAATATTGTTGTAAAACATTGATCACAATAAGAAACAATAGATAGGGTTACTCCATGACGTCTTACAACATCATTAGTATATAGTGTTGCTAAATGTTCAAGTGTTAATATTCTATTATATCCAAAAAATGTGCTAACTTGGTAAGATGATCAACAATGACCCATATTTCATCGTTCCTTCTAATGGACTTTGGTAGTACCATGACAAAGTCCATCGTAATATTTTTCCCATTTCCACTCAGGTATAGGAATAGGATGCATGACTCCTCTAGGTAGTTTCATTCCAGCTTTCACTTGTTGAAAAATCATACATCTTGACACAAAATCAACAATCTCCCTCTTCATGTTGTCCCACCAAAAAATGATCCTTCAAATATCTATACATTTTGGTGCTCCTAGGGTGTATAGAGAAATTGGAGCTCTAAGAATCATCCTACAATTCTCTTTTTAGATCAGGTATATCGGGAACATGAAGTCTCTTACCAAATTTTAAAATTCCCTCTTCATATACCAAGTCACTCAATCTCCCATTATTCACAGTGTTAATATTCGTTTGAAACTCCTCATCATCCGCATGAGAACATTTTATCCTTTCTTGTAAAGATGGTTTAGAAACCATTTGAAAATGAATTGGTGTTTCACCTTCTATAGGTATTCCCATATCGATCTTCACTATATCCATGAATATATGAGCCTTTTCAACTCTCATCTTGTTCCAAACTCCATGATCCTTTCTACTCAAAGCATTTTCCACCTTATTTTCCTTCCCAAGGTGGTAGTGTATCGTGAAATCATAATCCTCGAGTAGTTCAAGCCATCCCCTTTTCCTCATGTAGAGTCCTTTTTTTTTTGTGAAAATATACTTCAAACTCATGTAATCGGTATAAATATCATTTTTTTCACCATATAGATGGTGTCTATATATCTTCAAAGAAAATATTGTTGCTTCTAACTCAAGCTCATTAGTAGGATAGTTTTTTTTCCGGAATTTGTACTTGTTGTGATGCATAGGGAATAACCCTATCATTCTGCAAAAAGTCAATACCATGTCCTTTCTTTGAAGTATCAATATAAATAACAAACTCGTCATTCCCCGATGGTAGATTCAATATAGGATCATTGACTAATATTCTCTTGAATTTTTCAAAAAAATTCTTCACACTCTTTTATACTAAAAAATATTACCCCTTTACGTATGATCTTGGTTAATGGGTTTTCCAATCAAGCAAATTTATGGATGAAATATTGATAATAACCTGCTAAACCAATAAAATTTCATACCTCAGTTATACTCGTTGGTGCTGCCCATTCTGGGAGATCTTTGGTCGTTGAAGGAGCAACATGTATTCCATCCTTAGAGACAATATTTCCATGAAAAGAAATATCTTAAAGACAAAATTCAAAATTGATAAAAATTCTATAAAATTCATTTCTTTTAAGATTCTTCGATATAATGCGCAAGATATTTTCATGATATTTGTATATTTTGGATTATACCAAGATATCATCAATAAATACCACTATAAAGTCATCAAGATATTCTTTGAAAACCCTATTCATTGGATCCATGAAGACATAGGGTTCATTAGTCAAACCAAAAGGCATTATTGTAAACTCTTAATGCATGTTCCTGGTTTGAAATGCTGTCTTTAGAATGTATTCCTTCTTCATGCACAACTGATGGTATCCAGATCGAAGATCAGTCTTTGAAAAATATTGAGCTCAATGTAGTTGGTCAAAATAATAATCAATGTGAGGTAGGGGAAACTTGTTCTTGATTATTATAGCATTGATATACCAGTATTCAATGCACAACCTTATCGATCCATCATTCTTTTTAACAAAAAGGAAATGGGCTCCCCATAGAGAAACACTAGGTTGAATAAATCCCTAGTTACTAAATTCCTCAATTAGTTTCTTTAGTTCTAAAAATTCCCCAATGTCCATTTTATAAGGGGTCTTCGATAAGGTCCTTGAACTAGGAATTTAATCAATGGAAAACTCAATTTATCATTCTATAGGAGGTCCTGGTAAATCCTATGAAAACACATAAACATATTATTTCATAATAGGTACATCCTCTATTTGAACATTCCTTTCCTCACCCATAGTTATTTTATTCTCTTCCTCCCCAATAATTGAATTTAGTTGAGATACTGGGGCTGGATCTAGAAAAGAACTAGGTGGTGACATTTCTACTCTAAATATAAGGTACTCCTTATCATCAAAAAAATTGTAACCTCTTTCTTCTTACAATAAATTTTCACATCATAGTCCAAAAGCCGATCCATACCGAGGATTATATCAAATTAAATCATAGGTATGATGATGATATCAACATATAATGATAATTTATATACCCTAATGGGGACTGATTCAAAAAACATTGTTTCAGTGATACTTCCTTTAGAAGATTTTATTGACAACTCCTTTGTTAAATCAAATTGGAAATATCTAATTTTCATAGAAAACTGCGAAGATATTTAACATTGTGATAACCCAAGATCAAATAAAGCATGTTCTAAACATGAGGAAACAATTAAATTACCTACCACCACGTCTTTCGGAGCTTCAACCACAACATTAGTGATAACATAAGCTTTTCCTTGATCCCTTGGCCTTTTCTATGGTAAGTTTTTTTGGTTCTTAGGATATTCATTTGCATAATTCCCCGTTTATCTACAATTGTATCATTCAACATTTACAACCTCTTTTTTTCCCATGTAATCTCTAGCTTGGTGACCCTTTTCGCCACACATGTAACAGACTCCCATTCCCTTCAGGAATGTACCAGGGTGATTATTCCTACATTTACTAAAAGATAGATATTCAGAATTTCCCTTCATCCTCTTATTTTAATTTCCTGAGTGTTTGAAAAATCTTTTCTTCTCTTTCTTTTCTTTAATGTCGAAGGACATTGATAATTCTTTTTCTATCTTGATATCACATGAGAAAAAATCTTCTTTGATGAAAAGGATTGTGAGACTAATGATTGATATGGAAACGATTTTATCCCATCGAATAAATTATCAATCATAATTCTTGGGTAACGTATATATTCTGCTTCTTGCCTTTCTAACAATGTAAAGTTAGCTTCATACTTTGCGACATTCTCATCCTCTTTTTTCGTCAAACTCAAAAATTTTCATTCAATATCCACATGATGGTCATTAGGTAAGTATTTTTATAAGAAAATCCATTTAAACTTCCTCCATTCAAAATTTGATAGTTCCTCATCTTCCATTGTGTTTTGAAACAATGACAACCATTTATCAGCATCTCCAGTGATGTGGTAAACTTCCATGAGAACTTTTTCCCTTTCGCTACTCCCCAAGGCATGGAATATATTCTCTAAGGAATTTATCCATTGCTCACCTAATAATGGATTAGTAATCCCATTGAATGTTTGTGTTTGTTGTCTCATGAAGTGAACAAACATTGATCCTCCATGTTTTGGATCAGGGTGCTTCATATAGGTAAGGTTATTATTCATAACCAGAGTGAGTTGTGCCACTATGGTGATAAGTTTATTAGCACTAGTTGCTTCACCAGTTCCACTATAATTATCATGAGTAGGAGGGAAATCTCTACATGGATTACGTGCATTGATACAGTTTTCATTCCTTCTACTAGGCACAATTTTTAAACAATGGCATAAACTATATTAGTTTATGAATCAAAATACATAATTCCATAATTGTAAAACACTTAACATGAATGGAAAATTTTATGGATATAATACATAATGATAAAAAATATTTTCATTGAGGATGTATATACTCATAAACCCTTCATAATGATTTTGAACAAAAATAAGAATTATCCTAAGTATATCCCCTAGGAGTGTCGTAACCAAGAGTGCAGCAAGACCCGTTGTCATGCACCAGTTCTCGTTCAAGTATAGCTCAAAGCTGTGATTTCAGGTTTTACCTGTAGATTCATCTATGCAAGATCCACCTTAACCTGCTCGTATCTAGACAAATATGTATTTCATGGAAAACACACCAAATAAATACAATAAAAAAATTCTAGGAAGTTATTCTATACTAATCCTCAATATCTATCTTAGGGTAATGTGCTCTAATCAGAGTTAATCTAAATCTAGATTCCAAGATTTGACATAAATCTCGCTATGATACAAAATGTAATGCCCTGATCCCAGTTACCCATAATCGGTGAATTATTACATAACATTGGCATGATAAAAAAACATCATGTCTTTAAAGAGCAATTATTTTAGTAGTCTTGGACGTACTAGTTACATTCATAAGGTTTACATTACATCATAAAATGGAAAACTACAACAACATTGTTTCCATAGACAACACTGAGATCCCATATACTATCCCTCAAATTCAGGCATAATATACTTCATCGCATTCTGGGAAAAATAAAACATTGAAAGGGGTGAGCTCAAATGCTCAGTAAGGATAAAAATATATTAGAAACATTAATAAATAAGAATAAACATTTATGAAAATGTATAAAACTAAAAAAAAGACTTTTTAAAATAAAATTCATCATAATATGGCAAAAATAAATCAAAATAATTCCATTTACTTACTCACATGGATATTATACTAGTCGAATAATCGCATTCAATATCAATAGCCACTTTCAATATGATGGAATGAATAATGTTGGACTTCATAACCACATATTCAAGGACTTCTTCCAAGACTAAAAATAATATTTTTTTCAAGGCTTTGTGTAAAGACACTAGTTTGTATCATGAGAGATACCGATGCATCGAGGAGCTATAGCGTGCTCCACACATCACATACTAAGTCCAATTCATTTTTCATATGAAAAGGTTTAAACATAACAAAAACATTTGTATTAAAACTAGCATAAAGAAATGTCAAAACATTATCCATAGACCATGAATGATATAAAAATAAAAAATCTACATTCAAACATATCACAATGCTTTCAATACAATATGGATGGTTTTTATCATAATAAATCAACTTCAAATAGCTTAAAATCCATCAAAGGATGTTGACATAGATGAAATAAAAACCTATTTTAGAGAAATATCACTTTTAATTTTGAAATCATTTAAGAGTCACATAATTATTAAGAAAACATTTATTTTGAAAATACTATAATAAGATTGTAAGGTAAGATTAGACCATGTAATTATTGCGTAAAATAGCCACACCCTCCGTATAAGTTAAAAAACATTCTTCCCTTATTTTTGTCGAAAAGGTCATAAGGTACCTTGTTTGGAAAATGACAGAAAGATTCCTTTCAACAAATTTTATAAAAGTTCAAACAAGGGTATAACTGAATTTAACCTATAGTATAGTAAATAGTAAAAATGTTTTGGAATACATTTATAAGAAACATGGATGTGGATGATAAAGAGGTCCTAGTAGATACTTACATAAAAACAACCTCGGACAATAAAGTGATTGTGAAATTAACCCTTACATTGTACTTTTCCATGGACAAGGGTAGGTTAACCTCTTGTATAATGGTGAAATAATTGTTATTATAATATAAAATAATCATATACATTAATATGATATCATATATGATCGTTTAATATTGGGTTTTTAATAATATTTCAGTATTATTGTCATTTCGGGTGTTAACTAATTCGTTTTACTTTATATGCTTTGTTGCGTAAGTATTGTTTTTTATGGATAGGATGTATCTTATTCTTATTAAGAATTATATTAAGTCGTTGAACATTATTTTTACTCATATAATGAAAATTAGTCTTGAATGGATACTATGGGGAATGAATCTCATCGCATTCATGGAGACGGTAATCTGTACGTACACACGAGCGTCAATATCATTCTTTTGATATAAAAATAATATATAATTGGATGGTATATCATATATAAAGAATCATAATCATTTCATATTTTTTATTAACATCAACTATACATTATTATTATACCCATCCAAATAATAATGTATTGAATAACAAGTACACCATGACGTGGAGACGGTAATCCGTATGCACGCACGTATGGTGACATGTCTTTCAAAGGATGGATAGAATAATAAATATTGTTGTACCATATTTATAATAATGTCAAAGTATATATAAGAAAATGGATTTATTATTTTAGAATGAAAACAAAAAAGAAAGAGAAAGTGGAAGAAGATAAGAACTTGAAAGAGGTGATTAAATATTTACGTCTTCTTCGGGTTCATCCTTTTCATTTGATCAAAAGTGTTCCTTAGGATAGATTAATTAGAAAATTAAGGCCTCTAGGATGAAGGGAGGATATTTTATAGGATATTTGGGCCAGGGAAGGCTGAGACAAAAGAATTTGGAGGTGTGAATTTGAGAGAAGAGGATGTTCCCTTTTATAAGAGTGGTGAGGGGCACTTTAGGAAAATATTGAAATATTATTTTATAATAAAATAATTTTCTGTTTATAATTGCTCAAAAATGATTTATTTCGATGGTATGGTAAGGATGGGTCGAAAACCGGTAATCAAATAGGGTTTAGATAGGTTTTCGGTCACTATATTGACCTTATCTTCTGGATTTAACTCTTAGTTAATTAGTTTGACATTTACCATGTCTGTTTGTATATTTTTATTATATGGTTAATAAACATACTATAAACATCCTAGATATCCTCAAGTGGCTAATTGATTAGATACATAATATTATTTAATACCTTTGGATAGGCCTTAGTTTTTTAGTAAAAAAATACCAATTAATAATATAACATTTGTTTAAAAATGATTTTATGTAAATTTTGACACTATTTTCAATTTTGTTTTTGATAAATTCTGAATAGAATTATTAATTAGAAAAATATTTATTTAATAAATCTAAAAATGTCACATTAACATATAAAATTCGTGTATGGCATCAAAACTTTCAAATTATATTTATTTTAAAATATATAATACCATTAATTTGATTTTTTCATTAATAAGGAAAATATTGTATCATCATTGTGTCATAAATAAATTGAATTATTTATTGTCTAAAAATTATAAATAAAATACCATTATGTTTGAAATTGTTTAAGAATTCTATGTAATATTTATAGCCAAAGATATATTTTATATAACCTTATGTAAAAATTGTATTACTAAAAGATAAATGATTATGTCATTTTTGTATTTCCTTTAAATTAATTAATATAAAGTGTCATAATCACTTACAAATAGATCCATGGGGTCCCAAAATCGACCTAAGTATTGCCATGGTCAGAAATGTATCATCCAATAGGTTTAGAAAATGTATTAGGGTAATTTAATTTCATTATAATATTATTTTTTACCCTTATTTATCGGATTTTCCCTTTAACCATTGTAAAAAAAATATTTACCGAAGTAATTATTCAAAATGTCTTAAAATAAAAGTTACCTATTTAAAAAATTTGGACATCCTGATTCTAATTTGGAAATCCATTTTTTCTAAATCCAAAACATATAAGTGGTAAAATTAATTTATAATTAATTCCCTTTGCTAAAATAAAAATCATGTTTTTAAGAAATAATACCTATCAAAAGATTGACACTTGCTTATGCCCAGTTTAAATGTGAATTTACGTCCAATTACCAATATTGGATTAAATTTTAAAAATATAATCTAATTATAATTAAAAACCACTCAATTGTATAATTTATCACTATAAATTATTTTGATTAAAAAAAATTATTAAAATTTTGTATTTTTCACTATTCATCAAAAACTGAATGTTTTCAGAGAAATACAAAAAAATCACCCTAAGATAATTTAGATATTCAGAACCCAAAAAATAAATTCCATTTTGAGATATAATATTTACAAAATTACAAAAAGTTGGTATTAACATTCAAAAAATCTATTTTGAGTAGTCGCGATGTGTTAGAATCTCGATGTTGAGTGCAATGCAAGCTATTGCATTATTCAAAGGGAAAAGAACCCTGGAAGCTTGGGGTGTTACAAACCAATCAATATGAAGGTAAAATTTTAGAATATTCTGAAACTAAGCACGACTCCTTCAAAATTATAGAAAACTTTCTCGGAGGCATTTTCAGAACATCATATGAAACATAACACAAAATCCATCATCATTCTATAACAAAATTCAGAAGAATATCTCATAAAAAATAATAGGCTGATAAGACAAGCACATAGTTTCATAACCAGAAATTCACTTTTTCTTTAAATATCAGTTGTATTTTAAATTTCCAAACCACCTTCTTTAAATGCCACATTCCAAATATGAAGAACCACTTTTTAAATGAAATTCAACTTCTAAAAAACATTTCCCCATTAAAAATCACGTTAAAAACCATTCTAAGATTTTAATTTCAAATATAATTCCATGGAATCCTTTGAACTATCTAATGTGTTCCCCTACATTTTCAACTACGCGTGACAACACACACTTTCAATACATACCCCCACATGTGAAAATGTTCATAAGGAGTAACCAAGGTTTCACCCAAACCACATATATAAAAATTCCCATCAAACAATAGATGTTTATACCATTAACATTAAATTACAAAACAAATTTTAAAAATTTAATTCCATTCTAAAAAATGAATTTTCATTTCCAAACCCTTTTCATTTTCAAAAACACACTTACACCAACCAGAACCAAGATGACACTCAACATGCATCAAACTATTTGAGAGAGGGACTAGTAGTTATTCTTTACTTGGTGACATGGTAGTGGTCCATTCCCCATGTATGTATAATGATCTAGGAGGATCTTTAATAGTGTAATTAGACACCAGATGGGTCACTACTCCGTGTGCAACCATGACGTAATACCCTATTTCCCCTATTTTCATCCCTTAATCCAAAACAATAATAGATGACTCGAATCTCAAACTAACACTAGAAACTAGATGTTTTTCCTAATCTCCAACATATGGACACCCCAAATAACAAGAACCTGACTCTAATACTAGTCTTTCACAAACTATCATGGGTCGATCCTTATCTAGTCACCCGAGTTGGTTAAAAACATGGACCGAAGGGTGTTTCTAATCCCCATGGGATGTAAACATGTTTTGGGAATTAATATTAAACTGTAGAGAATGATTTATCCCCATAATGAGGATAATAAAATAAATGTTAATCTAAATGTGATAAATAAATACTTATAGAAAAGAAATGTACAACTACATGTACCTCCATGCGGCCTTATAGTTCACAACCAAACAAAAATCCATGTCCACTCAAAGAGTGATCCATAACTAGAATAACCTAAAACTGGAAGGATATAGTAGGGGGTGATCATTACAACTTAGTAGGAAAAAAACATAATCCATGTTATCCATTTATGAACACAATCAATTAAAAACCACTTTGAAAATATAGTTACTAAAATAGGTTTTTCTTATATAGGTAGAAAAAGATTCATTTCCTTTTTAAATAAGCACACAAACACCATGTTTCAACTCTCAAATATGAGTTTATTATTTTAATATCCAAAGTTGTAGACAAGAGGATTTTGGTCTATTCACAAAATAAATAAGCATGGAAACTGAAAATAATTAATAATATAATAAAAATGGGCTAACAGTGTAAATAGAAACCCTTGTATAGAGAAACACTAATAAGAAAACAAAGATAATACCCATGAGTGATCTTAAACATCCCTAGAAGGCCCTTGGGTGTACTTAGTTCAGAACAACCAGATGTAATATTTTGATTCCCCTAAGACAATAAGCACTAGTCATTCTAAGCTGACCAATCCAGTGGAACATCCCACCTATCCCATCACTGGTCTAGGGGGTACCAACCTGTCTAATCATGGTAGGCCAGCAACGGTTAGTCGATTCGCAAAAAGGCACCCCAAATTTTATGTTAATAGTAAAATATTTAAGTGGGTGTCTCTTGCATGCATTATTCACCATACCTTCCGCCACCACACATGCCTACCACAAACACAAATATCCCATATATGATATCTTATAATGGGAAATCCTAGTTTTTTATTCCCACTATATACAGACACACACACACACACACACATATATATACATAGAGATGACTTCCTTGAAATATCTGACTTGGATCTCATAACATATAAATATCATAACCATTTTTTAAAAAAGGTTTGAATTTCTAACTTGGAATTGAAACTATTTAGAAAAAAGATTTCTTTTATACAATTCCAAAATCCCCTTTTATATGTGAAATTATAAACCATTGTTATGGTTTTAAAAACCAAATACATTTACGAACCATTTCCAAAACCCAAGGTAAATAATATTCTAAACATAGAAGTTTACAAACAGGCATACAATTTGATATTTTATTTAAATCCACCTTTTGAAATCTTCCAAGAGAACTAAAATTATTTAAAAATTATAGAGCCATTTAGGGGGCCAATGATTAAGGAAAAAATGCCACTTTAAAGTTCCATCATCCTTTGAGGTCTAATCCTTGTGTGCACCTAGTGCACCCATGGATGAACCAATATCTAATGGCCCCATTCTAGGTAACCATGAAATTTTATTTGAAATCATCTTGAATAACACTACTTTTTATTATAAAACAAAACAACCATCCCATTTAGTTGAATAATTATAACAAAACATTTTCAAAAAACCATGCGAGCCATACCAAAAAACATTACCACAACCAACAAGGAAAAAAATATAAAAACACACACATATTCCCAAATAAAAAAGAAATTTTTTTTCTCATTACACAATACGGTTAATAATTTTTCTTATCACTTAATTCCATTCTAAAAGAACACTTTCCATTTCATAAAACTCGATGCGTGCTCTAATACATATGAATAATAAAAAACTCATTTCAATAGATATTTCTAAATAAATTACTATTCCCTGAAAATAATACAATAGGATAAAATTGTGCATTTTCACATTTTGAACCCTATATAGAAATTTATTATGACAAAATTGGGAATTAATCAAACACTATAAGGGGGATAACTCATGGGAAAAATTTAAGAATCACCCTATAAACTAGATTTAATAATTTTTTAAACACCAATTCACTAAAAATGTTTAAAAAAGCTCCATGGGGCTGAGAAACATGTTTTAAAATTAAAAAAAATCAACACCATCTGGTTTGGAAACACTTAGGAATAAATGGAATTATCACTTCAAAAACCAATATTTAACAATTTATATAAACATGAATGTACCAAAATAAACTAACTATGAGTATAATTAAGGTGTGAAACACAAAATAAAATTAATTGAATATATTCAAGGAAAATTGATTGCACTATAAAGAAAATG
This sequence comes from Viscum album, assembly GCA_963277665.1. Classification (NCBI taxonomy): domain Eukaryota; kingdom Viridiplantae; phylum Streptophyta; class Magnoliopsida; order Santalales; family Viscaceae; genus Viscum; species Viscum album. The sequence goes on from OY728147.1 coordinate 1,793,824,495, forward strand.
GATGAGAATTCCTACATCAATGGTGGGAAGACAATAAAATTCAGCACCAGAAGGGGGAATGAACTTAAAAGAGGTTTCACACCCCCTAACTCTAAATAAAACTGATTCACACATCAACCATAACATATATTATTCTACAAATGAAGAACCCCATATGTGAAACCATAGAAATCGAGGGATATGTGGGAGGAAAACATACCAGTGGAACTCACACACCACAACAGAAAGAGAATAGGCCATCAGAGGGAAGGAACGAGCAGTAGTGGAGGCCCTTGGATAAAAGGGTTCACACATGAGAGAGAAAGGAACTGCATAGGGGGTCTCACCAGATAAGATGAGAGTGTTAGAAGGGATCATTCTAGAGAGAAGACCAGTCGAAGGAGGACTCACCAGAATAGGAAGGTATGCTGGGAAGGGAGGTCGAAGGATGGGAGTGCCCATGGAGGGATAGCATGCATTGCACATAGAAGAGGTATGGGGAGGGTTAAGTCATGAGAGAAAGGGTAGGGGAAATAGTTTTGCCAAAAAATAAAAATAAAATAATAATTCTAATAATAATAATAATAATAACAACAACAACTAAAAATAAAAATAAAAAAATAAATATAAAAATAATAATTCCAATAATACAATAATAATGACATAAATAATAATAATTATAATCTTGTTATTATTATTAATAAACACTCCTTTAAATTTTTTTAATATCATTTTATTTAATTTTACATTTTTTTATTCTTAGACACATAGCAGGCCACATGGTTTGGCTGGACGGCCTTCCAGGTCGTGCACCAACCCTTTACAGGCCAAAAACACAACCCAAAATTTTAAAATCCAATTATTTTACTCGGGTCTCAAAACAAACCCAAAATAGAAGGATCCAAGACCACAAAATGAATGAAAATAAGGGTGTGTCCAAGGATAGTGTCTAACAAAATGATTGTGAAATTCTGAACTGTTCAACAACACATCGAGGTATCATTTAGTTCATAGAAAAGATATGCTGATAATCATCAAAATGATCTGATGTTTTTAGTCATTAAGAATTATTTCCATTAAATTACTCAGTCATGTAGGATACAGAAATTAGTAACAAAGCTATGATTTAAAAAAGGAATATTCTTTGTTTCTTATTTTTGATCATGTAGGGATATTTTCTTTTTTACTTTAATTTCCACTAAACATACCTCATGTCGAATGTGTATTCCATGTATATCTCTTAAAAAATTACATACCTAATTCTTCATATATAATAAACATAAAGGTTGTACTACTGAATCATGATCATTTATATTTTTAGAAACGTATAGGGATCTAGGATCTTATAGAGAAACATCTATGAACCAAGATAACTCTCATAGTTATATTTTTTAGTGATACCAACAACTTGACTAAGATATGCATGAACATGAGGATATGATGAGGTACATTAATAATTTGTTTTTTATATCAAAGGGTTTAAATTTTGATAGTGAAATTATTTTTTTGGGTTTAAAATGTAACTCCCAGTGATTTTATGAAATATTTTAATTCAAATATATATGTTTTCTTCAATTTCCTATGTTAAATAAATCAACGAGAATACAATAACAAAAATATTTTCATAATTATATTATTTAAACATGAGTTTTTTAACCTTGCATTTAAATTATTTGATTTAATTAAAAATAAAAACATTTTAAATATTATGTCTACTAGTTTTTATAATAAAAAAATATTCATGAAGATGTAATTACATTTTTTTAAACTCTATATATACAATAAAATTAATTTATAATAAAAAATGAATTTCTATTATTTGTTGGGAAAAAAATTATAAAATGTTTTTTCCTCTTTTATAAAATAAATTTTAAGAAATTAAATTTATTTTTTAAAATAATATGTGAATATAATGATATATTTATTTCATTTAACTTTTATAAAATTTTTAATTCTCAATTAATATAGGAAATAATGATTTTTGTAGAGAACTATTTTTTTGGATTAATGAAAATGTTCCATTTTGTTTAAGCAAGGTTTAAAAATAAAATTCGTTCAATGATATAATTATTTATCCAATTTATATCACTATATTTAATTCTATGATAAATTTTTTTTATAAAAATATTCATATACCTATGAAAACATTTTCTTTATAAATTTTTTTTTGTCGTATCTATGAGTTTAATTTTAATTTAAATTAGTAAACTTATATGAATTTAACTATTAAAAATTTATTCAATAATTTGAATAATCCTAATTAATGATATAAAATATATTGAAATTAACTATTTTTAATAATGAATATTAAAAGCAGTAAAAATTAAATATGGCTATTAAGGTTAATATGGGATTACATATGTGTTAAACTAAAAAGATAATGATTAATGGACCATTAAAATTGTCCAAATATGGTTTTTAGATAATTTTTTATAGTTATAATTTCTATAAATTTAAAATGATCCATTTTATATCCTTTTACATGTTGGAAATTTTTTGTATATCTGTTTCTTTTCAAAAAAATGGAAGAGTTTCCACTACCCCAATTATAATTAGAAACCCCTCTCATATCCATGTAAAAAATTTGAAGACCTTATTTCATCAATTTAATCCCCAAAATAACTTATTTACCTAACTCATCAAGTCTTATTGGAATTATTTATATTATGAACCCCACTTGTGAATGCTTTTGGGTAAAACATAAAGTAGTTGTCTGAAAATGTGGTTTGGTTCTTAACTAGGAATTTATTTATTATTTAATCTACAACATAAATAAAATATTATTAAACTATTATGATATAATAAAATCCTTAAATTCCTTATTTTATGATGTAATCATGTTTACTTGATGTTATATATTTATCTCATCCTCCATCAAATGGGGAATCAAAACTATCGATGATGTGTAGGGAGGACTGCTACCTCTTGATCTGATATAATATTTTCACATGAACACCACTCATGGATTGAGATAATTATGGATATATGTTTATAGGTTATAATTACTAAAAATTAATAATCATGTGATTATAATTTCATGTACACCTTCTAACCTTTCAATTACTTGGTAAACGATAATGTCATCAAGACTAATGAATCCACGAAGCAATTCGATTCATTTTAATTATATTTTATCAATGATAGTAATAAGGATAATTTTAATGAATGTATATGATATTTATGATATAAAAATGATTCTAAAATGGATGATTAAAATTTATGATACATTTCTTCCATTAAAAAATATTGATACTATGTTAATTCTTATCTAAGGCCAATTATCTCCATGAATAGTATAATAAATTTCTAAATATATAATATTTATGGGTCAAAATAAATAAATAAATAAATATATTGTTTATATATTAAAAATATATCATGGATAAAATTATAGAGGTGATGTGACCTTTATCATTGTGAAATGACAGAAACTATCAAACCAAAACATAAATAAAAATCAATGTAGTAATTACACAATGATATGATTTTAAAATAGAATTTTAAATAAACTTGTGATAATTTTTTTACATAAATCATAAATGAAATGAAAATATGGTATTTATTCTATAATAGACACATAATTAACTTTTTTTGTTATATAGGTGTTTTTAACAAGTGTTAAAAATTATTGTACTTGAGGTTATGGATTTTAATCTGACCTCTATTTCTCTAAGACACATGTCATATTCACAACTTATTTATTTTCAGTGGCTTATATATATCATTGAAAATGTATTTCATGATTCCTATCATGAAATAAATTATATATACTTAAGCTGGGTTTCTCTAGTTTATGTGTCACTAATTTTTTCGGCCATGTCACCTAAAAAATACAGACATCCCTCCAATATAAGGCTTTTGTCCTCCACAATCCCATTACATCTGCGCTACCTCAGTTCATCCATTCATCTTTTGGTTTCACTGCATCTGTCACGACCCACTGCAAACAAAACTATTTTCTTGCATCTAGTAGCATTTTTTGTCTTCCTTCTTGCAAAACCCATGCCTCATCGGATCTTCCCTTCATATTACGGTTACCCTGCAACCATCCCAACCCACGTCGCCCCGGTCTATCACTTTTTCAGTTCCCTCCAACTAAATTCCTCCCCTGCCCAGGTTTGACCGCTTCGAAGGGTTCCAGATGATTTCATCGATTCCCTCTGTAACAACCCTCTCCATCCACACCTCCATCTTTGTCTCCACCTCCACAACTAGCTACTCTAAATATGATTCCTCCAAGATAGGCTCTGGATCCTCTACTAATGGAACCTCCGCATAAAACTGTTCCACCTCCCTCAAATTGCAGTCTTATTATACGCTTTCCCTAGTAAATAATCTCAGACTATATTTTTTATTTTCATCATCTACTATTTGATAGTATTGATTTTTATTTTCGTTCTTTATCAAATATTTCATTGTTTTTAATTTCTATTTGTCTACAGATTATTTCAATTTCATGTTCTATCATTATATTAGCCTTCATGTAGGCCATTTTTCATTCATGCAAGGAAAGTTACAGTACCTTCACTATGGGTAGATCAACAATGTCCATTTCATTGGCATAATGGACATTTTAGATTCCACATTATATTTATCTCATGTTTGAAATTAGATTCCTCGATTTTAATCACCTCTATAGTTTTCAGTTTTCCTATGAAATCATGGTTCAGATCACCCTGAATGGAGATAAAATTCATCACTACTACCAAAAAAATAACACAAAACCAATGCCTTGCATGTTATGGTTCTTCTTTATGGGTGGTGTGCAGTTTATCCATGTTGGTAGTGGGTGTTTATAGATTAATGTATATTTTTAGCTGATGTTCCAGATGTTGTACACTTATGTGCAGACACTCCATGAAATTATTTAGGCTTCTACACCAGTGCATTGAACCCACTTGAACATTTTACTACTACAACCATACTTTCTTAGTTCAACACATAATCACTTAACCTTTTGCACATACTGCCACATTATTGTATAATTTTATCATTTTTTAGTTTAAATTAGGTGATTCTCTTCATGAATATTTTTTGGTGGATTTCATATTTTATAAATTAGTTATTTATTTACACAAATAGGCCATATACTCACAACCATCATTACCTACAGTGGATTATCATGTTTTTTCCAGCATTCCCATTAGTGTTTCATCTATGAAAACCCAAGGTGCATGGTGAAGGAATCCTAAATGAACATTGGTCATGTGATCTTAGTGCATTTCATTATTTTAAACGTCATCCATATAAAGAATTCATGTATAAATATTTTTGTTTTCATGGTTTTTCTTTATATACACAGACATTCTGTAGGGAATTAGATGTTTTGAGTTATTTATGTTTTAAGAAGAAACTAATTATGAAGGATGATGGATAGATTGTGTTTTGTCTTTTTTTTAACTGAAAAATAGCACTATTTATTAAAAAAATCACATAAAATGATTACAAAATTGATTTTAGGTTGTTGAAAGATAAAATATTTAAGATTATTTATATGTAAGTGTTTTACTATTAGTTATACATAGATATTTATGGATTTATTATTGAATTTATTCCCAATTATTCATACATAGATTTTTTACAGGTTTATTATAAATATTCTGGGATTCCTTATTGAAGTGTTTTCGTATTATTCATACTCAGTATGATTTATTATTTTTAAACATTATTATATCTACAATTAAACATATTGGATGATTTTGTGGGTGCTCAAATCATGGCTTATTACAAATTCTTCCATAACTATAACACATTATCCTAACTAACAAACCTGGGATAAGAACAACATTATTTTATAAATATGTTTCCATATTGGTCAACAAAAATTTAACATCAAAATCTTATTAGTTACTTTTACTTTTAGTAAATCTTACATGACATGTTTTAGTGAAGTGGTTCTTCTTTCTAAGAAGTGGATCATCTACTTTCATCAGCTACTTTTTCTTTGGAGTAACGTGTTTATGTGATGATAAGATCATGCACACATTTTCTGAATGTTCAATCCACTGTATAGTACAAATATCATATTCTTATCAATGGTTTTTCCTTCAAATGGTTACCATTTGTATTTATGGAATTGTTTTCAGTGATTTTCATTCAGGATTATTTTATTCACGGGGTATCTCATAGTTTCAGATCAAATATAAATAATTTGTCTTAAATAATTGTAATCTTGATTATTTATTTCCCATATGATTATTTGGGAGACCATGTGTAATGTTTTAGTATTTCATATGGGGAAAGATGATATTGATGTTGTAATCCAGTTAATAACTGAAGAAACTCAAAAAATGGATGAAATTATTCCACCACATTGGTCATATATTTAATGGAATACTAGAAATATTATGATAGTTCAACTCCTATAATATAATATATTTCTTTGAGCTTAGTATTGTTTCAATTCCTCCAAAGTTTTGATAATTATTTAGGATATGATTTAGTAATGACAAAAAATTACTTCATATTTTGAGTCATATATGATGCCATGCATGAGAACTATATATTGATTTTATATTTCATTACTACTAAACCATACTGTATAAATATTATATAATTTTTTTTAAAAAAAATCAATAAATCACATATGTACTCCATAATTCTTCTATATCATTGCATTCTTATTAAATTATTTATTTCAGGAATGATTATGGATTTTCTTCCAATATATTGATGTTGTTGAAAAATTATGTTACCATGGGAGATTTTGGACAGTTGATGTCTACATGGTTTGGGATTCTATTATTAGTGGTCGGTGAGAAGCAATGGTGTTGGAGATTTGTGACATTTTTTTTCAACTTAGTGTTTTTAATAAGATTGGATCTAGAAATATCTTTTAATATTTTTTCAAAACTTATGTTACATATTGGATCATCAAAACCCACTATTGGATTCTAGAAGTAATGAAATTTCAGGTTCATGCTAAAGAGTAATGTACTGAGTTGCAGCGTGTGTAAAATACACATGTAATACCTTTTTGTTTTCATAACTATATGGATCACATTCTCAGAATTCTATCACAACCTTGTGAAGAAGTGTTCCTATTTTATTTTGTTTCAGTTAATAGTTTATTTTACATGTATTGATTATGAGTTATGATTTATTTTTTTAGATTTCATTTTTTGTTTCCTAAATCAAATTATAGACTTTATTATAAGGTTGTAGTATCTTTGGTAGATGCTCCTCCCCAAATACCTAATTTCAAGAAGAAATCTCAAATAATTTATCCACCTGTAAAAATACATCAAGAAATTGTTGAATTATAGAATCTGACATGATCTCCCAAATATTAGACAAATATCAGGTCTACAACAGAAGAAAAAAGGGAACCCAAAAAATGCCATTTACCATTGACCAAGAAGGATTCCATCATTGCTAGTGAGGATGAAAAAACATCTGGTAGAGCTAATTAAAAAACTATTATTCATATGATAAAAGTGGATTGTTTTAGAGTGAAGAATTTAATAGTTTCAATTAAGTACAGAGTCTATCTTATTTAGTAGTGGGTCATTTATTAGAGTGTTTCTTATTATAAATTTGATGATTTATTTAATTTGAGCAGTGGATAGTTTGTTAGACCATTAAAACAAGTATTTTTTGGGTAGTGGATCATGTTTTTTTGTTGAGCATTGGGTCATTTATTAGAGCATTGGATTATTTCACTGTGTGAATGCACATGTGAGTACTAGTTATAGTATAAACATATCCACATATTTTTCTTTATTTAATAGGCCTTTTGATTCAAAAGATATAAATGTGGTAATTTTTTTGATGTTATATTTATATTATTTATCTAGTCTAGTTATGATTGAATTCTGATATTGAAATCTTAGGATTTACCTATCACGAAACTAATTAATGTTATTCTAATACTGTTATATCTTTAAATTTCATGTTTTATTTTCAATTTTAATGTATTTATGTAAAAATTAATTTAGAAGATGTTTTTTAAATGTAAATTTACTTTATTTCTATCTTTAGTTGAAAAATAATTTTTCGTCCATAACAATTATATATTAAAAATATTGATGTAATATTTTAAAAATTATTATTTCATTTTTTAAATAAATTTTCCCATGTTTGAAATTTTAAATAATGCATTAAAAGAGATATAAGTTTCATTTTATAAATGAATTATTTTTTAATTCTTCACAACCAATTGAAGGGGTTATCTTTTTTTACATGTTTGAAAAGAAACATATTTCCATCCATCAGGACCAATAAATTATTTAAATCTTCTTTGGCATGATTCCATGGTTATATTAAAAGGAAATATTTTTCTTAAATATTAGAAAATTTTGTACATTTTAAATATTTTATTTCATAGTAAATAAATTTTTTTACTCAACAAATGTTCTATATGATCTTTCAAAATAATTTTCCATCTCATATGACATACCTTGATGCTATTTATGCCTTAATGGGTATAATATCAAATGATATCAATCTTATCGATTTCCTAGATTTTTTAACGATGCAATGATTATATTTTTATTCAATCCATTTTTTCCATGGGTTATGTTTAATAAAGGTGTTTCTTTTCCATTGGTAATTATATCAAGAAATTATGTAAATATTAGGAAACCTATGTCTTTTCAAAAGGTTATACAAAGACAAAATTATTTTGAAACCCATTCACCATATATAGGTATTGATATGATAAATTTTTTATGTTCTTTCGGAAACATATATACTATTATAATAATGTTATGGGAGAACCATTAATTTTATATCCCTCCAATGTATTTGGTAATGAATGTTTTCCCATAAGATATGTAGGACATGTATGGGATGTGATATCAATACTGTAGGAGACTATATCAACTATGTTAGTATTGGAATTAAACATTTACTACAACAATGGTTGGGAGAGTGAACCCTTTGCACAATGATAGCCTTCATATTAATACTTTAGTAATAATGAAATGATTATCTATGTTAATGTGTATGCTATGAATCTATGTGTAATCACTACAAAAAATGGGTCATTCTCACTAGTTTTTAGTGGTGTAGTGGCAGTTTCAACTACCGCCTAATAATTTTGTTGTAGTCTCTAATACTGTCTTAAATTTCACGGTCGCTAGTAATTTAGAGGTGGTTTGTAGTACTTAGAGACGGGTTTTAAGTGTATATTTAATAGAATATAAAAACGGGTTTCATTTTAATTAGTATAGATTCATTAATTTCTACTAAGTATATAAACAATATATATTTAAATACTACCATGAAAATAGTTGTGGTTATGTTTAACTGTAGTCCCTCATAACAACCGCAAAATACATTGAATATTATATATTTAGTGGAAGTTTCTAAAAATATCTATTAAATATTTTTTATATTATTTAATAAAAAACTATAAAATAAAAAAACTAGTATGCTATAAACTAAAACATAAATATATGATAACCCCAATATTCACACATCTGAAATCCACATTCATATACATACAACCACAGTTAAAAAACTAATATCTATATCACCCCTTACATCAACCAACACCATGGCCATAATATATACATATAACACATGTCCAAAAAACAAACCATGCCAAATATAAACCAATGTCATGAATTCCAATGCATATGTCTCCCACCAAATACTATAAAGAAAAACCAAGCATGTCATCTAAATAGTTGTAATAAAGGACGAGACACAAATTAAAGCGAAATTTAATAAAACAGAATTACAGTTTAATATTTGATAAAATTTTAACACAGCATGTTTAAAAAGAACCATAATGACTACATCTAAAGAATTTCATGGATCAGAATGGTTAAACTCTTACCTAATGCAGGCATCCGCCACTGATAATAAAAAATAATGGAAAGAAATATGAAATAGAAAAGTAACCGAATATATTCAAGATGAGGCACTTATTTTTTTTTGTTAATAAAATAGAGAAAATTTTGAAATAAAACAAAAAATATATAATGAGAAATGATTTAAAAGAATAAACATATATATTGGAGATAAAATTCCACAACAGAAAATGAAAAGGGTTAATAAAATATTTTATTTTATTTTTAAAGAGATGTTTAGTATGTTTGAAATGTTTTTAATAAATAAATTTTAAATATTTTGAAATTAAAAAATTTCTAATATTTAAAAAACAACTATTTCATGGGTTTCTAATGATTTCACATCAATATAAGGTTGTTTTATACGGTTTTTACAGTTATAGGCACGCTTTATTGTTTTTAAACACTAAAAACAATTTTACAATAATTACCATGCAAATTAATTCTAAATGACATGCATTTGGTTCTAAAATTTAAAATTTAAGTCTATGATCATTGTTACATAATTACAAGTCAGTATGACATCATTTTCCTAGTTTTGACCATTTTATGAACATTTTAGTATTAAAAAAATCTGTTCGTAACTATAACATGAAACTATTAATTCAAAATCATGTTTTGTTAGTTCTAATAATTCATAAATAAATATACAGTGGTTTTCCCATTATCGTAAGAAAATAGTATGTCATTGGTTCTGGTTTTGACCCCCCTAACACATGTTTTAGTGTTTTAAAATAAAAAAATGATTTTACAACCATATCAGAAAAAACTGTAATTTGGAATGACATGCCATCAGTTTGTAAATAAAAAATTAAACTGCTGTGGTTATCTTCTTCTTTCAAGATAATCTGACATTTGTATCTTGGTTTTGACCCCAACACGTTTTTTAATGTATTACATTTCTAAAACCTCATTTACATCCATAACGAGAAAACCATCATTCAGAATGATATGTCATTAGATCCTATATTTATAAAATAAATCCAGATTCATTATCCGATGATTTTATGAAAATATAATGTCATTTTTCTAGTTTTAATCATTTGAAAAACATTTTATTGTTTTATAACATTGAAAACTCATTTATTACCACAAAAGAAAAACCATCCTTTAAAATGAGGTGCCCTCAATTACTAAATTTCCCAATTAAATCGGTATTGTTTTTCCCCTGATTTGAGGAAAATCAAACATCATTTTCATTCTTTGGACCTTTCCAATCATGTTTTAGTTTCCTAATATATTAAAAATGTGTTTAAGGCCATAACAGGAATACAATCAATCAAAATGATGTTCTATATGATCTAAAATTTCACAAATAAATCATTGAATATTTTACCATATATTAGGAAAATATAAATACATTTTTGATGTGTTGACTCTATTATACTTGATTTAGTGTTTTCAAACAGTTGAAATGCGTTTATGTACATCAAGAGAATACATCTATTTAAAATTATGTGTTTTTAGTTCCAACATTTTAGAATTAAATATGAAATGGTTGTCCTATGATTTTATGAATAGACTTTATCGTTTTCCATGTTTTTACCCCTACCTGTAGACTAGTTTTTGTATTTAAAAACACTAGAAACGTATTTACATACACAGTGGGAAATCCTTCATTTTTTATGAAGTATCGTTAGTTATTAAATTTCATAATTAAATCTTTATTTGTTTTACTGTATTTTCATGTCAACCTAATGCCATTTTCATGGTTTTGACCATTTTACACACGTCTTTAAGACACTAAAAAGTCATTTACAAACAGAATGGGAAAATTATATGTTGGAATGATTTTTTGTTAGTTCCTACATTTCAAAATTAAATCTACTTTCATTGTAAACTAATTTCATGAAATTATGACATTTTTTAATATTTTTGACCCCCCGAAACATGTTTTTAATGTATTTTATAACTTTCATAACTGTTTAAAAAAGAAAGACCAAGAAAACAAGATTATAGTGTTTTCAAACCTATAGATAATAATTTATAATTTTTTTAATGATTATGAATCCACCAAACATCAATGTAGCAAAAAATACGATTAGTAAAACTGAAAATGAAAGTTTTCTATATTATTGTGTCATTTTAGTTTTTCATGGATGTTGAATGTGATGTTTTTAATGTTAAATGGAATATAAGAAGGTTAGAGACATCAAAATGAGAATAATATCAAAAAATAAAAAACATAACAATTTATAAGTATATTAAAAAATCTACTCCTTCCTTTTAAATTTCTTATCAATAAATATAAAATTTATATTGCATTAACATGAGCATAAAAGACATCAGTTTTACCAATTGTAGGAATATTATTACAATATTAATAATTATTGGGAATTATTATTGTCTCACAAGAAATATTCCAAATAACTAAAAAATATATTTCGGACATTCCAATTGATCAAAGGGTTATGGTATATTAAATATATTAAAAATGAATAACTAACCAGAATTTTTCAAAAAATAGGAGATTTTGTATATGTATGAACCACATATTAGTGATAACATGTAATTTAATTTCATTACCGATTTATACATTTAATTATCATCATCTTCATTATTTTAATAATTATAAATTATCATTGGGAGGAGTCATTCATTTTGACCCTCTATTGGAAGTTCAACCATTTCGATATTATAAAGAGAAAACCATTCAATATTTTTTTGTTGATGAGGTTCACCATGAAATATTACCAATTGATCTTCATCACCCATATCATATAATTAACGTTAATTTATTCTTAAAAAAACCAAAACCTTCTTGTATTTCTTCATCATCATTATAAACAATGTTTTGTTGTGAAGACAAGACAAATGGGTCCTGAACATCATGCTCACTAGTATCCAACAAGAAAGATAAGTTGATAGAAGTAAATTGTGATGAAAATTTCATTATTACCCAATAAATTATTACTGACTTCCATTTGATTAATAAAAATCAATACTTTCCATGACAACTTTGTTTGATTATATCAATTAGTTTCCCATAGTATCCCACCACTAAAAATGTAAATACACCAAAATATTGAGTTTTCAAATATTCTTCATAATTTATTGTTCGAAACATAATGCCGTGAACATTATAGGAATTAAATATCTTATCCTTCCTTAGAGTACCATGAGAGAAAAACATCAAATAATTTGATACTTCAGCTCGATTTTCAAAATTCATTATCTAGAATGAAATATAATGTTTTAATTTTAACATAGAGAACATATATACACAATAATAATATGAATATGAATATATATATATACATGATTAGATAACCATTAGACAAGAGCTTTATTAACATATTTTGTTAATTAAATCTCATTTTGAGATCGACCCCTTAGTTTCCTCTTTGTTTTTAGTAACAATTATTTAATAAATTGACATGAAATAACACTATTGTGTAGAAAATATATGTTTACTTATACCAAATACAATTCCATATATTTAAAATTTTAACCCTTTCAAATATCCATCTAGTAGTTGGAAATACCAATGACAAGTTTTCAAAACAACATTTACTGTTGATGGTTATATCATGTTCATCATGATTGCATCAAGTCTCAATCCCATAGAAATACCTAGAAAAAAGGTCATTTAACATTAAACTATGTAAAATTCAAGAATATAACCTTCTATTTGATCATTATTCCCCACATATGATTTCTAATTACCTAATTACATGATGAAATAAATAAGAATAATTAATAAAACTAATAAATGATTTGAAAAATAGAGTTCACTATAAAAAATAAAAAAAATTAAAATGTTCCTCTCAATTGTATACATTTATTTATAGTGTATGAGTCCACAAAGTTATTATTAATAAAAAAATGAACAATAAAATGAGTCATGAATTTGAATAATGAAGGTGGAAATAATATACACAATCGACATAGTGTCAAAACAATTTTTTCCTAATGTTTTTCCAGATCGGTTGGGTTTCAGTTTTTCCCTCAACAAAATTTGAAAACGGTGCAAAACACAACTAGAACCAAATTTATTTTTTCATGTAATGTATTATGAAAACCCAATGGAAAAACTTCTCTATCAAAATATGTGAGTCGCAAATTTTCAATTCATGTTACTTTCAATGTTTCAAGTAAATGAACCTTGATATATAACTTCAATATTTATATCTAACATTTGAATTATGTAATGGACAAAGGAATATGTATTTCAAATTATTTTTCATTGAAAAAAATTATCAAAGGATACATTCCATTATCATTTACAGACAAACCATGAGTTATATTCACTCACTCAAAATCATTATGAGCACTAAGAAGTTATTTTGATTTACCATACTCATTACACACTATTAAAATTACATTATCTAAGATGTTCTTCTCAATACGCATTACCTCATTATTATGACGTATCAAATTAAACTCCCAACAAATATTTTTTGAAAAATACACACTTTTTCTTCAATTATTGTGTTCTATCTTGTTAAGATATTCTACATCATATCATTTTCTTAGGTTATATATACTGTTAAAATTTTAAAAAATCTTTAGAGACATTAATTAAATGTAAAAATATTTTTGAACCAGATATCACATTCAATTATTTTCTTATTTAAATATATATATTGAATCATGTATTGTCAGTCTTGAGTTTATGACAAATTTCATAAAGTCTATAATGATACATAGAACACCATTTTCTAATATGAGGTAATCGTTGAGGTTTAACATCAAAATTATGAACTAGAAAATGTAAACCAGTATGATTATTCTAAACAGATAAATTTCTTAGTCCCAAAATTTGTCTAATTATCCACATTAATGAATCATGCATTTTGATTTGTTCTCTCACTGAATAATAATATGTTTCCACACCATAATATAATATTTCTCACAATTATTTCATTAGAGGATGATGGTAGACAATAATGTAGTTTCTAGGAATTTTTGTTTCTAGGAATAATCACCAAAATAATGAAATATATCATCTTCATTCACATCCATAGAGATAGATTATAGGGGATCAGAACAACTATCAATTTTTTTTAATTTGTTATCAATGTATCAAAATTGTTAAAAACATCATTAGTCAATTCCACACCTAAATTCCTAGGATCCGATGAAATATATTGGTATAGTGAATCAATTCTCTTCCATGGGGTTATATATTTTTTATATATCATTAAGAAATCATTATTATATAGGGAACAAAATTTCTATCGTCTTCCATCTTCGACAACATGAATAATCTTTTCAAGAATGTTTAAGAGCAAATTAACACAATAACTTTGTAGGAGTTTTATTCATCTATTTGATCCTATGGTTTCATTGATTTATACTCTAAATATTATTCATTTACTTTCATATACTTGTATGAAATCTTGTGCATTCTTCCTTATCAGAAAATGATCCATAGTAATGCATGAAATCATTTGGGAATACATGAATATTTGAATAATCATACCAATTTTAATGATCACTCTCTTTATCTTATAAAATGATGCATGTATATTTTCTTCATAATATTCATCATGATGATACTCAAAAATTATTGACAATACCTTGTGAAAAATTCCATAGAGAAAATTGATATGATACAACATAAGTAGAAAGACATATAGAAATACATGAAAAACCCTTCATATTGATTTTGTTGTATATCTTCAACTAATTCATAAAATTCATTTTTTTGACATTGATATTCTGAGAATGATTATCCTGCTCAGGATCAACTCAACGATCTATTAATATTTTGAAATGATTGTCAATATACTCTATAAAACCAATTGTTTTATCTAAAAAAATTATTTTAATTATACTATATCAGGTATCATTGTATTCTATTGACAATATATTAATTATTGTGAATTTCCATAACATTTTATTCACCATAAAAAATATAACATAAATATTGAGGAGGAAACTATTTCTATATAAAATTATCATATACTTTGTTTCTATTCAACCATATCGTTAATTTACCATTAAGACAAAAAAACATTTTATTCTCCCATACACTGATCAGGTTTTAATTACATAGATTAAATATCATCCAATCCCTTATAATGTGTTGTTATATTTCTAGGTAAATTAATCAAACCATTAACCGTAGGTATACAATTTTATTCCCCCTGACCATTGAAATATACATATCTAAATGAATAATCAAGTAGGTACAATCAAAATTATATAATCTCTATGGGCAATAATATTAATCAAGAGCATGGTATTCGAATTTGGATATATGAAGGAAACAATTTATATATAATGATTGAAGTGTAAAAAAAGCTCTATATTAAAGATGACAAATATGCATCAATTTTTTATATTTTATATGTTGATTATATTATTTTTATTGTAGAAACGGGTAATTGTGTACTTTACATTAGTGTTTTAGCTAAATAGGGGGCACAATATTGAAACAAATTCTACATTGATCAATGTTTGAACTATTTCACATGGTCTTACTAAGGCCAAGAGAACCCCATTTAAAATATGAATGAAAAGTATACTTTATTTGGTTATTAGACACTATTAGAGGACCAAAATAAATAAGAACATATATAATTTTGGTTTATATATGTTATTATACTTTATTATAAAATTTATGGTCATTTTATATGAGCAAATTAATTCTCATCAAAACTAACCATGGAGGAGAACCTTTTACTAGATACGCAGTACACCTTATTATTTAGTGTTTTTTTATAAATATATATTAAATTTGAAATTTTTTCCAATATGATATTAATGATTCATTAATATTTTCGTCATTTTTTGAAACTATTACCATGTATCTAGTTAATTGTGATGATGATTATGCTATTTAGATTAATACGTTTATTTTCTAACACCATTTAATTTTTTCATTTTTTTTTAATTTAGGATTGGTGTTGTCATAATGATAATTTCATATTATACAATGTTGATAACTAAATATTCCTCTAAAGAGAAAGTAATTAAATCATGGATAAAATTTCAAATAGAATCCCAATATTAAATTTTTTTTTATCGAATAAAAATGATAGGAGAATAAATAAATGAAGTTGAGAAATATCATGGATTAAAATAAGTTGAAAAAAGAAGAAAACTGAGGAAAAGGACCCTCAGGTAGTATAATTTACCTAATATTATAGTAGTATAACCATGTTTAATTATTCCACTAATTATTGTTTAAAAATTTGATATAAATCACTAGATTATAATTATTAATATTATAACTAATATAATAATTTATATGGATGGAGGCCAAAATGGAATATTATTTGAGAAATATATTTATAGAATTTACATTTGAAAAACTAAAATACTCAATCATCATAATGTTTCTTTATTCAATAAAACCTATCATTGGTTCCTATAAATTGACGCACAAACTTGGAAGCCACAAGTTTCCATTAAAAATTATTTTAACAACCAAAAAAAAATTATGTCTATGAAATCACTACATAAATTACATTCTATTATTTTATCGAATATTAGATGTACCTGTTAGTGGAAAAATAAATTTAAAATACAAGTTTTTATATAAAAAACATTCTCATTAAATGGAAAACAAGTGAAACCTGGTATCCCTTTAAAATAGATTTTTATATAAATATAATAATTTATTTAGGATTATAAAACCTTGATTAAATAGGTATGAAAGAATTTTGTATTAATTTAATGAACTCTGGAACATAGAAAACCAACCTCTAATTAACCACATCCATAATGTGGGATAATAAATCACCAAAACATTTTCATAGAAGCCTTTTCTAAGAGGAGAGAATCCAATCCTGGGAGAGGGAGGTCGGAGGTAGGGGTCATTACTTCTACTAAAGAGGGGAACCACTGAGGAGATGGTGGTTGGAGGGGGTGTAACTGCCAAGGATTAATGATAGATGTCAAAAGATGGGTCAAATCACCACCAGGGATTGAGAGTTTAGGGGGTGGGGTGGGGGGTCTGCATCATGACCGATGAGGGGAACCACTGATTTAGGGATGTCAGATGGGGTGGGGGTTCCACATCAACAATAAGAAGAGGGAGGTTAGAGGGGAGTCATAGGGTTCGGGGTCACCGATGAGAATTGAGGAGGGTGGTAGAATGGGGGGGGGGGGGTGGGGGGTTGTGTTGCCACTTGGGAGGGGGAGGTCATAGGGAGGGGGGATGCGGGGTCGGGGTTTCTTGATGAGTGGGAGGATAAGGGTCAATGTCACGTTATGTAGAGAAGGGGGGATAAAATAAGGGTGTTAAAACATTTCATGGTGATTTAATAGAGTCCTCCCAAAATTATTAAAATAATATTATATTACAATTGTTTTAGGATATCCCTGGTATAATAATTTCTAAACAAATTTTTTTAGAAACAATTTTTAGAACCACCGCTAATAAACCATTGCTGACGAGTGATTTTTTAAAGTGTTTGTTATTTTTTTATCTCATAGTTTTTTTAAATTATAATTAATTTCATGTAAAATAACAGGTTTTATGAAATTTCTCACGATTATGATATTCGATATACTGGTTAATGTTCTGAAATGTTATGTTGTAGTTACAGTACCCTTATTCTCATGTAATATTGATATATCCATTGTTTACAATTAATAATAATACTATTTCAACATTCATTATATTTATTTTCTATTTTTTATAGAGAATTTTATTATGTCTAATATGTCCAACAAGGATGCATTTTATAATTATATTACTGGCAGATGATGATGTTTACTTATGAACTAGTTTATTATGCATCAATGATTAAAACAGACACAAACCATATGATTTATGTGTGGTTAAATGTTTATGAAATGAATATAAATCTTGTTATATGTGATTTCTATATATGAAAAAGTAAAGTTCAATATACTCCAAAGGAATATAGATCATGTTGAAAACCTGGTAACTCAATAAATTTTTTTTACTTTCATTATACTTCACTTGGAATAGACTCTTGGGTACCTAAAGATCTGTGGTTCCATAAAATTATTCCTCAACCCCTGGTTTCTAGAACTATGACATGGAAATAAATAATTTACAAAAAATATATACTATAATGTAAGTTAAGATGGATCTTTTAATTATGATAGTTACATTTTATATTTCTTCTACTATAGAGACATTTTTATTATATTTTGGATCATCTCACTCCCTTAGCTAGTTACATATAGTGGATATTTTAAAACATATAATGGAAGTGATGGAATTATTTATGGAATTAGAGATGAATCATGGTATAAATGGGTATTTATTTTGTATTTACATCATTTTTATTCATTATCTGTGATTTTGAGGTGGTTTTAGATTATCTTGTTCTCATCATAGATTTCTACAGTGTTATTACTAGGATGGATTGTGGGATTTCTCAGAAAGAAAAATTTGTTCCATATTTTTTGTTGGATTCCATACATAAAATATGTGGTAATTACCATGTGTTTCATAGTTTTGTGATATCTATTCTAGTTTTGTAGAAACTCACATTCAAGAGATAAAATATAAAATTTATTTCTTAGTAATTTATTTCAAAAACATTTTTTAAAATACACATGTTAGTTATTCCACCCAATAGGGGAAATTTTAAAATAGCTGTTAAGTACCCTAATAATAAAAAAAACCATTTAAAATTATCATGAAACTAAATAAAAGGAATGTGTTACCCTTAATAAGGAAGGTTTTTGTACTAATATGTTATGTTCTAGGTTAACACGTATTCTAGTATAGTCCCTAGACCATAACATAGTAGTATAATAACCTTCCCTTATTTTGGTTAAGACATTGCCTTTATTTATTTTCATGATCATTTTATATGGTTTGTTTATTATTATGGTACTTAATAGCAATTTGGCTTTTTTCACCAAAAGGGTTGAATAACTACTATGTGTATTTGGATTTTTTTTAAGTGACATTCAGTTTTACCTCTGAAGTGGTATTTAGAGATATTTTTTGACCTAGTTAAATGAACTTAGGTATTATAGACTCTATCTTACATCATGGATCTGGTTAGGATTAAATTGATGAAAATTCATATGAATTATTTCATATCCAGTGGAATTATACTCATATGTGTATCACCATATACATCCCATGTTATATTTTAAATTAATTCTTATGAAACTCTATACTTAAAAATTTATTATCAAAATAAAAATTGAGTAATTTTCATGTAGAAATAATATATTCCCTATATTGGGGATTTTTTAATCATTCAAATGTGGAATAGTGGTTATCAAATACTGGTCATTGGTCCAGTCTTCACCAACTTGAAATAACGGAGTTTAATATTCCAATTATTTCTTTCAGGTGTAGGTATATCCATTTCATCAAATTTGATAACATGTGGCCTACCTAATTATCCTTCAATCTTCATAGAACTGATGAACTTTATTTTCCACTAGTGTTTTGATTATTTTGTAATTTTTTTGTGGATGTTATTATGTCATAATAAATTTCATTGGATGATAACATTCATCACATGAGACATGTGTTTAAGATCTAATAGATCAACTCATATATGAAAATTATCTAATTTCTATTTCTCAATCAATTGAGATAACTTCATGGGAATCACAATATCCAAAAATTGTATGTCAATTTACCCTAAGAATGTAATGGTTGTAATAAAATTGGTACGACCACAATTGTTTTTAGATTTTCTGATTCTTAGGTTATTTTGGATGACGTTTATTGATCATAATGGGTCTTTCGAAACATGAATCTATATTTAATACAATCACATGTAAAGGGGTTTGGTTCTTATAGGATTCGAATTTTAAAGCATTCATTAATCAATGAAAGTTGAGACCAATATGGAAAACAATTCTAATACTAATATATTATGGACAGGTCAATGTGATTTAGTATAATATATTTCGTGTATGTTTTTGAAGTATCATTATTCAAGGATATCATGTGGTGTCTTAAGATTCAAATTATCTTTGACCTTATGAGAGAAATTATTCTAATAATTAGTTCAAATTCATAGCTATTTGTTATTACATTAAATGACTGAATAAACATCTTTTCAGGGAGTTTCGTAACAAACATATTTACTATAAAATATTAATTTATATCATTTTACAACATACATTAAATTCATGTGTATTCTAAGGGAAAATTGATATATTAAATTTCGATTAAAATTTTCTATTCACTGGGAATGAAAGATATTTTTATTACATTCATATGTAGATTTTTATTAATATGATGTGTGTAATCCCAAGGTTAAATTTAACATAGTGTGACTCCTTACATAGATGAAATTTTAATTCATAGAAAAGTGTACTAATAATGTTCTGACAAGTTTTCATTTCATATCTTTTATCTTATGTATGATTCCACCAAATGAGACACAAAATAATGACTTATAAAATATCAGAGATAATTTAGATTTTTTTGAGATACTATATGAGAATTTTCTTTATATGAATGTCATAATTTTCTTCATAAATAAGAATTTTTTCAATATACTATAGGGAAATTGGATTGAGGGGATTTTAATTATAATTTATAGTTTTTTCACAATAGATATATAATTATTTATTGAATGATGAACCATCTCTGGTATATGTGTATGTAATGATATATATCTGACATTACATCTCATGTCACGTGTGAAAATAGATTATGTTTGAGAACCATTATCCAACATGTATTGATAATCATATTCTCATGAAATCACGGAAATGGAATTCGATATTAATGATTTTAATTGTTACCATACATGAGACCCTCTAGTTTTAGAACACCATTTAAGAGGTAATTTAATGATTGGATAAGTTAGTTCATTCCATATTTACATATCACATCAATAAATTATAATAAATGGTGTTGTTTTATGTTCATGATGTTATAATATTTCATGTTATTATAATGGTCATAATGACTATAAGTGAGAATTACTCTACCTCTCATTTTTAGAAGGGTCATTTGATGGAAATAATGGATGTTGATCACAACATATCATCTAATAATGGATGGGTAAATAAAATGTGTAGGGAGAATTACTGAGTAAATCTTCTCCATATATTTTTTTTGTATTCAATCACTTATAAGCTGTTAGCTGAGTGTTATCTTCTGGTTGTTCCCATTTCAATCTATGTGAAATATCATGAGCTCATTTCTTACAAGTCACTTTAAATATGAAAATTATAAAAAAAATGTATTTCAAAGCCATTTCGTAGTTGGGGAATGTGAGGAACACTTCATCCATGTTTGGGGACCTCACTATTAGTCTATCACATATCATTCACACATTTTCCAATGAAGAGTAGATTAGTTAGTAACATACACCCACATGTGGCATCTGATGGACAAGGATTAATGTGTTCAAAAACTGACTACAATACTTTAACCCACAAATATTTTTGTAGGGGTCAATAGTAGAACATATTGGGAGGAAATATTTGAAAAAGAGTGATAAATAACTATCATCAAGGGGTGGTATTGATATAGAAAGATTTGGGGACATCCACTAGAATGATGTTATGAATTATGTTGAGAATATATGACTAATGATGAGTTCTATACATGATTAGTCGGTTTAGTTTCAAACAGTCGTAACATCTGTTGGGGTCTTCAGTGACATAGGATGACATGTGTAGTGGAACATTGATGGTATGATTTTCCGGCATAGTGGTACTGAGCTGCAGTGGGTTGGACTTTTTACGGTCATGTGTGGATAAATCTGTAATGATTTGGTGTAGTTTATGTTGTATTTTAGGCTAAATGTTGGAGGTTTTATGTTCCATGGCCCAGCACATTTAGGTAATTGGATTCCCCTCTGTCCGTAAAAGTTTATTGATTTTTCAAGATTTTACAAAAATAGATACTTCCCCTGCTAGTCAAAAATATAATCCTCAATGATGGAACTATTTAATGCTTTATATGGCTGACCTAGTAACTCACCTCTCTATTAATATGACATTGGTGACTCAAGACAAATATTACCAATATTTGAAAAAGAATGAATGGAAAAGATTGAGATTTTTTTGACAGATTTATTCTTTGAAATAATGATGGAAAAAGTCATATGATGATCCTCATCATCATCCTTTAGAGTTATAAATTAGTTAATGTGTCTTCCTAAATTCTCATCATTGTTGGGTCATTGATGGGTCAGAAAAATAAGGTAGTCTTACTCCTAGGTTTGTGGGACCACATGAGGTAATTGATTTTTTTGGAAATATGAAATATAAATTTTCTTTACCATATAATTTTAAATATATCCACAATTCCTTAGATGTGGCCCATATTAAGATGTATCATCTGGACCCATCTCAAAAACCAAATTAGTATGACCTCAATATTGAACATGATGTGTCTATTCATGAGAAAAAAATTTTATTTTTAGATTCTCAACAGAATGTCCTATATGAGAAATAAATTTCAATGATCAATGTTCTATAGTAACATTGATATAAATTCCATAATAAATGGTAGTGATGGTATTTAACAGGACAATATCTCACAGAACATATTGGATATTATAATTCTTTATTATAAATTTCTAGGGGAAGAACGCAATAGGTGGGGATAATTATCATATCTCTATTATTTTTTCAGGTACTACAAACATATCATATGTTTCTGTTCATTATTTTATAGATATAACTTTTATATTGTTGTTTCCATATTGTTTAATATAATTTAATGTTGTACATTAATATTTGGGATAGAGGGGACTCTAACCTGATGCTAATAAGGATACAAGTCATTTTCCCTCTCACCATTTAGAGTCACCATGTAGGTGGTGGTTCATGGTCATGTAATTATCATTATTCTATCTCCATTGAAAATATTATGGGAGAGGTTTTTTACTAGAATTATTCCTAAATCTAGCTATTAATTTTTTTGTCACCACTAGCCATTCGGAATCCCACACAACATCTAGTGGTGGTCCACTAACATTCCAATGCAATAGAGAAATCATAGTTTAATAATAGTATAATATTTATCTTTCCACAAGAACTCTAATTCTATTTCGTAATCCACAAAAATGACAAAAAGATTTTCTATTTTTATTTTTGGTCCCTCCTTGGATATATTTGGCCCACCCAAAATTTACCATTTTCTATTTGAGTTTCCATTATAATCAATAAACACTTCTGGTATGCCAAATTATGATTTGGCCTTCGATCTACTTATTCTTTATATCCATATTATTTTTATAACATGGATCTATGATGAAAAAAATTGTTATTTTTAACCTATATTTTAGAGATATTCCTTTTTGATCATTCATTTAATTAAAGGTTCTTCTATATATCTCCAATCCTATTAGTTCATTGTTTGGTAATTGTGGTTGTAAGGGTTTCTATTAATTTATTTTTCCTAAAAAACTGGATGTTTTTTGATTCCTGATTGAGGATTCAGGGTTTAGGTTATTCCAATGATTCATAGAGTTCTTGATTCTTCTCGAAATTAATATTCTAATAAGTTGTTGATTTGAAATTTGATTATTGGTAATTTGATTCATTCATTTTATTTATTTAAAAAACTAATCATTCTTTACTATTCAAAATGTTTTCTAAAAGTGATTAAAGGAATGATTTTTTATAATATATGGTGATTTTGGATATGGTTTACAAAAATATATTTCCCACAAAAGTGTTAATGATATTTTTTTAAAACCACGATTTATAATGTTTTGTAGAAAAAAATCCATTAAAATATTTTAACAGAATAAGAGTTCTTGTGATCATATACCCCGAAGGGGACATCCTCATGGATAATCATTGACTCTCTAGACCAGTTCGACAACTGTAGTTGGTTTATTATTTGGCCAAATTGTTCGATAATATCTACTCTCATTAGTGAACATTTTCTTGAATGATTGTTAAACTTTGATAATATTAACATCTGGTAGACAATTGGTCATCACAATTGAATTAGGAAGCTCACTTGCTTAGATTTAATGTCCCACATTGTCTAGTTTTTTTAATGATAATATTGGAGTGGTATGGTTTTAATGACATGGAAATTTATTGAATATGAATATTGTTATTGTATATAAATCTACTTTTAAAAGATTTATTTTTTATCTACTGTATTAATATACAAGAAATGTTTATCCCTTATATTGTCAATATTTATTTAATAATTATTGATTTATATAATAATGTCTTCTTTTGAAACACAGAGAGGGATATTACTTGGCTTTATTTTCTTACACATTGAATACACCATTAGGTGTAATTAGTGTTAGACTCAGCAGTTTTGATAATCCAAAATAATGTTC
Organism: Viscum album; assembly: GCA_963277665.1. Lineage (NCBI taxonomy): Eukaryota > Viridiplantae > Streptophyta > Magnoliopsida > Santalales > Viscaceae > Viscum > Viscum album. The sequence goes on from OY728147.1 coordinate 1,793,849,447, forward strand.
CATTTATATGATAACCATGTTTCATTAGTTTTTATAGTTATTATAATTTAAAAATTATGTGTTTTTAATCTCACTACATTCCTGATTATTTTTACAGTGTAAAATATTATAATTTAAACATCAGTGGTGGGAAGGTCTCTATTAAGAGCCTTCTGTTTATGTAACTGATTGAGGCTACTGTTGGAGAGGTTTCTGCTAGAGGGTTACTGCTAGAAGGTTACTTCTAGAAGGTTACCGCTAGAAGGTTACCGCTGAGAAACCATACCAATAAGTCACCAATGCATGTTCACCACTATGTGCATACCGCTCAAGGGATACTGTTGTAGAGATACCACTAGAGGATACTAGTATAAGACCAATGATCGGAAGCCTACTACAAAAATCTAAATAAAGTCACTGTTAGAAGTCTACTATTAGAAGGTTACCATTTTAAGCATACTTCTACAAGGTTTCTCCTATGATTGTAGTACTGGATTTATACTAAGGAAAGGTTACTGTAGGAAGAACCTTTGGAATTCACACATATTGCACTACTAAGCCAACCGTTGAGAATCTAACATTGAGAAGGCTGATACTACTAGTCTACTGATACCTATACTTTTCTACTATATACTTTTTCAATTTTCATAAGATTATTATAATGGAAATATTTGGTAAATATAATGCTCCGGAAATTAATTAATATTGATTGTAGACATATTTATAGACTATATGAGGTATATGGAGGACCACAATCAGATCTCAAGATTAAAATAAATGATCGAGCTTGAGAAGACTATGCTGGGTAAGAGGTATTACATGACAAACCTGAAGAATAAGGAGAACATACCAGCACATACATTTCTAACCCAAGAGCGTCACAAATATCATTTGGGAGAACAAATTCAAGTATTCTTTGTTGTGCTTCATCGAATATCTTTCAAACCATGAAGCTGAACAACTAAGTACGTGGAAGCTAGAATATGAAGTTGCAAGAATTGTTTTTGGAGAAAACATCCAAATAGGGACTGAAGCTTCAATTTCAGCACCCCAAGGAGTCCAGAGTTAAAATAAATACACAAAGAGACTTCTATACTCAATCCTCATATCATTTTATCTATTATGGTATTTATCTTACATTTTTGAGTATTGTGTGTTTGTCTTTTACAAAGATACTATCTCATGTGCTTAAACCGGTTGATACTGAACATCCTCACACAAAAAATTCACTATATTTTTGATTCCCACATAAAATTCTGGAAGAGGCCATGTGTGGCCTGGTTGTTTGTTTTTTCCTTGAACAAATGTGGTAGAGGTTGTGAGACCTATACAGTTTGTGAGAACTATTGTAAAGACCGATACAGGCTGTGTATCAAGTTTATTAATATAAAATTCATGGTGGTAGGTGAACAGCAAGTGGAGAGGATTATGTATCAGCTTGAGACTGATCCTATTTTATTACTTTATGTGCATTTTTTTTAATACTTTGTTTTTATATTTTCTTCTATTTATAATTTAAATGAAAGAAAAAAATTTTACATTAACTCTGATAGTTAGTTTTTGTTGGTGTGTATATATGTTTAATTCAATAAACCTGTTCCAATATTTGGATAAGTTTTTACACTGATTCAACTGAGGAATAATCAACTATTGAGAGACTGGATGATCAATTGAACATTTATATCTCTATTGCATTATTTAACTGGGCTGTTTCAAATTGGGATATTTTATCATAACATTTTTAACATATTTTTTACGAACTTAAGTCAACCCCTCTTGAGTTTCCTCCTCAACCAAAATTTTATATCAAAGGGTTATTTATGGATACCATTAAAACTTTTTTTCAATATTTTCATATTCTATTCAATTTTTATTTTACTTTTATCTTAAAGATCATAAAATTTATGTCATATCTAAATTCTAGACAGCTATCGATAACCCATTTGAGGGTGTGGCTACTAACATTCCATCTTTATGTAATATTAATAACTATGATCATTGTAAATTGTAAGTGAAAATGTATCTAGAGAGCATGGGTTTTAAAATATGGGACACAATTGAAGAACAAAATGCATAACCAGCTACTGCATGGGACACATGGTCTTAGTTGACTAAAGTTGTGTATAATAATAACTATAATGAAATGAAAGCATTGTATGGTACATTAGGTGATGAAGAATTCAATATAATATCTACCTATAAAATTATATATAAAATTTGGGTTACTTTGGCTCTTTCTCAGGAGGAAACAACCAATGTTAATGAAAAAAGATTAAATACTTACACTATTAAATATGATAATTTTAAAATGAATCGTATTGAAACTACCTCTGAAATGTATCTAATGTTAAATTAAATAGTAAAAACCTTGATTCTTATTGGGAAACCAGTTGACAGTAAGGATCATATTATGATATTGCTTTGATTCCTACCTCATAGATGGAGAGGAACTTCTGTTTCTATCTAAGAATCATGTGACACAAGAAATCTACCAGTGAAGGAACTAATTGAAAAACTCATGCGATATAAAGAAGAGCTTAAGGTGAATCATGAAGTAGATAAATAAACCAGAAAGAAATATTAATCACTCAATAATTCTACCTCAATGATCAAAGACAATGAAAAGGTTCAAGATCTTTTAGACAGTTCCACCAGTGAAGATTTAGAATATGACAGTGATGAGGAGATAACATATATTTCTAGAAGATTTAATAAGTTCTATCAGAAGAATAATTTCATTAGAAAGTCAAACTATAGAGGAATGTGAGATAGTAAAGTACATTAAAAAATGGACATAAAATGTAATGACAATACAAATGATAAAATCTTCTAATATTGTAAACACTAAGGTCATGTGAAGGTTGATTTCCCCAAGCTGAAATTTAAGAAGAAATGTGAAGACAAAGGAAAGGGATATAAAAAGTCTTTTAACGATACTTGGAGTGCTTTAGAAGACAACTCTAGTGGATCTGACACATCTTATAATGAATAGAACAATCATCAAAACATGTGCTTCATGACAGAAACATCTAAGGTAACACTTAATTCTCATATACATAATTCTTACTACTCTCGGAATGAATGTGAATCAAATCACGATTAAAATATGACTAAGGATGAAATGTTTGAATACTATGGAATGATTTAGGATACATTTAATTAGATCATGGATAAATATAAATTATTGAAAAGACTACATGATTTAAATTTCAATTATAAGTCTAATTTGGATATTGAAAGAGAATACTTTTCTAAGCTATTAATAGTTAACACTACACTAAAATTATGAAATGGTTAATTAAAAAGAGATATTGAGATGTTTACTACTGATAGGGATACCTTGACTCTATTTCTATAGAATAAAATTTCTCAAAAATACACAACACATCTATGATATTAACCAACACAAAAAAGATTATTAAAAATAAAATTTTTCCAAAATCTAGACAGTGCACTCCTAGTTCACGTTCTGGGTCATCTCTTGAAAAGAAATTTTCTAAAGAACCTAAAAAAGTTTTTATGTATCAAAACATTTATATTGAATATAGAAAACTTATAATACAAATATGTGTTCCCAAATCACTTCTTGTTAACCTCTCTAGACCCATGAAAATCTAGATACCATAGTTACCCTATGGTCAATCTATTTTATAGGGAAAATTGCCTAAAGAGTTTCTGTAAAACCCTAGGGTACTTGGAATGTGGACGTTTAAGAAATAGGATAGGAGACTATTCATTCTTCAAGAGCTTAATCAAAGTTTCTGGTGGACATGTTACATTTGATGATAATGCTTATGGAAATATTGTCTGCTTAGGACAAATTAGCAACCCTAATACTATATTAATTTCAAAAGTACTTTTTTGTTTATTGGTTAAAGTAAAATCTACATTGTATCTCTCAGTTTTGTGATAGAGTATATAATGTTATGTTTGAAAAATATGGATGCAATGTTTTTAACTCTAAAAAAGATTTAATATTCACTTCTTGTTGAAAATATAATTAATATTTTTATTATTTAAAATATTTATCTAAGAAAAATGTTTCTTGTTTAAATGGTTTTAATAAGGATCATGGTTATGGTACTGAATATTAAGACATTTCAATGTGAATTAACTTAGGAAACTAACTAAAAAAGGTTTAGTTATAGAATTACCTAAATTGGAATTCCAAATTAATATAGTTTGTAATCCTGGTCCAAATTAAAAACCTCACAATGTTTCATTCAATCCAAAGAATAAATTTTCAACTTCTCAACTGCTTGAGTTGGTTCACATGGATTTATGTGCACCATATAAAGTTTCATGTTTAAATAAGAATCACTATGTCTACATTCTTGTAGCTGATTATTTCCGATACAATTGGGTATACATTCTCACTCACAAAATTGAAGAATGTTCTTACATTATTAAATATTACAACTCAGTGGAAAACCTTAGTAGACATAGAATGAAGACCTTGAGAAGTGATCATAGACATTAGTTAGAAAATCCAGTGTTTGAATATTTTTGCTCACATAATGTCTATAATCACAATTTCTATTTTCCTATAAGATACCATCAAAATGATGTTTTAGAAAGAATAAATAGGACAATACATGTGATTTCATAGTCTATTCTTAATGAGTATAACCTACAAGTATATTTTGGGAATGAAGCTATTAATACGACTTGTTACATCATCAATATATTTTTAATAAGACCTATTATTATAAATACACCTTATGAGATATGGAACAATAGGAAGCTTAAGGTTAATTAAATTAATGTTTTTAGTTTCAAAGTATTTATCCTTAACACTATGTTTAATCTCAACAATTTTTCATCCAAAAGTGATGATGGAATATTCCTAAGTTACTAAATCTCTATTAAATAATATAGAATATTCAATAAGAGAACAAAATGTGTGGATGAATCAGTTCATGTTAAATTTTATGAGACTGACCCACATGAACCTTAAACCTCTCTTGAATATCTTGAGGATGATATGCATATTCTAGATCTTATTGATAAATAACATTTAACACACAATGAAAACAAAAAGTTCTGGAAATTTTCCAGAAACTAAGCTTTGTTGAATTTTAACCTATATACATCCTTGAGAAGTCTATTCCAACCCTTTCTAGAGGTATTAGAACTCTCATGAATCATACTTTTGATGTTGTTGTAGGTGATCTAAATAATAGACCACAAACAATAGCTTCTATGAGAAACCAGGTTGAACCTTATGATTTTCTTTCATAGCATGAACCCAAAAATATTAATTATGCTATCCAGGATGAATTTTGGGTGATAACTATTAAATAATAATTAAATCATTTTGATGAAACAATGTTTGAGAATTAGTAGAAGTACCTAAGGAAACATTGACCATAGGAACTAAATGGGTGTTTAGAAACAAGGATGATGACTTGAATATATGGTTAGAAACAAGGAAAATTAGTTGCACAAGGATATAGTCACGAAGATTTAATAGACTATGAGGAAACCATTTCATCTGTAGTTAGACTTGAATATATTAGGATACTACTTGCTTACACATCTCATCTGAATTTCAAACATTTTAAAATAGAGGTGAAAAGTTCATTTCTAAATGGTTATATATCTGAGGATGTGTTTGTTGAACAACCCCTGGCTTCAAAATTCCCCATTCTTCAAATCATGTTTTTAATATTTTTAAATATTTATATGATCTAAAACAAGATCCTAGATATTGGTATGATAGACTCAGTTCTTTTCTTATTTTAAATGGTTTTACTAATGGTATAGTTGATACTACTCTTTTTATTAACCGGGTATCCAAAGATGTTATAATAGTACAAATTTATGTTGATGAAATTATTTTGGGATCCTCTAAAAATTCTTTCTGTACTTATTTTTTAATGATGATGAAAAATGAATTTGAAATGAGTCTAATTAGGTAACATAAATATTTCCTTCGATTTGAAATCTATAGAAATATAAATTTTATTTTTAAAAATCAAATTAAATATACTAAGTATTTTTTTAAATGTTTTGGTTTGGATAGTAATAAAGGTATTGATACACCTATGAGTACCACTTGTATGTTGTCTTATGATGAAATTGGTAAACTAATGGATCAAACTAATTACAGAGGTATGATTATATGTCTTCACTATATTATTTAAAACCTACCAGATATTATCTTAACTGTATGTATGTTTGATCATTTTCAAGCCAATCCCAAATAATCTCATTTAGTAGCTGTTAAAAAGATTTTTAAATATATCATGTATATTACAAACTTAGGACTGTTTATCCCATAAGACAATCATTTGATTTTATAACCTATTCTGATGTGGAATTTTCTGGTTTAAATTTAGATAGAAAGAAAACCTCTAAAACATGTCACATTTTGGGCAAGTCATTAGTATCATGGTGTAGTTAGAAACTGAATTCTTTTGCATTATCGACTACCGAAGAACCATATATAGCTGCTTGTAGTTAATATGCTCAAATTCCTTGGATGAAACAACTTTTATAGACTATGGATATCAATTCAAACATGTCTCTAAAAATTTTGATAACACAAGTGCTATTACCATCTACAAAAATCCATTAGCTCATTCTAGGAAAAAGAACATTGATGCGAGGAATCACTTTTTGGAAGATAATTTTCAAAGAGGTGATATCACTCATAAATTAATTGGCACTGAACATAAATTGTCTTGTATATTCACAAATACTTTTATTTATGAGAGGCTAAATTATATCAACCTTGAGTTAGGTATGATTAATTTTAGTTAAGGACACAAAACCATTATGAAACCTCATCATTGCACCTCACTATTATGACACCTCAACATTGGACCTCAACATCATGACACCTCATCGTTAGACCTCACCTTTTGGACACCTCACCATTGCACCACACTGTTAGTACACCTCACCCATAGACCTCACTATTAGGACACCTCACTATTAGACCTCACTGTTAGGACACCTCACTATTGGACCTCACAGTTAGGACAGCTCAACGTTGGACCTCACATTTTGGACACCTCACCGTTGGACCTCACCATTAGGAAACCTCACCCTTGGACCTCACCGTTACAACACTACACAATTAGAAATCACTATTAGGACACATCTTCATTTGACCTCACTATTAGGACCCCTCACTATTGGAATTCGCCGTTAGGAAACCTCACCATTGGACCTCACTATTAAGATACCCCAACATTGGTCCTCACCGTTGGGACACCTTACCATTGGACATGACTGATTGACCTTACTATTGACACCTTACCACTAGTAGACTTTACTGATAGGTCCTGGACTTCGTGTTTTCTCCCATAATCTGAAACATTTTAATTTTATTCATTTCATTCCCTTGAATTGTTTTCTGATTCCTAAATGATAAAGGTAATTTGATAAGTCTCATTTTGATCCACTTCAATCCTCTCTTGAACATTTTTCTCCTGAAACCATGAAACTAACCTTTGGATAAAACCCTCAAACCACATCAAATCGCAATTCAAAGAGTAAAGACACCAATGGTTGGAGATAAAGGAGATGCACCAAACTGTAAGAGACCTAGAGATGAGTCTTGTGGTGAAGAAAAGTTATGAAAATGATTATCAATCCTCCTTTGTCGAAGATGGAAATTGTAGCCGATAAATAATTATGTTAAGAATGGTTTTTTTCGAGCATGTATCTAGTGCTAAAGGCACTTAATGCTTTTAACTCGGTAGAATTCATCACAAACAACAATGAACCATATTACCTGATGCTATTAAAAGAGTTTTATGAGTTTTTGAAGTTTAAAATATATGAGGATGCGAACTAAATGATTTCAATGGAAAATTGAGTTAGTGTGAGATTCTCTTATATTGAATGGGTTGAATTTTTAAGAGTTCTACATAATGGAATATTTGACTATTATTCGAATGTGGGGCCTCCTACTAGTAATCTTATCTGCTATGAAGAGGCTCTAGATGAACTGAAAGGGAGTGGAATCCTTAGAAATGCAATTACTGCAAAGATGGAAGGGGAAAACATTATTGTCTTTATTTATCCAACATGTCTTGAGTCCCAATAATAGGGGATTTTCTAGTTTGAAATATCAGGAAATATTTTTTCTAAATTTTTTGAATCATTGAAAAAGGATGAACCTTTGAAGATTTTTGATTGTTCATTTAGAGGATATGACTAGGCCTAGTTCCAAGTAAAATTCTTGATTTCATGCCATGTTGATATCTTTGATTTTGATAGTGAAAGGTGTTATAATAAATAAGGAAGAAACCATAGTTTTAAAGGACATATTCTGTATTACCAAATTGATTTTAACGTGTATGAGGATAAACTGGATCCCTTGTAATAGGGAATGGGTGAATGATGAGGCTAAGATATATGAATACTTTAACCCTATTGTCAATCCTACTAGTACAATGGATAAAAGAGATCCAGGTTTAAAACCTGATAAAGTGGAACCAATGTATTTAGATGAAGAAGAGGAGGTTGTTTTTGTGCAAGAAAGAGAGAATTATCATGTTGATTATAGGAGTGGTCCTGAACATCCATCAAGTCCCAATATTTTTGTTATATCATTTAGTGTTCCTTCCACACCAAATAATTTTCCTATAAGGGAGTATATCCTAAGGGACACTGATTATGAATGTGAACAAGAATTACTAAGTCTAAGTCTTTTGATAGGTTGTATAGAAATTGCAGAGAATGAAAAGGAATAGGATGTTTAATCTATTGGAATTTCAATTGATGTGGTTAATGATTATATAAAAGATGCAGTAGTATACACCACTAATCATTCTATTGATCGAGGAAGAATGGAATAGGGGAATTCAGTTGTCCCGGAGGAATCTCCTTATGAAGGGGAGGAACCTATTTCCATGGTTTCAGTTTCTATTATTCATGAAATAGAAAGTTGGTTAGAGTACCTGGTATTCATTTTTTTGGGCTTAGACTATAAATACTCTGAAGATGAAAATCCTAACTGAAGACCTCCAGTTTATTCTGTTTCAGATACCATTTTAGTGCGACTAGTGGTTCTTCTACATCAGTATTATTTAAATAAGAATGACATTGAGTCATTGAAACCATATTTGCACAGAAATTTTAACGAAAGATTCACTAGGATAGAGAGAATAGTTTCTATGAATCAAGAACTTATAGCATCTGTTTTAGAATTAATAATGTATAAAATTCAATGAAATATGCTACATGAAGTGAAGGAATTCCAGAATCAGGTAAGATCCTTGGTAAAATCTATGGACAATGTGAAACAGTGAGTTGTGAGTTTAGACTCATATATGGGTTCATGAGCTCAAGTGGAAAAAGACATTTCGTATGTTAAGAGTGTTGTAAAATAGATGGTTGCTGTGTTTGAGGGCTTTATGAAGTCTATGGAATCACAAGTGAATAGTGAGTATGGTGATTTGAATAGGTTGTTCAGTGGATTGACTATGTATTTTAAGGATACATTGACTTTTACTATCGATCCTCGGTGTGCGTCTTCTTCCTCATATAACTATCCACCTGTTGATCTAACATACATTAGATCATTTGTTAGATAATAAATAGAGAAGCTATCTGGTTCATGTACTATAGATACTCATTTATTGACTATGGTCATTTCCACTACCACAGAAATTCATAATCTTTTAAGTGACTACATGAGGGAGGATACCCAAGATCAGAAGGAAATCAAAGAACATATTGACATATATTATAAAATGATTTATACTAAGAATCAGATGGATAGTCATTTCAAGTTACTTTTGGAGAACATGAGGATACCTCCAGTCACTCAAGACATCAAGGATCAAGTTAGAATGTTTAGAGAGTTGACTCTTTATTTTCAAAAGTTTATAGAGAATAATAATGATTTCATCTCATATATTGAATGAGGAGGAATATTCATTATGGATTTCAGGAACCTTTTTCTACAATTTCTCCTTGTGGATTGTACTCTTGTTATTGTCCCTCCAGCCTTTCCTTTTTCCTCAGGTGCATCAGGATCAACTAGTGCTGCCCCATTGTTGACTCATTCATAGATCATTAGATTCTTGACTCCTATGATTCAATTGAGATCAACTCATGGCCGATTTACTGATTCTTATGTAATAGCTCCTCCTATCATCCTTACAACTTTACCTAGGCATATACCTGCATCTCTTGAACCTTCCTCCTACCCATCCAAATGCAAAGCTCAATTGCACATCTCTGATGTGGATTGACTACTTGGTGTATTATTTGATATGGATCATGTAATATTTTTGGTATAATGTTCTTTTGTTTCATTAATACAATGATCTATTTTTGTCTCATTTTTTTTCTTGATACTCAAAATGGGAGAGAATTTTTAAATATTGGAGCACTTTCATATATTAAAATATCTATAAATTTATGCTCTAATATATTTTCAACAATATAATTGGGTCGATTTTAGGTTATTATAGGTCTGATTCATTGTAATTATTTTACTCATCACACTCATACATATTTAATCAAAATCTAAATCAATATGTTTTCGTTTGGATTTTTATATTTTAGTTGATAAGGTTTTAGCCCTAATACAATGTTTATTCATACCACTGAAGAGATTTGAAAATGTACTTAACTATGATAAAATAATATATATTCTAAATTTCACTTCCATAATTTGGGATTATCAAAAATGGGGAAATTGTTGGACTCAACTGTTTTGAAAATACTAAGTCGTGTTTCATTTATATGATAATCTTGTTTAATTAGTTTTTTAGAGTTTTTATCAGGTAACAATTAGGTTTTTTAAATCTCACCGATTTCTTGATTATGTTTATAGTGTAAAATTTTGTACATAATAGGTCTCGGTTAAGTGACTTCTGTTTAAGTCACCAGTTGAGGATACTATTAGAGAGGTTACTACTACAAGGTTACCGCTATAAGGTTACCGCTATAAGGTAACCACTATACTGTTACTTCTATGAGGTTACCACTAAAAGGTCACCGCTATAAGGTTACCAATTAAAGCTTACCTCTGAGGAATCTTACAACTATGTTACCAAAAAAGGTTCACCCCTATGAGTCTACCGGTCAAGTACTAATATTATAGAACTACTTAGAGTGTTTACTGGTACAAGGTCACTGATGGTAAGCCTACAGATAGAATCTTACTAAATTCACTGTTAAAAGGTTACAGTTAGAAGGTTACCATTTTATGATTATAACTACATGGTAGATGCTATGAATTTTACACTAGAAGTATATTGATTAAAGGTTACTACTAGAAGAACCATTGGGGTTCACACATATACCGTTGACAATCTTACCATTGAGAATATACCATTGAGAAGGCTACCGCTACCATTCTACTGATACATATACTATTCTACTCTATACATTGTTAATTTTCTTAAGATGATTGTAACGACTATATTAGGTAAATTTAATGTATCTAACATTAATTAATGTTGATTGTTGACATATTTAGATACTGTACGAGGTATGAGGAAGACCAAACATGGATTGATCATTCATACTTTTAGATCATATGAATAAAATTGAAGATCGAGCTAGAGAAGACTCTTCTGGGTGAGAGATATTACATGACATACCTGAAGAACAAGGAGAACATACCAGCACTTACATTATGAACCCAAGAGCATCATAAAGATCATTTGGGAGAAAAAATTCAAGTCTATCTTGCTTTGTTTCATAGAATCTATTTCAAACTAAGAAGTTGAACACCTCAGTACCTGAATGCTAGAACCTAAAGTTGCAACAATTTGTTTTGGAGACAAATTCCAAAGAATGACTCAAACTGCAATTTCTTCACACCAAGGAGTCCAGATTTGAACTTCAAACACATAGAGTTTTCTAAACTCAATCCTAAAAACATTACCACTAGTTTTTTGTTTATATTACATTTTTGAGTGGAGTGTGTTTCTCTTTTACACAGAAAATTTCTCATATTATTAAATAGGAAGATACTAAAAATCCTCACACCAAATATTTCATACATTTTTTCCCCATATAACTGTGTAAGAGGAAGTGTGTGGCATGGTTTTTTTCCGAAGAATAACTATGGTAGAGGATGTGGGACCTAGATAGTTTTTGAAAACTGTTTTAAATCCTGATACAAGCTATGCATCAAGTTTTTTAAGATAAACCACTTGGTGGCTGGTGATCACCAAGTGGTGAAGATTAAATATCATCTTGAGACTGAACATCGGGTTTAATTATTCTATGTAATTTATTTTGTAATACTCTATTTTTCTATTTTTTGCTACTTATAATTTCAAAGACAAAAAATTGTTTAACAATATCTCTGATACTTAGTTTTGGCTGGTGTGTTTTTGTCTTTAATTTAGTAATCCCTTTTTAATATTTTTATAAGTTTTTACTCTAATTAAACGGAGTACTAATAATCCATTGAGAGACATTTTTTGAAATTGAACATTTATATATATACTGCCTTAATTGACAATACATTTTTAAATTGGTGGATTTTATAATAAAATTTTTAATAGAAATTTTATTATGGAACTCAATTCACCCCCTCTTGACAAAAATTGAGATGTATGGTTGTAATGTAATTGAAATTTTTTGGAATACTATGCTTGTTATTAATAAAAAATAAATTTGTAAAATGATGATTTTTCATCTATTGTATTAATATAAAAAACATTTTCTCCCATACATTCTCAATATCTATTTATGCATTGCTGATTTATATAATAATGTCTTCTTATGAATCACTGAGTGGTATATTACTTGGATTTCTTTTCTTACACCTTTCATACACCATTAAGTGTATTTCGATCTCATTTATTCTAATGTAGGTGGAGTAAAAAAACATAGGTTGTCATAAATGTTTTTCATATAGAAGGACTTTAATTCTAGAGGGGAATACAACTCTTGTGGAGATGTGTATTTTACATTTTGAGCACTTAGTTTAGTTTTTGGGATTTGTACAAATATATTTTCCTTACATTTGGATCCTTTACATTAATTGATTATATTCACATTCCATAATTGTTATAATACTTATATATTATGTTTTTTCCATTTTTATGAATAAAAACCCTATAGAAATTTATGGATTCCCATTAATTTATATCCAACCATGGTGATCAAGAAAGACCTACAAGCCTTATGAGGGCATGATTGAGTTCCAGATAGTTGGGTGACATGGGTTGGATTGTTACAATATAATTAGAATTGATAATTGAATTATTTTTTTATCAATTTCACCACATTTTATATATTTGGGAATATATGTTCTTGTTTTTCATATAATGACCTTGATACTAAAACCATATGATTAGTAATTAGAGTGTTAATTTTATTGATCAAGATTTTTTTTATGTACAATTTAATTTTGTCGATAATCAGTGTTTTTTTAGAAAGGTATATTTTTCTTAATCTATGATGTCTTCATTTATGTACCATTATATATCAATGTATGAATGATTATTTTTGTTTGAAGAATGGAACGTAAAATTATTTGGACTAATAGAGTAAGTCCATTTTCATTTTAGATGTAATATCTAAGAATAAAAAAATTTCTAGAATAACCTCCTCAAATATCATCAGTGATTAATAATAAAATAATTATCATGATGCACATTTTTTAGGGTGAAAAACATAAAATACAGATATGTTAAACTATAAATCCATGTAAGGAATTATTTATTTGATAGCGTGTTATACACACAACACCGAACCACAAACCCATCAAATAGAAAATAATAACTAAAATTTAGTTATTGAATTGGTGGGTACAATAGATATGAATGATTAGTGAAATATATGTATATGTAAAAATTATTTCTACTATCCCTGTTATGGTATTGGTAAATTAAATTATTATAGCTAAACAACTTATAAGATGAATTTATACTTTAAAATATTTACATTCATGTAATTTAGTTCTTAATTTTTTAGGAATTAATAGAAATTTTATAGAGAAAATATAATATTTTCATGAATAATTTATTAAAAACAATTTCATAATTAATTTACTTTATAAAATAATAAAAAAATTAATATTTTTTGAAAAATGGCGTTTTTTTGGAAATATTATAAATTAATTCTTATTATTTATATGTTTAGTTGAAAAATATAATAATGTTTAATTTTAGAAAAAAAATTACTTTTTTATTCATGATGTCAATATTATCTGAAGATGAATTTATGATATTTTCTTTAAATAGTTAATTTTTAGGTGATTTGATAAAAATATAGTTATTTAAAACATAAAAATTTTAAGACATTGAAATTATATAAGAATGATGCATAAGTTTATAAAACATTTTAATTGATCCAATATGTATATAATGTTTAATAATATAGTTTTATAAATACTAATATTAATTTATAAATCCTATGATTAACCATTAATTAGTAAAAGGAATATTTTACATCAAAAGAATCCCATTTATAAATTTCGTTTAATTAATTTTTAAAATGGAAAAATTCAAATTTTAATTTATATAAAATGCTCATAATCATTTTAATAATAAAAAAATATAAATTAGTAAAGGAAATGACATTGATAATTTTATCCTATTCATAAATTTTATTCTTAAAAATAATTATTTTCTAAAAACAAGATTTTATGTGTCACATGAACAAATGTTATGAATTACTTTTATTATAAATATAAATTTTATCTAATAAAATAGTTTTCATATTCTGAATAAATATTTTTAAATTATTTAACTTCACCAATTTTATTTTTGGGCATTAATAATAAACTACATAGGTAAAAACATATTAACAATTGAAAACCAAAAAAATTTAAAAGTAGAACATATAATGGTTAATACATAAAAATGTTCAGTAATTTGAGAGAATTAATTTTCCATGTATTAGACAATTTTATATCTGTCACGACCCGTCCTCGGGGCCCATGCCGTGACAACCCCAATGTAACAGCCCAAGATTTTATGAAAAATATTCTTTTTAATTTTATTAATGTCTTGTGTTGTACGCTACACCAAAAGGATCTTGCGCAACACACATACTTGACTTGCCTTGCATTACATGCAATCGCGACCTTCCTCGATAACGTGTGTAGTACGCAATAATGAGTTTCACTAAACAGCGATATGTTATTAAAATGTTATTAAAACTAGCCGTTATGAATAGTAATAACCACTTTTTGAAATTTTGTAAATTTTATTTTTCAAAATGGATTTCATTTTTGGATTCGGAGTATCGAATTTATCCTAGGGTGAAATTTTGGTAATTTTCGGATAACTTTCATATTTTGATGAATAGTGAAAATTACTAAATTTTAGATAAAAACAACTTTTTCAATCGAAATAATTAATAGTGATAAATTATTAATTTTAGTTGTTTTAACGTATATTTAGAATATATTTTTACAATTTAATACATGGTTGGTCATTGGATGTAATTTCACATTTAAACCAGACATAAACAAGTGTCAGTCTTTTGATAGATATTGTTTCTTAAAAATATGTTATTTGTTTTAACAGCGGGATTTAATTATAAAATTAATTAATGCAACTTCTATGATATGAATTTGGAAAATAGACTTCATTTTTGAATTCGGAATATGAAATATAGCTTAGGATGAAATTTTGGCATTGTTCTGAAAAACATGCATTTTTGATGAATAGTGAAACTACTAAGTGGTAGTTAAAAAAAATAATTTCTTCATAAATCATAATTTTACCGCTTCTGTGAATGGAATTTCTAAAATTCGACAGACACGGTTGATATCTGTACGTAAAATGTGGTTCAATGAGATAAGAATAATTTTTTGGTGAATAGTAACTTTTTACTTTTTTTACCGCGGTTAATAGTAAATAGGGTAACTATGGGTAAATATTATATTATTATAACCCTAACACATGTCCTAATTCTATTGGATAAGTGTAATTCGACCAAAAACAACCTTATGAATAAAATATGACCATTTAGGCCCACTTGGATTAGATTAGGACATTTATTATTAATTTATTTAAAGAAGGGTTAAAATAGTTAAAATCAAAGTTTAATATGTAAATCATTTTTAATATGGGGTTATACATAAGATAAATTCGACTATAAATATTCATTAGAAATATAAAAAGATTTCCTACATGATGGTATTTTATTTTTAATTTTTAGACATTAAATAATTTAATTTATTTATGACACAATGATGATGCAGTAATTATCTTATTAATGAAATATTGACATAATTGATGTTATAAACACCAAAATAAATGTAATTTAAGACTTTTTATGAATTCCAATAATTTTATAGGTTACTATGATATATTAATGTTGATTTAATCAACTTGGTTCGAACATATAATTCTGTTATGACTTTCACAAAAATCATATATCAAATAGTGTCAAAATTGACACAAAATTGTTTTTAAATCAAATATTATATTATTAATTGTTATTGTATTCCTAAAAACCTAAGGTTCGGCCAAATGACTTAGAAAGGGATATATATATTAATAATAAACAATTTGGGGCTCTTTTGGCATGTTATAGTAAGTATATTAACCATATAGTGAAATAAAACAAAAAGACACGGTAAAAGTTAAATTATTTAACTTAGGGTTAAATCTAATTGATAAGGTTAAAATAATAACCTAAACTTGTCTAAATCTTATTGGTTGATAGAAGTTCGACCCATCCCCACTTTAGCTTCGAAATATGACCCTTTGGAACCATTATAAACCGATTTTGACTTTAATATAAAATAATATTTTGAGATATTCCTAAGGTGCCCCTCTCCTCCCTTATAAAAGGGTACCTCCTCCCCCTCCTCCTCACACCAATTTGAGCACTCAACCTCGGCCAACCCCTGACAAAATCCCTTCTCCACTTCCCTAGAATAATCCTAGAGGTCCTGGTCTTCTTCAAAGACCAATCTTAGTTCCCTAAGTGGAGGATTCAAAGAGGCGTTTCAAAGAAGAGGTAATATCCATTACCGATCTTTTTCAATTTCTTTCTTCTTCAACTTATTCTTCTTTAGTTGTTTCATGATAAAGTAATAACATAAGTATTTATTATATGCTGATATGTTATTATAAATATGAAACAACTCTAATTAACCTTCTATCCATCCTACGGAAAAAGGAAATCACCGCGCGTGCGTACGTACGGAATACCGTCTCCACGCCGTGGTGTAATCTATTTTCCGCCACCACCTTAATTGTATTGGTATAATGGTTTAATGAGTAAATATATATGATTATTATAAAGTGATATTGATACTTAAATAGTATACAAACACTTCAACACAATTCCACGACCATGGGAACGATATCATCGCTCGTGCGTACGTACGGACTACCGTCTCCACGACGCGATGAGATTCATTCTCAATGATTAACCATTCATGAATGATTATAAAGTATAATAATTACTAATGAAATATATGAAATAATAATGATACTGGATTAATTTATATTTATATGTATTTCATCTACTTAATTCCATTCAATTCAATAAGGAAACCAAAACAGCATTCATGCGTACGTACGGACTACCGTCTCCATGAACGGTGTATCTAATTCCATTTATAAATATATTATATATATGTATATTCTGAATATATATTATATATAAATCATGTTTTACATTCTGGATATAAGTAATCATGATCCAAGTAATCGTATTAATAATTACAAGTTAAAAACACGAACGACAAATGAGACGATTTTACCCAAAACGCTACTTTAACATGAATTTACAAAAGAACGGGTAATATAAAGTCATAAGTGGACCATATATGATATAATAACAATGAATATGATTCTGGAATAAGTCAATAACATGATTTAAATTATTATACAGGAGGTTCGGACACGTACAAAGCAAGTCATACCTAAGGTAAGGGATAAATTTTCAATCTCATTTTTATCCGAGATTGCTTATACTTAAGTATTTACTGGGGTTACGTTTAATATCCATGACCATGTTTTCTAATAATGTTTTTATAAAATTTTTACCATTCTTCCATGAATTTTTAAAGCCATTTTTACCTTTTATTGACTTTTTACCACATTGTATGAATGGAATCTTTCCTTTGGTTACCATATAAGGTACTTTTTGACTTTTCCGACAAAAGTACGAGGAGAATGTTATTTTTAACTTATACGGCGTGAAAGGATTTTTACGGTTTCTTAACACCTCATTTTCAAGAATCTTCCTCTACAATATTGCATGATTATTTTCAACAAAACCCTTATCTTTTAAAATTGCATGGAATTTTGTGAAAAGAAAATGATTTTAAAGAAGAAAGGATATTTTCCTCAAGAATGGAGTTCAAGTGTTTTATCAAAATTATTTTCCATCTAAGATGATAAAGGGTTCTGTTTTTATCCCTATTATTACATTGTTTTGATAATGTTGTGATGGAAATATTTTTATGAATTCCTTTATCTTATATGAATTGTTTTATGATGTCATGTTGTTTAAGAATCCCATTTTTATTACATGTGTTATGCGATGATGTATGTTTTATGATTATGTGGCACACATAAGAAAGGATTAATTATGAGATGGGTGGGACCTATATCTCCCTCCAATGCATTGGGCAAAGATTTTATATCTCATGAGATAGACATGGCTGAAATGGTAGGTTATACCGGTTTAGTGAAATAGGACTGAAACGAGGGTTACTCGATTCAGAAAGGGACTTTGTCCACTAAGATAGTCTTGGCAATGAGTCTTGACTAACAAGAAATGATTCTCTATGATTATGTGTGTATGCCACAAAGTTTCATGTTTTATGTTATGATTATTGGGATTACATTTCACTTCTATGATTTATCCCATGTTATGAAATTATGATCTCTTTTGCAGGTTAAGATTTCCAAAAGTTATGTGCTTGTGTATATGATGAGATTTATATTTCATTTGTTTACCCTTACTGGGCATTTGAGCTCACCCTTTTATGTTTTCTTTTCCCCAGGATATAAAGAAAGTTTTTAGGTAAAAAAAGGGAAGATCTTTATGGGAGATGTTGAAGATCTTTCACCACGATTAGAAGATTATATTCCGAGTTTCCAAAGACACTAAACTATTACAGTCCTTGAGTGTGTGTTTTTGTAATGTACTAAGTATTCCGCAAAAGTAATGTAATGCCCATGTACGTCAGGCTTCGGGTCTCTACAGTTGGTATTAGAGGAAATGTTTACTCAACCTTTGGAAACTAGGATGCGAAAACATTAGTGAGATCCCTAGAGATATTTCTAAGGTATGTCTAGGGATGTCCCTAAGGATAAGTATACGTATAAGATACAGTCCTAGAACTACGGTAACGATCATAGAATTTAACCTAAGAAGTTAGATATTGAGGATACTTCCCCTTTATTATGTTGTTTTTCCTAGCATGATTTTTGCCTCTCACACTATTCTTTTTGGGTTTTAGAAAATGGCTGGAAACAAGATGATTCACAATAATGGAGGATATGATGGACGATGGAATGATATTCTTCATGAGCAACCAAATGAAATGGGATTTGGAAGTCCAAACATCATTATTATGACGAATCAGCAATCTCATAATATGATCAATAAAGTAAAAATTGGTAAGTTTCCTAACTCGACTAATAAGAGAAAGATGGAGTTCCATGATGATCATAGAGGAAAGAAAGTTCAATTTCCCCTATGTAAATCATGTGGGAAGAGGCATCAGGGAGAATGTTTCAAGGGAACTGGAAGATGCTTTGGGTGTGTAAAAGAAGGACAAAAAGCAAGTAAGTGCAAAGGAAAAGGGTCGGTTAACACCATGGATGAGGATAATGGTATTGCTACGACATCAAAAATGGTTAAGTGTTTTAAATGTGGAATGTATGGGAATTATGCAAACAAATGCCCTAAGGGAAATACTCATGAATAGAATAAGTATGGTCGTATGGGTAGTAATTATGTGGATGATAATGAAGAGACTACAAATGATATGTGAGATGAAAGAATTGTTGATGCTCGGTCAATGGTTTAAGAATGTAGTGGAATGATTACATGTTTATCATGAGTAATGTTGTATAAGTAATCTCATGGTACTATGGAATAAAGAGACATCTAAGGATTGTTACACTGTTGTCTTTCATTGAGTTTTGAAAGTGTATGATTAATGTTCCCAGTATCTATGAAAGGTTATTCAGATACTTTTGGAACATAGATGATATACGCATAATGAGGGGATAAGGAGAATATAATATGTTTGATAGTATTCATGAGCTCATGATTGATATAAGGACTAAGTGATATCATGGTTTGAGGATATAGAATTTTGAGGATTTTGGTATGTGGAAAGTGTTAACTTTTAACTGCATTCATGTTTTTACTAAGGTTCAATGGGTATTCAAGAGAATACATGATTAAGGCCTTTGAATGTTTGGAATGTGACCAACAAGACATATCATATGATATATGGGGATCAAAGATGGTATTAAATCTCTGGTAATCGTTTTCACTATGTTATGAGAGTGGACTGCAGTATTATGGATAAGCCTAAAGATTAGAATGGATTATGTTGGACATAAGTTAGTATTGTTTAAGGATAGAAGTTTTTTCGATATTATTGATGGGATGTTATATTAATATAGTTTTAGAAAAAGGACAACCTGCAGGACGGGCGACAACCCATCGCGTCGGACAAGGCTGTGGAAATCGAACCCACAACCGAAGTGCGACTAGCCTTTATCGCCTACCACTTGCCTACAGGAAGTCCCTGTTTAGTATAAACTAGTTTTATTATATTAAACAGTATGATATATGAAGTATAAAATCCATTTTAGGAACCATATATGAATAATCTCACTATAGAATGACTTATGTATATTTAATAACTTTTTCTATCCTTTTTTTTGAGACAGATGGAATGACCCGTCATTCTATCACATGATCTTCTAACACTTCACGAATGACAAATTCAACTTCATTTATTTAAGAGATGAAGTTGAAATTGTTCAAGGCACGAACAACAGTGAGATTTTACCAAAATAAAGTAAGTATTTATTCTAATTCAAATTCTTCAACTTTAGGGAAACGATCTTGAAAACAAAAAATGTTGTCCTAGTGCTCTTATATCTGATTAATCAGATGGTACCTTAGATCATCACAAATATATGGATTTGTGATAGTTGGATTTTCAATAGCCATGTTCTCTACCACTCTCCATCAGAACATGATGGTTAGATTTTTCTTCCATATCCATATTTTCACCTATGTGGAAACCCAGTGATTAGTTTATTTGGGTAACCGTTAAGTTTCATACTTTTGTCTTAAAATATTGGTTTTGGTATTCCTTTTTACAATGTGGGTTTCTATTAAAGAAACTTTCTAATATTAAACCATTTATAACCCCGACGAATTTCGAGGGCGAAATTCATTTTAAGGGGGGTAGAATGTAACAGCCCAAGATTTTATGAAAAATATTCTTTTTAATTTTATTAATGTATTGTGTTGTACGCTACACCAAAAGGAGCTTGCACAACACACATCCTTAACTTGCCTTGCATTACACGCAATCGCTACCTTCCTCGATAGCGTGTGTAGTACGCAATAATGAGTTTCACTAAACAGCGATATGCTATTAAAATGTTATTAAAACTAGCCATTATGAATAGTAATAACCACTTTTTGGAATTTTTTAATTTTTATTTTTCAAAATGGATTTCATTTTTGGATTCGGAGTATCGAATTTAGCCTAGGGTGAAATTTTGGTAATTTTCGGATAACTTTCATATTTTGATGAATAGTGAAAATTACTAAATTTTAGATAAAAACTACTTTTTCAATCGAAATAATTAATAGTGATAAATTATAAATTTGAGTTATTTTAAAGTATATTTAGAATATATTTTTACAATTTAATACAATGTTGGTCATTGGATGTAATTTCACATTTAAACCAGACATAAACAAGTGTCAGTCTTTTGATAGATATAGTTTCTTAAAAACACGCTATTTGTTTTAACAGCGGGATTTAATTATAAAAATAATTAATGCAACTTCTATGATATGAATTTGGTAAAATAGAATTCATTTTTGAATTCGGAATATGAAATATAGCTTAGGATGAAATTTTGGCATTGTTATGAAAAACATCAATTTTTGATGAATAGTGAAACTACTAAGTGGTTGTTAAAAAAAATAATTTCTTCATAAATCTTAATTTTACCGCTTCTGTGAATGGAATTTCAGAAATCCAACAGACGCGGTTGATATCAGTAAGTAAAATGTGGTTCAATGAGATAAAAATAATTTTTTGGTGAATAGTAACTTTTTACTTTTTTTACCGCGGTTAATAGTAAATAGGGTAACTAAGGGTAAATATGATATTATTATTACCCTAACACATATCCTAATTCTATTGGATAAGTGTAATTCGACCAAAAACAACCTTATGAATAGAATATGGCCATTTAGGCCCACTTGGATTAGATTAGGACATTTATTATTAATTTATTTAAAGAAGGGTTAAAATAGTTAAAATCAAAGTTTAATAAGTAAATAATTTTTAATATGGGGTTATACATAAGATAAATTCGACTATAAATATTCATTAGGAAGATAAAAAGATTTACTACATGATGGTATTTTATTTGTAATTTTTAGACATTAAATAATTTAATTTATTTATGACACAATGATGATGCAGTAATTATCTTATTAATGAAATATTTACATAATTGATGTTATAAACACAAAAATAAATGTAATTTAAGACTTTTTATGAATTCCACTAATTTTCTAGGTTACTATGATATATTAATGTTGATTTAATCAACTTGGTTCGAACATATAATTCTGTTATGACTTTCACAAAAATCATATATCAAATAGTGTCAAAATTGACACAAAATAGTTTTTAAATCAAATATTATAATATTTATTTTTATGGTATTTCTAAAAATCTAAGGTTCGTCCAAATGACTTAGATAAGGATATATATATTAATAATAAACAATTTGGGGTTCTTTTGGCATGTCATAGTAAGTATATTAACCATATAGTGAAAGAAAACAAAAAGACACGGTAAAAGTTAAATTATTTAACTTAGGGTTAAATCTAATTGATAACGTTAAAATAATAACCTAAACTTGTATAAATCTTATTGGTTGATAGTATTTCGACCCATCCCCACTTTAGCTTCGAAATAAGACCCTTTGGAACCATTATAAACCGATTTTGACTTTAATATAAAATAATATTTTGAGATATTCCTAAGGTGCCCCTCTCCTCCCTTATAAAAGGGTACCTCCTCCCGCTCCTCCTCACACCAATTTGAGCCCTCAAGCTCGTCCAAACCCTGCCAAAATCCCTTCTCCACTTCCCTAGAATAATCCTAGAGGTCCTGGTCTTCTTCAAAGACAAATCTTAAATCCCTAAGTGGAGGATTTAAAGAGGCGTTTCAAAGAAGAGGTAATATCCATTACCGATCTTTTTCAATTTCTTTCTTCTTCAACTTCTTCTTCTTTAGTTGTTTCATGATAAAGTAATAACATCAGTATTTCTTAAATGCTGATATGTTATTATAAATATGAAACAACTCTAATTAACCTTCTATCCATCCTACGGAAAAAGGAAATCACCGCGCGTGCGTACGTACGGAATACCGTCTCCACGCCGTGGTGTAATCTATTTTCCGCCACCACCTTAATTGGATGGGTATAATGCTTTAATGAGTAACTATATATGATTATTATAAAGTTATATTGATACTGAAATAGTATACAAACACTTCAACACAATTCCACGACCATGGGAATGATATCATCGCTCGTGCGTACGTACGGACTACCGTCTCCACGACGCGATGAGATTCATTCTCAATGATTAACCATTCATGAATGATTATAAAGTATAATAAGTACTAATGAAATATATGAAATAATAATGATACTGGATTTATTTATATTTATATGTATGTCATCTACTTAATTCCATTCAATTCAATAAGGAAATGAAAACAGCGTTCATGCGTACGTAAGGACTACCGTCTCCATGAATGGTGTATCTAATTCCATTTATCAATATATTATATATATGTATATTCTGAATATATATTATATATAAATCATGTTTTACATTCTGGATATAAGTAATCATGATCCAAGTAATCATATTAATAATTACAAGTTAAAAACACGAACGACAAATGAGAATATTTTACCCAAAATGCTACTTTAACATGAATTTACAAAATAACGGGTAATATAAAGTCATAAGTGGACTATATATGATATAATAACAATGAATATGATTCTGGAATAAGTAAATAACATTATTTAAATCATTAAACAGGAGGTTCGGAAACGTACAAAGCAAGTCGGACCTAAGGTAAGGGATAAATTTTCAATCTCATTTTTATCCGAGATTGCTTATACATAAATATTTACTGGGGTTACGTTTAACATCCATGACCATGTTTTCTAATAATGTTTTTATAAAATGTTTACCATTCTTCCATGAATGTTTAAAGCCATTTTTACCTTTTATTGTCTTTTTACCACATTGTATGAATGGAATCTTTCCATTGGTTACCATATAAGGTACTTTTTGACTTTTCTGACAAAAGTACGAGGAGAATGTTATTTTTAACTTATACGGCATGAAAGGATTTTTACGGTTTCATAACACCTCATTTTCAAGAAGCTTCCTCTACAAGATTGCATGATTATTTTCAACAAAACCCTTATCTTATAAATTGCATGGAATTTTGTGAAAAGAAAATGATTTTAAAGAAGAAAGGATTTTTTCCTCAAGAATGGAGTTCAAGTGTTTTATCAAAATTATTTTCTATCTAAGATGATAAAGGGTTCTATTTTTATACCTATTATTACATTGGTTTGATAATGTTGTGATGGAAATATTTTTATGAATTCCTTTATCTTATATGAATTGTTTTATGATGTCATGTTGTTTAAGAATCCCATTTTTATTACATGTGTTATGCGATGATGTATGTTTTATGATTATGTGGCACACATAAGAAAAGATTCATTATGAGATGGGTGGGACCTATATCTCCCTCCAATGCATTGGGCAAAGATTTTATATCTCATGAGATAGACATGGCTGAAATGGTAGGTTATACCGGTTCAGTGAAACAGGACTGAAACGAGGGTTACTCGATTCAGAAGGGGACTTTGTCCACTAAGATAGTCTTGGCAATGAGTCTTGACTAACAAGAAATGATTATCTATGATTATGTGTGTATGCCACAAAGTTTCATGTTTTATGTTATGATTATTGGGATTAAATTTCACTTCTATGATTTATCCCATGTTATGAAATTATGATCTCTTTTGCAGGTTATGATTTCCAAAAGTTATGTGCTTGTGTATAAGATGAGATTTATATTTCATTTGTTTACCCTTACTGAGCATTTGAGCTCACCCTTTTATGTTTTCTTTTCCCCAGGATATAAAGAAAGGTTTTAGGTAAAAAAAAGGGAAGATCTTTATGGGAGATGTTGAAGATCTTTCACCACAATTAGAATATTATATTCCGAGTTTACAAAGACACTAAACTATTACAGTCCTTGAGTGTGTGTTTTTGTAATGTACTAAGTATTCCGCAAAAGTAATGTAATGCCCATGTACGTCAGGCTTCGGGTCTCTACACCCAAGCCTGCCTTCCATAGGCCAGGGGCTGGTGACTAGCACCAAAAGGCGTAAATCCCAAAAAAAGGTAAGGCATTGCCTTTATGACAACCAAAACACACACAAACAGAGTACAAGCGGATGAAAACACTAAGTAAAGCAGTATAACAAGTGTGCTGAAAGTACATATGGGTTGGAATACAAGACCAATGGTAAGGTACAAGGAAAAGACAAAACAACAGGAAGGTGTCATGCTGCTCCTAGATCATCCTATGGAGTTCCTACCTGAAGGGTAGGTATATATGGCCACCTCATCTCTCCATGTTTGTCTATCACCTCTGGGTATTGTCTTATTGTGAAGTCCTCCTCCGGGTACTGTCTCGTCATGAATTCCACCTTCGGGTATCGTCTCGTCATGAAGTCCACCTCTGGGTAAAGTCTAGCTATATAAGCCCCAACCACGATCAGTGATGTCCATCATCTGCATCCAACACAAGGAGGTGCAGGCATAGCCCTTGCAGGGGTGAGTATAACAATACTTAGTAGGGGCCTCGAGACCCTCAAGGTCTCACTAAATTCCACAAGGATAAACACAAATAAATATCTCAACAGATAATCTATACATAGGTATATGCCCATACATATACCTAAATTATCATGAAACCCATCTCAATCATGAGGTAAAAATAAAGGTTATAGACTCATCTCAACCCAAGATTTTTATTCGTGATGAAGAAAACACGGCTTCTAGAGAACTCCTCCTCTGTAGAGCACAGTAGTCCTGCCACGA
The DNA here is from genome assembly GCA_963277665.1 of Viscum album. NCBI lineage: Eukaryota > Viridiplantae > Streptophyta > Magnoliopsida > Santalales > Viscaceae > Viscum > Viscum album. The sequence continues at coordinate 1,793,875,769 of OY728147.1, forward strand.
CTCTGATGTGCCACTCACTAACCTTAGACTACTGAGGTACTCCCTCTGTCGACTACTACAGGTCTTCCACCCCAACGCAGTAGTGCTCCCCGCCATGGGTCTGCAACCCCAACACAGTATTACTATCCCTACAAGCCTACAAAGGTACTCCTCCTATCGAGTACCATGGGTCTGCCACCCCAACACAGTAGTGCTCCTCGCTATGGGTATGCCACCCCAACACAGTAGTGCTCCCCACTGGGCTAGTCAAGTCACTCCGATATGAATCGGACAAGAAGACATCAGGTCTCATCCCGCTACAAGGTCACCAAACTCCATAATCTAGTCTCCGGGAGGATCCGCTCCATGAGCCACTAGTCGACACTCCATGTGTCATGATGTTCCACAAAGAATTATCTCAATGGACCGCCTCATCATAGGGGTCTCAATGCAACAGATGGAACGTCAAGGGGATGCCCGGTCTGTGAGTTATTAGCATTCCCGTTCCAGGGGCCAGGTTTGATTTAGGGTACAATCCAATCCGGCCATACTCCAACTGTGTCCAAACCTCAGCTGAAGTATGCCAAAAGAACTGTCTCAACAATACAAATCCAACATAGTCAACGACAGGTCTATCGAACGTCCGGTCCTCATGTTATAAGTGTTTCCGCTCCGATGGCCCGGTTGGTTTAGAGTTCGAACCGACCCGGCCTAATCCCATCTTATCCAAAACTTTGAGTTTAATATACTGAAATGACCGTCTCGTTTCAAGGAATCCTACGCAACTGACGGTACATCGAGCGGAGATCCATAGCGCAAGATATATTCATTTAAACTAAACGCTCCGAAAATAAGGGGTCTGGGCCTAGTCTGGCCAGGCCCAACACCCCGTGGGTTGGCCCAAACTGGGTCGACCTGACTTGGGTCCGGGTCCGGCCTAGTTGGGCGCGGACCGGCCTGTGTGGCCTGTGGCCCGGCTCGGAAGCCGGCCACGGATCGGCCGCTGACCGAGAGGGATGCAAAGGGGGCAAAGCCCGTAGTTGTTGGAAACGGTGGACCCAGTGGGGTCCGACCTAGCTACTGGTCGGGGGGGTTACACCACCCAGTTTCCAGGTAAAGGTCGGCCATTATGTCCAGATGGTTTGTGTGTTTCCGTGGGATTCAGAAAAGGTCTCACCTCCTGAAGACACTGGCGGCCGTCTCGGCCGACCACCCCTGCTGGTCCGCCGTGGCCATAGGCCGCGGCGCATCTCACCGGCGTGGCGTGGCGGCACTGCGCCCCTCCTCTGCGGCCCACTCCAACTGCGACATTCCATGCTCTCTCCGGCGCGGCGCGATGGCGCCGTCCACCAATTCCATGGTGCTCTCCAGCCGTGGCCCTCTACGTCTCTGCATGGTGCAACGACACCGTGCCACCTTCCCCGCATCCTTGCATGTTCGTGGTTCCATGCCGATCACCGCACGGTGCAACGACACCATGCGCCTCCGCTTCCAACGTTAATGAAGATTAACGAAGGAGTGGGGAGGATAATCGGCCATGTTTTTGTGGGCCGATCTCCTCCTGTTATGACAATATCATGCAGCCAAAGCTTATGCAATTAAGTATGATGATAAAGATTTGAACAAAAATAACCCGTACCTCAAGGTTCACCGTTTGTTGAAAATTTCACGAAAGGGGTGGACATTGTCTCATTGACATCATCGCAAGGGAGGAGATGAAGGTGACAACGATCGTTGATGTTCGTCACTTCTGCAAATTCCTTCGATCCAGATTCGAGCTTCATTCGTTGGAGATCCGTTGGAAGGAGAACCGTTCTTCATGGAGGGTTAAAGCTCTCTAAATTCTCCATGGATTCTCCAAACAACATTTTCCCAGCCAAATATTAAAATGGGATTTTCCCCCATCTTAACAAAATTTCCCTCTCAATTCATGTTAATTCAAAACTCACCAATTAATTGAATATTTTTCAAAATTATATGATTATAGAGAGATCGAAAGTGGAGAGGCTCCATTCCAATAAATGAGTGGAGTTGTCACGTTTTAAACTAGGAGGTAATAAAGGGGGGGTTTAGGGAGTTGAGGGGAAGGTGAGGAGTTAGGGTCTTGTGTGGGCCTCACCACACTAAACCCTCTCATGGGAGGTTATGTGGGTGTCGGTCCCCACCACTAACTCTCCCTTTGTAAGAAATTAACCACCTTCAAAAAATAAAATTTTTACACAACAAATTTTATTTCTTTTATACTAAATCCCCAATTATTAATCCTCAACCGGCTCAAAACACAACTACGGTAAAGGTCCCCTTAAGAAATTACCAGTGCTACGTGTTCAAAGGTGCCCTAAAATTTCAATTCCAAGCATCAGTTCAAAATATAGAAAAACACAGTCATTTTTTCACAGAACTTACCCGAGCTAAATATCAGAAATTGATTCCGGGCACACCGGGCCTCAGAATCATGTGCCCTCAGAAGCCAAAAACTCATAAAATTCCAAAGAAATTAAGAAAAAAAATCCCTTCGAATTTCTGGGTCTTTACATTACACTCACCTCATGGATTTACGTCCCCGTAAAGCTACAACACAAACTTGGGAAACTAAAGGAGGTACCGATCATGACTTTGATCCTCCTTCTCCCATGTGATTTCCTAGAGATTTCCGTGTTGCCAGCGAAAGCGTACAAAAGAAATCAACCATCCTCGTAGGACCCACTCCGGTTGATCCTCATATTCTACTGGAACCTGTGAAAGTTTCCCTATCATCGATGTCCAACTCTCCGTGGTCGATGAAGTGAGACAGGTCATGCACGTATCTCCTCAGTTGAGATACGTGAATGATGTTGTGCACCCGGTGCAACTGAGATGGAAGGGTCAGGCGATGAACCACCTTTCCTACACTACTGGGGACCAAAAAAGGTCCGATGACATGTAGAGATAACTTGCTGCCCCGGACAAATCTTCATATTCACCGTAGAGGTGAGACCCGTAAGAAGATGTGGTCATCATCCTCAAACCGCAGTGGTCTCATCTCCTATCAGCATAGGACTTATGTCTGCTCTGTGAAGTCTTCATCCACTCTTGGATGATCTGCACCTTCTCTGTCATAGCCTGAACCATCTCTGGTTCTTCACGTGCTGACTCCATCACTATCCACAAAGGATATCTGAAACATGACCAACTGCTATCTCGCTACTCCCAATTTCTGAATTCCTGATCTCCCACTAAGAGAATCTTCTACAACGTTCCTCTCCCCAAGAGTGTAAGCTATCTCGAAGTTATAGTACTGGAATATTTCAAGCCAGCACCGTTGTCTCAGGTTCATGTCCTTTTGAGAGAAGACACACCTGAGACTATTGATTTGGAGAGATCCATAAACCGTTCACTCAATGAACAATGGGTGAGACAAGCCAATTGTAAGAACTCATCTCCATCCTTCTTCGTCTGCATTCCACCAATTAGCTACGGAGATTTCTCCTCTACCGAAAAGAGAAATCTGGTCTCATCCCCTGGATGAACCATGTTCTTTCGCCTAATACAGTCAATCATGACTTGAACGGTACTATTTCAAGCCATAGACAACGTCATAAGGCCTCAATGCTACTACCAAGAGATCAAAACATTACTCTCGCCTCCAAGGCTTGAGTCACACTGTCGGCATCAGTGCGTGGTTACTGGGTCTCCTCCAGTAGAAAAATCACAAGTGAGGGTCAAGTCAATATTTTTAAACGGAACCTATTAGTATCAACCACACAAAAAGAACATGATAGAAAATGTCACAAATATATGTGTCTTTTATTACTGTAGCTTGTAGTACAAAGACACAAAGAAAACACAAAAATGACAATATCATCAAAAAGGAATCCATAAGAACCAATAAAAAGGGCCTTCGTGCCTAGAACTAGTCTCGCTCCTATCCACCTTCTTACGTAGCTCCATTGTCGTATGCTTCAGCTGCCTGAAGCTATGCTCTCTCATATACACCCATTTCCTGCTCTCGAGGTGGACCTCCTGGTGGTGGTGACAACTCTTCGAAGCATCGCACACAAATGACTATAAAGACAACTTCTCTGCTTTGGTCTAGTAGGCTCCTCTACTGCCCGCTGCTCATTAGTTGGACATGTAGGGGAGTCTCGAGCCAAGTGTCCCTACTTTACGCATGCATAACACTTCCTGATCCTCATATGGCTGGCTTTGCCTCCACCCCGGGTGCCACGCACTACCGAACCTATACCCTGAAGTCACCCACCTGTAGGCCTGGTACTCATGGACCTCTGCATCATCCGTCTTCTGCCTACAAATTACCCGGCTACTGACGGAAAACCCTACGGCAAAGGTAGAATATCTTGAGCATGCTCAGAGTGTAGAGTCACTGGTATAAAATCTACCATAAAGAAAGTCTTTAAGTCTCCCCAGGTAAAGGTCATCTCGTCGCAAAACTGGAGCATCTGGCTCCACCACCTCTCAGCTGCTCCCTGGAAGAGGCTAACAGCTAGGTACAACATCAAGTCGGCGGGTGTCCCAGCTGTGTGGAAAGCTTGTGCTACAAACTCCAGCCAGTTCCCAGCTGTCTGAAAATCCGACTCACCACAAAACGTCAGAGGCCACTGACGTTGGAACTCGTTCATCGCGCTCAAGTGGCGTGCACTCTCTACTCGTGTCTGATCTAGAAGAGGGCCATGTACTGAGGCCTCGTCTCTCAACGGCCTGTCAGTATGTACAATAGTCGGGGATCTAGCTGATCTTCCTCGGGGAGGCATCCTGAAAGAACAGAAGAGACACGGTCAAAAGACTATACCTAGTGAGCTGACCTGTTTTGAGCTAATTTAAATGAAACTTTTGAAAACACACACGCAATCAGTGTTTTCATGCACTGAGTTGGAAATCATAAGTTAGGATCCTGGTTTATGGATACTTCGGATGCCCGCACCAACACTGGAATCCCTGAACAGAAGACCAAACTTAGTACACATAACACTATTTCTTCACAGAAAATAAATATCAGAGTCTTAATTTCTGTGGTAGATCCGACTCCTCTGATACCAATTTGTCACGACCCGTCCTCGGGGCCTGTGCCGTGACTACACCAATCCCGCCTTCTATAGGCCAGGGGCTGGCGACTAGCCCCAAAAGGCATAAATACCAATAAAAATGGATGGAATTTTCTTTATGACCACATAAACACACACAAATAGAGTAAAAGCAGATGAAAAAAATAAGTAAAGCAATATAACAAGTGAGATGAAAGTAAAAATGGGTCGGAATACAAGCCCAACAGTAAAGTACAATATAAAGAGAAAACGCCAGGAAGGTGTCAAGATGCTCTTGGATCATCCTCAAGAGTTCCTACCTGAAGAGTAGGTACAGATGACCACCTCAGCACTCCACGTCTGTCTGTCACCTTCGGATACCATGTAATCATGAAGTCTACCTCCAGGTACCGACTCGTTATGAAGTCCACCTCCGGGTACTGTCCATCTCTACAAGACCGAACCACGATCAGTGATGTCCATCGTCTGCATCCAAAAAAATGAGGTGCGGGCATAGCCCGTGAAGGGGTTAGTATAACGATACTCTGTAGGGACCCCGAGACCCTCAAGGTCTCACTAAATTCAACAAGGATAACCACAAAGAAATATCTCAAGAGATAATATTTACGTAGGTATATTCCCATACATATACCTATGTTATCATGTAATCCATCTCAATCATGAGGTAAACACAAAGGTCCTAGACTCATGTCAAGCCAGTATTTATATTCACGATAACGAAAACATGGCTGCTGGAGAACTCCTCCTCTATCGAGCGCAGTAGTCATTCCATGACTCTTATGTGCCACTCACAAACCTTAGACTGCTGAGGTACTCCTCCTGTCAAGTACCATGGGTCTGCCACCCCAACACAGTAGTACTGCCCGCCATGGGTCTACCACCCCAACACAGTAGTGCTCCCTTTACTAGCCTGCAGTGGTACTCCTCCTGTCGAGTACCGCAGCTCTGCCACCCCAACATTGTAGTGCTCCCCGCTATGGGTCTGCCACCTCGACACAGTAGTTCTCCCCACTGGGATAGTCAAGTCACTCTGATATGAATCAGACATGCAGTCATCAGGTCTCAACCAGCTACAAGGTCACCGTACTCCATAAGCTCATCTCCAGGAGGATCCTCTCCACGAGCTATTGGTCAACACTCGAAGTGTCATGAAGTTCCACAAAGATGTATCTCAAAGGACCGCCTCGTGATAGCAGTCTCAACACATTAGATGGTGCTTCAATCGGACGCCCGGTCTGTGAGTTATTAGCATTCCCGTTCTAGGGCCCTGGTTGGATTTCAGGTACAATCTAACCCATCCATACTCCTAATGCATCCAATCCTCAGGTGAAGTATTCCAAAAGAACCATGTCAACACGAGGAATCCAACATATTCGACAACACGTCAATCAGATGTCCGATCCTCAAGTTATAAGCGTTTCCGCTCTGAGGGCCCGGTTAATTTGGAGTTCGAACCAACCCTACCAAACCCAAAAATTACCAAAACCATGAGTTTAATATTTTGAAACGACCATATCATTCCAAGGAATCTTATGCAACTAATGGTGAATAGATCGGAGGTCCGTAGCTCAAGATATATCCATTTAACTGAAACGTTAAGAAAATAGGGGGTCTGGGCCCGGTCCGACCAGGCCCAACACCCCCTGGGTCGGTCCGAACTCGGTCGACCCGAATCAGGTCCGGTTCCAGCCCGATTCAGCGCGTCCCAGCATGGATGGCGTGGCCTGGCCCGCGGCTAGCGAGGCCCGACTCAGTGGGGCACGACTGGTCCGGCACGTGCGGCCTGCAACTGGCCCGACCCACATGGCCTATGAGTGGCCCAACCAGGCTGTCCCAGCCTGTGCGGCCTGCGGCCCGACTCAAAAGCTGGTCGTAGCTCAGCCGCTGGCCCATCCAGACACAATGGTTGTGCGGCCCCTAGTTTTTGGAAATGGGGGACCCAGTGGGGTCCACCCTAGCAGCTGGTCGGGGTGTTACACCCCCCTGTTTCCAGTTAACGGCCGGACATTAAGGTCGGATGGTTTGTGAGCTTCCGCTGGACCCAAAAGGGGTCCCACCTCCTGGAGATGCCAGCGGCCGGCCACCCCTGCTGGTCCGCCGCGACCTTAGGGCGCTGCTCGTCTCACCGACGCGGCGCGACGACGCCTCGCCCCTCCATCGCGCCCCACCACCACGGCCCGCTCCGACCGCGGATCTCTACATCCCAGCACGGTGTAACGGCACCGTGACACCTTCGCCGCGACCTTTCCTGTTTGTGGTTCCCTACCGATCACTTCATGGTGCAACGACACTGTGAGCCTCCACTTCCAACATCAACGAATATTAACAAAGAAGAGGGGAGGATAATCAGCCGTTTTCGTGTGGTCTAATCTCCTCCCGTTACGAAGATATCATGCAACCAAACCTTAAGAAATGAAGAATGATGATAATGACTTGAACAAAAATAACCTCTACCTCGAGGTTCACAGTTTGTTGATGATTTCATGAAAGGGGTGGACATTGGCTCGTTGACGTCATCGTAAGGGAGGAGATGAAGGTGATGACGATCTTTGACGTTCGTCACTTACGCAAAGGCCTTCGATCCCCACTCGAGTGTCGTTCGTTGGAGATACACTGGAAGGAGAACCGTTCTTCCTGGAGGGTTAAAGCTCTCATAATTCTCTAGGGATTCTCCACACAACATTTGGCCAGCCAAATATTAAAATGGGATTTTACCCCATCTTAACAAAATTTCCATCTCAATTTAAATTAATTCAAAACTCACCAATTAATTGAATAGTTGGGAAAATTAAATGATGAGAGAGAGATGGAAAGTGGAGAGGCTCCACTCCAATAAATGAGTGTAGTTGTGATGTTTTAAACAAGGGGGTAATAAAGGGTGGGTTTAGGGAGTTGAGGCGAAGGTGAGGAGTTAGGGTCTCGTGTGGGCCCCACCATACTAAACCCTCCCATGGGAGGATTGGTGGGTGTGGGCCCCCACCACTAACTCCCCCTTTGTAGGATATTAACCACATTCATGAAATAAAATTTGTACACAAAAAATTCTATTTATTTTATTCTAAATCCCCAATTATTAATCCTCAACCCACTCAAAACGCAACTACGATAAAGGTCCTCTTAATCTATTATTGGTGTTGTGAGTTCAACGGTGCCCTCAGATTTCAATTCTGAGCATCGGTTCAAAAGATAGAAAAACACATTCGTTCATTTACTGAACGTACCCGAGCTAAACTTCAGAAATTGATTCCAGGCACACCGGGCCTCAGAATCAAGTGCTGTCAAAATCCACAGACTCGTAAACTTCCAATGAAATTAAGAAAAAAAAAATTCATGAAATTTCTGGGTCTTTACAATATCCCCTAAAAAATTATTCTCTATTTTTTGTACCACCTGGCATTTTAATAATGTACACTATTTGTAATATGTTTTACTATTTACAAAAATATCATTACACTCCTTAAAAAGGACACCTCTAACCACAACATCAAAACCACCAAAACTTCCCCCTTGAAAATTCTCCCTTATAAGTTTCAATTGAATCATTGTTCACAATATTAATATTCTGTTCACATGATATTGTTCTAATCTCTCCCATTCCAAAAAGTCCACCAAGGGATATAAAATGTTCTCAACAGGAGTAATAATTTTCCTTAATTGTTTTCTATATTATTTTCCCAAATATATTTCTATCATTGCTATGTAATTAATTTTTTTAGGTTCTAAAAAATATTATGATAACGTGATAACTTCTAACTAATATTCCCATATCCACTTGTTGAAAAAATGAGATTTGTGAAAAAGTGCATACAACCGCCTCTTAGAAGTGTCCTAATTCATTTTCCATAACCACCTTATACGTTTGGTCATAATGATTAATTTAAAATTGATTATGATACTTAAAAAATAATTTACTTTTATAAATTATAAAAAATATTTTACATTTCACCAATTCTATGAAAAATGAAATCCTCGACCATGCATAAGTGTAAACCACCACCTCCCAGGGATGATTAATTTCTATTTTTTAAAAAAAATTCCACTATAATTCATTGACGGTCATGGGAATTTTGTTAATGGATATATATATTTATCAATACAATATTACAATTACTGATTGAAAACATGATAACCTATTAAAATATGTACCATAAACCAGCAAGGTAAATTTAACCATCCAAAACATTATTTTAAGATACATATGGTGCATTCATACAATGTAATATAATTTTATAATACAAATATTATTAATATAATTTTTAAAATAAAGATATATTATAGTAATAAACTATAATTAGGTAAATTTTGTTTTTTTCAATAATGATATTATAAATATATCCCTTAATAATCATTCAAAGATTACTCTTGGTTCTTTATTAAGTTGTTCAAACCACATATTTGAACAAAGACATAAATTAAAATCATGTATTTCAATTGAAATTAATTTCCTAATAAAATAAATTATAAAAACTAAATGAATTTATATAATTTTGACAATTTTATCATTATTTTTAGACACATTATATAAGAAACAAATTTTTTTCTTGCAAAAGAACTAAAATATTATCATCATTGATTACATATTTATGTATCAGAACCAAAAAATTCATATAATGAAATTATAAAATTATAAATAATTTTACAACATAAAATATAGTACCTTTTATTATCTTTTATGGAATAGGTTTTCGAATAAAATTTATTAATATCACTGATATTATTAAACTAGTAATAAATGATCATGATTATAAGAAAATGATAGAAAAATAGATTATAACTATGTAACATACCTGAATAGAATAATAATAAATGTTGTTTTTAAAATAAAAATATATTTAAATGGTTTTAAAAAAAGTTTTGAATATATTTGGTTTTGTTAAGAATGATATTCAATCACATTAGTGGAATTAAATAATTAATGTGTGGGTTGGAGCTAACTTGTCTTTTTTCATTAAGTTAAATGAATTCATATTGAAATATATTTATATATGATTTTATTATTTTCCCAACCAAATCTGTATTTTATTTCCACCATATTTTCAGGGGTTCAATAAATTTTCCTTCTAAAATCTTTACCAAAGGAATGATTCCAGAATGATTAATTTACAAGTATGAGTTTTATGTATCAATTTTTAATTCTTTTTGACATGATTTTATTACACACACTGATTTCAATTGTATGGTGTAATTACTTCCACATTTAAATGTTTATCACGGATCTCCATATGTATATGATAATTACTATCTCATAGAAAAAATATTGTTCATGCTTTTTTGATTTGAGTGTTTATGATAATTAAGGCTTTCACTAACTAAATTACCATCCATTGAGTTACATATATTCAAGTTAAACTCTATGGTTCCTAGTTTGAATTATTCTTTCTAATTTATAATCTATAATTTATTTAAACCTTTATTTATAATTTTATTATATAATTTACTATTATTTCATTATAAAATGTTCATCACCTCAATGAATATTTTAATTATAAGGGATTCATTTCTCAATTTTCACCACTTGAGACATATTCCATATTATATACCTTTTACATCATAATTATTTATCTTCTACCCATTTAGTATATTATATCAATGCCTTATAACTATTCATATTATTTTATTTTTTATTTTAATCTATCCCCATCAATGGGTTTTGACATAATAGTTATTACGGTTTTAGGGGGCTTCTTTGTTTGGAGTTTAATTTTAAAATATGTGCTTGATATTGATCCCCATTATTCAGTACATATGATATATTCACTTTCATATCTACTTTTTGTTTGAAAAATAATCTATTTAATGATATTTTAATGATAATTTCAACATCTAATTCTCAAGGCACTTTATTCATATGTTACTAATAACATTAGGGTTTTACTACAAATCAAAATTTGAAATTGTGATTTCATTTGAAATGTAATACATATTGGGAATATTCATGCATTTATCACTTAAAATATTACAATATTATTCATTTATAGTTTTTATTTTGGTTTTATATACCTTATTTTTATTTAATTTCCCACTTATCACATTAGTTACAATTTTATGGAAGAAATGCAACATTTATTTTTTGTTAAGGACCTTTTTTCTCTAATTCCAAATTAATTGGACGATTTTATAATAGTTATTATTACTTACTCAAAATTATATGATGATTATTTTCTAAAAAATTCCCATATTAAATTTTTTTAACAAATATTTATTGGTTTTATTTATTGGCAATTTTCATCAAAGTTTAAAAATGGTATATTGTTATTGTTTTCCGTATAACCAAGATGTTATCAACCTTTATCACACTATATTTAAAATTATCACTATGGTTTATGGAATATAAATAATATTATATATCACATAGTTTCAAAAAAATATTTCATTTTAAATGATTTTTAAGAATCAAGCATTATTCTTACAGACAAAGTGATTTTTTCATAAAACATTAATTTTTTTTCATCTAAGACATTTTCCATTTACATATCTTATATCTCATAATGTATTTATTTAAATTATTATCTACATATATATTTATCTAGATATATTTATTATGTTATTTTCAATAAATTATATTATCCATCACTAACATTACCTTTCCATATCATCATATGTTATTGGTGTAAAATTTATTACTATCTAATTATATTTTGAATACTATATTTTTTCCACATTGGATAAATGTGTGTTCACATAGATACTATGAATTGAATAATTAAATATTTAATTGATATATAATTGTAATCCTAATATATATGGTGTTAAAATTAGAGACACTTATATAATAAACTATTCAACTTAGTGGTAGGGAAAATACATAAAATCAATATCTATTTTTCATTTAATATATATAATTATTTATAAATTAGATATGGTGGTTATGAATTGTATAATGTATTCACTAAATAAAATCATTATTACATGGATATTATTATTTATGTGTAGGTCCCATTATTGATTATCCTTTTATTAATTTATAGGTCTAATGTAACTAACTAACATGGGGTTTTGGATTATTTATACATTTACAAATTACATAGAGATATTAACTTGCGGATATTATCATGATGTCTTGGATTATTGAATGAAATTAATTATCCAACATTATTGATTTCTCTAATAAGGTAATATTTAATATTATACATGTTATATTTTTATTTTATATTTTATCCATTGGTATATTTTAAATTCATTTTAATTCAATTAATGAATTATTTTTGGTCATATAATGATTCCATTTTGTTTATTTAAATATTATGGTCACATGTGATTGTTTTTTATTATTTCTTTTATTTACAATTATTGAGTGTAAAATACCAACATTATTATGTTTAATAGTTTCTATGTTTTAAATAAAATAATTATATATGATATATCTATAATATTTTCATGTATGTATAATTATCTGTGATAAGTTGAAGAAATATTAATAATCAATTAGATAATTAGATATTTGGGAAGAAAATCTATTTCAAGTGATAGAAATTAGATTTTTTAGTTAATTTTTTTCAGACACTCAAAAACTCAAACCCAAAATGATCCTTTCAGTATTAATGACTATATATTTTTTTTCATGTTTTAATTACTGATGGTTAATATTGAATCCATTCAGTTCATTTCAAATTTGGTATGTGAAGATGATGTTTATTCACATTAAATTATAAGTGTGTGTGTTTATGGAGTCTTGTGGTATTGATTTTTCGGTTCTTCCTTAAAACCTTCAAATTTTTCATATATTATAATTGTTTATAATAAGAAAAATTAAATGGTCTATGGAATGATTTTTGGTGAATTTTATTTTTAATACTGTTATATTTAAAAATTCTACATCATATCCATTTATTTATTCATTATTGAATATTTAATATTTGATTAAATATCGAATATCCATTTATTGTGTGAAATATTTATGCTCTTATTGTAGATATGCTTAACTATTAATAGAATTGTCTATAATGTGATATTAATTTAGTGCATGTAGACATTTTGGGGAATTCCTCTATTTAGTTAGTATAAAATATAATGAAATCATGGAAATGAATTAGACGTTTCACTTTAGAGAATTTGGGGATTTTTATTTATAAATGGTGATTTTTTTTCCAATTTCATTGACAAATTAATCATTTTTAGAGTTAATGATATATTATTGAAATCTATACAAGACAGTACTTCATAAAACCTAAAACTATCACTACGTAGGTGGTATATGTTTCCATAACATTATTATATGAGTATCAGCAACCTTTTCCTACATATTTTCAGTCAATTTCTTTATGTATTTTTTGAATAAATTTCTTGATTTTGTATTCAAGTTTTCTAATGAATTTTATATTGTTTTTTAACTTAAAAAATTATAATAATCATTCCTCCATATATTGTGGAACCTATAGATAATTTATAATTGATTTATTAATAATAAGTTTTATAGATAAAATGATTTATTACATATGTCATTTCTCCTTAAGGGGGCCTTGTTGATTCCAAGAATTCAAATGGAATCTTGAGGTTTTGGGTGGATTATCAAAATTTATGTCTTGTAATAATTATAAACGAGTATCAACATCCATGATTTTTTTCATGTATATGGATATTATTTTTTTCATTATTATTTTTTGATCTAGGTATAATAATATCTTGTGTAATATGAGAAAATTAAAATGAAAGCATTCAATATTTAATATATGTAATATTAATTTGTAATGATATAAGTTGTATTGATAAACTATCATATCTTCTTCATAGAATTCATAATTATTTTCTTCCATTTATATCAACATTAAATTTTTTTCTCCTCGATTATGATGTGTTATTATATTCCCAATCTATAGTAGAACTGGTAAATCATCAAATGATTTTACAAGAACCAATGTGAGAGTATCATATATATTATAATATCTGAAAGTGTCACTTTTTGAAAATTAAATTTGATTTAATTTTTTATATATTCTAAATATTCAATATTTTAGTAGATCCTAATAAGGTTTTAGAAGCTATAAGTGAAAGGGTAATATATAATTTATTTTATCTTAAAATCAAAGATGGTCTTGTGAGATATAAAAATTTTATAATTTAACAAAAATATGAAATTTTATTGTTAATGAAGGATCCACTACAGGAAATATAGGCATTTGCGATGGGTCATTTGCGACAGGATCCCGTCGCAAATGCCTTTTTGCGACGGGGCTCCGTCGCAAATCGCCCGTTGCGGAAAACGCCGTCGCAACAAAAAAATTTTCCGACGGGCCCGTCGCAAAAACACTTATTTGCGACGGGAAAAGGGACCGTCTCAATTAGATTTGTGGTTTTTTTTAAAAACTCTTTTGCGACGGGCCCGTCGCAAATTGTTCCTTCGAAGCAACTATTTGCGACGGGCCCGTCGCAAATAATAATAATAAATTTTAAAAAAAAATTAAAAAATATATATTAATATAATAATCAATAAACCTATTTATATTGATATAAATATAATATTTATTTTTAATATATGTTTTAGAAAGGATGAATAAAAATCAAATATGAATGTAAAAGATGTTCAGTAAATGTGGGTTATAAAATATTTTACAAAATATTTTTAATTAATAATTACATAATTTTTATCAATTAATAGTCATTTAATAACTCTTTGAATATAAAAAAAATAAAAAAATTAATGAAAGATGGAAAATAAGAAGAAAATGAAACCCAAACTTCAAACGGCCATAACTTTTGATCCGGGACTCCGTTTGAGCTCTACAGCATATCAAATCGAAGCTTGCGACAAGCTCTACAGCCCTATGGACCGGTGAAACCCGTCCAAGGTTTTTTGGAAGCCCAAAAAGGCCCCGAAGGCCTCCAAAACGGAGTTTTTAGTCGGGGCACCCCGGTTTTTCACCGTTCAAACAGCTATAACTTCTGATCCCGATGTCCGATAAACTTCTACCATATATCATGTCGAATATCTTTTAATGTTCTTTGATTTGACTGATTGTGGAGCTGAAACGGACTCCTGGATTAGAAGTTATGGTCCTTTTAACATTCAAACGGCTATAACTTCCAATCCGGATGTCCGTTTGGCCTGTACCACATATCATATCGAAGATCGTTTCATGTTCTTCGATTTGACTGGTTGTGGAGTTGAAACGGACTTAAGGATTTAAAGTTATCGTCATTTTAACATTCTCAGAGGATTTTCACCCCCTCATTTCTATGTATTCATTCATACATATATATATTTATATATGTGTGTGTGTGTGTGTGTGTGTGTGTATTGTATATATGTATTTATTTATTTATTTATAAATACACATAAAAACACATATTTTATAAATTTATTTAAAACTAAGCTTATAAATATATATTAATTAATATACAAATAAATATACGAATAAAAACTTATAACTATATACATATATATATATGTATATATATATACAAATAGAATAAATATATATTAATATACGAATAAATATATATATTAATATATGAATAAATATATATATATATATATATATTTATTCATTCATATAGCCAAATATATTTATATTAATATAAATCTATATTAATATAAATCTATATTAATATATGGCTAAATATAACTATATATATATAACTATAATTATTATTAATTATTCCTAATTATTATTAATTATTTCTAATTATTATTAATTACTCTTAATTACCATTAACTATGAACAATGAATACTAATAATTTATATTTATTAAATAGCAAAACAATCTAAACATAATTAAATTACAACTAATTAAAAAAAATTAAAACTAATAAAAAATTAAAAATAAATATTAAATTAAAAATAACATAAATACCTTCAAAATTGATCTGAGGTTGATCTCCGATAATTGTTGAAGACTTCAATATTAAATCTGCAAAAAATATTAAACTTAAGAAACTGTGAACTCTAAAATTAGAGTAGTTGAGAGTGAATGGAAAAAAAACGGCTGGGTGTATTTATAAGTTAGATTATTTGCTACGGGACTATTTGCGACGGGTTTCCCGTCGCAAATAATACTATTTTCCACGGGACCTGTCGCAAATACTTTAGCCCGCATTTATTACGGTCAACGGTTAAATAGTTATTTGCGACGGGACCCGTCACAAATAATAACCTGCCGACATACTATTTGCGACGGGAAGATACCCCCGTCGCAAATAGTTTCTACCTAACCACCCGTCGCAAATAATTTTCCCGCGTTTTGGCGCGCAATGCGCGCCAACCTTTTTGCGACGGGTGGGATTTTCCCATCGCAAATAAGTAGTTATTTGCGACGGGAAAATCCTCCCGTCGCAAATAAGTTTTTAACAGGACTATTTGCGACGGGATTTATTCCCGTTGCAAATAACCCGTCGCAAAAAGCCCTTTTTCCCGTAGTGATCTCACTATAAATGGAAATAATATCTAGGTGGATGAATTTTATGATGTAGTGTTATATGATGTGAGGAAGAGGCTTATATCAAATATGACTATAATCATACATAATTTTAGAAATAATTTTGTGGTGTATTTTCATTCGTAAGGCATAGATTGTGGATGTGTTGTTAGGTTATATAATTGGCATGTAGATTATTATTATTTTTTATTTTTTAAATCTGGATAATAATTATATAATTTAGGATATGTATAAAATTACAATGGTGAATGCCTTAAAATATCATTGTAGACTAATTTTAGGGAAGTGATTAGTGGTCTATAGTAGAAAAATATATTGGATTATATATTCAATCTGTGATAATTATTTATTACAAATATAAAATTTGGGGAGTATAATTAAAAAATTTATTAATATTTATTATATATTTCATAGAAATTTTACATTGTGACACATTATTTAAATAAGAATTCATTGTCAATGTAGAATTTGATTGAACTAAGGAGTTTAAAATAATGTGAATATTATCATAATCACATTTAAGTGTTCTTTAATTGCAAGATTTGATGGTTTTTACATACATAAGTATTGTATTTTCTAAGGTGGAATAATTAAATAATAATTAATTTTCATATACTATGTAACATAGTATTCCGGATATACGTTATGTTAGGGGTCGATGACAGGAAGAACATAAGATGTGAATAATATCTTATCTATAAATGGATTGAAAATATATCTAACTAATATGATATAAGTGCAACTCTATGTATCTCATTATTTTATGTATGTTTCTTTCATGGATTGAATATGATGTAAAGTGTTATTTTGAAACAATTCATGTGACCAATGATAATGAATGATATTATAGGGTTACATTCTCTATATATTTCCATTCAATGGTTAATGGTATAGATTTAGAGACAATATAATTTGGTAAAATGGACCATAAAAATTATAAAATAATATAAATAATATTACATATTTCGAAAACATGGATTTGGATGATAAATATAACCCAATAAATATTCCTGAATATATAATCTCATTTAATATTGAGATTGTAAAATTATACTTTTATCATAGGTCTAATATCCTTAATATGCATCTGAACCTCCCATGTAAATATTTAAATAGTATTATTTACATATTCTAGAATTATATAATCTATGATCATATTATAATCCATTTGATAGAAACATTTCATTGTTACTTATTATTCGAGTATTAACTACTTTATGTTCTTATGCATGATTTGCTGAATAAGTTCTGTTTATCCTTCTTAGGATGTATTTATATCAATAAAAGATGATATTGACATAATATATACCATATTTATTCATTCTCAACATTTATATAATCATTCTTTAATTACGATCATGCAGAATGAATCACATCACATCATTGAGATGGTAGGCATTACGTATGCACATGGGACGATATCATTCCTATATTTGTGTAATGGTGTTGAATGGGAAGGTGTATAATATTTAAGAATCTATATAATGTAATAATAATCATATATAGTTATTATTTCTATCATTATTCACATACAATAAAGGTGGTGGTGAAAAATTTATTACATCACTGCGTAGAGACGGTAAGTCGTACAAACATCTGCCTGGTGATTTCATTTTGTATTGGATGGATAGAAGGTGGACTATGTTTTTTTTTATAATAATAATAACATATTATTATATGAGTGATACTAGTTGCATTAATTTATAATGAATCAAATAATAAAGAGGAATTAAATAAATAAAGAAGTTTGAATGAATTGGTAGAAGAGATTACCTCTTCCTCACTTTGCTTCCTCCAAAACGTTTTCATTGAGCAGTAGATTTGATCTTTTAAGAAGACTAGAACCTCTAGAATTTATATATGGAATTATAGGAGGGAAAAGGGAAGGGGATATCTGACTTTGAAAGATCAAATTGTTGTGAATATGTCAGGGAAATGGTTCACTTTTATAATTGATGTGTGGGGCACCCTTAGAAAATATTATAATATTAAATTAATATAAATGAATTATTTAATCCAAATTCTTCACAACAAAAATATGTCGAAGATAATATGAGGATAATTTGAAATCCTATGAGAATAAAATATACATTTATTGAATTTTTTAATCCTCATTTTATCAGATTACCCTTAGTTATTATCTTTTAATTTTAATAGTGGCCAAACATTTTATGTATTAAGAGGTTATACATTTTACTAATATGGGGTAAATTTACCATAATCGTACATGTAACGAACATTTATACCTTAGTATAGTCTCTTTGTTATATTAAAATATATATTTTTTGTTTTTAATCAATTTAATAATTTTTTATTTTTATAAAACATCAGTTATGTAAATTTTTACACTATTAATTTTATTGAATTTAAATATAATTAAAACATAGAGATAACATCTAACAAAACTGTTGAAAAATATTCCATACTTTCATATTCACCAAGAATAATTATGGATGTCATAAATTATGTCAAAAATATTTTTATTTTAATATATACAATATCATTTATTTGATTCCTTAATTGATATTACAATCACTACATCATCACTGTGTCATAATTAAATTTAACTAATTAATGTATAAAAATATAAAAATAATGTACCATGATGTATGAAACCATATTAGATTTCTAATTTTTATTCATAGTCGAATATATTACCTATATAAACCCATATTAAAATATTTATAGTAAAAATATATATGTTTATAACATATTCTCCGTTACATTAAATAAAAAGTTATTTGTGTCAAAATTACGCCCACGTAGCTTCTAAAGGCCAATTTTTTGTCTGAATGTCTTTATTGGTCAATCATATCTCATCAGATAATATTTTTATTTGTGTTAGGGCCTTTTATATTAGTATTCATACCCTTAATTACCCTATTTACACTTTTACCATATTAATAAAAATTACATAAGTTTTTATAAATAATGCCTAAAACAAAATACAATAAGTATAAATTTCATATTTGGACGTAATGATTCAAAATATGGAGTAAATTTTTAAAAATTAAATACACAGAAGTTTTGGTAAATAATTTTAATCTAATCCTGTTGTCGGAAGGAGAGAACGAGTTTTAGAAGTTAAACATTGCAAAAGACTGAAACGTTTTTACATATGAATTCCATATGAAATTTATGCTATTGGCATAAATTGTATTTAATGATAGAAATATTTTATATATATAATATAAAACCATTAAATATTATTAGAGACTCATATAATTTATTTTGATGTAAAATTTTGTTTTTAATTAAAATTTTCTGTATTTTACTATAAATCTAAATATGAATTTTATCTGAAAAATTAAAAAATTTCATCCTAAGTAAATTGATAAATTCCACATACAAATAAAGTCTTTTTTTGTCATATTAAAATTATTAATGTGTAAAAATCTTCATTTAAATGCGGTTCACCATTCAAAGGTGCAACTAACAGTTTTGAAAAATATAGGTTTTAATAATTTAAATATTGTTTATTCATACCAAATGAATAGAATATCCATTGGATGAATATAAAAATTTATTATTATGTATATAACACATATATCTCTTTAATTTAATTACTAATAACAATTCACTCAAATATAAAAATATCTACTTGACTAATAATTTTGATAAATAATTGGATGCCAATGAATTCACAATACATTTTCATAGGTAAGTTTCACTTATTTATAGTATCCTAACAGCTAGGATATAACAGTAATTTTATATTAATGGTGTCTCATGGTTTTTTAAACGCATGATATCATGTAATGAATGATATTAAATAAATAAAATTATTTAAATAAAATATTTCATAAAAACATCATGGTGGTACATAGGGAGCCTGTAAATTTTATTTTTGTGATTGATTATAATGATAAATAAGAAAATAAACATAATTTTTCTGTATATGAGGGATAAAAAATAATAAATTACATCATAATTAGGTATCTACCATGATGAAAAATATTAATGATAAATTGAAATATGGATTTTCCAATAAAAATAATAGTTTGGAGTGTTTTTAGATAAATAACATTTGTAAGGTTATTAAAATGAAAAAATTGATTTGTTTTAAAAATATAAAATTTCCATTAACAAATTAAATAAAGGAAATTTATTTTAGCATTAATCAAATAAAACATGTTTATATCAATAAATAATGGGAATGAAAATTTTTCATAAAACACACAATAAATATCAGTTAATCAAGAATAATAAATATTTTTGGGGGTAGTAAACAATTGGATATAATTAATAATATATTCCCCTTACTAATGGGTAAATCTATGTCTAAATAGGCCAAAAAATAACATATTGTGGTTATTTGAGAAGTTATTTAGATTTTAAATTACCCAAATCCATGTAATGGTGAATAAAAAAATAATCCTATACATCAATGAATAAATTATTTTTATAGGTATTATTATTTATTCTATATTATTGGATAAAAATAATGTCTTTATTTCCATAGATGAAATATAAACAAACAAATTATAGTGTTGAAGGTAATTTATTACCAACCAATGATCTCAATTCCTTAGAAAAAAAACATACCCCTTGGAAGAAGCATAATAATGCACCACAACATGTTTCAACAAAAAATCGAAGAGACTCGCTCTTGTATCAACTCATATTGGATTTTAATATATTTATATGAAGAAAAGGGGGATTATATAATTTCTCATATATGAAATATTTAAAAAATAATATCCCAAGTATTATTGATAGTTCATGTTCAAACCCCAAATATAGGAATAATAATTTTTAGATAAAGGGTAATGAACATGTATATGGAATGGTTCATTTATAAAAAATATAGTTAATAAGACAAATGTAAGAGGTAAAATTAATCTTGTTGTAGATGTATTTTTTAAATTATTTTTATATTATGATGATTGGATTTGGAATAAAATAATGATTTGGATTAAACTTGTCAACATATAACTTGTGGATATATTCAATCAAAAGAAATTCCTAATCTAATGAGATGTAGAAAATAGAATGATGTAAGGTACATAGACAAAATAATATTTATATTTTTTATAATTATTTTATTGAAAATGAGTTGATAATTGAAATGAATTCTTTTGATTGGTTTTTAGAACCTAAATGAAATTAATAATCATATTTCATGTGAGGTTCTTCTTTTTGGAGATCAATAGAAATGATTATTATGATAGTTTGTTTTAGTTTTACATGGAATGAGTTAATGATCATGCTATTGATGTAAGAAATACCGTGAAACTATTTTTTGTATTTTCAATTTAGAATTGTATTGATGGTGAAAGCCTATATATTGATTAAATTACTAGGTAGAAAATGAGACTGATTCTATTTATTATGGCCCTGTCTATTTTAATAACTCCATTGCATATAGAGTTTTCTACACCACAAAAACGATTATTCAATTTTTTAGGGCTTTAAAATATTGAATATCTCTATAATTTTCAATAATAAAAATTTAATATTGTTTTATGAATAATGATCATTTATTATAGATATAGAAAAATTACATAAACGATGAGAAACGTATGGTAATTTGATTCTCATTAATTTTTATCGATCGTGTTACATAACTGGTGTACCACATGACAACATGTTAAGACCAATGTATGTCATACAGAATGTAAAGACCCAGAAATTTCAAGGAAAGATTTTTCTTAATTGTCTTTGGAATTTTACAAGAATGCTGTTTCTGACGGCGCCTGATTCCGATGCCCGGTGTGCCCGGAATTAATTTTCGAAGTTTGGCTCGGGTACGTTCAGTGAAAGAACGAGCGAGAATTTCAATCATTTCAACCGGTGCTCGGAATTGAATTCCGTGGGCACCGATGGAACCGCAACGCCGGTATTTTCATAGGAACGCCTATTCTGGAGTTGCGTTTACACGAGGGAAGTTGTTAAAAATTGTGAAAGTTAAAATATAAATTTAACACCAATTTTTCTTCTTCCTTTACTGTTTCTATACTTTGGGTGGAAGTTGGGTAACTACCCAACATCCCTTTAGAGGTTATGAGGGTGGTGGGGCCCACACGAACCCCACCCCTTCATATTTCTTTATCCCCCATGTAACTCACATTTAATTGTGGAGTCTGATAATATTCTAACTCTCCTAATTTAATGTTGAAACTCTCCACCTCCCTTGTTTGAATTTTGAATCCATATCTCCGCATTTAATCAAGTGTGTTTTCGCAATTAATGAAGGACAACTCTTGAGTTGTTGTGCCATAAAAATAGTAGAGGGATGTCTCTATTATTTTTGCTAAACTTTTTGTTGAGAGAACGAGTGGAGTTTTGGAAGAACGCTTGGAGGAACGATATCTCCTCAACGAAGAATGCCGCTTCCACCGAAGAACAACGACACGTCTCTTTCCTTCCAACCGAAGCAGGAAAGGGAAGGCGCCACCCGTGAAGAATGTCGCCAACGACAACGTCAATTCCTCCGACGTCGATGGAACGACGTCCGTCAACCGCAACGACCAACTTCCTCAACTCGTCGACATTCATCGACGAAATTGAGGTAGGGAATTTAAATTTTGATTGTTGGTGAACCCTCGTTTACTCCCTTCTAAATATAAGAACACGGATCAACTAAATATTATGTTGATCCGCGAAGATTAATTTGCGGGTTGGGATTATTGTTATGTTTATTTTTATTTATGAGGTTGTAGGGGGTTTATGTGTTTCTTTACGTGATTTCTCTTCCGTATTTTATCCGCATATTTTCGGACCACTTGATATCGATTAACGGGAGGAGGCCGGACCGCACAAACACGCCCCCTCCCTTATTATTTATTTCTTGTTGTTGCGGATGGAATGGAAGTGACACGGTGCCGTCGCACTGCGCAAATCGTGTGGCAAGAATGTGCGACGTCGTCACAACACACAATCAATTAATTTTTGAATCAATTCCGTGGTGCCGACGCATCACGCCGGAAAACCGCAAAAGAACCGTGGTCGGAGTTGAGCCCCGGCGAAGGGGAGCGGCACCATCGGGTCGCGCTAGAAAACTACAAAGACGACATTATTCGTTTTGACGTGTGGATTGACGGGCGACGACGAAGCAGACCGTTATGGCGTTGGAATCCCTATGTAGTGAAGGTGGGGTCCTGGGGGGACCATAGGCGAAGACGAAAGGAGAAACGGACCACCGTAGCGCGTCCGGTGGTCCGCGGAAGGCGGCGGCGGCGCGCCGCTGGAGGGTTGGCGGTCGGCGGATCCGCCGCCGGCCTCAATTAGCGGCGGGCGGGGGAGTCACGCACCCCGCTCCGCAATTCGGCTCAGCCACGCTGTCCGAGCCGCGGTTGGCCAGTCGAGCCGGACTGAGCCGGGCCGGGTCGGGCCGAGCGGCCCGGGCCCAGAACCCCTGTTTTCGGACTACTTTCGGTCAAATACCCATATCATGTGATACCGGCGTCGGATTGACGCGCTGTCAGCAGAAACGCGAACCTTGGATCGAGACGGTCGTTTAGATATATGGCACTCAAGGTTTCGGAATACTTTGAGTTCGGCCGGGTTGGTTCGTACACGAAACCAACCGGACCCTCGGAGCGGAAACACTCATATCTTGAACTCCGGATGTCCGATTGACGTGCCGTCAACTTGGTTGAGTTCCTCTCAGTGAGACAGATCTTTTGGCATACTCCGCCCGAGGTTTGGACGCAGGTGGAGTACTGTCGGGTTGGTTTTGCCTTAAAACCAACCGGGCCCCTGGAACGAAAATGCGAATAACTCTCAGACCGGGCATCCGATTGACGCGTCGTCTATTGCGTTGAGTTCCTGTTAAATATACAAAACATTTGGATACATCAACTTCGGACTATGTGTTAGTTGATGTATCAGCCTCTCGGCTCGTGGAGCGGACCCTCCCGAACGAGCTTGCTGTGTGCGGGAACCCTAGTACTGGCTGCGACTGCGACTTCGACGACGACTGTGAAGAGATCCTCAGTGGATTCGACGACGACGACTAAAGCACTCAGCGATCCTACGGGGATCAGTGCTACAGATCCTGTGTGGGTCTGATCCTGTGTGGGCCTTTGCAGGGGTTAGTACCTATCGATCCTTTGTGGATCTGACAGCTTAGATGATTCAGTACTGGTCTTGTATCTTATGTGGGTCCCTGTATAGATGAATCATTGAAGACAGCTGGTCTTGTATCCTATGTGGGTCCAAGATGTGCTGGTCTTGTATCCTATGTGGGTCCCAGCTTAGATGATTCAGAATTGGTCTTGTATCCTATGTGGGTCCCAGTATAGATGAATCAATAAAGAGAGCTGGTCTTGTATCCTATGTCGGTCCTAGCTGTGCTGGTCTTGTAACCTATGTGGGTCCCAGCTTCGATGATTCAGTGCTGGTCTTGTATTCTATGTGGATCCCAGCATTGATGAATCAATGAAGACAGCTGGTCTTGTATCCTATATGGGTCCCAGCTTAGATGATTCAGTACTGGTCTTGTATCCTATGTGGGTCCAAGTATTCGAGAATCAATAAAGACAGCTGGTCTTGTATCCTATGTGGGTCCTAGCTGTGCTGGTCTTGTATCCTGTGTGGGTCCCATCTTTGATGATTCAGTACCAGTCTTGTATCCTATGTGGGTCCCAGCTTAGATGATTCAGTATTTATGTCTGATCATCTCTTTCACCTTTTCGATGATGTATACCTGTGTGAGCTGAAACATGTTTTGCTTCCTTTGTGGATTGAGTTGTGCTATCCTGTGTGGATTACATTTTTCTTTCCTTTATGGAATACAATTTGCTTTCCTGTGTGGACTGGGATTTACTTGGGCTTTGTGGTTGGAGTGTGTTGGAATTGATGACTTAGGTATATGTATGGGCATATACCTATGTAGTGTCAGATGTTAATTCGTGATTTATCCTTCCTTTGTGGTTTATCCTTTGCGAATTTTGGGAGACCTTCGGGGGTCTCGGGGTCCCTACTGAGTAGCTTATACTCACCCCTGCACGGGCTATGCTCACACTACGTTGTGTTGGTTTTAGAAGACGGACATCGCAGATCATGGTTGAGCCTTTCGGAGAAGGACGGTACCCAGAGGTGGACCACTGGGCGGACGTACTCATAGTAGACGGCGGGACCCGAGGAGCTGCGGAGACTATCTGTACACACCCTTCAGGAGGGACTTCCAGTGGATGCCTTGAGGCTACAGTTTTACTTTTCAGTTTCTATTTTCCCTTTCAGTTGTACTTTACAGTTGGGCTTGTATTTCCGGCCCCCTTTACTTTCTGCACTTATTGTTGTACAGTTTTACTTAGTGTTTACTTCTTCCGATTGTACTCTTTGGTGTTTGTTTACTCTTATAAAGGCAATGTCTTCCCAGATATCGAGATTTATGCCTTTGGTGCTAGTTTCCAGCCCCTAGCCTATGGAAGGCGGGCTTGGGGTAGTCACGACACGGGCCCCGAGGACGGGTCGTGACACAGAAAGAGTTAATTCCATGTTAAAAAGGAGAATGATAATTTATTTCCATTACATTTTAATTTTAAATAACAATACTTTGATGTGCTTCCATCACATAGTTATTTATATTTCTGAATATAATAATTGATGGATATTTGAAAAATAGAAATTATTTTGTGATTATCTGATGAAGAATAATGTAAAATGGGGCACAAAGTCAAAGTTATTTTGGACATATGCTATGTATGAAAATTAAATAAGAAACATGTCCATATGAAAATTTTAATTATAATCTCCACTTTTATTAAAAGGCGTGTGTAGAGAAGAATAAAATTAAAATAGCACACTGAATGACATAGAGAAAGTATTCATGGTTTAAACCAATTAAATTTTTACCATCATTTATCTTTTTAATGCATGTGGTGTGGAAAATAACAACAAAGAGACATTTAATAACGGTTGTTAATATTATACCTTACACTATTATAATCAACTGATTATTATATTGGGATTTAAGATCCCAAGGGAATCCATTTCACAGCATGGAATATAATTCTCACATTCATAGGTGAACCATTTGAATCATTTATGCTCCCCTATTTTGGTGTGCATGTGAATTTAAAGTCTGATTAAATAGATAAAAAATAAATAATTTGTTATGGTTGTTTTCCAAATAAAAAAAATTTAAATATCTATCTCACCACATATGAGTGATCAACCGATAATCCTGTAGCTATATTATCAAGTGTTATTATATCCCTATTTACATTTTTTATGCATTTAGTTTTACATCTCTCAAAAGAAGAAGAATTTTTTAATATTTTTTATTACAATCAAGGTAATAAACGGGTTTAGTGAATAAAAAAGTTATTACCACATTTTATGAGAATTTTAAGCAAATTTAAAAAGTCAAAATGTTTCCATGCCTTCACTTTATAAGTTATGAATCATTGAAATGAAGGACCCCGGGACACCCTGAGAGGGGAGGGGTGAATCAGGGTGACCACTTTTTTATTTAATGTGATGGATCTTGTTCCCACATTGGTAGGAACTTGTTGAACATGTATGATTATTATGATCAGAAAGCAAACATTCACATACATAGAGAAGACACAGCCCTTTTTACTTGGTTCACCACTAAGGGCTACGTCCAAGGAGCATACGCCGACAGGTTTTCGGATGTACCAAAATCTACTATGCTTCACTAGTGGTAGATTACAAAAGTTCGGGTACAGTTACTCTGTCCCAGGCTCACTACCTTTACAAAGGTTCAGGGATAGCCCACTGCGTCCCTCGGGTCACTCCCGTTGACTCCCCCTAGCTCACTGCCGTTGGTGAAGTCTCACTCAGTTTATAGACGTGAAGGTCTCTTCATCATTTTCATAAGAATGCATCCTTTGTTGTATGTAGATGTTCTATTGAAGTACGATTCTCACCAGAAGCAGAATATCACTTTTCCTCGAATGTATCGGGTGGTCTCCTGGCTTTCTTGTAGCTCCAAACAGGATGGAGGGCTTCAGAAAAAACTGGTGCGCTTCTCCAAGCTGGACGAACAAGTCCCAATACAGCGCGCAAGTCCAGACTGGCGCACACGTGTCACCAACGCACCTGCGCGACACTTCCTTCCCCGACAACAAACTTGCGTGGTCCACTTCCTTTCTCTTCCAAACCGCCTTGGGCGCTCAGCAGACAACCGGCGTGAATGATCTACTTGCGCGACCAAACTACCACCTGCGTGGCTCAACCACCTGCGCGACGAGAGCTCGAACAATCTCTAAGTCTTGAACTTCGTAGAAAATAAGGAGGTGTGGTCCAATATTTATAGGCAAACTGGACCCCCTGCACGGAGGCACATAAGTCCCTCAGCGGTGCGCAAGTCTTGTCTCCAGTAACCTCTGTCGCGCAACTCACATGCGTGACCCAACCAACACTTGCGGGACCTTCTTTCCTTAGCCAAATTTTGATGTTCTGATCCTCAAAAACATATATCGCGCAAGTCATTTATCATCCAAGAGCTCGGTGCGCAAGTACCTTTTCCAAAAACACTTTACTTTATTGGCCGATTTTCAAGCCCAAAAATTTGGCAAACACTGGGAAACGGCGCCACCTTCACTACTGTTTTCTGCTTGAACGGTATGATCTCTTTGTTGGTACACATCCTGAACTTCCACTGAGGATTGACAAAAAACACAAACCATACGCCAAATCATGCTTTGAAGACCCTGGTTCCAACATGAAATATGTAACTGAATTATTTACATAGGCATTAATTCTTATTAAATAGTGTAAAAATACCAAATGAATGTGGATAATGATTTTTTTGTAAGAAATTTTATTTTCCCTTCACATTTAAAAATTTAATTTCTAATTTTCAAATGAATAAAAATAAAAATGATTTTTGTAAAAATTAATGAATATATATTATGGGAAAAAGTGATGAAATAAAATTAAAATTTTGGGATATTTAAATATGAAGATATATGTATTTTTATTATTATTAAAAAGCTTCCAACTTTATTTTTATAGTGAATTATATTTTACGAATGATCATAGGTTATGGTATCATGTTGGAATACAACATTATTATTGGGATGATATTGGTTGTGTTACATAAAAATTTTGATGTAAAAGTACACACTCTAAAATAAAATGATCCATGTAAAATATCTCTTAATTTTTTAAATATTACACATATATATTATGAAATGGGTATTGATAAAAATATCAAATGAAAGGAAATTCCATTAAATGATATTTCCTTTTATGAATCAAAATTAGAGAAATGTTTTAATGATACTTGTGAAGATGGTAAATCTATATGTTCATATTAAAATTTATATCTTGATATAAGTTTAGTTAAAATTATTTATCTAATCATAGATAGATGTTCCATGTGTTATGTAATGATAAAAGGGAATTTTGTGATGAAATAGTTTATTTATATGGTTGTTATGAATTGTTAACAAACATTCCATATCTGAAAGAACATAATGCATGTGATAATCAATTTTAAGGACAAGGAATATTTTTATAAAAAAATTCAACTTTTAAAAAATTAAAATCTAGAATAATGATTATGAATTTCTCAATGCGAAAAAATTGATATTATGTTTTCATATGTATAAATAACTTCTTACTAATAAGAATTTAATGCAAAAATTTATGTTACTAAATATTTATAATTGATTAACTAAATGACAAACATTTCACATGTGAGGAAATATGAAATTTTTGAAGTGGAAATGAAGAATATAATAAGTTTTATATGATGAATTTTGAATTCTGAAAGTGCATCTTGGAGATCTAAAATCTTAGAGAACATGTATCATAAGTAAGATGATCAATAAACAAATATAATGAATTAGTATATGAAGAAAAATATATATTATGTTGGAGGTTACTTATAATATGAATATGTTTTTTTATTATGAAAATTTATTTATTTTAAATTTTGAAGGTAAATTTAATTATGCAGCGGATGACCTTGATCTTACTCAATACAAATTGATCAATGTTGAAAGATAATTAAACCTATCCAGATAAATTTTTCCAAATTATATTCAATAACCTATGGCATGTTCATAGAATAAATTTTTATAAGAATTTAAAAAAAATCATATTATTTATCATATTATTAATAATTATATTTTTTATAATGATCCAATGGAGAATAATTTTTTCCACTGGATCATTTTTTTGAACTATTTAAAATAGTCTCAGAAATCTGGAAATTTTGTGAATCTAGGAATTGATTTAAAATATGGTGTAGGTGAAAAATTTTTAATGGTTGATAATTTTTGTAATAATAATAATAATATTTTAACTTCAAAAAACATTGGCTCTAAAATTTTTGTCAGATATTTATATTAGAATTAGGATGGAAGTAAAGTCTGCAGTTTTGGATAACATGTAGCTTTTTAATGAAAATTCGGCATTTATAGTTACTTTTGGCATTATGAATGTTCTTGGAATAGGGAAAATTCATTTATTGTAACTAAATATACAATAAAATTAATATAGGTCTTGGTAGAGAATGTTTTATTAGGACTCAACCATCTCACAAGAAGAAGTTATAAAAGAGTTAAAGTATTCTTGAGAAAAGAAATTGAACATGTTTGATTTTCATGAAGAAGTATTTAGAAGGGGTTGCAATACATGTAAACATGATAATGTATGGCTCATTCCTATACATGTAGTAATGAATAATTTTTTAAACAGTAAACATCATTATATGTTGAGGATAAGGGGGAATGATTAATGTTAAGCAATGGAATGACCACTTAACAAATAAAAAGGATAAATTCCATGAATATTGGATAGATTACGTTTTCCCCATATGATTATGAATTAAAAAGTCCAAAATGATTATTTGAGTTGGAATTTAGGATAATTGAAATTTATATATGATGACTCACTAAAATTAAAATTACTTTGAACAAACTTAAATGAATATAAATGATAAAATACAACAATAAAATTTATTTTGATATATTAAAACATAATCCTTTGACTATGTCATATATTATTGATGAATGAAATGAAAGTCTTAATTAGTAAGAATGTGTTTTTTTCTAAAAAGAAATATTATAATACAATTTTTTCTAATAGAAATTAGGCCAAAGTGAACATTCTACTAATTGTTTATACTTTAAATTAATGTTATCTAATTATTAAATAGGGTTATAATTAAAAACATCAAAGGAATATACATACATGATAAAATAATATGAACTTTATATATCATTTAATGAATTCTCATGAAGTTCCTTTACTAAAAATATAAAGATACATGATGGGTTCAACTTTCCAAAATGGGTAGATTATAAATACCATTCACAAGAATGATGAGCATCAATGTTCATAATAAAAGGACATAGTTTATTTAAATGTGTATAGTAACATGAGGAATAATAAAACAAATGGAGATATGTAGATTTTTTATTTTATTACTTACATCACAAGTATTCTTTATTTAATGTTTATGAAATATATGTCTACTTCATTAAATATGTTTAAATTTTTTATAAGGTGTTGAAAATGATTGTGGTTTGGATCTTAAGAATATTCTAAAAAATAATGAAACCAAGAATAATAATGTGATATTTCTATATTAGTTAGAGAAAAATTGATTCCAAAAATAAATTATCTCACTATTCCCATTGCAAAAAAATAGATTCATTGATTCAAAGAGTAGGTTTTTGGTATTTATTACTCAATAAATATTGTTTCATCATGATGAATATTGTAATTTTTTGGATGAAATATATTTTTATAGTGGTACTTAACTAAAACATGTGTTTAAATAAGAAATTGTTTTATATATACCATTACGATAGGTATTATAAAATCCTCCATTATTATGTCTCTTTTGGTGTTTGGTATTCCCTATGTTTTCATGGTGAAAAGGGATATTCTTATATGGTTTAAAACTTAATATGTATAATGGATATTTTATAGAAATAATCTAAATGTAATAGGTTAAAATTTTTGGAAAAAATAAACTATAATGATCATTTATTTCTATTATGTAAAACTGATATAAAAATAATTAAATTAAATTAATGATGATGAATCATGTTTGAAAAGTGTTGATGATTTCATTTGTGTCTAATAAAATTAAGAGATTTGTTAGATAGATATATTTTCAAGTAAATATTGATTGAGGATGTTTATTCATAAATTTCATTTGATGATTGACAAATAAATCCAAATAATTCATGGTTTATAAATATTTTCTAGTATAAAATCATTATTGTAAACTAATAAAAATAGATGAAAACTATGATTACTATAATGAAAACATATCATATGTCATTATTCACACATATTGAACCAAAATAAGATAAATTTTGATTTAGGAATAATGATTGTGTTAATCCTATAAAGGAAAAATTTACCAAATTGTAATGATTTAGTCGTTTGTGTTATTTATAAAAAATGAAGGGGAAATTATTTTAAGAAAAGTGTGGGTTTTTTCAATCATGTTTGAAAAAATATATTTGTTGATAATCTATAAAAGTATAGTAGACTAAGTCTATTAAGAAGTTAACTTAATATAAATTTATAAAACAATTTACCTATTTTAGACCGTGATACAATATAAACCATTCTTAATAATTTATACATAAAGGTAATGCATTTTTTTCAAATTAAATTCTTATTTGTATTCCTCAATGGGGAGTTAGAGTAAGAGTTTTATATTTATAAATCTTATGTTTTAATGATTTAATGTAATATGTTATAGTATTATAAGATAATTAAGGATTTATATGGGTTGAATCAATATCTACAAAAATATATATTCTTATAAAAATTCACTCATAATGTGGTTGAATTTTAGAAAATTAACAGTGGAAAATAATATCAACACCAATGATGAAAGATTTATATCTATTAATGTTATTTATTGTTTCGATGAAATTATATTGGTGAAAATGATATGAAATGTGTGAAAATATTGTAATAGTAATTATTTCATTATATGAAATGTATATACTATGATAAATTATGTACTTTAACAACATATTAATCTCCCAAAAAAACACCTCAGTACTCATCATCAAACGAATTGTGAGAATGAATCTATTGAAATTATTTATAATGGAAGATTTAAATCCTATTTCTACACACATTTCAGTGGTTAAAAATAAATCATTCTGGGAACTATATATATCAATATAAATTATTAAAACAATGTGAATTTTTATCTCACCAATTCTCTAGATTCTGATTGGGACGGTTTTGATGATGATATAAGGTACACATCCATTGGAGTAAAATTTTTTGGTGAATGTTGTGTTTGTTGAAAAAATATGATGCAATGTTCAATGATAGTAATCACTATTGTAAAAGAATATGTGGCTATAAATCAGTCCAAAACTTATCTTATACGGATGAAAGTAAGGTTGTAAAATACCATGGTTTAGATTAATTCATCACTTCTTATTGAATGTGATAATCAAAGTAATATTAATTAGTAAATAAATCATGTTAAACATTCATGATGAAATAAATATCATATTAAACACATATACCAATTTTCATGTATTGAAAAATTAATTGAATATGGAATATGAATCTTTAATCGAAAATAGAGATGAGTTGTTAACCAATACTCATTATAAGAATACTAACCATAATTATGGTTGATGGTTGGATTTAAACCTCCCCACTATTTTTGATAAGGAATGTTTCCCAAGTCCCATCTATGATCTTTTATTTTGATATTTTTTTATAATGGGGAAAATTGAAAATATAAATCTCTTGAGAGTGTCATGTGATATCATCTTTTCTTATTAGAGGTGATCATACATTTTGGGTTATTTTTAAAATTATATGTTTGGGATTCATATATTATACATGAATATGAACAATTATAGTTTTTTTTCAAGTGTGTGTACAAATTTTTTATGAGTTTATTTTAAATGATATCGATGGTGACAAGAACTTTTTGATTATTATTAGATAAATATACTTTGAAATGGTATATCATAATAAATAATATTTATGATTAGTAATGTTTAATAATTATTTTATATAGATAATATTTTATAGAAAATATGGTATTATTTATTATTTATTATTATTTACATTAACATGATCACTCATGTGGGAATTTAGTTTTTGAATGGAGATCTATTTCTATAGTTGTGATGTGTGGTAGTTATTTATATTCCCTAGATGAAAATAACTCAAATTGAAGAGGATATTAATACCACGAGGTTTGGAGATGATTTTATGATGATTTATGTTGATTTAGTTATTAAATAAGATATGAATCATTATTTTTTATTTTGATGATAGTACATTAATCTTATCCAATCACTAATTTCGTGTGAGGTCAATATATTTGAAGATTAATTCAGATGAATCTTAATTTATTTATAGTGATTATATATCAAGAGTATAAATCATCATGCAACCTATTTTAGGAAGGAATATCACTCCACAAAGATTGATCATTCACTATAAATCATTAATGAAGAATAAGGATGTCATCGTAAATCAGATAAAATGATGCAAGGGAGAATATGTCAGTTTTTTGGGGCCTTACCTATTTTTATGGACTCCAAAAACTAAATATTCTTATATATCATAAAAAATTCTAACTATATGTTCTATAAATTTTGAATTTTTAATAACTACATGTCATAAATTAGTAACCATGTTTCAATGGTATTGTGATAAGGGTCCAAGGTCATGGATGTTGGATCAAACCATAATACAGAGGGACTGGTTGATTTGGTGACTTCACTATCATGATGGATCAAGGGATGTAAGAGATGTATAATTCCACAATCAGATAAGAGAAAATTGGTTAATTTCATTAAAGAGGGACCCATATATAATGTATAATGTTCACTTGTAACACCCTATTTGGATTCTGTAATTTTTGTTTAAACCATTGTTTCATTTTTCAATTTTTTTTGGCTTCATAATGAGAATAAGAAATTTGGGGGTACCCATAATAATTAAGTAATGGATTTTTTGGAATGTTCCAAATAAAGCCTATTGTTTTGATGTTACCTAAATAATTAGACAATGTGTAATGGGACACCATGATGTGTAAACGTTGTAGAAAAAACCACCTGACCATGATACAATGAATGAAAATTCAACCCATATTATAATGGTCACATGTCATGTAAGGAAACATATTGGGATTTTTTAATGAATGGGTATTATATTATTATTTGTTTTGTCACACATTGATTAAAAACGTGTAATGGGGGTTAAAACCCTATATATTTTATGAGGGTTGAGATTTCAAAGTGCCCCAATATTTAATTTTCATTACCATCATTAGAATATCTTCTCCCAATAAACCTAAAGGTTTTAATGCATGATTATTGGTTACTTCCACATGTATGGATCACATTGTTCAGTGATTGATATACATTTTGGTAAGATTACTTCTCACTGGGTATGAAGTCACTCTAGTTCATCATTAGTATTGTTTGTGCATTTGGTTTAGTAGAATATTTGAGAAAATATAGTGTTTTCTATTATTCCTTTTCATTTTTATGGTGTCCCTAGTCTTTTAATGGTTCTTCTATTTTAATTGGTTCATCAGTCTCAAAATCAAGTAGTCCTCTACCATGCTGAGGTGGCTGTTACTATAAGATGCAACAATTTTATGTATTTCATATTTATATTGATAAATTCCATTAGATTGATCATTAATTAAAAATGTTTAATGGTTTCATAATTTTTCTTGGATAGGAAAAAAAATTCAATAATGGTTTTTTACTTTGAATAAGGATTATCCATATTTTAAAATGTGTTTTCAAACTCTAATGTATATCATATAGGAAATGAAACATTTTTTGAAATTGTGATTAGGGATTTGAAAATATATTTCACATTTGTACATTTGAAACCTTGGGAGCATAGAGTTAGATACACCAATAGCCTTAGTGTGTGTTACAACACTAGGATATTTCTTTCTGTGATAGTGATTAATATTAATCGATATTGATTGGATATAACATATGCAAGTTTAATATTATGAGTGTTTAGTATGCATTGCCTCATATGCTGGAGCCTAAAATGAGGTTCTTTGTCATTTCAAATTTATTTTTATATATCTAATGAATGTTTTTATCTTGTATTGTTTCACATGTGTTTTTATATATTATATTTCATCCCACTATATTGCATGATAGGTTATTTAATGGATTTTTTTTTAACTATATACATCTTTATTCCTGGAAATTACTTCATATTATAATCAACTCTAAATTTACTATTTTTGGATCATTAATATGAATTTATTTCAGGAAAACCAAACTAATAAAAGGTGGAAATGAATTATGAATGGTTTGGATTAATAATATTTCAAATAAAAATATATTAAAAAATATATAATGTTTTCAATATTTAAATTATTGCTTTTGAAGAAAGTTTAGTTTTAACCTAATTGAATTTAGAACACACCCTAATTATAAGTTTGGGAATTTTTAGATACTTTTTTTCAGGAAAAATGTAATGGGAAGAGGATTTTGTAGTATGATTGCTTCGTTGGTTGGTGTTTCCTTGGGTACGAGTTGGTTTAGAGGTGACTTTTAGTCACATTGGGAATTGACATACATTCTTGTTTATAGTATCTTTTCTTGGATTTTATGTCTTTTTGTGTCATATTTTTTTTCCTATTCATAATATGCATGTATTAATTTTTTTATATTTTTAGGATTGGATTCTATTTTCCTATTTTACCCATTTCCCATGATTGGAAAATTCAGTTCACTTTTCTAGTTGTCTAAAGGTGGTTAATTATATGTTTGTATCAGAGGAACGATCTTCCCAAATAATTATGGAATTGAATGTGTTTGGTTCAATTTTAGTGGTTGGCCGGAGTGAGGAAAGTCATGATATTGATAGTATGTGTGTAAGAGAGACCTAGCTAGCTCACATACAAGAATAAAATCGAGTTACAATGGGAGGTCTAGAATTTTCACTAGGTTTGAGTCTTGGATTTTGAGGTCATTTGAATGATCTGAGTGGGAGGTTTATATAAATTAACCTATGTATTTTTATATTAGTGTTTTCATAGTTTCATTAAATTATTAATTTTTGAATGTATTATAATCAATACCTGATGTGGGTTATATGATTTATGAATTTTTTGAGGACTGATTTGTACTTTTTTAATTTGTTACACAATGCCTCCATCAATAAGTCATCTAATTAAAGTTATTAAGAAGCATGAAAGGTTCCCCATGTGATCCATTTAGTTGACCATGATATATTAGAAGCTGGTATCCCCAATTTTCAATCTCTAGGTCTATTGGGAGTCTGGAACCCCAGATGCGTAGTCTATCGTGGATCAAAAATTACAAAGAGAAATCTAAAAATCTAATAGGGTAAAAAAGGAACCATGGAATCAAATGGGATTGTAATGATATTGTGGATCTTCAATATCATGAAGCCTCTTGAAGAGTCAAATGTGGTGTTTTTCATGTACATAAATGACGGACTAGGAGGGAGTCATTTTGAATCTATTGGGAATGATGTGTTTCATGAGTACACTCCCTGGGATTTCTTCAAGAAAATAATTAACCATCAATTTAACCTAAAAAGATGTGTTTGGAAAATACCTAGGATTCACTGAACATAGAAAATGAGGAGTATACCATTTTGGGGTATTATAACTATTTTCTATGTTAGTACATTTGGTACTTGATCTTTTCTGTAATGAGTACCTGAAAGCTCGGAGGACTGAGTTAGGAATGAGGCCTAACATTCAGTCTATGTTGATACTAATGAACCATTTAAACTATGTGGGGGTAGATTACAAGGAATACTAATATGATGTATTCATAAATAGGATGACATATTTGGATGGGTCTTGAGTAAGTTCAATGGTAAGATATGGCATATCTTTTTCCAAGACAAGTAATTATAGAGAGTAGTAGGTCAACATTAGGACTTGTTTTATCTTATTCAAAATAGAAACATTAGGTTTTCTGCTAATACAGTGGAAGGTAATTACATAACAAGACTACCAGTATAAATTCCCATAGGACTTTTCATCTTTATGGTAAATCATGTCATCTATTTTGTTTTATGATAATATATCTCATGTCAGTAAGGAATGATAAACACTCAACAATGGTTCGTAGGTTTATACTTATTATTTAAATTTTGGTGGGTATAATCCTCAGGAAAATGCATATTTATATATGGCTATGATTAGATAGATTTTTGTAGCAGAGTATTCACCTGGGGAATCGGAAGCATGGCCAACTACTATTAGAGGTAAAAAATTTATCTCATCTTCTATTGTACTATTTCTCTTGGATACGAGTTCTTCTTAATTTTGATATCATTAGTTTTAGTTGATGTGATGGAATTGAATATTGAAATTATCCCTTTATTATTAGATCATTAAATTCATTTGAGAAGCAGGACTAAACAAACATTCAGATGTAACATGAGTCGATTTATGATAGAATGATTTTAACTTTACCAGGACTTCATACTACATGATATTTTTTTCTTTGACATGATTAATATAATAGATTAGTTGATTAATTTTTAGCACCAATAAGATGATTATCTCACCCATGTTTATTTTTTATCTTTCGATGGAGTCACTCATGTTTTATAAGGTGAGTTAAAATCTAGATCTGGAATAATAGGGGAAGAGGTTCAAAATGTTGATGTAATATCATGCTAGTATTCATCGATGCTTCTTGATTTAATTAACCATTTTTGTGAGTTGTTTTCTTCTTTTAGTTTTGTGTGAGTTCCTTGATGTATTTGTAGTTAATTTTTCTAGGTTTCTTCCATAGAGAGGGCACCATTTTTTATTTACATTATCCCATGTACAATGAAAATTTACTTGTTGTTTTAACAAAATACGAATCATGTGACTGTTAAGAACAAAAACCATTTACCAATGAATGATGATATTTTTGATCAGCTTAGAGGGTCTCATTGGTTTTCTATGATTGACATTTGTTTGGAGTATCACTGGTTGAGATTATGAGGAGAGGATACAGTAAAGACACATGTTAGAAGTATATATGATTATTTAACATTTATTTTTAAGTCACTTGGTTTCACTAGTTCACCGTCAGTGTTTATGGCTTTGATTAACTAGATTATTCTTTGTTTCATAGAATTTCTTTTTGTTGTGTTAATAGATTATATTTTGGTTTTTTCCAAATCATAGGTGGAGAATATAGACCATTTGTATATCATTCATTAAACATTAAAAAAAATCAATTATGCTAAGCATTTCAAGTGTGAGTTTTTTTATGAGGTAAAATGTATAGGGAATATAATATCTAAAAGGTGAGTCTTAGTATGTAATAGAAATGTATATATATTTTTGTCCTATGAGGAGCCCACAAATATGTATGAAATAATGACCTTCATCATTTTGGATGGTTACTATAGATTAGTTGTTTAAGACTTCTCCAAGATAGTATATTCGATTAAATCCTTAAGTCAGAAGTGTTTAATGATATAATGGAAGGAAAATTTTATGATATATTTTGAGGAATTGAAGTTGAGGTTGACATCAACAACATTATTGATACATTGGGAACTGTGTTCCGGTTAAGATGTTTTCTGTAAAGCTTTTGGTATAGATTTGGGATTTATTTGATGTTGGGGAAAAAAATTTGGATTATTTATCTTCCATGTTACCTCATCATGATAAAAAAAACCCTACCCATGATCATTAATAGGATGATTTAATGTGTGAACTTGAAAGGTGGTGTCACTATCACCCAAGGAGTGGTTTAATGTAAATAATAATCATAAGTGACTAAAATGTATTTTTTTCTCAGACGAATGTTGATTTTAAATAGATATTATAGGAGGAATATATTCATAAATTTTAATTTGATTTTTCTTATCCCCATGGTAAGGGGTATATGGTTTTTGATTCACTGATAAGAAAACAATTTAAGAATTTTGTGAAATAATCATGTTAGGAATGATCTCTAATGTGTTTCTTTGCTGAGATAATCTTGGAAGTTGAAGTTATTAGTAGTCATGGGTTGTTGAATTCAATGATGGGATAATCATATTTTGATGATTGATTTAGACTATAGTATTTTACAAACACTAAGTGAAAATTATTATCAATAATCCATTGTTATGGGGAGACCTTGGGTGAGTGGTATTAGTCTCCCAGTGTAGATTTAGGCCTCTTTAGCATGTTCGGTGGTCTATTTTAAATGATATAAGTGTTTTGGTATGGTGGAAAAAATTAAAATTACTTTATTATCCCTCATTATACCCAGAGAAGTAAATACTTGAGGTGTATCTGTGTGTTAGGGGATAAGAAGGTTTATGAAGGATTTCATTTCATGGTTATTGATTGTTTAGATAACAAA
Organism: Viscum album; assembly: GCA_963277665.1. Taxonomy (NCBI): domain Eukaryota; kingdom Viridiplantae; phylum Streptophyta; class Magnoliopsida; order Santalales; family Viscaceae; genus Viscum; species Viscum album. The sequence continues at coordinate 1,793,915,418 of OY728147.1, forward strand.
GTATAAGAACCATATATCTATGGGGTTGTTCGAGCCCTATCCCACTCCATTATTGATGTGTGATGAAATTTATATAGACTTCATCATTTTTTTTCACTTGGAAACCTAGTGGGATTGATTATATTTGTTTTATCATTGATCAACACATTATGTATAAATAATTCCTACTTTTGAAGGAGGAAATAAATGTTGGATAGTTTGGGGACTTTTATATCTGAGATAGTGTGAGACATCACAGGGTTCACTATGCAATTTCATCAGATAGGGACAAAAGATTCACATATTGGTTTTTGAATTTTTTACAGGAGCAAATGGGTTCCTATATTAGATATATCACGTCTTATTATCTTTATATAGATACAAAGAGGGAGAGGGATATCTTAGTTCTAGAGTATTTGGTTCATGCATGTGTTCATGATTTCATATGATCATGGGAAATACATTTACCATTTGTAGAGGTTTCTAATAATAATAGTTATTAGGATTATATATATATGGTTAACTACAATTATTTTTATTGGAATCCATGTAGATACCCCAATGTGATGGGATGTGTTGGGTTGGTGGTCCTTTGGTGGGTAATGTGATGTTCAATATATATTGGAGATCGTAAAATTGATCTATATTTATCTGATTATGGAACAATGTTATCAAAAATCCCATGTAGACTATCAGTGTCAACCCCTAGATATTGACGATGGTGATCAATTTATTCTCACAATTTCACCTTTCTTGGGACTATCACTAGTTTGGTATGTATGGTATGTTGGAAATGAGGTTTTTGGGTCCATTTAAGTTTGTTGGATGACTACGGGTGTCATATCAATTTAAAGTTTCATATAGTTTTATAAAAATCCATGAAGTGTTTCTTATCAATTGATGAGTTATATACTGAATCTGAACCATGTGACTAAATGGGTCGATATTCCTTTTGAGATTAATACCACATGGCTTTAGCAGTCTTTTCATATTATAGATCATCTGAATAATGTACTATGAAGTAATAAGATCCACCAAGTCCATGTACTCTGGATTTGATGATAGGATAAATACAAGATTTGGGCTAAGGATTCATTGGTGTGGAAATAATGACATTATCTTTCAAAGGATTCATAATCTTCCTGGATTTTTAGGCGATGAAAGCATTTATAATAGAGAAATTGTAACCCCTTATTGCCATTTTTTCATTAATCTCTATACTTGTGTTTTAGTTTCCCATATTAAATGGTTTATGTTTTACAAGAAGGAAGTATGAGGGTACCTATAAAGCATAATTCAAGGATTTATACTAAATTTTCTTCATAAAAAGTGCAGTTTAGCTATTCATTGTAATATTTCATGATGTGTAATGGAAATACAAGATGTTTCATGACTGCTAGATGAAACATGTGATTTTAATATAGAACTTGATAATTTTACACACCTTGTATTTTGTACACATCATATAAATAAGTATATCCCGTTTTTATTAAAAAGTGATGTAGTTTTCTTAGTATATGGGATTCGAGGAATAAAAGATGTGAAATGGGTTTTCATTCCATGTATCTTTCTAAGGTCTAATCTTATCGAGTTATTATAGGAGAAATTCACATTTAATTATTTTTTAATTACATATCTCTCTCAAAATAATTACACATATAGGGATAATTTTGAGTGACTTTCTGACATCTTGATCGTTATGTTATGAGATTGGTCACTATCTTCATTAGATTCATTCTATTTGGGAATGTAATAATTTTGGTTGTTATATGGTATATTTGGTTCTATGGTTTGGATATGTATTTCCATGTTGATAGTGTTCTCTATTGATCTATTTTAGTTTCATGGAAGGACTTTTCTTGTGAAGTCCCATCTCTAGGTCAATTGTCTTCGTTGTCAAATTCAACAAGGTTTCCACCATGATGAGGTAGTTTTTTATATATAATGGTTTAATTTTATGAATTTCATGTTGTTTATTATAAATTAATTTGGTTTATTCTTTGAACTTAAGTGATAATTAGTTTAATGTGATTTATTATAAATTATTTTTTATAAAAAATATGGGATTTTCATCAAAAATAGGTTTTCTAGTTTTCTAAATGGATTTTCAGAATCTGAACTAGATAATCATCAATTTGATTTTTTTGATGAATTTTTTTTAAAAAAATTGAATGTGTATTGTAAAATTTCACATTGGGATCTATGTGTGGATTGATTTAGACACACATGTATCAATATTGTGTGTTACTTCATTAAGAAGTATCTTTTTGTGATGTAGACTAGTAGGACATGATATCTATTGGATCTGACATGTTCTTTAATAGTCATTTAAATCTTCGGTATTAGTTTTACCATATGATGTATCCTAATATGATGATTTTTTTAATGATTATTTATGATAATTTTTCTCATTATTATTGTTTTCATTTTTTTCTCATTGTTTTTTACATATGACACTGTATCACATGGAATCGCATGATTGGTAACATTATTCATATTTTTTTACATTTATAGCTCTTGATTCATATATAATATTTCTTGTTTTTATCTAATATATTTGTCATATTTCGAGATAGATAATATGAAAGGCCTTTTTGAAATCCAAATGATAATAAAGGAAAATGCTACATAAATGATCTTGAATTATGAAAATTTGTCGTAAATATATATTGTTTTAAAATATGATATTAATTCAATCATGATATCAGACCATATATAGTAACAGTTTTTGTGTCCTAATGATATTTTCATCCAACCGCGTTTGTCCTTTTTGATTTTATAAATTTATTTTGTACGATTCATCTTATGTGGAGAGTATCTTTTAGTGTAGATACTTCTCTTATTATTATTTCTTTCAGTATGGGATAGTCTGGAGGTGATTGTTGGTCACATGGGACATGAAATAATTTTTATTTCTGGTCATTTTATTAGGTATTGTATGTTGTTTTTAGAATATCATATATTTCTTCCTCATAATATAGATGTGTGGACATATTTTAATATATTCAAGACTTGTTTCTAATTTCATATATTACGTATATCACGTGATGGGCCCGTTTGGGTGGATTTTCAAGTTGGATTGATATGGTTAACTTGAAGAATAAAATTCATGAATTTTGACATTCTAGTACAACTACATTGCATTATTATCATCATGATATAATGTATTGTCATAGTTTAAAATAATTGTTTTAATATTCCATGTTTTCATATAAAGGAAGGGAATACTCTATGAAATTTATAAATTAGAGTATTATAATATTCCTTGATAACTAGACTTCATATAATATGATTCAGGATTATTTTAGCCTTTAATAACTAATAGATATTTTTTTGGTGAATATCAAATGGTATATGATGTAAAGGTCCTATTTAGAGAAGAATTTTTGAATTTGAATTTGGAATTTAAATATGAATTATTAAACAAATATACTCATTTCCATATCTAAAATTTACATGAATACTATAGGATAGATATAATTGTTGTTATACAAGTAAATAGAAAAATATCTACACACATATTAAATACATATGAATCTATTATTATGGAAAAAAATAAAAAAAGAATAAGGACAATAAATTCAACAGGATTCCATTCATGTGTTTTTGTATTCCAAGAGATAAACAAACATTTCCATGTGCATGTTTTAATGTGAACTTCTACATCAAATATTTTTTAAATATAGAGAAAAAAATTAATTTCCACAAAAATAAAATTATTTAGAGGTAGTATCTTTAGGTGAATATAAATTACATGTTAGCATTATTTATCATTATAATGTGTGGGACGCACTTGTTTGAGAGTTTCACCAATATATAATTGGGAGAAAATTAAGCATGATTCTAAAGGACATACACATCCCTTTTATAATGACATGATTATTTTTATGGGTATTGTGTCATGGGATTAATTCTAATCTTCCCAGGGACTCATATTATGACATTTAGAGGAGAACCTAATAATTGTGCTTTTCACTATCATGTTGGTGTGCATGTGGACATTAAAATGTATTATATCACTACATAATGAAAAATGGATTTTGTTTCAGAATGAAAATTAAAATTAATTTATTATAACTGATTAACCCCTCCCCCTCTACTTCACTAGTCTCCCACAAGACATGTTTTTTATTTCCCAGATATATAATGAATAATCGAACAAAAAGTCCATTTAGGTGGTAATGGCAGTTTTCTTATCAATGTGGAAGTGTATAAAAACCAAGGGAATTATATACTTTTCTCTATTAATAAATAATATATGAAAAATATAAAAATGATTGATGTTTTGATTGATATTAAAAATATATAGAGAGATTAAAAAACATGTGACATAAACCTAATATATAACATGTTTAAAATTACTAATAATACCATTGAGAAATGAGATTCAATGTTTATAAATTTATTTCATGGAAATGATTCTGAATATTTGAAAAAAAACTCAAATAATGGAATAAATACATTTTATATTTCTTGTAGATGTGTATAGTATGATGGGTTGTATAGAGTTAATAAATGGATAAGATTAATTCATAGAATTCGGAAATAGGATTCAGAGAGAAGGTGATCATGGATTAAGATGGTAAGTCAAAATCACTATATCAGATAAATAAATTCCTTAAAGATTTATTTATGTTTAAAATTATTTAATGTATAATATTTTGAGACATGATTCATTGTTGATAAAAAATCAAAAATAAATTAAAGTCTTCCAAAGGGGAAATAGAATGGTGGAAAATATAAAAAAAGATCACTTCTCCTTAATAATGGTAACCTAATGAAATATTGGAATGTGGTGGAGTAAGTTCCTATATAAACAAAATATATATGTATTTTAAATATTATTGAGAGATTAAAAACATAATATATTCTTCTTAGAATAAATAAACCTCTAAAAAACATTAAGTGTATTTGGAAGTAAATTATTTCTCTCAAACAAGGATGAAATACATGGTAAATTTATTTATAAATCTATTAACATTGTGTATCATTATTACTCAATCAAGTTAAAATAAAATGAAGGATTCAATAAGTTTCTCAAAAAATTCATAGAGGAAAAATAATATATGATTTTTTTTAAATTGATATAAATTAATATAAAAAAAGGAATTAAAGGAATCATTATAATAATAAGTTGTTATCATCGTGTACCTATTGTGTAATATATAATGAAAATAGGGGGTATTTTAATATATTTTATTTTATAGGATTGTGATCTAGAATATTTACACAATATATATGTTTGGTGATTATCACATAGCTACTACATGATTATTAGTAATAACATGTTTCATTTATAAATGGGATGTCTTGTTCAATATATGGTTAATGGTTAGTTCACTATAATGAATGACTGTGTGGGAGAGCCTTTTTTGGAGTTTCATCTTAATATTAACCAAGAGTATTGTATACACATACGAGATGTATTATATGTTTTTCTTATATTTGTAATTTTCAGTTCACTTTTTGTGCACGGTAAGACCATGTTAAGGACTATCCATATAGCCACACCATAAACTGGGTGAGTGTAACACCCAGATATTTTATGTTATATCTACTTTTTACTGAAATTTATTTATTTTTTGTTATTTTTAAATGAAATAGTGTATTTTATCGACATGTGATATTATATTGAAATATTATTATTTAATGTTGTAGTTATCTATTATATATTGTACCAATGTCTATTAATATGAGTAATACAATTTTAAAATCATATTATTTACACATTTATAAATGAGTTCCTTTGTTTTCAATTAATTATAAAAGATAATTAAATAAATTAACTTTAGAAAGTATGTTTTTAGGAATAAATTTTAAACATGAGATCAGAGAATATATTAAAAATGGATATGTAATTGTTGATGAATTATTTTAATTATTCTAATTGATTAAATTGATAGTGAACGTTTTGAAAAATTTTCTACTGTTTTTACTAGGTATGGAATAAGAATAACTATATTTTTATCATTAAAATGATTTTTTATAAAAAATATTATCAAAAATTCTCTCATAAATATTTTAAAATATATTTTCCCAACATGTAGATAAATAATTCTAAAGAATGTATTTCATATTATTAATTAAGATGTTTAAATTTAGAAAATAAGGATGATTTATTTTTTATCATTATGATTTGTAAATATTGTACTAATTTCCCACTATGGTAAGTGTAAATCATATAATTACGGGCATAAATAATGTGAAAAGGATTTATAAATCTATATAAATCCATACTTATTTCTATTAGGATGAGATTACATTAATCATCATCATATAAGTATCAAATATATCCCAATTTGGTGACATATTTCGTTGATAATGACAAAGATATTATTTAATGAATAAATTTAACTCTCTCTATTATAATAAATATAATGTTTTTCAAAAATAAAAAATGATATTATGTGTAGTTATATATGATAATATGAAATTATATTATTATTTTAATGGTTTTTTTTAATTTTTAGTGATGATAATATTACATTATATGACTACACAACACCGATATAGAATATCATTATTTAGTAGAAAAATTAAATAAAATAATTCAAAAATAATATATGTGATATAATTGGGATGAATGGTTATGTTACATTAATTTATACGATTAATAAAGAAAATCATGTATGTGTTAAACTGTTTTATTTGAATTCCACTTCTATATTGTTGTCTTTAATGTCTAACAATGTGAATAGTCTTGAAAATCAAAGTAATGATATCAAATGTTAAAAAATATTTCGTTAAATACGTTAATATTTTTAATAAGCAGTATATTAGAGAAATTTACTTGTATATAGTATATAGAATGAACTATTTTATACTTATGGTTCACAATTAGTTTTATAGTAACATTTATTTATAAAAATAGTAAAAATGATTTTTATCATCGATATTATTAAATGTGTTAAAGGCGTGTTAAAAAGAAAAGATATTGGTTAAAATTTTACTTAATCAATCAAAAATTCTATTTTATGATATTTTTTAGACTCATCCTAATCTCAGCATCATAAGAGATCTATGTGGGACTATATAAGCATGAACGCTAATTTATATTAATATTATATTTTGTTGATTTTGAAGGGACCCCTCCCCTAAATTATAAAAGGGAACATAACCTATTCATTTATTAAAAAACATTCACCTTATATATCATCTAATATAATAAACAATACCATCCATGATTCCACAAAAATGTTATATATATTCTTTTCAGGATAAAATGCCATCTATTTAGGTCCTAAGGTTTAAATAAGATGAGTTTTCTCAATGATGATGTATTATAAAAAACCAATTACAATCAATTTTAATTATTCTTATAGAACCTATAAATCTAGAGTATCTATTATAAAATAATAAATATTTCATATTCAATATATAACATTGTTATTACTATGAATTAATAACAATTTTAATCCTCTTTTTTATCCTATTTGAAAAGAACACAACGCATGTGTGTACAAGTTGAGTACCACCTACATGATGCAACAAATTTAATTTTTAATAATATATTCACATTGATGATTATAATGATGATCATAACTGTTACATATGTTATTTATGTTTTTTTTTGTTTTATGATATGATCTTTTTTTGGTATGTCTCTCTCATATTTTTTAATCATTTATTTTTATTGTGCTTCAATTACAAGAGTAAATCGTTTGAATAAACATATTATTGGGGTGCTAGAATAAGAATGAATGACTAGATAGTTTCTGTGAGTAGATATGTTTTGGATAAAATGACATAAGGGTTTGGGTTTCATGCTTTTTTGAATTAATGTAGGTACGGTAAAAATGTGTCAATCGTTTCATGTGTTATTGGGGAGATGAGAAATAATAAATTATGTTCAGATTGTTCAAAAATGAAAATGGAATGAACAACAAAATTCAGAACAACTAATTATAACGTAAAGGGATTATACATCGTGTAATTATTCATGGGATATTATAAAATAAATCTAAGGGAGATGTTTTTAGGATTTCTCTATTAAAAACATTTACACAATGTGTAACCACATTACACTCTGCGTGATTACTTGACTTGCTATTTTAAAAAGTTTGGGTGGTTGAGTTCTAATTGTTTTAGATACAACTCCACTCTTATTAATGATATAGAATTTTTTAGATGATTTTTGGGTGCCAAAATATCTTTCTAGTGTCCCATTTGATTCAGTGTTCCCCTATAATCTATTTTAATTTGGATTATTGCTTTTGTTTCTTCTTCTCTAATCGTTGTGGTTATATCCCTCGACAAAATGAGTTATTAGATTTTATCATGATCAGTTATGATATAGGAAACTATTTCCAATCATCTTCACCTTCTAAAAACTGGTTTTTTATGTTGGAAGCATTGTCTCATAGTCATTTAAAGGTTGGGGTTCTAAATCATGAACATATGGTTTGCAAATTTCCACGTTTATGAAACATTGTGATTTCGTCAATGAAAATTCAACCCAAATCAATTAAATATTTACTGGATTTATTCTTTGAAGTGTTTAATTTTCAATTATCTTCTATCCATGATTATTGATACTAATGGATTAAGAGAACCATGATTATAATTTAATTTTCTAATATCATAAGGTATGTTTAGCATGAAACGTCAAATAGAGTGATTTCTTGTTATAGAATACAAACAATATATGACCCCGACCATGAAAATTACACAACCAAGATATTTTAACTAGATTACACCTCATTAAATTGCCAAATATCATTTCAGTATAGTGTTTTTGAATGTTAGGAAATAAATCATTCATAACAACCTATACACATGTAATGTGGGTACTATTAAAACAACATCCATTTCTAACAAAACATAAAATTTCTAACAGAAATAAACAATATCATTTATTTCAAAAATCATGATAAATATTTAACATTACTTATTTATTTCTCTCACACATCCTTATAACCAGTCAAATACTATTTAAAATTGGGGATGAGTATAAAAATATCAGTAAGATATATAAAAAGAAGTAAAGAAACCATTAGTCCTTGAATACTTATAATCATATGAAATCATTTTCACAAAGTCATATTTCTCACCCATATATACTTACTACTTAAATCATGATATTTACATAAAACATTAGAGAAAATACATAAATCCATAAAGGTATCTTGGGGAAAAACATACTTATATTGTAACCCTCATGGCTAACTTAGGATCTATAACCCTAAGGTATACCTTGCAATGTAACCATCACGGCTACCATATGGTGTAACAATCGAAGTTACAGATGGAGTAACCATACAACCAACCTATAACATACACATACCCAAGGCATTAAAGGTAGATATAGGTTCCACCCTTCGTCATAAAAAATTCCCATAAACCTAAAAATAATCATTAAAAATGGATAATTGCGTAAAAACATTGCTTTAAAATTTCAGAAAATAGAATTCTAAAAGAGGATTTTTAAAGAAGGTTTCCTTAAAGAATTCAATTAATTAAAGTGAGAATTAATATAATGAATGTATTATCTGTTTACAGAATAAATCCAAATTAAAAAATAATATAAATTAAATTAATTATACAAATAATCTATGTAGAACATAATTAATTATGTATAAGGGTATCCCAAATAATGAAAATCGGGTTATGAATTCACTTACATCAGGGTTTTCATACTTAAAACCTATTTAAACCTCATGTATAATGGTTAAAAGAGTGTTTTTAAGATTTTATATTAGAATAATAATGTTTTTATCACTATATATGATCATTTTATTGCATCCATTGACCCATTTTTTAATAATATTTTGTTATTTCTTTTGATTAGGGTGGGTTCTTTACATGCTATCCATGGTCCAGTCTTAATGGTTGATATGGTTGAATAGAATAGAAACTTTAAAAGTATTATAAAATGGTCTAAATATGTTTCTATAATCTTAAATGATTTCATAAATCATTTTGGTTATATGTTATAAGGATGAATCATTAGATAAATCATTATTGATATTTTTTAGATCATTTTTGTGGTTCATCGATAATCACACACATGTTTAATCATATTCCATTAATATTATACATAGAAGTTCTTTACAGAATAAAATAGAAGATATTCCATACACAATAGAATCTGTTAAATCTTTTTGAATGGTTTTAAAACCATATTTTAAGTATGTATAGTAAATTGAAGACACATCATCTACAATGTCGGTAAATCAACACATTATGGAATGCGATTTTATTAATTTTTTGAATAAAAGGAAGATAAGATAAATAATGATGATGACTTTTTCAATAAACATGATAATCTAGAATGTATATAATACTGTATATTCATGATTCTTAGATATGGGGAGGTGAATAGAGTATATGAAAATAAAATAATTGAAATGAAAACACAATAAAATGAAATAGGATGTTTACCTCTTAATATCATCTCCATTAAATCCTCTTTATGGCCTTTGTTATTGGAATTTTTGTGACAAAACCAGGTCTTAGATGTTAAGAAAAGTCTTGGGAAGGGGATTGAGCATAATTTAGTCTATTATCAAAGAATGATACATGTGAGATAAAGAGGGGGTGAGGTTGAATTTATAGTAGAGGAGGGGAGGGGTGTTCCATTATTTTAATTATTAGTTTAATTTTTTTACTGAATACAATGAATATTATTGATTCATGTGACCCAAAATAGTAAAAAGATCTTGTGATTTTGAACTTATGGTTCTAAGATTATCCATGATGCTTGGAATAGTGTATTAACATATAATTTATATATATGGAAAATTATTGTATTTCACTATTAAATTTTTTTAGTATTTCAGAAAAAATCCAAAAATTTCACCCTAACCATTTTTCAATGTTTAAAATTAACAAAATACCCTTTTTTAGAAAATAATTTTATAAATTTAAAAATTTTAATTTTAAAATAATATATTATTATATTCAGAAACAAAATAAAAAATAATCACATATTTTATAACACCTTTAAAAATTTATCAATGTCTCATAAAATATTTAGAAATACATTTATGAGTGAGGTTAAAATTTATTTTGTTATTTTACTATTAATAAAGGTAACATTCATATTCATAAGGTTCTATTACTATTCATCAAAAAATATGTTTGTCTTATAAGACTCCGATTAACTTACAGATCATAACCGTGCATGACTATTTTTTTGAAATTCAACTCATAGAAGTGGAAAAAGTATATTTAACAATGTTTCATTTTGCAGAGAATCAGTGTTTAATGCATTTCAATTTATCTTTAAAACCTTGGGGGTGTTACATTCTGCCCACATTTTGGAAATTGTGTCATGGGAATTTTATTTTCTAATTAAACATGCGAGGGTAGCATTCCTTCATAAATATTTGGATTCCCATGTTGCTTCTTCATCTATATGGTTTCTGAAAAAACCCAATTCCTTGTAGATTTCCTTTTTTCAATAATTTTTCATAATGATAAAAAATCTAAATAGGTTTCTCTTCAAAATAATGGATAACATCTAGCTGAAAAGATTTTTTGATCAAAACATGATATGAATCTGACACAAAATTTCTCAACATCAAAACATATAAAATATTGTGTACTAGAGATGAACTTGGGGGTAATGCTACTGAAGAGGACAATGGTCCAATATCCTCCATGATTTTATAAGGTCCAATGAAATATGGTCTCGACTTCTATTTCTTAACAAAATGCATAACAGTTATCAATTGTGAGATTGAAAGAAAAACATGATCACCTAACTAAAAAATGTCTTTCCTCTTATTGTCTTCATAACTTTTCTACCTGCTCTGATTTATCCTCATGTGTTTTCGTGTTTTCTTCCCTTTCTCAGCCACATCCTCTACTAATTCTAGTCTTATCATCTTCAATTCCCCATAATCATCCAAAACAGATGGGTTTTAACACCGCATCACATATAATGTCTCAAAATGTTCCATCGATGTACTAGAATGAAAAATGTTATTTTAAGAAAATTTGACTAATTAAATATGATTATCCTAACTTCACTAGAAATTCCTTGAATAAGATAAATGTATATCCTCTAATGTATAAGCCACCCATTTTGACTGACCGTCTAGTTAAGTAATAAATCTTATATGGAAATTTAATTTTGTATCCAATGCCTTTTTATGGCCTTCCCGAAAGATAAAGTAAACTTGAGATCATGGTCTGATACAATGTAAAGAGGAACTCCATGTAACCTAAAAATCTCATCAAGGCTAAGTTTATAATGTTATTATAAAGACATTGTATCTCTAATAAGAAGGCAATGAGACGATTTAGTCAATTGATCAACAATAACCTAGACTACATTGTTACCTCATGATAACTTTGGTAGTACCACAATGAATTACATGGATATATTTTCCCATATCCACTCTGGCACTGGTAATGGATGAAGAATCCCCTTCAATAACTACCACTCTTTTTTAAACTGTTGACATGTCAACCTTTTCACAGTAAAATCTGTAATATCTATTTTCATTCTATCCCAGCAGTATTACTCTAAAAGGTCTCTATAATATTTTGAGCTTCCAATATGAATTGAAAATGGAGAACTATGATCATCAGACAATAATTATTTTTTAACTAAGAGTTACAAGGCACCCATAATCTCATTTTAAATCGTAGAACACAATCTTTATTACTGTTAAATTCATGAAACATGCCTAGTTTTACTAATTCTCCCTTTTTCTGTAACTCCTAGTCTTCCGTCTCTACTTGCTTAATTCTTCCCGATGAAGATAAATGCATTGAAACTTGAAACAAAATAGATGAATTTCATGTACCATAAACATCCAAGACAAGATTCATCAAATCATAAATCAAATGACCGTGTTCCTATCATACCATAATTAATGATGCATGTTGCTTTCAACTCAAGGAATCGGTAATGTTTTTCTTTTCTAGGATTGTAAATTATCATTCAATGATAATTTTAACCAATTCATTCCATATTATCTATCTCATATTTAATTCCTTTTGATTGAATATATAGTTCAAACTCTTTTTTGTAGTATATAGTTCACATTTGGTTCTATAAAAATGATGCCTCTATATTTTCAATGCAAAAAACCATTATTACTAATTCCAAATCATGTGTGGTATAATTTAACTCATGGGGTTTTAGTCTTCTTGATGAATAAGAAATTACCTAATCACTCTTCATCAAAATAGAACCAATTCCCTTCAATGAGGCATCACGATAGATGAAAATCATTCCATTTAAAAAATGTAGGGTCATAATTGTAGCATTTAAAAATAATATTCGCAATTATAGAAAACAATAATCACATTCCCTTTCACAAATTAATTTAGCTTCATTGTGAGTTAACTTAGTCAGTGGACTTGATAAACAGGAATATTTTTCCAAAAACCTCTAGAAATAGCCTTAATAACTAATAAAAATATGAATATAATTTATATTTTTGGGTATTGGAAATTATTACATAGAATTTGTATTAGAATGATCAACATTTATTACATCATTAGAAACTTTTTAACCAAGAAAATAACTTTTTTTTTCAAAAACATATATACTTCCTTAAATTTTGTTACTATTTCTTTTCATTTAATGTTTGAAAAACAACCCTTGGATATTATTGATGCTCCACATTAACCTAGAATGTAATAGAATGTTATAAATAAACACATCAATAAACGTATCCATTAACGCAATCAATATTCTTTTCATTAGATCCATTAATACAGTGGGTGAATTAGTTATCCCAAAAATAAAAACAACAAATTCATAATGACCATATCTAGTTAAAAAAACTTATTTTTAGTATGTCATCCTCCTTCAACTTTAGCTAATGGTAATCATATCTCAAGTCAATAATGTAAAAAATAGAACACTAGATCTGATCAAACAAGTCATTAATGTGAGGAAAATTATACTTTTTCGTAAAATAAATTTTATTCAATCTCTTTAATAAATGAAAATTCTCCTCTAGACTTGTTTATTTCTTATAAATAAAACATGAGATCCCATGGTGAAGTGATAGGACGAATAAAACCATTATCCATCAACTTCTGTAATTTATTTTTCAATTAATGAAGTTCTATATGATCCATTTAATAAGTGGAATTTGAAATTGTCTTTGCATCAGGAACAATGTAAATGGAGAATTAAAATTTTTTGATCAGGTATAACACTAGGTAACTCATCATAAAAAACATCAAGATACTCATTAACCACTGATATTTATTGATATGAATAGTTCCTTTTTTCAACAATATAATAATCGTAATATTCATTTACATCTTTCAAATTTATCATAACTTCTTGATATGTTATCAATTATACAAGTTCATTATTTTATACAAACTGTCATACTTACTAAAAAACAACTTCTTCAGCTATAGAGTTAATCTTAGAATGATAAATAGAAAGCCAATTCATACCCATAATGACCTCAAACACGAATAAGAAAAAAAAGGTTTGTAGGTACTGTATTTCTACAGATAACAATATAAATATTCTCAAAATGGCTTCTTGCTGTAAAATTTCCCCTGTTGTTTTAACAATATGTTCTACTCTTTTTTTAGGTGATATTTCCAATTTACCATAAAATTTATCAGAAATAAATAAATGTGTACACCTACTATTAAAAAATAATTTAGAAAAATATGATTAAATAAACAAAGTAACAAAAACTGCTTCATTGGATATCTCAAAATATGTTGACGTAATCACAAAGGATCTCAATATACTTTTTGCTTATATTATGTCCACTACCCATCATTCGAATATTTCTTTGGGAAGATATTTTCATAATGAACCATCATAATGCATATAAATCAGTTTACCATTTTCATATCATGATTAATATTAGTACCATTTTCATTAAAATCTTAGGCCATATTTCCAAACATACTACATCAAAACCACTTACCAGTTTTGGTAAGACATTCCCTAAGGTTCTTTTCACCACACTTTTCACAAATTATAAATAGGATATTCTTACCATCATATTTCATTTATTGATTCTTACTAATCAGTTTCTATATAAACCTCTTCATCTATTTATTATTGAAGAACAAGTGATCTTCAGAAAAATCCATTTATACCCACTCATTACATAAGGCATGTTTATCATAACATTTAAATTCTTGGTAGGCCAATACCCTTTATATCGTGGAATCAATCATGAGTAAAAGTGATTTATTTTTCTATCAATATTTCATATATTATTTGGAGTGTACATCGTCAATTGGGTGACATTTTCTTCCTATAT
This sequence comes from Viscum album, assembly GCA_963277665.1. NCBI lineage: Eukaryota > Viridiplantae > Streptophyta > Magnoliopsida > Santalales > Viscaceae > Viscum > Viscum album. The sequence goes on from OY728147.1 coordinate 1,793,930,603, forward strand.
AACTGCTGAATCATCCTCATTTTATTGAATTCATGGAATTTATTCTTAATTCTATGTCGAACCACCACAGGAAAATATTTTTCAAGGAAAATATATTTAAATTCATCCCACTATAAGGCATCAACATCCTTTATATCCCTATTATTCATGAACATTAAACACCACTGATCAGATTCATATTAAAAATGAGAAATGACCAGAATAAAGTTTTATTATCTGAACATCTCATAACATAGAATATAATTTCTAGGGTTTTAGTCCATCCTTCAACAACTAGTGGGTCAGAATATCCACAGAATGTAGTACGTGGTTGCATCAAAAAATATCCACTAACATCATGTTCCTTTTTGGTAGCTCTATTTTTTCTCTTGAATGGATTCAACTACTATTTATTTCCAATTTTAGCTGATCAATTACTATTACAAACTTCTATGTTCCAATTACCAACATTCCGAAATGTAGATTTTTGAAAGATAACAACCTCTTAGTTCCTTCCAGCATCGACATACCTATTTCTTCTATGAATTGTTTTTTGAATAGATATATCTTAGATGAAGTAACATGGTCAACCTTATGTGATATAGAATTTCAACATAAAAAACGTTAGAAATCATTCATGGTATTTTTTAAACATCCTACAAACACACAATGTTATCTAAACTATGATATGATACCAATTATTTGGACCAGACCTAAAAAATTACATAATATAGCTATTTGAACTAGAGTGCACTTCATTAAATTCCAAATGATCTATTTTGTTTAGATATTTATAAAGTTATTAAATTGACTCATTCATATCAACCCATAAGCTCACAATTTGGGTACCATTAAAATATCATCCTATTCTTCCAAAGTATAAATGTTTTAACAGAAAACAACAACGTTATTTCTTTGAGAAATATTTATAGCATTTAACATGACTTATTTATTTCTCTTACACATCCTTAGAATCCTTCAAGAAAATTTAATAACATGTAATAATTATAAAAATATCCATATGGGGTATTCGAAAAGTAATTAATCCACTATTCCATTAATACTGAAAAACATATGAAATATTTTTCATAAAGACAAACTTCTATCTCATATATATAAACTTTGTAAAACATGAGATTTACACAAAAAATTAGAGAACACATATAAAACCATAAAGGTATCTTGGTTAATTACTTATATTGTAACCCAAATGAATTATATATGTTTTGTAACCCTCACGCCTACCTTACAATGTAACCCTCCGGACTACCTTATGGTGTAACCATTGGAGTTTCACTTAGAGTAACCACACGGCTGTCGTCCAACTTACACAAACCCAATGCATTGGAATTATATTTAGTTCCCACCCCTCAACGTAAACAATTCCCAAGAATAATATCATAATAGAATAACATGGATAATTGCATAAAAACATTTCTTTTGAATTTATTAAAATTGAATTTTAAAAAAGTATTTTTAAACAAATGGCCCTTAAAATCATATAATTGAATTGAGAATTAATATAATTAAAGGATTATGTTTATAAACTTTAACTCCACACAATAAATCATAATATAAATGATACCCATTACACAAATAATCTCAATAGAATATAATTAATGATGTAAAATGTTAACCCAATAAATGGAAACTCGGTAATGAATTCACTTAACTCGGGTTCGTCTTAATTCAAACTTGATTAAAACTCCTGTATAGTCATTAAAATAGAATTATTAATATTTTAAATAAGCAAAAAAATGTTTATAACACATTATATGATCATTTTATAACATCATTTGACCCATTTGCTATTAATATTTTGTTATTTCCATTGTTTCGGGTGCTTGCTTTAAGAGATTTCCATTGTCAGTTCGTAAAGGATTTTCTTTTCCTATGGAATAAAAACAATAGAAGTTAAATGAAGTGGTGTTTATATGTTTCCATATTATAAAATTATTCCATAAATAAATTTTTTCATATGAGGATAAATTATTAGATAAATCATTATTTTCATTCGTTAAGATAATTTTGGTGGTTCTAAGAAAATCACGAACTAGTTTAATCATATAAAATTTATATTATAAATTTATGTTAATTTTAGAACATAAGAGTGTCCATAAATAAAATTTAAAATATGGTTCAACTATTCAAATATTTTTACATCCACATTTGAATGATGTAAAGTAAATTGAAGACACAACATCCACAATGTCTGTAAATCAGCACATTGTGGACGATGTTTTTATTTTTAGAATAAGAGGAAGAGGATAAAATTAATGCTGGTGAATTTTCCCATAAACGTGATAAAATTACCTAATATATATATATATAATTATTGATCTTTCATGCCTCTTGTATAAGGGGTGGTGATGATAGTATATGAAATGAAATTAATTGAAAAGAAAACAGAAGAAAATGAAAGAGGATTTTTACCTCTTGATCTATTCTCCTTGAGATACTTTTTAAAGACTATGGTTTTGGCCTTTTGGTGATACCAGAAGGTCTGGGACGTGGGGAATATCCTTGTAAAGGATATTGGGGAGAATTTATTCAATTATGAAATCTTTAGTGGTGTGAGAGAATGAAGGTTTGAGGGTGGTATTTATAGTGTAAGAGAGGAGGGGTTATCCATTATTTTAACCATTAGTTTAATATTTTTGATAAAGAATATGAATAGTCAGTTTTAATGTGACCCAAAATAATAAATAGATCAGGTGATTTTGAAAAAAGGGTTCTTATATAATCCATGATGGTTGGAATAGTGAATTTAACATATAATGTATATATAATGAAAATTACCATATTTTAAGATTCATAAAAAATTCAACTACTTCAATAAATTCCCAAAATTCACTATAACAATTTTTTAATATGTAGAATTAAAAAATGAACTCCATTTTATTGAAAATAATTTTATAAATATGAAAATATTTATTTTTATTTAAAATCATAACTTATCCATAAAAAAAATTTAAAAACTATAATTGTTTTTATAACTCCTTGCAAAAATAATCAAGGTCTCATAATATTATTAGAAATACACTCATTGGTGAGTCTACTATTGATTTGGTGATATTACTATCCATAAGGGTAACACTAATAATCATAATGGTTGGTTACTATTCAGAAAAAAATTGTTTTATCTTATCAGACTCAAAATAACATACTAATTTCATCTATGTATGTCTATCTTTCAAAATTCATATCATAGAAGTGGAAAATTTATATTTGACAAAGTGACCTTATTTAGAGACTCATTGTTTCATGCATTCCAATTTATTTTTATAACCATGAGGTGTTATATAAATTTTGTCTTATTACTAATTTTTATAATGTTAAACTAATTTTGAATTCAAATTTAACTATAATATTAAATATGATTTGTAATTCTCATAATTCTCCATATAGAATTGTGATGTGTTATTGTGATATCAATGATAAATGGAAGGGATTGTGTTCCACGGTGTAATGTATCTATATCAGCTTGAACATATAACATGAACATTTATATTTTTTTAATACTGATATGGAGTTGGTTTTTTCAAGTCCCATATTGTAATTTTTTTGTGCGTGCTATGCCCAAAACCACGTTGTAATTCATATAGTTATTTGACATTATATTTTGTAATTATTTTTGGTATTTGACCCATTTTTTTATTATACTGTGGTTATGTTTCCATTACCAGAATGGTCACATGACATGCTAATAGATAACATTTCATGGTGTTGAAGTAGTTAATTTTACCTTTAATATATGGTTGTGGTTGTAATGTTCATAAGAAATCATCATAGATAGTTTTTCACAGAGCCGAAGAAGGTTTTTTCAATTTTTATAATTTCTAAATTAATTTATATTCTTGGTTATCTCTTAATTTAATACAACTATTATCAGACTAGATTTTTATACATGGTGTTGTTCACCTACTTAGTTATAGACACACACTATTTGGGCCACTATTTGGTACCCTAGCAGATTACATGGATGTGGGTTTGGAAAAGTGAAAAATAACTTATATTTGATTTCTTTTATTTCTTAATTTGATAGGGTTTTTCATTTTGAATTATTTGTAGGGATTAGAAAATGGGAATTTGAGTCAATTTATTTGATTCCACTATTATTTTTATTATATTTTTCAAGAATGACATTTAGTTACATTCCAGAAAGTCCATATATTATTCCTTATTTATTTATTTGATTATTCTGTTAGATTTTATTGTGGTATTATTTTGTGTATTTACATTGATTATTTATATTTTATTATGATTTTTTATACTACAATGAAACATAATTCTAGGGGATATAGACTATCCAATATACTTTTCACACCGCCACTACTATTCGACAGTCTCTAGTGAACCAGAAGGCGCACTTGAGGTCTTGGTAGCAACCCTTTATGGCCATATGAGAGAGTGAAAGATTGGAGGATGTTATAATGTTGTATTAAATGATCTTATTTTCTTTTCATCTATTTTACTATTTCAAATTGTTAGAAATATTACTACAATGTGTTGGACTTGGTCCCAAGATTGTGTATGGGAGTAGCTGGACTATATATGTGGGAAAATACAAGTACCACACGATGGGATCTTTTTTTGTGATATGTTTATATTAAAGTGGGTTTTCCCCCTTGGTTGATTCACATGTTGTCTAAGGTTATTGTTTTATGATCATACTTTTTCTTGACATTTGTACTAATGGCCTGGTATGTCATGATATGATAACACATGCATCATAAAAGACACATAGAGATATAATAATATAAAATTTTCATGATGGGGAGATATTTATTTTTTCATGTGATATATTTTTTTATATTGAACTATGATATTATATATCCTTTTAATATCATAAAATACTAAATGGATGAGTCATGTGAGAATACATGTAATTCATTTTTATGGAGACCTTGAGTCAATGGTTCTCAATAATGGTAACTTGTTTAGGATGAATTGGTTGCTAGACAGTTCTCTATTGAATGAATTTTTATTTTAGAGAAAATTAATCTTATTTATCTTCAACATTAGAGTTAGGATATTGTAAATTATTACTCTCTTAAAACAAAATTACTAGTTATTCCCGTAGTTCCTGAAGACAATATAGATGTTAAGATTCCTGATCGTTTCCTGTGGGTTATGTGATCCAGGGAAATGGAGACAATTCATATCATTCTTTAAATGTCTGATATGAAGAAATAGAATTAGCTCCAACAACCACCTATGTTTAGTTGGTATGTGGGACCATAAGTAGACATTTTCTTGAATGATTTAGTTCATATTAACTTCAATAATCTCAAGACACCCAAAAATTGGTGGGTAAATATTGATTCATATATGAGTCATGGAAATTAGAAAACATTGGTGGGGTATTATGTAGGAATATGAAAACATTTGGGTCTATCATTGATGTTCTTCAAAATTATGTTCTTGAGATATTTTTATCTCGATACCCTGATGGATGAAAAATATCAGTGTTCACACATCTACCAATGGAGGTTCTATTAGTGCTTGACTATGTTCGACACTTTAACAACCACAATGCTTTAGGACTTATTTGGAAGATAATGAGATGTATAGGGTGAGAATTTTCTAGGATATTATATTTAATTAGATCAAGTTGATGGTAGAAAATTTTTATTTAAGAATCCTTAATGAAATTAGGAATCATGCATACATCCTGGAATGGAATCTGAGAGAGTCCCTGAGAAGCATCTAGGATATTTATGTATTTCAATATACGATTTCTTCTTCGAGTTGTAAAAAGCGCCATTATGAATGTTCCTAATGAAAAAATAGTGGGAAATGAAGTATTGGAAGTTGATAAACAATTCATTTTCATGATCTAATCTAATTTTTTAAGGTGAAATGTTTAGCTATATGTTCTTGTTGTGTCCATACCCTATAGTCGTGAGTCGTATATCTGGCAGACTAGGTCATCATACGAGGTTTTAGGAGAAAATTATATAATAGAGTGGTTTTGAGGATCAAGATAGGCACTAGAGTAAAGAAGGGGACCTAATACTGTTTTAACCAAGGCTTCACATAGTTATAAATAGGGTATAGTTTATGATTATTGCTAATCCACACTATGATGATCATGTATCATTCAAGGAAAGTTATCTTACAATACAAGATAACTATATTATTGATGGTGAAATCACTTCCCTAGGATTTAAAAAAAATTTCCCAAAAAATATAGAAGAATATAACATCATTGTGAATGGTTGCTTTATATAACTAGCTCTTCATAAACGTGGTAAAGGAATCGGTTTTGTTGATAACAATTTTTTCAATGGTCAAGCATCAGGAAGGTAAGGATATTCAAAATTTTGATAGTGTTCATTGTGACTATGAGAACTATATAATAAATACTTCTTTTTAAGTTGATGGTAATATTTGAGACCGTGAAAAATCTAAATAGAGCTTCATAAATATAGGATATTTCCCTATATGTTTTTGAATGTTCAAAAAATTGATATAGAGCCACAAGAGATTCATAGAGAGAAAATACAATATGTTTAAATCTACCCTACATTATTAGACATAAAAATATTTTTAGAAATTGTTGAATATCTCTGAATTCTCATTTTATTATGAGAATCACAATTCAAGTATTCAAAGTGAGCTTGAGAATTGTTAAAAGACTTCTCGAGTCTTGAGATGTTATTAAGTATATAATAAAAATGATTTATGGGATGATGATGTATTCCATGATTACTATGTGAGCATTGTGAAGGTATTTTTCTTCATGAATGTAGTGAGCTTTGTGAATGATCCTTTTGAATTGCAGTATTGAACATCAGTTTTAGTGAATAGTGATTTCATGTTCATAAACTCTAGAATTAAATTCCTGTTGATTTTCATGCTAGTCCAGGATGAGGAGTTTAATTCTAATACACTGAATACACCATCCAGTCGAAAAAATGAGTGAGACATCACCAAAATAAGTGAGATAGGGGATTTAAATGGAAGTGTTACAAAGGAATTAGTGTGCCATACATAAAATAATATAAATGATTTGTTACTAGAACTAACTGGTTGTGTCTGAACATATCTATTACAATATAACTGATTATTAGTGGATTTCGGTATGACAGACACAATTTCAGTGTATACTATTTAGAGTACCCCTTAGAGGAGAAAACTATAAAATTGTTGTTTTTTATAACTTTATATGAATGAAAAAATTACTAAAATTACAATTTCATATGTTTAATAGGTTCTGATGAACATGATAAACTGGTTAATTCCTTTTGAAAAACAATTTTGAAACCAAAAGTCACTTATCCCCTATTAGGTTGTTCTAGGGTCTAGTACGCGGTATCAGATCCTACAAGTTTCTGGAGATAATTGTGTTCTCTTTTATTATTAAGGATAATTTGGTAAATATATGGGGATTCACCCAAATTTTGGGAAATTAAATCCATATATGAAATAACATAAAGAGATATCATCTATGATCTATTGGAATACATGTTATTTTTTCCAATGCAAAATGATTATAGGTCTTAGATGCAACATGACTCGTTATGATAAAAACATATACAAAAATGCACAATTCATGTTCTGAAGCATAGAATCTCATTAAAATAGTGATATTTGATCAAATATATATAATGGTGACGAGTTTCACATATTCCATGTCTATGTGAGAGTATCATGAAAATAAATATGAAAGTGACAACAAAGTGAAAGAGGTGAAACACCATGTTTTCCATAATAAGTTTGATGATCAGAAAATAAATTTGGATGAAAATGAAGATACATTTTTTAAATCATATTATTTATGATGCTTTATAAATATGAGGACATGGTGGATAAATAATATACAGGAACATTTTGATGAAAATATTGGGAAGTCTTGCACATATGTTTAGTCTAAAAGTATCATCCCTTGTGGAAAGCAATCTGTCTAATCTTTCAATGGATAGTATATTGAGCAGTATTGTAGTGAATGAATTTAGTGTCAAACTAGATGATGTAACAAATAGAGTAAGCAAGAAATGGATTTCAAATACAATGAAAAATAGGAGATTTATGGAGATAATATAAATCAAGATAATGATGGAGATAAAATATTTCAATTTTTTTACGAAAATCAAGAGTTGAAAAGTAATATTTGAAGGGAAACTTTTTATGTCATATTTTGTATGAGGTAGAGTTTGGAAGATTTCATCTCGATTCAAAAATATTTTAGATGATGATTAAAGTGAATATGGAATCATGTAGAGGTCTAAAAATGATTCCTAAAAATAGGGACATGTTTTCCCAAAAGGTAGACTTCAAATTAAGATTAAAATTAGAGAGAAATAGATTCTTCTATAAGTAAGAATAAAATTATTGTGAATTTTTTTAAGGATGAAGAACTAGAGTTTACATCAAAAACATGAGCATCCATGATGGAAATAATTGGATATTTCGAACCTTCAAATGATAAATCTAGTTATAATTAGTTGATTTGTGATTTTTAGATTAATATAGATCTTTCTGATGCTCTTATTAATCATTAAAATCAATGAAATGGAAAAATAACGTGGAGAGGAGGTCTATAAGATTTATTAGAATATGTTGATCTGGTTGAAGCTGAAATTAATAGACTAGAAGAAGTAGTAAAAGAATATTCAAAAACTATTGAATGATCAAGAGAAATTGTAAAATTTAAGCTCAATATTAAAGAATATGAAATTTTTATGAACGACCATACATCCAAACATGATGACATATCTAGAAAATTGATGGTTTTGGAGAAGTTGTTACCTTAATGAGTAAACTAAAAACTAAATCAAAATCAAGGAAACAAAACAAGAACCTACATTTTGGAAGATTTTCATAGGAAGATCTATTAGAAAGAGTTAAACTTGGCATCGATGGTGTGAATAATTCTTGAATGCTTTGAGATCCACATGTATGTGAAAAAGTGTAATTGGATATAATGTTGAAACATCAATGACTGCATACAAGATGAGAAAAAATGTTGGGAATATAAAATATTGATATACCAAAAAGGAAGGTGATGTTAAAATAAAAAAATATACCAATAAAACTAAAACGATATATGAAAACTATTCTAGATTATCTAGAAATGATTTCCAGTCATTTAATTTTACAAAATATTGGGACATGAGATGTAATTGTAGTGTGAAGATATTTCCCCTTATGGAATTTCAATTCTGTTGTTATTTGGGACATACTAGGTCATATTATGAATATTGAAGAATATTTCTAAATGTTGAAGATATTAGATGTTAAAAATTATAATTAAAATATAATATTAATCTTATATAAGAAATAGTTTTTATGGAAACTGTTTTTATTGTTTTAACTTTGGACATAATGATATTTATTACGGGCAGATAAATGGGAGGATAATTACTCAAAAAACTCAGTAAAAAGTCCATAAATTCCATCAAGGAATAGTTTCTATTGTGAAAAATAATTGTCCTGTAGAATATAATGATGAATGTCATTAACCAATTCATATTAAGATGTGATTGTAAAGACTATATTTATCTCCAACATAATAAAGTATCTCATTGATAAAAAAGAACAAAATCGAGAAATCAAACGTTGTAGAAATATAACTCAAAGTTACAAAGAATAGTAACACCTAAATTTTTAATAGAATATGCTCATATCATATGATGGTAAATGAAAATTTATTTAATAATGTTATGAAAAGGGTATATAGGATAGTGAGGTTTATCAACGATGGTTTTTTGAAGATCAATGGTAAAATAGTAAATAACAAGATAATAATGAGATGAGGAAAACTAAAGTTCAATATGTGCATGGGTTACATCATGATATCCTATGTGTGGGTCAAATATGTGACTCATGACTTACAGTTACATTTAATAAATTTGGTTCACTATTATAGTTAGTAAAACTAATTCCCACATGAATGGATGGAGATAAGATAACAATGTATATCTAGTTGATAGTAAAGAGAAAATTTTCAACATGATAGTTGAAATAGAAAAAAAACTTATGGAAGTTAAGGTTGGGTAAAATTATTCTATAATTCATGGAAAATAAATATAATATGAATATATTCATGGAAATACCCATTGTAAAGAATAAACGTGAAAATAAATGTGATACATTCTTGCAAGATAGTTGGTCTGCATTTATTATCAGCCAAGGAATAAAAGACATAAAATCTTCTCTACCTCATCCAAACAGATATATGTGGTCCAATAAATTTTTTTGTAATATATAAAGAGTTGTAACTCGATTTGGTATTGATTATTATTGTATAAGGACTTCTGTAATGATTATAACATAGAAATAAAAAGTTATTAATTGAATGAAATGTTAGTATCAAATAGATGAAAATGATACTTGGCACACAATAAAAGATCGAAGACGTTTCAATGGAGATGAATAAACATCCATTGATTTTAAAATCTTTATGGAGAAAAAAGGAATAAATCATGTTCTAGCTATAGTGATAACCCCGAAAAAATGGTGATGATGAACATAGAAATCAACAGGTGAACAGTACGGCCAGAAAAATGCGAGTTGAGAGTTTTATCTTCCATCGTTATTTGAAAATTGATATTCAAGAGGAATTGTATACAAAAAAATAGAACATGGAGTTATATGGGGGAAACCATGCCACCATATGAGTTCTGGCATGGAAAGAAGCCCAATTTAAAGTAATTAAATGTTATTTGTAGTAAATGATCCTCCAGAAAGAAAGATGGAAATCGAAGTATATATAGTGATGTTGCTGATGATGGAATATTTATTGTACAATCAATTAAGATTAAATCCTAAAAATGTGTCAATAATCATCTTGGATGAATTATAGAAAAAATTTATTTCAGGATCATATAAGGTAAAACCAGAATTACCTATAGGAATGTTTATACTGATATGATAGATGATGGGGAATAAAGTAGACATGGAATAGTTGAATATGAATAAGTAGAGGAACGATTGAAAAAAATTTAGGTGTCACAAAACAGTGAAGATTTGTAAAAAAAATCCTAATAGGAATCCATGGTTGAAGAAACTACTTCTGAATCCCACAGGAGAAATATAAGAGAATAAATTTATCAAACCAACATCATTGGGAATTGGAATATGCCTACACAGATAAGGATAATGAGGAACGATTCACATTATGCATTCTAGTTAATTTTTGAACTATCCTTATTTTAAGAATTGATGAATGAATAATCATGGGATATAGAGAGTTTTTAAGAACTATATTAGATTGATAAAAACTAGACATTGGATCTTTTTAAAAGACCAGAAAATCAAAATGTGAATGGAAAAAAGTGGTTCTTCAAAAAAAATCTAATGGGCATGGAAATGTGATCATAAATGAGGAATTATTTGTTTGTAACGGCTATGTACATATTGAAGGATTTGATGTTGGAGAAACATGTCCTCCAATAGAGGGACTGGAGTCGATTATGCTTTTCCTTGTGATGGAAATTCAATGAGGATACAAATCATTTTAGATGGATGTTAAATCAGAATTTTTAAATGGCTATCATGAAGAATAATTATTCATTGAACAACTAGTGGGTTTTCGAATTGATAATGATAAAATGTATATTAATATATTGAAAAAAACTATATTGTCAGAAGTAGGAACCATGATCATTGTATTCTCATATGTATTTTTATCTAACCAATCTCAAATTTAAAAAATGAGGTGTCGATCCGAAAAAATATGTGAAAATTCAAAATAAGATAAAATTATGGGGTTACTGTACATGGATGAAAAAATATTTGGTAGAAGAAGGAAATGATTAGTGACATACTTTTCTACTCACATGAAATCAGAATTTGAAATGTCTATGAGTGGTTAACTCACATATTTTATAGGGATGCAGGTGTTCTAAAAGAGGTATTAATCCTTTATTTCTTAAGAAATGTATGTAAGAGAGTTTCTAAAGAAATTAAATATTCAGGACTCCAATGAAATTTATGCCCTGATTGTAGTTGGAAAAAACATAGAATGCATTAATTTTTGTCTTATATGGATCCAACCATGTCGAGGATATTCATTGGAATATTATTTTAATTAATTGCAAAAATGTAATATATTATATTTTCAAAATGATAAGTGTCCCGCTTTCAATTTTATATGAAGAAAGAAAATTTTGTGGCTGTAAAAATAATCATGTCGTACACTCAATGTACTCAAAATTGTGGCTTATAATTTTATATTGGAATAGATAATGAACTGTTGTCATTT